>OY728156.1:1666581804-1667831804 GCA_963277665.1 Viscum album
CCTGGATTATTTCGCACACCACGTTCTCCCAACATTGTTTCCCTACCATCCCATGTAATCATCACTGTGCCTAACTCCAAACTCCATCCTATCTCTCAACCTCATTCCTCTAATACAATTCTTTCACGAACTGCCTTCACCTAGATGAGAGATGGGACAACAGGTTTCCAGACCCATCCTTTTCTAAGATGAGGGAGAGATAATGACCCCTGAGACCCACCTTTAATTGGTCCTGGAGTGGCGACTAGCACCAAGGGTATAGAATCACACAAAAGATGGAAGGTATTACCCTTTTTCATTATTAGGATCGGGAGAAAAGATAGTAAAACCAAATGACACCAAACATGAAAGTACAGGTAAAGGCAAAACAAACCATTCTCATATACATGTTCCAAAGGTAAATGACACAAAATTAAAAGAAATCCCCAAAACGAAGTACCAAAGGAAAGAAAAACAACAACAACAACTATCCTAATGTCTAAACTAGTATGGCCCTGAACGATCCATGAAGTCCTCCTAGAAACCTAAAAGCTGTTTTATATATGTATGGTGAGCATACAAGTACATTCTGTAGGGAAAAACCAAAGACTCTCGTGAAAAAGTGGGGAGGCATTCTAATGCACAATGGGAAATGTGATAACCAAAGCACCAAGTAAGGAAATCTATCCACCCAAGCCTCACCAAGGCACACTCCCCAAATATTGCAAGTCAAGTACTGTATAGTAATAGCACATCGATATTTAGGTACCTCGCACCACCTTCCAACTGGTTATTGAAGACATCCTACACATCAAACCTCTCCCGCCATTCTCAATAAAGTTCCACTGCCAATCCCCACCTGCACACTCCTAGGCCATCACTAGCACACATCCCTCCCACAAACATCTTGTCCACAACAACCACCCATAACCACAACCTCAAACACCTAGTCCAAAACAACTACTACCACACCCGTAGAAACCTAGGCCTCATCCCGAGGACTCTTTAGAAATAACCTGCCTTCACACACCCGGTCCAAGCACCACAACTACCCTGCCCAAAGAATCTTCATCTATAATGGACTTGAGGCCATCACAACCTACCTGAAGAGTCTTGGGCTATTTTGGAAGCGGATATGAATAGGAGATAATTACCATTCAGTCATAAAAGTGTTGGGAAAAACACCCCCCCCCTGAAATGGGGGTGTTCGGCACTAAGGGATCAACTTGGGTGGGGTGAAAATAAGAAACATAAGAACTACAATTATAATATATATATATATATATAACATGAACTCATCCCAACCTAGGCATTCCAAAACCAACATAAGCACAAACACCCTTTTTACTATTCATTCAAAAGAAACACCGAACCCACGACCATGTCACCACTCATCCCGGAAAATAATTTCCCCACTGAGCCCATTCTTCATTTCATGTTCGAGTGATTCCATTTATGTAAATTATGCACTACTGGGAAACTAACAGGCATAACCACAAGCCAGAGAAAGAGAAACACCCAAACGGAAATTTAAGCATTCAAACACGACTCTCCTGTAAAATCACAACAACAATGGGATCTGTGAGATCACTCAAAATACTAGAACCAAACCAAGACTCGAGATACATCCCAACACAGCTTCAGATTCACAACCAACAACTATGAAACAACAGATGATCCCATCCCCATCCCCATATCCTCATAATCATCAAGCATAAAAACACATATACTACCAAAATAGAGTAAGGAAAAATCTCGGTTCAAGCATATCATTCATTAGGTTCTTGTTTTTGTTGGTTAACCTGGGTGACCACACTAGGATTGATGTTCACTTGGAATCCATTTAACCAACCGAGTTTAAGTGATTAGCCAATTTCCTGGTTACATTCATTTTATCATCACAGAAGAAAAGGGTTCATTAGTGCGAAAGGAAAGAACACCAACAATCATGATTTTCAGTGAGCATAATCCCATACAGTTCCCAACAAATAGCAATTATAAATGATTATAGAAGAATTGTCAAACGCACCCAATAATTCATTAACAGTATGTTTGTTATCTTTTTTAATGTTTAGTTTCATCAATTTCCACAGAAACAGTACAATATCCACCCCGTATGATACACAGTAGTGAGAGATGAAGTAAAATCCCAATTTGGTTGATCACGGATCGATGTTCTTCTCAACGCGCCAAGAACTGGGGATGCATGAATTGTAGGGGAGGAACGTCGGGGACTCGAAGGGTGAGCAGAAAGGCTCAGGCATAGGGGCACCAATTTCCTCATGAAGGGGAACTCCAAACGCACAAGGAAGAAAAGGAGACCAGCCAAGATAAAGAAGAAGAAGGAATTCCATGCGATATTAGGATGACATCTCGTTGTTACGGGATATGGAAATTTGAATTTCTTTAAAGTCAGATCATGGTTCCCCACGCAGTTTGGAAGTTACGCACGATGGAATTATTTTTCATTTAACAATTCTCTTCAGAGGGGTGGTCATAATAGCTATGCGTTAAACAGTTTCCTTTAAGTATAGGAAAACATGCAACATGGGCAGAACTAGAAGGTACGGGGAAGGGCGTGACACCGAGGAAAAACAACACATTTTGGTATGTTAAGGGTTTCTTGAATCTTGGGGGATTTTTGATATTATGTATGTGTGTTAAATGGATTTGAAAGGGTGCATTAAATCTTCTTTACGTCAAAAGATATGTTTCAAGAGCATAAAATTTAGGAACTTGCAATGAACGAAGACAGCTTGGTGGGGGCACAGTGCCACCCTCATCGTGCCACTGTCACGGTGGCCCCGTCACGGTGCCACCCACACGGTGCCACCCTCACGGTGCCACCAACACGGTGCCACCCTCAAGGTGCCACCCTCACGGTGCCACCCTCACGGTGCCACCCTCACGGTGTCACCCTCATGGTTCCACCGTCAGGGTGTCACCCTAACGGTGCCACCGTCACGCTGCCATCCTTACGGTGCCACCCTCACTGGTGCCACCAGGATCGGTGTGCGACCATCATGGGGCCACCGTAACCATTTCCCCCATGACTGGTGCCACCGTCTTGGTGGAGCAGTGTTTTGGATAGGTAATTGACCTGGTGGGTTCGGTTCATTACAATATCTATTCGAACTAAAAATGTTTTGGGTGCCTACTTAATTATATCTCCTAATTAGGAATATGTTAATATCAAAAGATTTATTCTCAAATTTTACATCATAATACACGTTATATTATAATATAATTAGAGGAATATTGTGTCCTATATTTGAGAGATCATTATATCCATTTGAAATACATTCCAAAATTCCGTCTATTTATAACTCAATGATCACTTCCATAAAAACCGTATTTTTTACAATAAATTGTAAATATTTAATTCAAAACCCTTAAAACCCCATTTTGATACTACTTGTTAACATCCAAAACACTAATCTATATCAATTACTTTTAGGTTTTCATCGTTTCCTTTTTTAGGTTCCCTAGACCCACAATATTAGATCCAATTCACAAAAATTCCTTCCATAAATACAATATTTAAAATGAACCAAAGGGGAAAATTGTAAAAAATTATTTACAATATCATAAACAAATATTGATTTATAAACATTTTATGGGACATTTTGATTAATGTTTTATATTGTTATAGTAGATTATTAATTATCAAAACAGATTTTTGTTCTGTCTACAACTATATATGAAACAACATAATTGTAATAAGTCTTAAAAATCAACCACAAATTTTCTACACATGTTATTTTGTATGAAATAACATATTAGACATGTTTATTCATAAATTAGGGAATCATAAACATAATATGGAAGAGACGATATTCTCAGAAAAGGAAAATGAATGTGATACCAATCAATATCTGTAACGGAGTATAAATAATTTGTATAAAAATGATAATAAATATGTTTTCATAATTTAAGGAATATATGAAGACAAAATATACATCGATGTGATATTAATATTTTAATACAAGGATAAAAAATTGGACCCCCTGTAATGAAATTCATAATGTAGATATCTCGTTCCATTCCCTAATCCAAGACAACATAATATTATAATTCATGATCTTATCTGAAAAAAAAATGTAGTTTGCCACAGTAAATCAATAAATGCATCCAGGGGTTATTTATGTACTTCCACACAAGTCACTAAATGTGTTTAATATATTCATAATATGGTGAAATCAATGAAAAATACAATACATGACCTACATTCATCAGTATCCAATAAATATCAAAATTTAAATATCAACAATTTATTATCCTTAAATATTTTCCAAATTTATAAATGGTTTTTCATTATACGTATGAAAAAATAAAACTCACAACATAATGGGAAAGGAATATAATTTTATGTTAAAAATTAACATAATAAATAGATATATGAAATCAAGATAAACACCATTCAATAAAAGAAATTTAAAAATAGTGTGTTCACATATGTATGGTATTTCATGAAGAATTTTGTTTTTACACTGAGGATGACAGGGCATGGAAAGGTGTGTGATAGATAATTTCCCTTATATTTATTTAATTATTCTCAATCGTGAAAAAAAAGTTAATGAATCAATATGTTGAAAACGAAATCTTATTTTTTAATAGTAGAATTATACTTTGGAAAAGTGATTAAAGTAATCATTTTCCCAAGAAAACCATTTTATATATAAAAATAATAGAAAATGTTAAAATAATTAATTTTTAAAAACCATGAATCATGAGATGAAATATTAATAGTTATGGTAATTTAATTTATGTGAATGTTTTTACCAAAAATGTTTCTTTTGATATTTTCATAAGGAATGTCTAAGTGTAATGTCACCTGTTACTTTTTCAAATTCATTTTTAATGTGTTTGAATTTTTTTATTTATATATTGTATCATTATTTTTAATAAAATATATACTATTCAATTGCTGAAAAAAACAGAAGTTTATATTGAGGAATCATATAATTTAATATATAAAATATATCAATGATACATAAAAATATTTTTAAATTTTGAATGACCTATACTAAAAACCCGCCTCATAAAAAATAAAGTAAAAAATTATTCTAAAATAGTATTATGTAAATATAGAGGACAAAATTATTTAATCATTATTGCATTATCCCAAAATTATTAAAACATGTATCTATATAATATTGTAAACAAGGATGAAAATTTTAATTGTTAAAATTAAATTATATTTTACTAATTATATTAATATATTCCAGAAATGATTTCATCATAGATTTGGTTGTTGATGATGATAAATTATTTCCCTATATAAATATATTAAATTCCATTTCAAATGTGGAAATGGTTGAATCAATGATATATTAGAAATTACATTCATGTAATAAATACTATGATAAAATTTATAAAAAAATTGATTAAATTAAACCCCAATGACATCAGAATCTATTGATTGAAAACCCCACGGATGATATGATTTCAATTGAAACATTATATACTATTAATAATGATAGGATCATGATAAATATAGTAAAGGGTATTTATGTACCATCAATAATTGAAATAATTTATTCAAACATAATAATCTATTATAGAATTCAGTTTTGAAACAATGAAGCCTTAATAGTAACACAATCAATTTGGTAAGAATAATTTGATAATGATGTAATATGGAAGAACTATAGAACTGAATAAATTAAGGAGGAAATAATATCAAATGTATTAATATAGATAAAACATAAAACAAATTTTGGAACCATTTCCAGATTCATAATTGGTTTTACACATTTACCAATATTAAAAAATAGTAAAATTAAGAATGATAAAAACATATTTGGAAACATGTTAAGATATATGTCAGTAACACCTCCTAATCTAGAATCCTAGAGGTGGTAGTTTTGTTACATTATTGCTATAAAATTCAAATGTTCATACAAAAACCAATAACTCTATAGTCTCAGAATACTCTATACACACATATAATATACTGTGAAACATAAGACAAAACATAAAAAAAAATTGGATAAAATTATATCATCCATCATATCATTAAAAAATAATTTTTTTTAATTTTATGTTTCCTTGGGAATGGTAAAAAATATTGGTGGGTTCAGATTATCAGTATGGAGTACCATATAGAAGAATCTATGAAAATATAGACATAGAATAATTGATATTGTAAAAATACAAAAAATGACATGAAGAAATAAAAAATTTATATTGAGTATATTTAAAATATATAATAGTAGTTAAAAATATTGATGATAATAATGATTTATTTTATATAATATCCATGAACCGGCACTCCTGGTTCCAGTACTAAAATCATTAAAATTATATTTTCTTGTATCCAGATGGCAATTTGGACACATTATTTATCAATATAAACCATAACTCACAAATGAAAAACATAGATCACAAACATTATTTATTACATTTTATATTTAAATTTTTATATAAATATTAAAAAACATTCATAATTCATTAAAATGAATTTAAATTAACTTTTATCAATCATAAGACATCATTCATTATTTTATATTATGACATCATCATAATCTATTTGTAATCAATAGTGAAATAATTTTTTTAAAGTCTTTCTTTTTAACCAATGTAAATGGAATAAAAATATGGGTGAAAAAAATGATATATAAGGTTAAATGTATGAAAGAAAAATATATGTCATCAGTGAGCATAAATATGATCATAAGGGTTTGATGTCATAATCAATGTGCATGATTATTGCATTAGAATAGTTATACACATCAAATTCATGACAATCATACATTTAAACATGGAATAAGTCACCAATAATGGAAAATGTAAAAAATTCATCTACCATGTTATATGAATCATGTTCAAATGAAACATCATGAAAACTTATAAATAATAGATAAAACATATCAGTATCTTTGAAAATATTATCATAGATACATTATAGAACCCATCCAGAAACACTACCAATTGAATAACCATATGGTCAAATTGTAAAATAATTATATGTAAAACATAATAATTATCCAATGTATTGGTGCACTATATAGTAAAACCATTCATATAAGCTATAACTAGCACAACCAATGAAATCTGGGTGCAATAAACATTTATAATATACATGAACTAAATGTTGAATAAGGTTTATAGATATTTAATTTCCTCATATATCATTGAAAAACATTTATTATTTTCAAAAAATGATTATCTAGTGGAAAAAAACCTGTTCCATAAATATCTCATTGAAACATGATTAACCTTTTGAAAATAATCAGGTTCCATTACAATCACTTTCGAAAAATCCTAATCCATCCAGAGAGCGAATGAGGATTGTATCAATATAAAATATCCCCAGTGGAGGATAAGTTATTAAAAGGTTTTAAAATTTTTATGAATATTTATAGGATTAAAATATCATTTACAATAGTATTGAAGAATATATCCTCTTCATTTTTCAAATACATTTCTTTATATAAAATATTTTAAACATAGTTTTTATTGAAAGTCAATGAAAAACCATTTAATGTCTTATAAAATAATTTATTAAAAAAATAATCATGTCAAATTTTAAATGAATCATAAAATAAATTATGCTCATGTTAGAGGTAAATTATATACATGCTGTGAATATAATTTTTTATTCAAGGTAAATGGATAAAAATATTTACATAAAATCACACCTAGAAGTTTCTTCTTGTTTTTTAATACAAACATTGGCACTCTCCCTCCATGTAGTGTAGAATTTATCATCATATATGTTCTTGGTCTTCAATTTTATTGGAACCCTTGATTGTATTTTTGAATATTTCTTATTTTACAATATTTCTGATATTGAAATTTTATTTTTGGATATATATTTTGAAAAAATTTATTGAAAGAATTTGTTCTGAATAAAATAGATTTACGTGATAATAGAGAAATAATGTTTTATTTTCATAATAAAACATTTCACTAAAATTTAAGTAAAAAGTAATAAAAACTGTACATTTAATTTTATATTTCATGAATAATCATATGATAAAAATATTTTTGAGTTTCTACATAGTTCTATTATAAGATATCGTCATTGGATGCATTATCATATACAATCCAGATAAACAATGAGATTGTAACATTAAAATTGTACAAATTTGGTATCTTTTAAATATATTCCACATGAAAATATTTCTTTAAATTAAACCTAAATACCCTAATTGAAAATAAATAAATAAAATTACATTTCAATGGGAATGATTTTACATCTATAAAACTAATCAGGTTCATAACCCTACCTAAGTCACAAAAAATATTAATAAAGAAATCAATTTCAACTTTTATAACATGGAAACCGTAGACCCCAAGATAGATAGATCAAAAAATTTATAATTAAATTAAAATAAATTTAAGTATTAGAATAATAAAATAAATTCATGTGCAGTATATACAAAAAAAATTAACATATGTTGTGAATATGAGGTATAACATACAGAAATAAAAGTGAGGCTGGAAAAACTCGTACCTTGACTCTGATTAATCACACATGGTCATTATCATCCAAAATAATAAAATTATTTTTTTTATTAAATTTGTATAAAAAATATTGTAATTTCTTTTTAATTATATTTTAATTATAAATAAATTATATATAATTACAAACTCGATTAATTTTAATTCAAATGTTTTTACCATAGTCATCTTATGTGACTAAAATGACTTTTGTAGGTTGAATACAGTAAAAGGTCATAATTTCAATATATAAATAATAATCATCATTTATATTTAATTATATTTATACAATAATATTAATTTAAAAAAAATATATTGAGATATGGTATTGAAAATCAATCTGACATTACGATCATAGAGATGAAACGTCGTATATAAACATGTGTAAGGATTCCATTTTTATTAAACATTAAAGAAAGAATATATGTCATATTTTATCATTAGATAATGATTATTTTACTATAAATATAATTATATATAATTATATATTATTATATAGATCGTTCTTATGATGTGAAAGGAATCAAATCCTTCCACGGAGGTGGTAGTACACACAACCCTAAATGACATTATAACATATTAAATGTATGAAAAGGTAATATTTAAAATTATATATTTTATTTCCATAAATATATAAATGTAATTAATATAAGAAATATTTCATTTAAATCATATATATAAATTTTATTTACCCTTATTACAGATCATGTGACAATTTAGTGAAAAATACTTCACATTGCTTCACGAGGTGATAATTGCCCGTATACAAGAGGGACATTATCATATCCCCAATGACATGGAATGTAAAAATGATATATATTATATAAATAATCGAGAGAAATTACTATGTCATAAATATAATTTATAATATTTAAATCCATCATTATTAAAATCCTTGAGAAGTTTTAATGGAAAAATGAATGACATTAGTTCGCGAGACGGTAGTCCACCATTCTGTCGAATGATATTTTAATAACCCTCTTTATTGATGTTTCTCTGGTAGCAGTTAGTACCATAAAAATAAAAAAATATATTTATATTATGGATATAGAAGTTTTTCTATATGAATTCATAAGAATAATTTAAGGGGATGGATGGATTATTGAAAAAATGCTTGTTATTCAATGTTACCTCTTTATTGGGAATCCATTGGTTTGAACTAAAACAATCACTGTTTTATTATAGTCTAAAGTGAGGATTTTAGAATGAGTTTTGGGATTTTATATAGTTATTTGGATTATTTGGGTGGAAAATTATTTCTTTAAGAAGTGGGATTATGTGAGTTATGTAAGTAAGCTTTTATAGTTTAGGGTAGTTTCATTCTTATAAATACTGAAAATTATTCATTATTGGGACATAAAAATTACCCAAAATGGGTCAAAAATTGATAATTAATGTGGTAATAAATGATATTGTCAAGAAATTACCCCATCACAATGAAACAAATCATTTGAATATCCATAACCACTATGTTTCCTTATATTTTCATTTTTATTTTTCATTGTTGTAACTAGTTTAATGAAATAATTAATTTATCCAATAAGATTTAATTAAATTGAGACATAATATATAAATTATGATCACACATTTTACTCATAATGTCTATTTTTTTCAATGAAAATATTTTGTATACAGAAAATTAATTTTACCTCAAACATAAGTAATGTGAAAAACCACTATATTAACCTTAACTACACTGAAATATTATTTCTATAACTAGTATGGTGAAATTTGATCATTATAAGAGATAAATTGGTCCACGTATGGAACATATACTATTTTCATAATCCTTAAATACCATCTAGCATAATAGAGTATTTTAATTTATTTTAAATCATTTAATAAAATATTGTTTTAATAATATAAAATTTATGTCAATTGTGATATTATTAATATAAATTGAATATAAAAAGTGTCAATAATTTTATTGATTTAGTATAAATTATTTTAAAAACATTATAAAATGATATATTAATCTAAAAATAATGTAATAGAATAATACCATCAATTTACCTCACTTTGAATATTTTGAGATCATTTATTTCATAAAATTTCTTCCAAAATAATTACTTCATTGTAATTTATTATGGATTCTATGTAATTATATCATATATGAAATTTAAAAAGAAATATTAATGATTAAAATTTATAATTCATTTTTTATAATATTTTCTATATTCAAACCTATGTTGTTTTTACTTATACAAAATCATTAAATAAATATAATAAAAAAATCATTATTTGTTTTTTCTATAACATTACTTATTATATGGGTATCTTTTATGTATTAGTATCCCAATATCATATTGAAAATATATTATAAGGTCATAATTATTGACATATATCCATCCAAATGGTTTTGGTCAACATTATAGGTTATTTAATCCTCTAAGATTAAATTTCAATCCCTTGTTGAAATCATTTGTAAACTTATTGTTGTTATTAAATGTAATTATTTTCCCAAATCACATTATTCAAAATTTATGTTGTACTTATATGAAATTATATATTATTCATATTTGAAAAATTTGATCCATTTTTTCAAATTCAATTCATTTAAGTGGTAATATTTAATTCAATATTACTCTCATTAACCCTCCGGGATAACATGTTTAAAAGAAGTTATTTTTTTAAAAAAAGTCTATATAAAATTATTGACTAATAATATGAATAGTTTGAATGTAAATAAATATTTACAAATATATAACAATATAAATTATATAAAAACAATTCCCAATATAAATAACATTACTAATTAGAATGGAGAATCATTATTTGATTTGAAATAGTTCTTAGGAAAATCTATTTTTAATCCCAAAAAAAATTGTACAAAAAAATATATAAATTTGATTCATTAGTAATAAAATATAAAAATTAATACATATGTTACTAGAAAAATATTAAATACACATTTAAACTTTTAGATCTAATTATATATTAAATGGAAAATAATATTCACGAAAATTTGCATTTTTAATTATTCATGGAAAAATCAATATTTTTTAAAAAAATCCAAACTAATAACCCAAAGTAAACATTGATATTATGATTCAAAAAAATGAATTTAAATTTATGAAATAAATATTATAATATTTTGAAAAATAGTGAATAATGTTTTTATGAATATCAATAACTAACAGTTTTAAAGAAAACATATTATTGATGATTATAAAAATAATTTATAAAAAAAATGATTAATTTTTTGCAAAAATATTATGAATAATTTATATTGAATGCGATATATATATATATATATTTTATAATTTTGATAATACTATTCTTATAATAAAATATAACAGCTAATTTATAATAGTAATGTATTTCATAGGATCTATATGTTCGGTGTTGCATGTTTGAGAAAGAATAAGATCTTATCTAAAAAATGGTTTGTAATTTTGTTAAATAATTGTTACATTAGTCTAAATGAAGGAATTTTAAATTTATCATTGTAAAAAAATTGAAAAAATACATTAATAATCATGTTTTAAATTTGAAAATTATATCCACTTAATTTGAAATTTTTCTTACTAATCAAATTATTGACATTTAATAATATATTTTTTATAAATTCACATCATAAAAAATGATTAATAAAACATCTTATTAATAATATAGATATGGATGTTAATAGTTCATATGAAGTAACCCAAAACTAATTTTCCCAATAGGATAACATAGATCAAAATGGAGATAAAACATAAATTATTATAGATATTGAATGAGTTCATTCATCACAAATAAATGTGTGATCAATGAAAAGTTAATGAATTCAAATGAAAAAAACTATAATGAATGAAAATACCATAATTTCATCATAAATAATGGTATTACAGTATCATTTTCACTGTAATTTTATTTTCCTAGTGGTATATAATTGCCTTAACATGTATAGTAAGATAATATAGAAATATTCGTAAATTATAGTAAGAATTTTAATATTTAATAAAATTCCCTGAAAATCTAATTTTTTCCGAATATTATGTGTATTAATGGGGCACTTACAATTCCTAAATCACTAAAATGAAATTTTAAATACAACATATCATAAAAAGTGTAATAAGATTCTTCATATTTATTTACACATTAACCAAAACCAAAATTAAGAAACATTATAGATAATTCCCAAAAATGAATAAATCATTATATGATAAAATATCATTAAAAATCAATAAGAATAAAGAAAGATAAAACTAAATTATTTTGTAAATAAGTATCCTTAAATTTCATCAAATATTTCCAAACTATTTTATAAATATAGTGATTTAAATGATTTGATAATATATTATATTAAGGCAAATCAACCATTACTATTTAATTTAATTCCCCCATGTTTCCAATATAATCATAATCCAGACCTATATATATTTTTACTAACAATGACATCACATAAGATAGTGGTAGGCTTGAAACCCATATCATTCAATGATCATGGTTTCAAGAACACTTCCTAGAACGATGTGATGGGAGGTCACTGAGCATTGAAATTTCCATTTTCTAATTTAATCTGAAATAATAATTCCTCTAACAATATAACTTCATGTTTATCTTAGGGGATAAAAATTAACTAAATGAATAAAATATCTCCATAAATTTCAATCATAACACCAAAAGTTTGTCTATGTAAAACTAAAAAATTTGGAATATAATTATTTGAAATTATAATAAACCATGATCTTGTAATCCTATGTAAAAATAAAAAATATTAAGATAAGGCCACATGAAAACATCCTAGTCTCAAATGTAATCTAAACTGTCCTTTGATACTAACTATAATGACTCTAAACCCAAACTGTTAGATCCTGTCATAAATTCATAAACATTACATCCACTGAATTGATGCTGATAATTGTGACCCATTTCATTTCCATACAGACCTTAAAATCTAATATGAAATATTCCCTTACTCACATTATTTCAAAAAACATAGGTTTAGATTTTTAGTTATTTTGGACACCTCCAATATAAAAAATATCACGGCTATAAATGAGGGTATCTGACGTAACATAGATTTTATTTTTCACATTATGATATCATGAACATTATTTATAAGAAATCAATTATACACATTACTCATTCATCTACATTCATTAAAACCTTGAGAATTTGACGAATAAGAGTGGTGATATGAAATAATAAGTAATGGAGAACATAAGAAATACAAATTATTGTCATTAGTGAGCCTAATAAGAGCATAAGGGTTTAATTACATAATAAACGTTATTGTGTATGACATAATAATATCAATACCCATAAATAACTGGAAAATTTAAAAACAAAATAGAGAATAATTTATTAAGATTGAAAAAATTTATAATAATAAACAATCATGTTCTATGTTATTCAATCCTTATTGAATAAAACATTATAAACCAATACAAATCATAGATAAAACATATTTATATATTATAAAATGATCTCATAGAACCCATACAAGATTCTTATAGAATAACTAAAATTGATATAACCATATGGTAAAATTCTCAAATAATACTCAGGATGACATATATTTTATCCAACGCATTGAAGCAATTTCTAGGCACACCAATTGTATAAGTTATAAAAGGATCACTTAACGCTAATTTGGTGTAGCAATCATTTATAATGTACAAGAATGGGGTAATGAATAAATCACATAGATAATTTATTGCATCATAACTCATTAATTAATCATTATTCTTTTCATATCACGATTATCCCTGGATAAATAAATTTTCTCAATAAAGATATCATCTAAACATGATTAACTCATGTAAAATAATTGTGTTACCTGAAAATATATTTGAAATAATAATAATCCTTTTAGAGAAAGAATGAGGATAGTATCAATAAAAAGTATTCATATTATAGGATTAATATAAATAATGGTTTTTGATCACAGTAAATGAGTATAATTTTAAAAGAACATTAAAACCATTATTAATAAAAGCATATCCTTTTCATTTTGATAATCAATATTTGAAACAATAAATTTTTCGAAATTAATTTTCCATGTTAATTTTTTTCTAAAAAAATTATTAGTATAATATACGAAAAATATTTATTTTAAAAAATTCATAAAAATAATAAAAGGTAGTTTCAAAAAAAATACCTTATTATGGGTGGTTAATTTTGTACATGTCACAATGAACATTCTTTTTTCTTATTTGAAATATTGAAAAAGTTCTTTGATAAAAAATAAGTTAAATTATTCCATATAAGAAATTTTTTAATGGAAATTTTTTTGAAATATTTGTTAATGAAATCATTTTAAAAATATCCGAAACATTTCGATTTTTTTAGAAACCATTATTCTTTCAGAAAATTGATTTCACACAAAAGAGAGAAATGATTTCAGATATTCTTTACAATATTTTCTCAATAATTTTCAGTACCATAGACTGAAAAAGGCCATGTTAATTTAAAATATAACTAAAACCCATTTGAGATGAATGTTAATTATTTTCATTATAGTTGTATCACAAGATATCATCTTTGGGAGCATAATCATAAAAAATCATAATAAACAATGACATTGTAATATTAAACTTTTACCACATATGTATCATTGAATTAATAAACCCAAGAAAGAGTTAAGACAATTAAAAAATAATATAAAATTAAAATAAATTAATAAATTAATCTAAATTTAAAATATAAAAAATACACATAGTAATAAATAACATAGGTAAATAACACGACACATGTCTCATGGAAGGAAAATTGTGACAAAAAATCAATTACTCCTTTGGTAACATTGAAAGAGAAATCCCCATGATAATAAAAATAAAAATATTATATTTAAACATTGAAAATTTTAATTATAAGAATAATAAAATTAATCATGGGAATTATATACACCTCAAAAAAATATAAGTTGATATTACGGAATTTCTCTCATAAATGAGAAAGTGATATGAGAAAACCCCTTATATCGAGTCTGATTCTTCATGAATGTTCTTTATCATACAAAATAATAAAAATATGGGAATTATTTAATTTTATAAGATTCATTTATATATTTATAATTCAATTTTTTACTTATAAAAAGTCATTATATATTACATATTCTATAATGTTTATGTAAAGTGTTTTGACAAAAATTTTCTTCTTTGTTAAAAAAATGGCTTTGGTTGGTTAACAATTATAAAAAAGATCACTATTTAAACACATGTAGAAAATTAATAATAATATAATTATAATATTTATACATATATTATTCTCTAAAAGACAATCATGTCAGATGGTGAGGAGAAATTAACTAACGTTACGATCATGGAGAGGGTTAGTCTTACGTACACGTGAGTGACATTTCAAATTTTCAATAATCATTAAAGGGTTGTATGTTATATAATATTATTATATAAAGATAATTAAATCATAAATAACATGATAATAAATTATATATAGATATACATGTCATTATTCTGATGTAAGAAAATCAAACATCTTTGAGGTGGTAGTTGTCCACACATTCATGAATAATGTTATCCCTTTTACAGCATGTGAAAATGTTATAATTAAAATGATATATTAAATTTATATAAAGATAATAATTTCATTAATAACATAATTATGTCATTTATATCATTTATATTCTTTATTATTACCCATATTTCATTCCATGTAACACGTCAGTGAAAAACACATCATATCACTTCACTAGATGAGAATCTTCCTTATGCACGAGTGACATTATCATATCCACCATGGTCTGGAATTTAAATAGGTAATTTAATATATATTAACTATATATTATTAATTATGATATATATATATAATTTATACACATTATATCTGTAATTATTACAAAACTTGATATGTTGTAATTGAAAAATGAACAACATCCCTCTTTGAGGGAGTAGTCTATCGTGCACATGAAAGATGATTTCATAACCCATTTGATTGATTTTTTGGGGGTTTTATGATGTATCCTTAAAATAAAAACATATCAATATATTTATGATACTGGGATTTGTATATAATTTTGTTGTAAGAACATTATTATTGTTTGGATAAAGAAATAAAACAAAATTGATCATTGATGATTATTATATGTTCTCCAGTTAACTCATTTCCATTTTATTCAAAGGCCTTCCTTGTATTTTTTTCAACCAATAGTGATGATATTTTTATTATATAATGGAATTTGAGAGGTTATTCTTTCAGATTTTGGATGATCCAAATTTTTTGATATGTTTAATTATGTGAGGGGAGTGAGTTCCCATATATAGATAAGGAGGAGTGGTATTTTAGTAAATAATAAATAATATTCACTATTGGATGGTACCAATTACCTAATGTGGATAAATGATATATAATTTAAGGCATTGGTGGTTATATGGTTGATAAGTAACTATACCAAAAAAAATTCACATGATTTAAAAAATTTAATCCTTAACATTATTGGTTCTATATTTTTTAAATTATAGTTTTCATTAAGGTATCTAGTTTTCTAAACATAGTAATATATTCATTTAAAATAAATTAAATTGGGACGTATTAGATAATTTATACATAATTATTGTATTCTTGAAATATAATTTATCATATAAAAATTATATTGTTGTTGAAATTTAGTTTGAACACAACCTCCTGTAATGTGTGAAAACGATTTATCCTCAGCTGAGCTAACAAAGATTCTATTAATTATGGGGTTCAATTTGTTCATTAAAAAACTATATTTGTCCAGAAATATAGAATATTTAATATTTGTTAACAATTATTAATATAAATTCACAATATAGTTTATTTAGTAATGGTAAATAAAATAATGAAATATTATTTAACATAAAACTACATTAATTTAAATTCTAAAATTATTCATTTTAAATGAATTGATAAAATATTAGTAAAATGATATAATTTTTATATATTTTGTTAATATATTTTAATATTGATATATTATTCTAAAAAAGATTTATAATCATAATTCACTCAATATACTTCCCATTTATTATCTTATAATTATTTATTTCATTTAATGGATAACTGAATAATTACATTGTGGGCATTTCGTAAAATTTCTTTGTAATTATTAACTCTCTAAAAATTTGAGATAAATTATTATGATAAAAAATATAATTTATCTTTAAAATTAATATTTAATGGTTAACCTATTTTTTTTATCAAAAATCATTATATAAATTAAAAATTAAAATGGATTCATTTTTTTCTTTATCATTACATATCTTATAATATGGGTTATTTTAATGAAATATTATCCCCAAAGCATATAAAAATTTATAATATGGTTATTATGGTAGTATTTATTCCAATAAATGGGTTTTCAATTAGTTTTTATATCAATTTTTTCAATATGTAAAATGTTTATGAATTCATATACTCATTTTTTGATTTATCAATTTGTTTAAATTTAATTGTTTACACTAATCACAATGTTAAAAAACTATGTTGAAGTTATTTTAAATTTAAAATTTTTATGATTCCAAATATGGATTACATATTACTAAATACAATTCACATAATTATAAAAATTAAATTCATCCTTAATCTGGTAGAAACGATGAGACACAAGGTTTTTTGAAAAATATTTTATTTGAAAATATCAATTCAATATTAACTCAATGATGATAAAAATAATTGTATGAAACAAAATTAATGATTTCTGAAATTTAATATATAAATTAATGTAAATAAATTTCCATTCCTCAGCCGCATCTGGTTCCGTATCTTCCCATATCCTGGGTGGCCTGTTGTACTAGAACTCATTCAACGTGCTCAAGCGGCAGGCATCGTCTGCTACTGGGGCTGGTGGTATCGTTGGCCCAACAGGAAGTGGTACCGCTGGTGCCTCTACTGGTAAAGGGCCATGCACCGAGGCCTCGTCGCTCGGTGGGATATCAGAGCGTACAACTCTTAGGGATCTCTGAGGAGGAATCCTGAAAGAAACAAATGGGACATGGTCAGAAGACTATACCTGGTGAGCTGACCTAGTTCAGCTGACTTAAGAAATATTTTGAAAACACACATGCAATCAGTTTTATCGTGCACTATGTTGAAAATTAGTAGCTAGGGTCCTGGTGTATGGATACGTTTAGCTACCCACACCAACACTGGACTCCTTGTACTGAAATCCATACTGAGTACCCATAATAGTATTGCTTCATAGAAAAGAAAGATTAGAGTTCTATGTTCAGCAGTAGAATTAATTCCTCCAATACCAATTTGTCACGAACCATCCCCGGGGCCCGTATCGTGACTAACCCAAGGTCGTCTTACATAGTCCAGGGGCTGGCAACTAGCACCAATGGAATAAATCCCTAAACTGGGAAGGCATTGTAGTTATAAACTGAACACACACAATAGAGTAAGCAATATGATGCAAAACACCATCCAAAACTATATACAAAAATGAGTTCTGAAATTAAAGGGGGCCGTAAATACATGATCAATAGTTAAGTAAATGGAAACATAAAATTAAAAATACATCTGAAATAAGAATCGAAGAAACTACTTGATCGTCCTCCGGGGTTCCTACCAGAAGGGTAGGTACAGATGACCTCCTTAGCACTCCATGTCCATTCGTCTGCTCCATTTACCATCACACCGAGTGGTCCACCTCCATGTATAATTCATTTCTTCTACTCTGTGCCTCAGTCAGTGCTTTCCGTCATCTGCAACCCACATAACCAAGTGCATGCATGGCCCGTGCACGGGTGAGTATAGCGATACTCAGTAGGGATCCTGAGACACTCAAAGTCTCACTAAATCTAACATGGATAAACAATAATTATGAAATCAATTGATAACCATCACTTAGGTATATTTCCATACATATACCTATTTTATCTAGTAACCCATCACATTCGTGAGGTAAACACAAAAGTCATTGACTCAGCTTAAACCAGGATTTTATTCATGGAATAGTAGGAAGTAACATCCATAGTCAAACTGTCATAATCTCAGCTGATGGTGTAATTTTCCAATATCGAGTACAGTTGTCCGGATTCATCACACAGAAGTGTGTCCCACCTTCCTAGACTATTTTGGTACTCATGTTGAGTATTGTGGGTCTCCTATATCACACAGAGGTGCTCCCCACTGTAGATTTGTCGCGCTCAAACAGAGGTGCTCCCCCCTCATAGCCTGCTGAGGTACTCCTCCTATGGAGTACTGCGAGTTTTCTGCATCACACAGAGGCACTCCCCACTGTGGTTTTGCTGTGTCACAGAGAGGCACTCCCCACTGGGCTAGTCAAAACACTCCGAGTTGTAAGGCTAACAGTCGTCAGGAATCATCCAGCTATTAGGTCTCTATACCCCGCTCGCTTGTCTCCGGGAGGATCCACACCACAAGATACTGGTCGATACTCCAAATATCAAGATTTCCCACTATGAATTAAATCAGTGGTCTTCCTCAACAAAGTGGTCACAACGCAACAGACGTCGCGTCTATCAGACGGCCGGTTTGTTAGTTATTGGCGTATCAATCCTAGGGGCCCGTTTGGTTTTTAGGTTCAAACCAAACCGACTGTACTCCTACTGTGTCCAAATCTCATGTGGGATATGCCAATAGAACTGTCTTGCTCTACGATTTCCTTCGATGCAAACGGTACCTCGATCAGACACCCATAGCCAAAGATATGGGAGTAAAGGTGAATATAGGCCAATGCAGGTCCGGGTCCAGCCCGACCAAGTCGGACTGACCCAGTCCATGGGTCTAACATTGTCTGAGGTGGCAGTCTGGCCCAATAGCATGGCCTGACCCAAGGGGGTGGCCCGGCCTGACGGCGGCCCATCCCGATTGCGGCCCAGCTCGGCTGGCTAGCCCGTGTGGCCCGGATACTAGTCCGCGTGTCCCGATTGGCTGGCCCGTGTGGCCCAGCTTCTCGGGCCGCGTGGCCCAGCTTTCCATCCATAGGGGGGGGGTGTCGTGCCCCCTGGTGGTCGACCAGAACTGGTGTTATGTGTCGGTTCGTAGCCGCGAGACCCAGGTGGAACCCGCCTTGTCCGGTTGGCCGAGCAGCCAGTCGGTTCTGCACCACCTGCGGTCGACCCGACACCTGATGCACCCTATCCTCTATCGTGGCCCTCCCTGGCTATGCCTCACCTCCAAAAAGCAGCAGGACAGTCCCGCAGCCCCTCCGTCACGGCCTGGCCTGGCCGCGGTCTACTGCTCCTCCACGTAGCGTGGCGGCACAGTTTCCCCTCCAACCGATGTGACCCTCTTGGTCGTGACCCTTCCACCCATGTGGTACGATGGTGACACTCCCTTCCAGTGACCCAGTGGCCCTTGCGCCATGCTTTTTTTCACGGTCGGCCTGACACCGGCCACGTTACTCCACCGTGGTCCATCCATTCGGTGGTGTTGTTGCACCACCACTGTCGTCATCAAATTAGAACAATCAAATGGGGAGGGTAAGGTCTTGTTTGTGTGTTCAGAGCCCTCCTCATTATGGTGATATCATTTAGAAATTCATAATCTATAAATTGAATGATGTATATCAGGAAAAAATCCAACTCAAACCCATAACTCATTATTTCGATGATCATTGACAAAGGAAGGGAAGTGAATGTCATTCCCTTGACGTTGGAAAGACGATAATTAAGTTGAGGATGGTGTCGTCAGCATTCTTTAAGGACGACGCTCCCACGTGTTTCCTGGTTGATGAAAGAAGAAGGTGGAAGATGACTTTCATTCTTTTTTGGAGAGAAATGGATCCTATAAATTCATCTAAAGCTCCCCAAATGAATACATTCCAACCAAATATGAAATAATAGATTTGTCTGTTATTTAATTGTTGGCAAGAATTCGAAATAATTCAAATGTTTCCAATTACTTAAATGATATAGGTCAATTAATTAATTGTGGGGGTTGGCACATTTAATTAATATGGGAAGTTCAAGGGTTTCTCCACTTAATTGGGGGTTCCAAGGGGTTACAACCCCTGGGTGGTCACCCCCATAGATATGCTCCCATGGGAAGTTCTGTGTGGGTGGGCCCCACTACAATAACCTCCCATGGGAAGTTAGGGTGTGCTTTCTGCCACTACTAACCAGCACTTGTAGGTTTTAACCACCTTAAAAAAATAAAAATAAGATAAACTTATTTTTATTTTACATATTAAAAACCCAAAATCTAACTTCCACTCTTCTCAGAACGTAACTACGATGATGGTCTCACTAAGTAATCACCGATGCTGTGAGTTCAACGTTGCCCTCATATTTCATTTCTGAACAACGGTTCAGAAGTTATAAAATCCCGCTTGAACATTTACTAAACATACCAGAATAAAACTTCAGAAATTGATTCTGGGCACACCAGGCCTTATAATCAAGCGCCGTAAATTTTCACGGATTCATAAAAATCACATGAATTATAAAAAAATCCATAGAATTTCCTGGTCTTTACAATAATGGTATAATATTTTTCTAATAATCATTTAAATCATCTTATGAATCGTCCCCAAGGAATTTTACATCACTTGTTATTATCATCGATTTACAACTATCTCCTTGAAACTATTAAATGACTTGATTATTATTCCATCCATTCTCTTGGGTAGCCACATTATTTCTCTCAACAACCTTACCTAACCACTTATTGATGAATTTAAATGATTTTCCATTCCAATTTAGCAAATAAATATTAATTCATTGGTCAAAACAAAATAATTACATATATTAAAATTATACCATTTTAAATCAATATTTATTGTATAATATAACTATGAATTTCCAATAACTGGAATGCTATAGTGTCATTGGAGAGTAGATTCCACACATCTTATTTCATAATGTCTCTTTAATATATCCTATAATTATCATCATATTACTACCATAATAACAATATCACACGTATAACCATCAATCAAAACATAGGCATGTAAAACATAAGAATGAATTAGTTTATATTCATAATAAAGGTAAACATATGAGATATCAATAAATGATTATAAATGATCATAAGAGAATGAGAAAAAAACTCATAACATCGGGAAATAATACCTTATAATTAAATAATAATAATAATGATCTGTGGAATAAGGGATTGACCTAAAAATAAAAATATCAAAAGAGTGTGGAATCAATAATAATAAATCACAAAAAATGAGTGAATATCATAGTCAATTGAATCTGGAATATGTTAAATCATAATTTTTGTAAACATGATTAAATATTAATATTTTCACTCATTCAGTTAAAGACATGAAATCAAGTCCTCATTTAATATATTCATATTAATTTAATTCCACATATAATCTTCTATAAATGAAACAAGATTTAAAAAAAACTTATGGATAAAAACCATGCCGATAAATTATATTGTAAAAATGAAATCATTTTCAATCATAACATAGTAATATCTTGAGTTATTCATCATTACCCAATTCATCACAGTGATGTATAATTCTAGGCCCACCCCTAACATAATGAAAACTACATATATGAGTTAAATTAGATCGTAGTACATTAATTGTATGATCATATTATAAATTATTCGAATGAAATTTTTTTCATAAACATTTCATAATTTTATCAAACCATAACCATAAAAAATAAACCAGTTTCCCAAAGTCGACATCCAATCATAATTATCCCATGGGAATGAAAATTTCTCCTGAGATTCAATTATGAATCATTATCATTATAAGACATCCTGATAATAAATGTGGATGGAAATTTAACATTCTATTCCCAATTAATCATTACAACCCTTAAAAACATGTTGACATAGAAAACGAAATTCCATTTAAAAGAACATTCATACCTCTCATTGAAAACAGTTGATAATTATTTTCTTCTTTCGATAACATTTTTCTAGAAAATGAAATGAATATTTATAAAATACATATTTTTGAAAATAAAAAATTATACGTATAATAGAAGAATAAATAGACTGAATTGGCATGATGATAGGAAAAATCAATTCATTTAATATATATTAAGAGGAAATATTTGATTCAATACCTCATAAAATTATTATAAATTTGTATTCAAAAAAACATTCCATTAAATGTATTTAATTTAAATATTTTGAAATGATGTAAGAGGTAGTTAAAAGGAACTTTTTGAAGCATTTCATGTATAAGTGAGAACATCCTTAAATATATTTTTAGGTTAATGGACATGGAAGACCAAATTCATTTCCCAATAAGGAAATGAGGATGAAATTTCATAAAATATATATTTTATTTAACATATTTAGTACCAAAGGGTGATAAAATAATACAATTAGTTGAAAATACCATAAACAACTTGAGTAGATGAAAATATATCAGTCTTAAAGAATAACTTCCATACAATTTTCATCAATATAAATAAATCATAAAACACAGATGATAAACGTATATTGTATCATAATTACTTTACCTCATGTCTTGCAAACATAGTATGAATTAAAAAATTCAATATAATAAAGTTAAATTTTATAATAATATATTTTAGGACTATATTTTTTCATATAATACAATATATGATTTATACATGACATCTTATAACCCATTTATTAATAATTATTTATTAAATTCAATTTTCAAGGTGATAACTGTTTCTTTTTCTTGCATTTATCAATTTTTATGTTCTAGACATAGTAATTTGATCACACTGTTATCAAATACAAAATATTAAACATTAAATATGTATAATATTTTTTAATTTTAGACACTTTTATTTTTGTTTATATAATATAGTTTTGAATAAATAAATTACCTAACATTGTTGAGATGGTAATCCGTACATATGCATGAGTAATTTTATTTATATTTCAATCGATTAAATTTAATAATGGTAAATTATAATTAACATCTAAAGAATAATTATGATATATGTAAGATCATTTATATTCATTAAATCAGTCCTTATTTCAATTTATTTTATGAAGAAAAGTAAATGGAATCACATTTATTATTAGAGCCGGTAGTCCACACATAAGTATGAAAAAAATTATCATTTTCCATTGGGAAGGATGGATAGATGATAGATAATATTTTATAATTATAAAATAATAATTATTTCATAGGTATTTTATATATAAATTAAATCCATCATTATTACAAACCATGATATATCATGAATGAATCATGTCACTACATAGAGGTGGTAGTCCACACGTATACTTGAGTGATAATTTTATTTCCAATTTGATACAAAGAATGTTTATAATAGTTTAACAATCCTAATGATAATAATTAATTATAACATGTATTCAATTTTTAATTATTTTATAATGGATATGATGGATTTAGAGAAGATATAAGAATAAATGAAATTGAATGTACTCAGTTACAGAGTTATACATCTTCTTTGAGTAAACCTATTTTTCGTAGACCATAATCATTTAATTGATGGTATTATAAAAAATAGAATACTACACTTTGTTGATGTATTTTTTTAAATTTATTATGCTACAATATGGCTGATATATAAGGATTATTCTGTGTGATTATGAGTGGATATGTGGTATTTTATTATAAGTGTTGTAGAGGAAATTAATGGAATTTTTCAAAATATTAATACATATTATTTCATTAATGAATTAAATTGTATATAAAAATTAAAAAGAATAAAATATAATACGAACAAGGTAAAAAATATCATAAACAAAAAAAATTAATTCAAGTGTTTTGTTATATTTTATAACTTATCGTGTTGGTTAACCCTTGGTAAACCTTTTTTACCATTATACATAGTGACAAATGTTTTTTAATATTAATTATAAATAAATATAATTTTCTCCTTATTAATTAAAATTAATTATTATTAATAATAATATGGAATCCATTTTAAATTCATATAAATATATAATTTATATATACTGATTTTTAACGAATTTCCCCCAAAAAAACTAGTTTTAGAAAAATAAATTTTTAGCATAATATTTAGTTTACCTCCATTGATAATCATGATAAAAGATTTAGATAAATCGTAAAAAAAATATTGAATTTATAATATATAAATATCATTTATATAATTTCTCAATAATGAATTACATAAATTTTCTAAAAGATATAGTGAAATAAAAAAATAGTTTATTTAGTAAAAGAATCTCATTTTTACATTCAAAGTATTTTAATTAATTTTCTAACCAATTGATAACCATTGAAATTATTATCTAAATTTTTAAAAAAATTTAATAATATATTCATTCTTATACATACTGACCATTCATGTTTCTAGGAAATAATTTTAACATTAAATAGTAATATTTGAATAGTATACCATTGCCGATTTTAACTCGGTGTTGCATGTAATGAAAAATGAAAAAAATTGAATTTATTTAAAAATAAATTTATAATTAAAATTTGATGTTCTAGATTATTATAAATTATAATAATCACTAAAATTTCATACAATCCTTAAAATACGAAGAGTTGATGATAATTTATCCTCATCAAATTTTTTGGGTTCCCAGATAGCTTCCTCAAGTAACTAGTTTCACCAAAAAACATTGATCTTGTGAGTTTTATAATTTTATTTCACCAATTACCATTGATCATTAATATTCAGTATCACTTCCAAAAATTATAAATCATTCTATTTTAGTGGGAACTCTCTATTTTTAACTCCTAAATAATCATTTATTTAATTTCTTAAGAGTGTTGTGTGGAATACATCTTAAAATTAATAAAGATTCAGAGGAAGCCTCAAGAGATATACAACCATATCTAATGAATCAATAATTTCAAAGGGATCAATATATATATGGAAAAAAGTTACATTACATCAAAATATTGTGATCTTGTTAAATTAATATATTCATCAATATAAATATTCATCAACATCATAATGTAGTTCTAACTGATGATTTTTATAATAACTTTTATATCAATTCTATGCCATCATGATGTGGTGTAGAGAAAATATAATATTCTCTACCAATTACTCCCCTAGCCCATGACACAATATATTTATATATACAACATTACCTCGTCATTTATGATATCTAAATTTCATTCCATAGAGTAATTTATATGTATCCATCAGTATAATTGTGTAAATATATTATTTTTTGAAATTTTTTACAATGGAAGGGTTAGACACAAAAGAAAATCGAAATCCGAGGAGAAATATCCCAAAATTCCTTCTAGTATTTGAATGGTCTTATAATATTGGACATATATTTCACAATTATATGCACTACTAAAACATATCTTTTTTATCTAGATATTTATAAGGGCTTATCCAAAACGATAATAACATCCTCATATTCTTTTGGTACTTTATTACCTGTAATTTTTCATTATATCCATTAGAATTTTTATATTTTTTATTTTTTTAGTATAATTTGTGTTGAAAAATGGTATTTCGTTGAGTTTTTAATTTTTTTAAGGGTCCAGATCTGACATGGGTTGTTGGAATAGGTGTGGGAATGAATATGCTTCTATAAGGTTTACAAGTAGTCCACACGATAGTTGGTGACAAGAATATAGTGGAAAGATAATAGTATTTATTTTAAATAGGAATCCCATTACCAATCTAGTGGGGTGTCCAGTGGTGTAGGAATTTTTCTAGAACCTATTCGATAGAGGGTTATGCTGTTTTGGTCTAGGAAATTCCAGGTCAATGTTGTATTTCCACCAGTTAAAAATCATATTACAATTATTAATTGTCCTCCTTCCAAAAAATTTAATCATTTGATTTTGGTGAAGTCATTGATCATTGTTGGACATAAAAAATCACCCCCTTAAAGGATCTACAGAATAATAGAACTCATGTTACTCTCTAGATTCGTGTTAAAAAAATAAGGGTTCTGGATTAGGAAATCAATCTTCATGGTAAGTTGATTGCTAACTGTTGAGGATACCTTCCCAAATCACATGGTATATAGATAATAGTGTCTGGTGTTTATCTATATGAATTGACATTATATGTGTATGGAGTTATTTGGTTTCATGATTTAGCTTTATACAATGATCATTCCTTTCATTCTCATTTTTATTTTTTTTCAATTTATGATAAAGCAATGAAATAGGATTTGATTAAATATAGTGGTCTTAAATATTGTTTTACAAATAGAGTATTAAATTTATTTTTTTAATTTGAATTGGTTTGAAGGGTTATTTTTTCATCATAAAAGATGAAATATCATTGAATGATTCTGATTTGGGGAACTCTTTAGTCATCAACAATGAGTAAAGGACCAAACAATTGGGAAAAACTACATCCCCTTCAAATGCTTTTATAGACAAATTTGTGAACTCATATTCATAATTTAGGACTCAGATAAACTATAAATATTATTATAATAACCAAAAAACAATGATTATTTGTTAATGTGCTCAGAATCTGTCATACTAATCATGATAATGGAACACAAATCCTCATTTACCTAAAATAGTTTTTACACGTGCGATCAATTTATCCATTGGTTATTAATGAAATAGTATATCAGTGTGTGTAATTAAATGGTTTGGGGACTAATTTATAAGAATTATAATAGAAATTTTGAATGGATTTCTTAACTATTATTTGTTATTAGAAATATGATTCATTGATTTTAATTATTTGAGTATAGTTGGGTAATTTTATAAAATCTTATTGTGAAACAAATTGTGGGGTCCAATAGGGATTTTTTTCTAGCACCCTATTTACACCTTGGGTGTTTGTAGATCATTATTTATTTGAGTCATGTATATGAAATAAACCAATTTGATTTTGAATTTTTTTCACATAAATTTATTTTTTCTGTGTAATGGAATTCCCCTAAGAATAATTACAATAATTATAAAGGACAGTTATAAATTTGAACTGTAGGAAGGAAACCCATAAGTTTTCCATAATCTAATCAAATTAGTGGTGAGTATGGTCTAAGAGATGATCCAAGGATTGGATCCTACACTTGTTCAAGCAATATAATGACAAACCACAAATTGATGACGATATTTCCTAGGGATTATAATTTATTTTTCATGAATCCACTATCATTACAAGGTATGATCAGTCATACAAAGTTAGCCTACTAGATTGAAATTATTGATAGTATTTTCAAATTATTGAATAATAAAGACTCAATCAAATATATTTTCATATTATTTGAGATATAAGGTCCAAGTATAATGTATTTCTACTTAGTTTCTGAGGATTAGAAGAATGAATGAATGGATTGGATGGACATTATGAAAATATTAATCAAGAATTTATACATGTATTCTACTCCCATGGTGAAATACCTATGGTTCCATAAGAATGATAAAGAAAATACATATGTGATTGACAATGCTAATGGATTTGTTGTGCTCTTCGTGTTTTTATCTCATGATGTGACTAAACAAATATGATGTATTGGACGTTTAAAATGGGTCTTAGAGAAGATATATTTTCATAGGTATTCATATTAAAGGTAACTACCTATTCTAAAGTTGTGTATAGGTCATGATATATGATCATGAACTAGTATGTGATACATGATTATCAAGAGATTATCTCCCATATTATTGAATCTCTAGTTTTCCATTCGTGTTTAAAAGGATGGAAAATAAGTTTAATGGAGATGTAGAAATTTTTATTATTATGAGAAACTTTTAACACCATCGTATTTGGTTAGTGTCTTGAAATGAGACATGTTAGGCTATAAGAGATAGAAAACAATATTATCTATAGTTCCTTCAATCATTCTAAACTCATGAGGTTGATGTAGTCACTAATAAATGTATATTTGAATACTATCCCTTCCTTAATATCATATATTATTTTTTGAAACTATATGATCTTCAATGAAAATAGATGTTTCAATGACTAAAATTTTCATGGAAAATTATTCTAGAAAAATAAAATCCCTTAAAATTGAGTCGTTTCTAGTCGATATTTACATGGGTCCTGTGACTAAGGTAGGTACCATTTCAACTGCGTCCTCCATAGAAAATATTGCATTTTATGACTATTCCTATATCTCATTTTTATCATATTGTATATTGATTTTTTTAAAATCAGTAATTGGAAGTTTCTCATTTGATATAGACATAAAAATTCCTCAAATAAATAATAGGGTGTTGGTATTTTGATGTCCCTCATTCTCATTCTTTATGTTTTTCATTGACATGGTTGGTTCATGTTATAGAATACATTTATTTTAGTGATGAATAAATTAATTGTTTATGAAAAATGCATGGATTAATAATTACCATGAATGGGTATCCTTCACCACATCCTATGGGAGATCCCATGGATTTCAGGGATACTGAGAACAAAGGTCCATTCAGGAAGGGTCATCTCTTCAAGAACTATGTCTGCTATTTTTTCCACCCATGTTTTCATTAAAATATTCTTGTTGAGGACATCATCTATTGATCGATGATTTTTAATGTTTATTAGATTAATTCTCTACTGTTCCTCTAGATCTAGTTGTTGAAATATCATTTGGGTTTTTTTCATAATAACTCCACTAATTTGATGTCATATTTTGGTATAGATCCATATGAATTTAAAAAGATCAAAATTAAATTGGATTATTTAGAGCCATAGGTTTAATATTCCAAAGTGTGTAACCTTGGGTGGAACCTATTCTTCATTATCTAAAAAAGATAATATAACTCTTTGTATATGATTTGACAATCATTAGATCCATAGTTTAATAGTTATGATCCAATATCTCATTCCTCACATTGATTATTTTTTCTACTATTTTAATTATGAAATATTACCTTCAATAATTGATCATTAGTTTTGTTAGAACCATCTTGGGATCATTAATTCAAATAATCCTATAACCACTATCAAGGTTAATAATTTCCCACTATAGTACCCTGTGATGATGTTTGGACTAATTAGTACTCACTATTTTATTATTGAATTCCTAAAATAGATGTTCCATGATTGTCATGAAACATTGTAGTAGTGTTCATAGATGGATCTTGAGGTAATTTAGGAAGAAATAAGATCATATTTGTCCTTTGTGAAATGTTTTTGGAAAATTGAGGGATAAAAATCATTATTATGAATTATAGATGTTCTTATTATAGATCTGTTAGGTAAAATTCAAATGACATTTGATCTAAGCAAATGGAATTAGATTTAATCTTCAAAAGGTGTTGACTATCATATCATATGAGGAATAATGAAAAATAATTGACATATATAACTTATTTTAAATTATAGTATACATTAGATTATACAAAAAAAGATATATTTACGTTTTTTATCCACTGTTATTTCTCACCTGTATGGGGTGAATTTCATAGGGTATTCTAGGTTTTAGGAATCTTTCTATAATCTGATGTAGGGTTTTACCAAATTAATGATTCTATATTTTCAAGAAGCTAAATACTTCTATGTTTATTACTATAATTATTCATGTTATAGTTTGGGATGTCTTCTTATTATATTAGAATATGTATTGGCTTATATCTTTTGTGATCCTTGGTCTCAGGATAAGAAATTTTACACTCTTTAGTTAGAACTAGAAGAAAATTGGAATACTCGTAAATTTTTTTACCACTATCAATTTGGGGAAAATAGAATTGTTTAAGTCCACCACAATAGTATGGGATATATCAATTCAAAAGAATATTTTATCCTTCAAAAAATGATACAGATAGAGAATTTATAGACCATTAACTATTATATTTCATATAAAAAGTAAAAATGTATCATAGTTGCTGACTCTTATAACATGAAGATACCCTACCATGGAGTAAATATGGTAAATAATGAATTTTATTTTATGGTTATTTTACACAGATTCACATGAATGTTATGGAGTAGTATTTGGGTAATATCCCCACATGTTTTTGCAAAAAATCCATGATTCATTAAATTATTCATATATAGAAATAGGTGATAATGAGTTATGGTGAAACAATAACACATTATTTAGTTTTGAGGTATTAAGTCAGTTATATCTTTCTCCAAAGGAACTATTTTATTCCCAATCCATTAATCTATCACTTAATTTATTAGAAAGGGTATTTGGGAGATTTTATCCATTGTCAATTTAATTTTCTCTAGGGTGGTGAAAATATTTTTTATGACATGAAATATCCTTTTTTGGGGCCTAACATTAAATGAGACAAAACTAAATTTGTATTTTATTCTTATAGTTTCAAAAAAATTAAGGATAAGAGTAAGAAAGAAATCATTGAAAAATCATCCACACACCATTCCAATATATATGTGGAATTATATTTCACTTTATTTCATTGTTACAAAAGAAAAAACCTCTTAGGGAAGGAATTCAATTTTAGTGTAGATTAATAAGTTGACCAATTCATCTCATTTAATATTGATCTATAAAATTAATATTGTTGGTATCCTAGTGTTAACTCCTAGTTTTATAAGTTCCTCTATGAGGTAATTAGATCATAGTAATGGTTGATTGTAATATATCATTCCCAAAATGAAGGATGATGGAAATGGATATCAGGATTCAAGATTATATTATTTACTTCTGAATATCAGTCATCAATGTTTCATGGGATAAACATTTACGGATATATAAATATTATTATAATTAAATCATTTAATAGTCCATAAGAATGAATCCTTTCGAGGAATTGTATCATCGTCCTTGAAACTCTCCATTTATTGGTCCATGGATTTGGAATCCTACATGATGGATGAAGATTGGATCATGAGGCCATGAAAAATATAAAACTGGATTATCTATATTTGGTGATGGATCAGATTTAGTATAAGACTTTTGTGTTCAACATAATCACCTTTGGTATTTTTTAGTTAGAGACCAACTGTTCATGAAAGAATCTATATGTCTAGGTTTATGATTTAATGGAATGAAAGGGATTCCCACTCCCATGTAAGTGGTAATGTTTTTGATCAATGATGATTTTTAATGGATTATAGTTTTTCACATTACAATTATATATGTGTTTTGTCCACAATGTTTTACATGTGTCTCAACTAAAAATATATTTTCAAGATCCATCTATTTTTCTAAATTAGGATGACCATGAGGTTTAATCTCATTTTTTATTGATAAAGTCCCTATTTTTTATATTATCATGTAATGGTTCAACAAGGAAAACCAATACCATTGTTTGGAGTGATGTGTCAGTGTGGTTCTAATTCCCATGCATCTTGGGAGTGTGATTCTTTGATTGAAGGAATGTGACCTCATCTATTCGGTGACGAGACCTCATTTACATATCATTAAATGGGGAATAATCACTAAAAGCGTATCATATATCCCTAGTTTTTTACAATTCATATAGACACAAAAAACCTAGATATTAGCTATTAACGCAATTTGTCTAAACAAGGATCTTATTGTTGTGGTAAGAGAGAGGAGGCCATATCCACATATTGAACAGTGGAAATAGTTCTAATACCATGGATTTAAGCAATAGAAATATAGTCAACCAAGAAGGACAATTTAAAAATCTAATAATCATGGAAATAGACCTTTAGATATAATGTGAAAAGAGGTAGTAGTCCCATTTCAATGGGTAAAATTTGTGGCTATAACCTGACTTGTATCTAAATTTCATAACTGTAGAATTATTCTAGTAGACATAGTGAAAATATAGAAATAAATCTATTTCCATGTTTATAAACAACGTATACAACCTACAAATTCCATAAAAAATCCTACCATACAAACTACCAAAACACTTATCATCCCTATAGTCCACAAATCTAAAAATAGACTAATTTTAATACAATATGCAAATCCAATAAAATATTTATCACTAGTTAATGGAATTTAAAATAAAACAAACCCATAGAAGAAATTAAAATAATTAATTATTCCATAATAACTCTATAACTCGCATATGAACACATAAAATGTAATGTCCCAACCCCAGTTACCCACTGTCAGTGCATTATTTTAACACCTTGGCATCATGACAAAGAATCAATTCCCGAAGGACCGATTGGTTTAGTAATCTTGAAAAATAAATTACATACATGAATATTATATTACACATTATAACATACAACACAACATAAATAATCTTTTATGAATGCCATTATTCCCTTAGACTGACCCTGAATATCAATCACAATACACTTCTTAGAATCCTGGGAAAAATAAAACATAGAAATGGGTGAGCTCAAACACTCAGTAAGGGTTTTCAATACAACAGAAGATAACAAAAAAATTAATCATGGTGAATAATTGAAACCACATGCCTCTACTAATAATAAACATGAATACATTTATGGTAGGAATATGAGTTGAGTAAATAATACCATAATAAAACATAATCATAGGTATTCTCATAGTTGAATGACCACATGAACCATCAATTTTATTTTCATAATGAGGGAATATATAATGCCAGACATTCTGAAAAATTTTGTCAAGCCCTCAAAAAATACGTTTAAAAATGACTAAGGCCTCGGCCAAAATCATATCTCAAATTGGGAAAGGCCTCGGCCAATTCCACGTCTAGTAGTTTAATGATACCTACTGATGCATCGAGGAGCTATAGCGGCCTCCACCTGTCACTTACTATGTCAAATACATTCATCATTTGAATATGTTGAAATATAACACAAACATTCATATTAAAACAGACATACGAAATGTCAATACATTAACCATAAACCATGAATGGTATAAAAATAGAACATCCACAGTCAAACATATCATAACCCATTCAATAATATATAGAAGATTGTATTATAATAAATAAACCTCCATCAAAAATAATATCTACAAAAGGATGCTGACATTGTTGAAAATTATGAGTAAATCATTTTGAGAAAAACATCCTTTTTGTAAAATCATTTAAAAGACACAAATTTATAAAGGAAGTAATTTAAAAGAGATTTCTGAATAAAATTATTACATACCACTTTGAAACTATTGAAAAGAATAATCATTTCAACACATTCATGTCCATATAAATAAATCCTTCAATTCATTTTGAAACCATGGATATTAATTAAAAATATTTTGAAGGATAAATCTTTAAAACATTTAAAATTATGAACTTGATCAAGAGCCCCTTTCAAATATCCTTAAAATATTATTTTTAAAATCATTTTTATGAAAAATGGACATGGATTATAAAAATACCCAGTAAATACTTACACATAAACAATATCGGATAATAATGAGATTGAGGAATTAACACTTACATTAAATATTCATTTAGTCGAGGTTACATTTAACCTCTTGTATAAAGATCGTAGTATGTTATTAGATTATACCAAAACCATATTAATATTTATGATATCATAAATTATTAATTTATGAATCTATACTACCCATTTAATAATAATTTCCATGTTAATTTATCATTTCGTTAATAATCCATTTCTTTATCGTACGTGTTTTAAATTGTTACTCTTGATTGTATCACTTTGATCAAGATTTTAATACTTCCAGAATATAAAACATTATTTATATATCATATATATTTAGAACATAAATATGTATAATAGACATATGTATGAAATGAAAAACATCATTTATGGTGATGGTTGTTTGTATGTACGCATAAACAATGTTTCTGTTTTCATATCGTATTGAACGAAACTAAGTGAATATGATATATGTAAGTATATATATATATATATATATGTATCTCCAGTAGAATTATTATGTCATATATTACATAAATATTAGTAATATATTTCTTTATAAACGTTGATGAATGGTGAACGTGGAAATGAATCTCATCACGTAGTGGAGAAGGTAATATGTATACACGCAGGAGTGGCAATATCATTTCCATAAAGGTGTGGAATTTGATGGTATATTCATTTTACAGAGACATTATCATGTTAATTTCATTATTTATATACATATTACTCATCATTATATCTATCCAAATACCATAGTGTTGAATAACAAATTACACCATGGTATGGAGATGGTAAGTTGTACGTACACATGAATGGTGACTTTATCATTCATAAGATTCAGAGAATAATGAATATAGTTGTTTCATATTTATAATAACATCATATTATATATAACATACTGGATTTATTATTTTATAATTGAAACAACATTGAAAGATTAAGTGGAATAATAGGAGAACTTGAAAAAGGGTGGTGAAATCATTACCTCTTCTTCAGGTTCTTCCTTTTGATTTGATCAAAAGGTCTCCATAGGTTAACATTCTGACCAAAGTCCTCTAGGATGATGTTTTAATAGTTGGGAGGATATTTGGGTAGGGTTTGGCCGAGCCAAATGGATTTTGAGAAGTGAATTTGATAGAAAGAGAAGTTCCATTTTAACATTATGACCAAAATCCTCTCATCCAATAGGTTTTAGATATGTTTTGGTTACTATTTTAACCTTATCATTTAGATTTAACTCTATGTTAAATAATTTAACTTTTACCATGCCCACTTTTATCCGTACCCTATATGATTAATAAACATAATATATACTGCCAATCGAACATCAATTGGTTCATTAATGTCGTATATAATATTATATAAGTCTTTTGGTCGAACCATAGATTTTTAAGACCATTATATCAATTAATAATATAATATTTGTTTTAAAAACAATTTTATGTCAATTTTGACACTATTTGGTATTTTTTTTTAAAACTAAAAGCATGATTAGTTCAGCAAAATACATTTAATCAATCCTAAAATGTTATATTCACCATGAAAATTTGTTTATGGCATCAAAACATTGATATTTTATTTATTTTAAGATTTATAATACCATTTATTTGATTATTTCATTAATATGGTTATCACGACATCCTCATTCTGTCATTAATAAATTTAATTATAAAATATCGAAAAATTATAAATAAAATACCATTATATTGAAAATTGTTTTAGATTTCTAATGAATTTTCATAGTCGAATTTATCTTATGTATAACTCTATATAAAAACTGGTCTACTTATTAAACATTGATTTTAACTCGTTTGACTCTTCTTTAAATAAAGTAATTATAAATGTCTTAATCTAATCCATGTGGAACTCAAGGGTCATATTTTATTTCAATGGTTTTTTGGTCGAATAACACTTATTTAGTAGAATAAGGGCATGTGTTAGAGTAATAATAATAAAATTTTTACCCTTAATTACACTACTTAATTTTAACTGTGGAAAATAAAAGTAAAAAATTACAATTCACCCAAAATAATTTTCATCTTAGTAAACCACATTTTACTCCTTGATATTAATTGTGTCTCTCATATTTTCTAAATTCAACTCACTGAAGTGGTAAAATTAAATTTTTTGTAAATTTGCAAATGCTCCTAGGAGGCAGGTAAAAGACGGTTAAATGTTCGATAAAAATTTTATATATCTAAAATTATTATAAAAAAATATAGAGAACTAAACTGAATTTATAGATGTATTATATATATATTTTGACGGAAAATTAAATTTAATTAAAATAAATAATTTTTTAAATAAAAATCCAGTTTTAAACAATAACTCAGTGTTTTTACTATTCATCAAAAATTGAATATATTCTGAAAAATAAAAAAAATTCACCCTAGGATAATTTAGACATTCTGAATCCAAAAATTATTTCTATTTTACCAAATTAAAAACATAGATTTTTTATTTTTTAATTTAAAATTAATTCCCATTATTATAACCAGAAGGCGTATATTTAAAAAATAATAACTATCAAAAGATTAACACTTTTTTATGTCCAATTGAATGTAAAATTACTTAAAATGAAAATAATTAGATTAAATGGTAAAAATATAATCTATTTATACTTCCAATCCATTAACATTTATAATTTAACACTATAAATTATTTAGATTAAAAAGGTTGTTTTTAGTTAAAATATAGTATTTTTCTCTATTCACAATTTTATGAAAGTTATCAAAAAACACCCAAAACATATCGAAACTAAATTATTATGTCCTGATTCTAAAGAATATTTTATTTTGTCAAATTAAATATATACATGTTTCAAATATTTTATTTAAAAAGGTTTCTCTATTAAAAGGTGGAAAAATAGCATTTTTTAAAAAATAATTATATGATCTAAAAAAATTTATTTGTTTTTACATTATATATAAGAAACTCATAATATGGATTCTAAAATTATAAGGATTATATATAGTTTGAAATTTACTTAATACAATTAATAATCACTTTTGAATGACTAGATTGGTAAGTTGTGGTGCACTTGAACTCGGTGTTGTGTGTATTGCAACCTATTGAATTAATTTTACAAAATATTGTACTTTGAAATCATGGGATGTTACATAACAAGACCGTAAAAAATTTATTGTTCATCTAACTCAATTAGGATAAAATCTCTTAGGGGATTATTAATGACCTTTTCTAAAGATAGAATGGAAATAAATAGGCGTGTAAAAAACTGATAGTGAAGCTCTATTTACGGTAGATGTAGGTCAAATTTGTTAATAAATTGGATAAACATATAGAAAAAGCATGACTACATGGATCAATCATGGATCATGACACCTAATGTGAATTATAAATCTTGACAATCCTAGGAAACTAGATTATAAGGATTCTAATTCTTTGACTTAGATGTCATGTATCCAATAAATCAGAAAAACGTGGAGTTTTATTATTATTAAAAATTTAAAATAATATTCTATCAAGGGTTTCTCTATATGTATCTCAGTACTACATAGCTTAATGGGTACCCTAGTGCACATAAGGTCAATTCTGTATACTTTCATGTTCTGTAGGATAGATGCCACACCTTTTATTTTACTGACCCAACTGAGGAATCTCATTAGGTACAATATTATCACATCAATCGGGTATAATCATAATGCAGTGAAATTATATACTCTTTATTTTGGATATATGACATGAAGTGAATTGGTAATACAATCATTTTTAGTTAATATATCCAATGCATAATTTTTAGTGGTTATGTTTATGATAGTATTAGAAGTTATGTTGTTTTGATCGATTTTACAAGAACAATTTTCATTCTATGTTTTGTAAATTTTATGGATGGATTATGATTGATAGGATATGATTCAATTGTTTTAATTGTTTGTCTAAAATTATATAAATACAGTGAATATTGGATGGGTGTGGTTGGATGGTAAGGGGAACTATTGAGTGTGAAATTTATATAATAAGAAACACTAATTTCAGGCGGTAATATTGTGAGACATTGATTTTCATATATACATTGTTGTATTATATGACCAATTATTGACCTAAGGATGGTGGGAGTAGTATCTAATTAAGTGATAGGTTCATGAATAATGTTTTATAAGTGGGTCCTGTAAGAATTTTCAGTAGAATTTTAATTTCAACATGATTCATATAGGGAACAGGATTACGAAATTATTTGGATAATTACCCTTGATACCCTGAGTTGTGTTGTTTTTGAGAAGTTATGATTAGTTGGATTCTTATCCTTCTGCTTTTTATAAATTTTAGATATTATAGAAGATGAAAATAATTATTGATATTCCAATTGTTAAGCTAGAAGTAGATCTTAATGAGTTTGAGAGGATTTCATCTTTGATGTGGTATACATAAAAATATATTTTAGTTTGATGGTATGACCAATATGTGCTATCCGACTTATAAGTGTTCCAATGGATTAGAAGTGTTTGGATCAGGAAAAGAGATGAACATATATGAAGGAAACCGTTGAGATTATTCTCAAGGGAAAATATATGAAATTATCTATGTGGGTATCAAATCATATATTTGTTAATAACGGGTTGATATTAAATTATATTTTTGAAAATTTTGAATGTGATGTGTTAGGGATCCTAATTGAAAAGTGATTATGGGTTTGTTTCGTTCATAGAAATAATATATTGGGTTACTAATGGAATATAGAATGCACATATATAAGGGGTTTGGCTGAGGAGATTCATATTGGGTCATTGTGTTTTATATTTGAAAGATGATAGATATGGGATGATGGTTGGGTGGAAAAACTGGAACAATTTTATAGAAATAGGATTTTAGGGAGATTGTGTCTATCACATTTCAGTCTACATATATTTAATATCGACACGAATGCTAAGGTAAAAAATTATGCTATAAGTCAATGTTCATTACTAAGAATATAATTTATGATCAAAATAGTTAGGTGGCACTAGGTGTGGCATCATGTAACTGATAAAATAATACGAATGAGTGTAATTACCCAATGAGATTTGATGATTTTAAACATAGAATTATTGAATACCACTAAATGAAATGAATTATTGTTGATTTGGTTGAAATAGATCGTGTCATATTCTACTGGTTTGTCTCTATTTTTATTGGTAATGATATTATTAGTCTAAAAACAATAAGACCCTTAACAGTGAGAGATATTAGAAATTAGGTTTTCATCATGATTGAATATCTACGATTTTTTAGTTATAATAAATTAAAAGAATAATATTTTATGGGAAACTATATAGTTGGGGATTTTAATGAAAATCGACATTTTTAGTTATAAAAATAAATGTAAAATAGAAATTTTGTTTTAATGAAGGGGATGTTTTTAGAATTATATATTAAACATGCTCGTTAGGACTGAATATGTGTGTCATAAGTGTTAGAACACATTTTTATTTTTTAAGGGGTATCATAGTTTTAAGGTTAGCTATTAATATTTTCCTAATAATTTAGACATCATTGAGGAGGCGATAAAGCAAGTATATTGTGATTATAATAGAAATAATGTTTCATAAATTTAAAAACATGATTATATTTGTTGAATAATATTTTAAAACATCTAAAACACATGGCTATTTTTTAGTTTTAAAAAACAAGAATTCTAATATTGGAACACCAACCAATGTCATCCCCCATATCCAATCATTAAGTCTCTCATTTATCTCTAAAAAAGGTTTTATCCCATCATGGAAATCATTTCATTTGATTAATTCTAGGCATTAATGGTGTATATGTAATCCTAAAAGTGTCGAACATTCTCTAATCCAAGATACTTATCTTGATTACTAGTCACATACCAAATCATTGATCCCATAAAATTTGTAATTCATTTGAGAATATGATCATATAAAGAATTTTCATTACTATAAAAATAAAAATAGACCAAAAAAGTGAATTGTACATTTCCATTAATCAAATATAAAAACTAATCAACACACTAATACACAAGAGAGAAAAACAGCATATCTAGAATACAAGACTCTTCCCATGAATAACCAAAAACACTAATAGAATTCAATATAAATTAGATTAATTAAATATATATTGAAGATAATAATATATAAAATTTAAATATCAAAAGAATCGTAATAAAACATTACATTATAAAATTTCTTTTATAATCATATAATAAAAATTAAATCATAAATGTGCCTCAAAATCAGTATTAACCGAACCATCACAATTTCCATCATGTCCTACAGAATCAACATGTTCTTTTTCATCTCCTCTTATACCACCATCACTATCAGTGTCATGAGAACCGATATTTTCATAGAATTATATGCATAAATTATTTTATAGAGTAGAGAAATTATAAAAATTAGAACACATATAATTGAGAACACATTTAATTAAAGGAAAAATAAAAGTTTTATAAAAATATTTTATATAATTAATTATTATTTCCATGAGTTGTTATTGAAATTCATATTTGATAGAAAGAATTGTTAAATTAAATTTTAGGTATAAAATACATTATTGAAAACACTACCAGTTTTATATGGAATATAAAACATTAAGAAAGGGTTTTTAAATGATGTCACTATGGTAAAAACCTTCTTAAAAAATATTAATTGTATGAAATGTTCATAAGAAATGATCTCACAATCTGTAATTGAAATAAAAAATTGATGTTTTACCCAATTCGAACTCAGCATGCAATTCCAATATATCATGAAAATATAAAATTCATATGAATTATATTGTGTATATAAATTATTGACTCGTAAATTTTATATTTAATTAGAATATTGGGCATACATATCATAATAAAAAACATGTTAGACTGAGCACATGTATATTTGGGTTACCCAATATTATATTTAGTTTGAGAAATGGTAGGATGGTTCACATGTTTCTTGTTAACTATTTAATGTAATATGAATCTAATTTAAATGATTAATATATTCATCAAACATAAAAATTATTTTGGTTTTTTAGATTTATTGGGAGATAAAAAATTGAAATGTTTTTCATTCTGAAGTATATCATGGGCCCATGGTCATCAAAATGCAGCTTCTATCACGGTAACTTATTTAGAAATATGTAGAGTGTTAATAGAATTCTAAAATTGGCCATCCACCCCTGAATAGTTATATTATTATGCTTTATTTATTTCTCTATGTGAAAAATCATAATAGTCAACAAGATTCCCATTATCTTTGGATAACTCTATAAATTTTACATTTCTAGATTTAGAGTCAACATCATATCATGATTCATCTACATTTTGAAAAAATATATTTACTGTTGAATAAAAAATATTTTTATCACATATTAGATTATTGATATTTTTTCTTCAACATTTTCAAGAAATGTGACCTATAATCTTGCACTCGTGACTAATTATAGGACACCAATAATATTCAGTGGTATGTTTCATCATTTGAACATTCCTAGTTAGATCTATAAAAATTAAATATGGGTAGATTAAAGAAATTACAACATCAGTCATGTCAATCCAAAAGTCAATGAATATGTGATTCATTCAGTGATATATGACTAGACCATTTAATAATTTAGTACATTCTCAAAAAAATTATAATTCATAATTTCGGATAACGAAAATGTGAATATTTTTTCATATATGCGTATTAATTATTCTAATATATAATTGTATATAAATTCAATTTTACATTACAATTACAATAACATAACTCCATGTAATGTATAGATAATAATATATGTTTAGTGAATAAATAAATATTTTCAATATTTTTATTCTTGAAAAATAAATATGGAAATATGTAAAATTTTTATTATTTATATAGAAAAGTTTTTTAAAACCACATTTACAGTCTTGTAATTTGAATACATAATGTAGAACACATAAAAAATGAGTAATAATATTTTATAAAAAATAATTGGATACAATAAAACCAAATATGAATATAAATCAATATATTTAACTAATATTGAATAATATAATAAATAACATTAGATAAAAATTAATAAATTAATCATAGATTTCAAATTCAAATCGCATGTTCAAATTTTATTAAAAATATAGAAGAATAAATTTGGAAGTGACAAAATTATGAACAAGAATAATTCATCAATGAACATATAAAATAATGGGTTTTTAATAATTCAATCAATAAGGATAAACCATGATTATTAAGACCCATTATGTAGATATATAAAATAATGTGGTTTGTCAATGCAGACTATGATTGAATCAAATAGTATTCATGTGTCATTATGGATAATGTTAATTAGAAGGGACATTTGAGGGGAAAGTGGAAATAGGTGGTGACATGTGTGTAGGGAAATCATATATTTTATTATAATTGTATATAGTTAATTCAATAGAATAATATTGTGAAAAAAACGAAATTTATAGAAAAATATGGGGCATATATTTAACATATATGACATCATCTATTTCTTATACATTTTTTATCTACTAATACACTATCATTATTTGTGTCACATTTAAATATTTATTAATGTTTTAGTATGTATTATTTTGTATTGGAAATATTTATGTGTAAAATTATTCACATAATAAGATATATTTCATCATATGATGGTAATGGAATAATAAAACGGTATGATGATTAAATAAATTTAAAAATTTAATGTTTGTATTTCAATGAGAAATAAAAAAATGTAATCCAAATAATGAAAACATCCGAAATTATTTAATTAATAAATTGAAAAATCAATATATTGTGAAAATTTCGTGAAAACGTACTTTCTGTTGAATGTATTCAATGAATTATATGATTTTATGTATAATTCAATGATAGATGGAATAAATTACAACAAACCATTGTGTGTAATGATGATATTGATATAGTAGATGAATCATTTTTCCAGGATCATGCATCAGAAGAAGCATTGTATAAGAAAATAAGTAGTAATGTCATATTGAATGACTACCAATATTACTATAATATGTGTCTAGTTTAATATAATAATATTCACTCTTTTATTTATAATGCCATTCTTATTCTGGTCAATGGAAGTTATTTATCCCATTTACCTTTTATGAACACCTAACATATCTTCAAATATCATGCTCAACAAAACCATTCCAAGGTGATGCACATAAAATATCAATGAGAAGAAATACATTGCATTAAAATTTTAAAATGCATAGCATTTCAAAAATGTAAATAATGATCCTAAGGACCAAAAAATTCATGATCTAGTGTGAAACTGTGATGTAGAATATTGAAATATTCTTTTTTTATAACGAATATTTAAAAATAAATGGTTTGTACAATGGTATTAATGTAATGACCATTGTTTATACAATTTTTTCAAAGTGATTATTTTCATATATAATAATTTTTGAAGGCATATTTTTTTATGTTTCATGAAAATGACATCATCCAAATTTATGAGATGTAATATTATAATGTTTTAAAAATTTTCCTGACACAATTAAAACAAATTATGCCTAAATATGTTTACTTAATACTAATGTGGGATCCTAGGGAATGTAAAGGTATGATATTTAATTAGAAATCGTAAACATTTATAAGGATGAACAATGTGATAAAATCTGCATTTCCAATTTTTTTAGCGTGGAAAACTTGGCGTAGATGATAACATTAACTCTAATGGTCATATATAACACCATGACATTAGATCTTGATAGGATAGTATTTCAAGAAGAGGATAAGAATGACCGGGTAACTGTGATTAAATAAATAGTAAAGGGATGATAAATGGTAATAATGATTTGTTTAAAGTTCCATTATGTTGGACTAACATCATGAATCCTAATGAGAGAATGATTGTTGAATAATAATGAAATATTTATATATTTTCATGAATTACTTAATCAATAGGGTAACTTGGTTATCTTCAAATCAGTTTCCATGTTTATATATGCTGCAAAAATTGGGTCATGTGGAATATAATCATTCAGAAGTCATATCATTATAAACCATGATTCCCGATATCATATAATAAAATGTTTTAAAATATGAAATTTTTAATAAACTATGTAAGCCCCATTAGAAGGAAATCATAGATAGATTAATGATCCTGGATTAAAATGAAAGAGAATCTGACAAGTAATGTGGAAATCACAGATGTTACTGCATTTATTGATATTTGGTACATTTACATTATTAAAAAACATTCATAAGTTTTATATATTTCAAAATATCTAATTTTGAATAGGATGTACCAACAACAAAAAATGATAAAATAAAATTATAGAATATTGTACTATCCAAAAAATAATTCTTCTTTTAATAAGACTCTCAAGAGAATCTGATTAGTTTAATCAAAATGAGGGATTGAAAATTCTTTACTAGAATCACTTATTATTCTCTCAAATAGAAACTCTCATTTTATCTTTATACAATCCCACATCACAATATAAATTTACTACACATAAATATCATATATGAATTGTCATTGTTTATATATAAAACTATAGAATAAGAAATGCATAAGTTACAAAACTAAGATAAACAATTAAATAATAAAAAGTTTATAAGTACATTATTTTACAGGAACAAAATTTTAATAAATTTATGCACAGAGAAGTAGTTTCATTTCATAAGAATTCATAATTAAAAAATAAATTTTCAATTATCTAGAATATATGACGGTGAAATATTTAGTTGAAAAAAATAACATAAAAATAAATTAATATTAATGGGATGAAGACTAATATTTTAGTATATTATTTTATTACCTTTTTCTATGTCCTTCAATATGAGGAATAATTAATTAATTCTATAAAATGGGAATATAAGAGAAATTTGGGAATTCATCATGAAAATAAATTACCTGAACAAAAAAGAACCTCTCCTTAAGGTTTTAGATAACCCATCTTCCATGATTAATTTCCTTATAGAAGACAATTACATAGCAATAAGAAATTTTCATTACTCAAACTATATATTAAAAATTATAATACATTTAAAATAATTATAGAAAGATAATTAATAATAAAATGATAATTAAAAATAAAACTATTAAGGGAAGATCATTTTTCATACCTGAAAACTAATATTAGTAGCTTCAATTCTTCTAAAAGCATAATTTCCCAAGAAATTTTACCCTTTTAGAATTTCTTGAAGTTGATGTATTTATTTTAGAAAAAATCATTCAAAAAAGGAAATAATATTAAGGGGTCATGAAGATCATTTTGAATATTAAATTCTAAATAATAGGAAATGTAATTTCCCATGAAATAACAGAAACAAAAAAAACTCTAAATTAATGAACATAAAATATTGAATCATCTCCAATAGTCACTCAATGAAGCATAAATCCACTACGTATATGAATATATATTTTTCTGATGATATTAGGACCTTGTATTGATGTAAGGGATGATAACATTCAAAATTTGATGATTATGAACTATATATTTTCAATTATATTTGTATTTTAGATATATATATCTTTATATATATATTAAGTTTAATTGAATTGAAATAAAAAATACATTATTTACAATTAATATGTTTTATATCAAAATATTAAATATACCGTAAAATAATTCATACAATATTTCTTAGAAGAATGTAATCGCAAATTCCGTTATTGGGAATACCTTATAGATGTTTTGTAAAACACATTTTTTAATCCATTATTTCATAATGAACTAATAATTGATGTCTTTTACCACACATAAATATGGGTAATTAATGGTTGTAATTCCTATATCACCCTACACAGTATTTTTTAACACATTATATCTCATCAGATAATGGGGAAAGTGTTTTTTAGAATCAATACACTATAATAAAAGATAGATTGAATCCTAATCCACAATGATATCAAGTTGAGTGATTCCTAATACATTGAGGGAAACATGTGTGTAAAGCATAATCAGCCTAGGTGAACATGACAATTAGGATTAAACCAATTAGGATACAAAGATATTGTTTTATATTAGCTTTGTTATAATTACAATGATCATGTTTGTTGAATTTTGTAAAAATTATATATGTTATTATTTATCATGTGTTATGATCAAGGATTTTTCTAGGCATGTAATCCCATTGTTATACTTAAGGATATAGATTTTTCTCTCACACCAATTTCTAAACTCCATGTTTTTATATTCCTTTTTAAAAATTAATTAATTTCTATTGATGTCTTTCTTTTAATGCTACAATAATGTATTCATTCATTATTCGATACAGTAAGGTAATTATGGGATACACACAACATTAAAATGATTGTGTTACTCACAACACTATGGAAAAAAATTATCATTATAAATATTTAAAAGAGATATTAATAAAAAATCCTTTAAACAAAGTAATATGAATATTAATAAGTAATTTTTAAATATTATTTAAAATGGTTTTGTTAAAATGAATTAAATTTATTATAGACATATAATTGTTGGTAAAGACATTATATGTTTTGAAATACACTTTCCTCAAATGAATTTTTTATTTATTTTTATAAATAATAACAACATTAATTTTATAAAATTTTACCAATATAATTTTATAAAAAAAATATAATATTTCAATTTATAACATCATAATTATCTTAGGGACATTTTTTTTATTTTTTATGAAATATTTCATTTTTTGGATAAATACTGAAAAATACTAAATGTTAATTTAAATTTTCAATATTGAAAATTTTAATTATATTGAAAATTAACATGTAAATATAAATTTAGAGTCTAATTAGATTACTTTTAAATAACTTAATCTAATTAATGTCACTGAAAAAATTTCACACTTAAATTTTCTATAAATATAATTAAATACATTGAACTTTTCCCGTTGAAATCCTTGATCTTCCATCTTATCCGGTAATAAATTTAAATTTAATTTTAAAACTGCATTGAAGTTAATTTTGTATAATTGACTTAAAAAATTGTAATATGTATAATTTTTATATTCACATGTTATTAACATAGGATTTGAACACAAATATTAATGAATGTAATTAAAATAGACTACAATTATGAAGGTAAAATTAAGCATAACAATGGACTAAACATTAAACTTAATGGCCAAAATGACATTGAAATATGTAAAAAATCCATTTACTTCTAATAATTCAAACACAATCCCCATTTTTCCTATTTTTATGTGTTATTGGAATACTGTTTGATGGAAATTAACAATATTAAAAATAATATAATAATAAATATTAAAAGGACCTTTCTTGCCTTTGTAATTAATAAAGACTTGTGATATGGAGAAAATTATATTATTTAAATCATATTTTTTTATTAAAGGTAAATAATATTTTTTTCATTATATTTATTTATATTTAATTTTTAGAATGAATTTTGAGATTAAATTCCTATATAATGAAAAATGAATTATGTTTTTAGTAAATAATGACAAAAAATAAATGATAATTTATTAAAGAATTAGAAATTGACTTTAAATATTATATTTCAAAAAATGAAATGAAAATGCTAATAAATATCAAATAGTGACTATTAATGGTATAATTTCTCTATTATAATGATTGTGTATACCTATAGATAAAAAAAAATTGTTAGCCCACTTCGGGTTAATGTAGTGTTTTTCCAGGTTATATACACTTGTTTTAAAATTAATTTCCTACAGACATTGGATTTACTTTTTAAAAAATTAGATATAATATTTAAAATTATTTGATTCTATATTTTCTAATGAATCACACTTTATTTTAGTTACAATTGTAAAATTACATATGTTATAAAATTAGTTATCTTAATGACAACCAAAATGATTAAAATAATAAACATATATGAAAATTATAAATATACACTTATATTTATTTGTTTGAGGATTTTATCAACCATTTTTCCCTTCAATAAATTATAATTCCATTTTTAGAGCACATGAGTTAAGTGATACCTCTTAATAGTGCTTAACTTTTGGTATTAAAGAGAATTCCACCCATCCTATATAAAAAGGCATTCGATATTAACCTTGGATACACCTATTGTTCCAAATTTGAGAATCAAATACCATTCCTAATAAGATCCAAAAATCCCTAAATTCATCATAGAATCCTAAATTTGTTATAAAATCAAACCAAGGATTCCCATTGACGAAAACCTATTGGACTTTCTAAAGGAAGAGGTAACATCCTTCGTGAATCTCTATTGATTTATTTTCATTATCCACCCCACAAGGATTCTTATTCCTAGATTTTATAGAATCCTTAGAATCAAAAGTATATTTAGATGTTTTTATTTTAATTTTATAAATAATGTTCCACATAATTCCTTCTAATGTCTAATTAATAAAATATTACTGTGTGCGGAAAACTACCACCTAGTGAATCAATGTTGTTCATTTTTTCTTTTACATTCTATAATGGGTTGGAATTATGATTCATTTAATATTTATAAATTATATATATGATATTAAATACTTCTTAATTATTCATTAATTATTATATAAAACATTCTTTTCATGGTTTTAGTATTGTGTAAATAAAACAACATTGTTTGTGGAAGTATAGACTACAGCCTCATCAAGGCGATGTAATTTATTCATAGTTTACATTCAATATATTATGGATAATTTCAGCAGGAATGTATGATAAAAAATAAAAAATAATTATATTGGAATTATAGTCCATATATATATAAAAATTTCATTTACCATTTTTCATTCAAAACATTGGTAAAATGGAAATAGTGTTACGGCATATGTACACCATGTCATCTCATTAAACAGTGTATTTCATTTTTATTTAAAAAATGTGAAAGATATTATAAAAATTTATATACTTAATATATTTTTAAATTAAATAAATTATTAAAATATTAAAATATATAAATCATGACCAATGTATTAGGATCAATAATAACATGTCAAAACATGTATGGAAAATAAAGCGAATATTACCTGAAACGTATCATTAACATTGAGTTGTTGAAAAATGGTAATATAATAAAATAGCCTAATAATATAGTTTATTATATATAATAATATGGTTTTGTGTTATATTTATAATAATCTTATAACTAAAATTCATTTGTATTTAATATGTACTAATAAATTCAAGACTTAAAGTAATGGAATTTAATCTCACATTTTATTTCAATGAGATACATGACATTCTGACAATTCACTTATTTTGTTAGCTGTATAAAATTCCCTATGACATGGTAAATCCTTAATATCAAAATTTTTATTGCACTAAAATTTTTAATTGATTCTATAATTTCATGGAAATCACGTTTCCAAATACCCTCAAGTATTAAGGGATTTTTAGTCAAATTTTTTCCAAGATACTCAAGTAAGGTTCACCTTCTATTTCTTATATGTGGTCTGTATAATGAATATGGATATGTTTTAAAATTATTACAATTATATTTGTGGGAATTTAAATGTATTTTATATTACATTTAATTCTTTTTTTTTACATTTCAAATGTTTCAAAATCGGCAATGTAATTTTACCTCAATGTTTATTATTTTAGACACATGCGATGTTTGTGAGCTATATTCTTCTATGAGGTGTATAAACTATACATTTCTATGTAATATCATTAGTATCATTAATTATATAATATTTAATGATTCATGTAATGAAATTTTATTATATATATTTTGTTATTCAATTTCACCAAGTGATAATAGTTTCTTACAATAATATAATTGTTTATTTGGACAATTTATGAGTGTGCATTAATTTAGAAAAAAATTACTATCCATGTTTCAGGAAACCTCATGAATTATTTCCATATTTTAGTCATGATATTATATAAAATTATTAACATTTTTCATTATTCGGGTTTTATGATAATTAATAAAGTTATTTTATGATAATATGACATTATCTCCCACTTCGTCCAGATGCTTGTGTCCATAAAAACCCACATATTATAATAATGTTTTCAAAAATAAATTTTAAAAAGAATTTTAAATTTTATAAACAAAATCTTTTATGTTCTTATGGGAAAATTTTTTTCTAAAATATTCCATGCTTATTTTATACGTTTTCATGGAAAAATGATTATTTTATTTAACCCTCATTTACATGTTTCAATGAAAATATGTTTTAAAAAAGTTTTCAAACATGTTTTATATATATTCATGGAAAAATTATTAATTTTATTTCAAAAATATTTTAAGGTATTTCATGTTTTTAACAATAAACAATCTTTCAAAATGTATTCATCATATAAGAATATATATTTTCATATAGAATGTTTTTTTAATTTTTTTTTTAAAAATTACATCTATGATGATATCTATTTGTGTGACACATTAATTTTTTGGGAAATTATCCAAAGACTCCATTCATATTTTATCTTTTAATGGTTTTTGAAACATTCTTCTTTTCACAGGATTATACACTTCTAAAATATTATTCTCTTCATAGGTTATGATTTTATGAATTTATTATAGAATTATATATCATTTCAATATATTATGATATGATGACTTGTTTATGATACATATTTCTTTTCATGGGTTATTTAATGTTTATTATGATCATTCAAAAAATGTATGTATGATTTAATTATGAGATGGTTAGGACCTATTTATCACTCCAATGAAATTTGTAATGTTTAATATCTCATGAGATTGAAATGATTGGAAAAGTGAGTGAACTTGATTCTGTAATGGAAATTGTCCTCAAGGATTGTATTGGGAGTGAACCATTACTTCTATAATGGTTATGGGATTGAACCCTTACTACCAAGATGGTATGGGGAGTAAACCAATATGAAATATTTTTTCTTTGTCTATAATGCCTTGACTACTTTGGAAATAATCTTATATTGTTATGTTTTGACCAAAAATTCAATGTCTTATTCTTTTGTTACGGTCTCTCTGATTATGATCATGAATCCCTTATGTTTAATATCATATAAATTAACAAATATTTCAACCATGATTCATGTATATGGTCATTTATATGCATGGTATGTTCTTAAAATTTTATTTTAATGTTCACATTCCATTATAGTGATATCATGTTTAATTATCTAATTTTTTACCCTTAGTGAGCATTTTAGATCACCCATTTGTTATGTTTCCTTTCCCATTTTATGAAGAATGGTTTTGTGTAGATTTTAAAAAGGGGAAAATATTTTTTGTTAAATTTTAAGAGAATTCAATGATTTATAATATTTTTTTCCATGATTCCAAAGAGTCTAATCTATTATGGTCCTCAGGCATGTAAATTTGTAATGTACTGAATATTCATGTAAAATTATGTAATACCACTAGTTTTTAATTTTTGAATTCTATATTTGGTTTCAACGTAATGGTTTATTAAAACTTTTAAAACAGGGAAGAAAAATCATTTTTTTAGATTTTGATGGATATTTCTAATAATACTCCTTGTAATGTCATTATTTATAATCCTAGGGTATCATAGATTAAAGAAGGTTTCATTTTTTAGCCATCATATAAGTTATCATTCAATGTTTCTTGGATTTACGCTATGATAAATGATTCTCATAAAATGGTATATGGTTTTTTTGAATTGATTCAACCAGGTGGAACTGAGTTTACATTGAATGTGAAGAAACATTTTATGATGAGAATTTAAATGGGATAGTAACTAGAGTGAAGGATGTGGTCATAATTACTATTTAGTTTTCATGGAACATGATTGACAAGGTATAACTTAACCAACTGTCAGACTGACCAAAGAATAGAAGGAATGAGTTTTTCAGAATTTGGGTAATGGATACCATGAAGGAAATAATACATAGTTTCTTTTGTGTCATGAATTTTGAAAGAACCACCCAATTGATTGTTTTGAAGAAAAATTAATACGTTTTAATTCTGGGAAATATGGTAATAAAGAATGTAATAAAAAAGGAAAAATTTATGGTTTGGTTAAAGTAATGTATCGAAAAATTTTCCTACCTAAGACATCATGGATGGTTAAATCATTTATGTATGGAATGATAGGTCATTTTAGGAATAAAAATGCCACGGAGATATGTCATAATGAGAAGAAGCAGGGTTGTAAGAATTATTGATATATTACTGATAATGAGAAGACTACATGTATAATGTGGAAAGAAATGTGTATTAATTATAAGGATGAGGTAGGAATGTTAATTTACTAAGTATGAAGTAGAAAAATAAAACTCTTTATGTATTTGGATTCATTAATTGTTAATTGGGATGTTTGTAAGGATATTTGTGTTTTTTTTTCACTACGAATTTAACATTATTTTTTGAATGGTTGAAATGGAATTGAAAATTGATTGAATGTAAACATGATATTAATGGGAAACTAATTATTGTGGTAAATATAACCATAATTAGTTTCCTAATTTTGAAATTATCATTTTGGTAAAAAGATATGTTGGATATGGAATTGTTAATTGGATAGTATTGAATACCATGGAACTGATTAAGTATTTGATGAAATAGTTTTCAATGTTCACATGGATAAAGATTACAAGATTTTTGAATTGAAGGAATATACCCAATAAATAGTAGAATAAGGAAAAATTAATTTTTCCAATAATTATTTATGGTATTTTAGTTTCACACCATGATTCAATTGAATACATGATGATTTTATTCACATGTTTGGTATGTGACGAGAAAGGGTAATGATATACTGGGGATCAATGCAAAGATGTTTTTTTAAAATTTAGTGACCTTACTTCTATTATTTTCAACAATCATAATTTTTAAGTGTTAGAAATTAACAATTTATGGAATGGTTTCTATTATATAACGTATGTGTTTTTCAGAAATATAGTATTATATCATCTCGTGATGATTTTTTATATTAGATAACATGTACTAACCATTTTTTGGTTATTAAAATTGATGGAATGACCTATCATTTTATTTATATATCTCATGATCTTCAAGTGCATAAGAATTAAATATTTATATTCATTTCTTAGAATAAGTGTTTAACTTCTAATTTATCAAGGGAAAATGGTGAGATTATTAAAAAATCAGTTCAGTATATATTCCTAATAAAATTATTCAACATTATAAAATAATCTTGAATTAATGTTTTTCCAATTTTCATAATTCTTAATGATATAAAAGACATATATCACGCTTTTCTAGTTTAATTTTTTATAATTCTATCGGTGACTAACATTCATAAGATCACTGATAATTTTCAATCACTATGATTATTTATTCCTTATATCCATGACCTTGTTCTCACTTCCCTCCAACACTATACTAATTGGAAACCAAGTAACGAGTTATTTTGTATAAAAATAATTATTCCAAAGTAATCTTTAATGGATCTAAGTGTATTCAATTTTTTTTATGTTTCTTTATCTGAGAGGAACATTCATGTATTAGGCTATTGATTACCATGATTAATTAGGATAGAGAACTTCACTATAAGTGGGGTAGAATATAACACCAGGAGTTTCAATGATCCTATTTTCAAAAAAATTATATTTAGTAAAGTATTTTATTACATTAAATAACATTTTAGTCATTCATTAAAAACTACACCAAGACAATATTTCACTACATGCCACATAGACATGGCCGATGTTACAAAAAACTCTATGTTTCTACGAAACAATGATTTATTATTTTAATTATTTTAAAGATATAGTTATAAAATAGTGATTGAAAATAGTTATATGAATAGTAATAAATACATTTAAAAAAATATTTATAATTTTTTATATAAATAAAACATAAATCTGATAAAATATATAATTTTATTAATTTCATTATATGTTTGGAAATATTATTTCCTAAAATGAAATGTATTTTAAATACTTCTACAAACAATATTAAAATTAATATTAGACAATTTTATAAATTGAAATAGATAAATTGAGCATCATATTTTAAATTATAATTTCAAAATTATCATTGGGATAATTTTTGGAATTTTACAAAAACATTACCATTTTGGATAAATATTGAAAAAAACATAATGTTAAGAGAAAACATTTTTGTTCTGAATAACAAATATAATAAAATAATATATTATGTTTAAAATAAAAATTAATTATATAAATTTCTTAAAAATTAAACCAATTTATTCAATTTTAACAATCATCACATTGAAATTAAATATATATACAACTCAATCTTTTGGAATTTTCTCCTTAAAAACATGTCATATCGCAGTGTCTATAGGATTAATATTAACCCTAAGTTTTCTATTTCTTTGAATTTATCATGGATGATGATAAAATATTGTTTTTATAAGTATAATATTTCTATTCTAATAGTAACAAAATATTTTTTTGATAAAACAAGGTATGTGAAAATAATTAAATATATTTCTAGCGATTAATGTCTAATTTTCTTATCAAGGGATTAAACTATTAAATTTCACTCCAAAATTACCTATACAGATTAAAAATTCCATTTTATTCAAATAGTTATACTTTATTCTTATGGTTATAATTGTATGATTTCATGGTGTACCATTCCTTTAAAAAACCAATATTATGATTTACGTAACTAAAAATACAAAAAGGGCTCATTCCTTATAACTAACATTTCTAAAGCATTGATATATGGACAGAAATATACCTTAGTTTGGTTGTATAAATTATTATGAAGTGTAAAGTATATTTTTTTTTTATAATAATTACTATTTAATTTTTAAAAATTATTATTTTATATTAAGTAATTATGAATTTGTGATTATTTTTTCATTGATCAAAAAATATGAATTTTGTTTCTATAAAACAAATGAAATCTATTATCCTCTGGTTAGTAATTAAGTTGTCAATTATTATTAATAGTTTTATATTGTTTTCTATTTATGATAATTAAGAAACTTTTTTAATAAAATCATGCTTTATCACCCTTTTCTATAGGAAATAAGAGTTCTTTCAAAATAATATTTTATAACAAGGTTTTCAAATATAGTTTATGTTTAATTTTTTTAAATATTTTCAATATAATTTTATATTTTTTCAAGGTAATATTTTTTTTTCAATATTTTATAGACTCTTTTATAAAATTGTAAAAAAATGGTTCTAATATGTTTCCATGATTCGTTTATTTAATTTCAAGGAAAACAGATTTCAAAATGTTTCCAATATTATTTTATATTTTATAATGGAAAATGTTTCCAAATTTGTTTCTAGTATCCAATATAATTTTTCATGTTTATTTTAATTAAAATATCTTTAAAAATTATTTATATTTTCAAAAGTATTTCTCTAGGAAGAATGAATATTTTTATTAGGAAATTATTTTAAAAAAATATCAACATTACATTAAATTTAAGATTACATCACTTGGTGTGAATAATAATTTCTTTTTTGGAAATGAACCAATGTTCACATTCATATTCATTCATTGAATGGAATAAGATTTGATGAAAAAATGATTATTAAACCTCTTTCCCTTTCATAATTTATATGTTTTTTAAAATCAACTCTCTTTTTTTGGGTGTATTTTTATGATACCTGATTCTTTTCATGGGTTTTAATTTAATGAAATTATTAAAAAAACATGTCACATTTCCTCCGGATAATAAAATCATTACATGATTCTGATACCCATTTTAGTTCATGGGATGCAATATGATTATTTATTCTCTTATAGAACATGTAAGTGTGATTTCAATTTGAGATATGAGACGAATATATACCTTCAATGTATTGGGTAAATATCTATATGTAATGAGAAATACATGGATGGAATGGGGTATTAACTAATTTTATTAATGATAATTTTCTATAAGATGGTATTGGGAGTAATCTTTGACTAGTTGGATGGTCGTGGGTGTCTACCATGACTACAATGATGGTATACGGAGTGAACCAATAATACTAATATGGACTTGGAATCAATGTATTTAATAATATTTAAATCATTTGAAATTAGAATATTTCAAAACAAAATTATTTTTCATATTCCAAAGTTAGGGTCTCAGAAATAAATCTCTTAATTTCATTATTTTTCATGAATTATAATTCGAAAATATTTATTTTATGAATTAATATATATTATCCTTAATTTGTGGGGTATGATATTAAAATGTAAATCTAATTTTTCTTATACCCTTATGCTATTGTCATCCTTATATATCTCCATTAATTACCCTTAATGATAATCTGAACTCACCAATATCTTATTTTTCATTTCCATATGTTATGAAGAATAGTTTTAAGTACAATTACAAAATAGAAATATCACTATATAAATTATTGATGATATTTCACTGTGTTATTTTATTTTTTCTATGTTTTCAAAGGCACTGAACTATTACATTCCACGAGAATGAATTTTTTTAATATGATGAACATTAATCTAAAATTATGAAATATACATTTATGTTAATCCAAGGTTTATATAAGCTTATTATTATCTTTTTTGAAATTATGATAATATTTATAATCTAATATATTTCCCTTATATAGTATCTTATCAAACCCCTTTCTTGTGTTTCCATTTCCCATGTAATTAATATAACTATAACTTATGATAAATATAGAAGGGAGTATTTAGTGTTTCGATCGTGGATAAATTTTCTAATGATTATTAAAATTATTCCATTATCAAATATTTACAGAACGGAACTAAACAAAAAGGTTCTCTATGTTGTGTGAGATCATTTTTAGATGTCATAAAAATATAGAATTTTTTAAATGTTTTTCTTGTGTAATATTACAGGGTATAATAGTTAATTTTTATATGTATGCATTTTATCACTACACCTGGGAATGTGGGTTTTGGGTTCCTCACACATGGAGATTCATAGACTATATATTTCTTGTGCTATATGTGACTATTTTATAATAAATCCACAATACAAGTTGTTAAAATGAACAAATATTGAGAACTATAATGAATTGATAACATTTTTATTCCATCTTTCAGGATAAAGAAATTAAAATTTGTATGAGTATGATTCTAAACATTTATCTATATATGATTTAACTAATATTATAATTTTCCTATCGTATAATGAGTATAACTTCTAGTCCATCATTCGAGACAAACTGAGGATGTTCTTGTAAATACCAACATAAGAGACACATAATATTATTTTTTATATTTATGAGGTGTTTTTGATGTTTTCATGTATCAATGTGAATAAAAAATGTAATTTTTTTCTAGTAAGTTTATTATCAAATAATCAAGATAATATGAGTTTTTTTCTTGGTATTGACATAAAGTAAGACTAAAGACCAAGTGGTGTCCTATTAATTTTGAAATATGATCCTGTTGAGTGTGTGATAATAATGGTGGAAATGGTATAAAGATATATATGTTTGAGAAATATCATACATGATGTATTTTTATTCTTGATTTCTAACAATTTCTGGCTAAAGGAAACTCTTTGATTAAAATTATGGACTAGAGAACATGTAATTGAGTACAATTCTACAATGGCATGGTGGTTTACACATAATTTTTAGGTTAATGAGGATTATGTTTTGTTACAATTTTTCATAGAAATATTTAAGATCCACCGTAATGGATATTTATTAAACATCTAAATATATTTTTGGATATTATTGTTCAGGTGGATGTATATGATTTGACATGTGAACCTAGATGATTGGATTTATTAAAGGAGTTCGAAAAAAAATTCAAAAAGATTTTTTAAACATGCCTACAAAATTAATTATATATTACGTAACATAAGGTGAATACTTTAATTAAGTTTATAGGTGTTTATAAAAATTGGATGATTTATAGAAATATATAGTAAAGATAATAATTTACACTGTGTTATAAACAACATCATGTTTTTTTAATAAAAAAGTTGATGTTGTAATGGTCATTGTGGATTATATTTTTAATTAAAACAACATTAATTATATGATAATTCATATATCAACTATGTTATTTCATTTGGTATATCATTAATAATTTGGAACAGAATATGAAGATATTAAAATATGTTTTAACATTTATATGATTATTAAAATATTATGAAATCATTAAAGTCGTTAAATAAATGTTTTTAAAATTGTTGTAGTTTTTAAAACAATTTTGTAATGATTAATCATTTTAAAATTCATATGAAATTGTTGATATTATTTTTTTACTCCAGGATGGCTAGATAAATTTTTTATTCTTTGTGACTTTTTATGATGATGTATGGATGCCTGATCTACGAATCATGATTACTCCTAAAGCATTACTAAAAACGGTGAAGAAATATGAGATATTCATTATACTCTTGCCTAATAAAAATTACAAAATAAATTTATGTGTTCTAGTTTGAGATTTTATCCAGATCTACAATTACATATATTGAATATATCTAACCCACAGGCCAACATCAATGATTAAATATGAATAGTAATAGAATGTTTTTTGAAATATCCAATATTGATGGATGCAATGAGTTATATAAACCCATCATCCTGAATAACTTATAATAAAATTCAACTGATAGAAAACAATTTCATTATCAGTTTTTTATCTAAGTATAGCTTTGCTCTTCATCATCACTATAAATTCAATGAACCTTTATTTTTCATATTTATCTACTTCATTTTATAAAGAAATCACATTTTCAAAAAATATGTTAAAACTTAATCACAATATCTCATATAATGGTAACAAATAAATAAAGAAAAATTTATTCATAAACTAAAGGAAAAATAAATAGTCACAACATAATACTCATTCATTATGAATAGAGACATGCTATAAAATGTATATTTAAGAAAATACCATAAAAACTATCTTTATAAATAATAAACTATAATATATACTCCCTATTATTTTAGAACTATTTAAAAAGAAATAACCCTTCTAGTAACCATTAGAGTATGAAACAAATCCCTAAACATATCAATGATTCCAACTTCAAATCCACTAGCAGATCCCAAATAATGAACCACCAAGAATTATTTTCTTCATGTGCATATTTATGACTTATATATATTAGTAAATAAACATCATTGAAATGTTATCATTTATTATATATTTATTTTTAAAGTATCTTTCCTAATTTATCTCCCATTCAAATTAAAAAAATACCCACAAACCAAGATAATATATCTCAATTATTTATTCTATAAAATATATATTTAATAATATAAAGATAGTAAATATTTGATATTATCATTATAGTAGACATAAAATCCATGGAACATGGATAAAATACAGAGAAGAACGAGTTATATTAATTTCTTTCATTCTTATAGACAATTTATGTTCATAGAATAAAAGAAAAAAATTCATAACTCAACAATTATGTCGAAGAATACAATATTTTTCATCACCACTAACTATGATAGAAGATACCAATTTACTACAAAGAAAAACCCTTATCATATTGCAACTGGAACACAAATTCAAAGGTTTCACACTATATCATTACCTTCTCCCTGATCTATATTAAATATCATATGCCCATCAAACTATTCATTTATATAATCTTAATATATTACAATTATTCAATGAATTTCAATAAAAGAGAACTGGGCATTGTTATATATTCCTTATTTTTCACACATTCATTTGCAAGTGGATGCAACAGTTTCTGCATAATCATATTTTATTATCATCATATCCCTAAATTTAATGTAATCCACCCTATATATTCTGATTTTATCTTATTTTAATTTATAATTGATCTATACATGTTGCTGGATAATATTATGCAACTCCATCCCAAAAAAATTTCATTCTTATACAAACCTAAAGCCACAAAAATTAATATGATAGAAGCCTATATCCAACTATTTTCTCCTTATTGGATCATACTCATCACCTTTATATTAAAATATAGTCTAGTTTCATCTAATTTTAATCATATAAATTTTATCTTGTCGTGTGCCTCACCTTCTGAAATAAGACATAATCCTTATTTAATTATAAATATTTATTCCAACCCCACAAATTTTTTATTTTTTATACAAAAACATTCCAATTTATGTTTTTATTAATTTAAATAAACTAAATATTAAATATGATATAATTATTCAATAATAATCCACAAAAATAAAAAAAATCAAATCAATAATAAAAAATGAATCCTTGAAACTAGGATATGAGTCCACAAATTAAAAAATTACTAGTCATTAATAATAATTCATCAAACCCTATTAATTGAAACCCATCATATCATCGTTAAACATTATTTAAAATATAATCATATAATTTCAATGAAATAATACATTTTCTTTAATAATATGTATAATATTTCATTGTAACATAAAATTTCATAAAAAAATCCACAATACATTAAACATTTCATCCTAGAATGAAATGTTTTTCTTAACTCCCATTTATAATAGTTTACTTCAAAGTTATATTTTTGAGAACATAAAATCAACCATATCGGAAAATTATTTTACACTCAATCAAGATCATATAGTATAGATTCATTCTTAACCATGACTATATGAACTCTGTATACTAGTTTAAAATATATTGAAATCTATATTTATAAATAAAAACAAAAAATTCATAAAGAATTTTAATTGGCATCTATTGAAATTGATGTTAATGACTGGGTAATAAATTATGTGATATGTTAACATCATAAGACTTGAAAAATGAGTGACATGTTCGTAATGTTAAAAAATTATGATATTCATGTATAATCAATCAAAAATACTCATGACATCAAATATCTCCAAAGGTGAAGACATCTCGTTCTTTTCGTCTATTGTAATATTTTCAAAAACACAAATTTTAATAGAATGATGGAGTTTATCATTATATCTTAAAATTTTTCTCCCAAAAATAATTTTCATATCTCCTTTGTCAATTTGTAGACAAATAAAGAATTGATTTTACATAATGAATTATTTATATTTATCACTTTCCGCAAATCATTGATATACACTCCTCCTACAGTAATTTAATTGGATAATCACATAGTGGAAACTTGAATCACCAAACACAATATGTTAATCTCAAAAAAATCATTAAATAATTTATAATGTTAATGGTATGAAGGAAAAATTATATTATAGGGTATTAGTAAAAAATCTACATAGAGGATCTATAATCCTTTATAGCGGATTACACATAGTGTAGCTCTCAATATCAAACATCTTACATAATAATATTAAATAAATGGCCTCAGTCATATTATTTTTTTCATTTATTCATTCACAAAAATTATAAAAATGAATGTTTTTGAAGTTATTCAATATATACCCATACATTTAAAACATATATATTTAATTTTATTAGCTAAATATTTATTAAATTTGATAATGATCGAGGTAGGATTCGTATTGGTCAATTATATTATGAAATATGAAGACATCATTTTCTTCTATGTTTATCAAATCTAGAACTCCAGTTAGGGAAATAATAAATGAAACATTTTTTTATAACCTAGGAAAATAAAACATAAGAAATGATGACCGCTACTCTGTATATGTAAAAAACGGAGATATCACTGATAACATAAACATTACATGGGAATTATGTTATGAAATAATGATCATAACCATAGTAAAAATAACTAAATATATCATAAATAATAATATTCTATTATGTAATAAATATTTTTATTTTATAATACATTGATAATAAAGGAATAAAAGAATAGGATCCATTGGAGAAAAACATTGGAAAATGATTTTAGTTTATTGAATACACCTTTGTATTGAAATTAATTCCCTCAGTATTCAAGGATCAATCCCAATATTATCATTGTGGTGTTGGATCACTCCACAATCAATCATACTACACATTATTCAATCTAAATAATATCATATTGGAAAATTTCCCTAACTAAACTATGTTCACTACCAATTTCATTCCTATTTATCTCATGATATATCATATTTACCCAATGAGTTATATGGGTATATAATTCCTTGAATAACTAAAATAAAATAAAAATATATAAAATTTGTTGTATAAGATATTAATATATTCATCGTATCAAACCCCTTGAAAATGGAATAGGTTTCATAAGAATTTTATCATGGAATAACACTTTGAAAAGAAAAAAACATCCATAAAATTTCATCATTTCACCATAGAATAACCTACTGAAATAGAATGAGCATCATAAAAATATTTTCATTATTATAATAATCCATATAATCAAAAAATGAGGATTATATAATTGTTTCATATCCCAAATGATGATTATAAAACATCCTATGATTTTTTCTCAGTGGATAAATTCCATTAAAAAATAAAAATATTATACCCAATGTATTATATGGGTATATAATTCTAGGTCTAACAAAAAAATAATTCAAATAGAAAACATTTGTGCCCAAATATCCAGAAATATTCATCATATCAATTCGCATGATAAATAGATAAGTTTTATAAGCATTTTATCATGGAATAAACCATAGAAAATAAGCATTTTCCCAAAAAATGATTATTTCATCATAGTATAACCTATTAAAATTGAATGTGTTTCGTGAAAAAATACTCATCATAATAATAATCCATGATTAGAAATAATAATAATGGCATAATCTCTTGGTATCCCTAGTAATGGTAAAGGAACATTAAAGAATGTCATCTTAGATCAAAAATTACTTTAATGTTCAGTTCGACCATTTCTTGAAGGATATTCCATTTTTCACATAGAAAAAATTATTTAAATTTAAAAAAAATTTAAAACATTAAACAAAATATGTTGTTGGAAAAAAATAATAGTGACCAATATTGTAATCATCAAATAAATGATTTTCCATAACAAAGACGAATTCCTATAATGTCATATAAGTTAACAGAAAATATTGGTTTCATAATTTTGTAATAATTCAAAAAAGTACCTCATTCTAAAAAATATAAAAATATTACATTTAAATTATTTTATTAAAATAAGATCAGGTGTAGAAATTAAATTCATTAATAATTAGTGAATATTTAAAATATTCATGTTTTTATTAATTAAATAATGATTTGGATGTAATGTGATTTAATATATGATAGAAATAAACTTTTATTACATAATAAATTTATTTCAATAACAAGGGTTCTTAAAGATAGATAAAAGAAAAGAAAAAGTCTATTCCATATAAACCACTAGTTCTGTTTCAAAATAATGAATTTCCTGAGAGGTATATCATATTACTTGTCTATTAGAACATAATAACAAAAAATTCTAATAACCTATTAGATTGAAACAACAAATTGTTACCCAAAGTTGCAATTTTATAAAAAGTGATCAGTCCACCAATGTAATTAATTTAAATTTATTATAATTTAATAAAATCATATAAAAAATCATAATTATATTTAATATACCATTATAACATTTCAAAACCAATTTATAAATAATTCCTTAGTAAAATCATCATTTACTAGTGTTAATAATTTCATTTTTTTAAGAACTTTGATTTTGTATATCCTATCCATTGACATTGATCATAGTTCCTTAAACGTATAGGTTTCTTTCATCATATTAGTGTCTTATAGATTCATTATATATATATATATATATTCATCTCTAAAAATTTAATTTATAAAAAAAATATACCTTTCATGGATATCGTAGGCTATATGTACAATTTAATGATGTTTTCACTTTTTAAATTATTGAATGAAAAAAGGTAAATATAATTAATAATTATAAAATAAATATTATATAATATAAATAATATTCATACATTAAAATAATACCTTAATATTATCCATGTAAAATGTAAATGTAAAAGGAATCCCATTTCTTTTTTTACGTTGTAGTCCACACATACCCACATTTAAAATAATTGTTTTCTAATAAGATTGATGCTAAGAATTAATATGTCATATCATCAATAAAAACATATTTATTTCATAAATATCATATACATACATTATAACCATAATAATACCCATCTAAAAAATATATTGATGAAAACTAAATTGTTTCATTATATGGAGATGGTACGTCATACGTATGCATGAGAAATACATTCACATAAAATTTTATGAGAATGTTAGATTAATATGGTGGTTTAAAATTAATAATAATATTATTGTATAATTAATATAAATAATTTATTATTTTATGATAAATACAACATATCTGGTGTAGGTAAAATTATAATTAAGAAAAGAAACTGACCAGTTATGGTAGTTACATCACTGTAGAAAGAACTCCTTTAGGTATCCAATTTGGGTTACCATTATTAGAATTTTTGGAAGGCTATACACTACTAGATAGGGACTCTATTCAAATGGAGTTATAACCATGGTTTGGAAAACCATAGGTATAGAGTTTTGGGAAATTCATACACATGTAAATTTAAAAACTATTTTTATAGGTTAGTTTATTACAATTTTTTTACAAAATTGTTGGTATATGGATTTAGGTATGGAGTCCCACTAAAGATTCTCCAACGCAACTATTCAATTGAAACATATTCTTACCATGCATCCATTATCCCCCCCTCTCTCAAGTTTTTTTACATTATCCATCCCCTAATCATGCACATTTTTCATCTCCCTTCCCCTATGTAAGCTATTTCGATCTCCCCCTACCCTCCTTAGGTGGATTTGGAATATCCATGTGACATTTAACCCAATATAATGTGTTCTACTTCTATTTGTGGAGATTTTTTTATCATTGATATGTATAATATTATTCCCTATTCTTATTTTTTCAATTTTCTTCCTCCACTTTAATGGGCGTGATTCAGTTAAAAAAATATACTTTGAGTTGACTTGTTTCTTTCTACATAGGTTTTCATATTGTTGTAATTAACATGTTTCTCTGTTTTTTTATAATTTACAATTTTTTTCACACTATAGAATCATTATTTCCCATTTTAGTTTACATGTTTTACAGGAATGAGGATTCAAAATTTTTTATTTTATCAATCAACCCAAATTGTTAACCAATAGGGATTAGTTTAATGTTTATTAGGCTATATGAAAACCTAGTTCAACACTCAAAAACATGGTAACTAAACTCATTTAATATAGTTATGGGTATTTAAGCGTGGGAATGTACCAAATAATTCTTATTTTATAATTTTAGATAAAATAGAACACATATTTTTAACGTTAAATTATGGAATTTACATAAATTAATATCCAATTCTCTAGCATCATTCCATGCCTCAGTGTTATATGTTTTCTTTTATACCGTTATAAGTTAATTAATTATGGTTCCAAAATTGAATAATATTTTCCCCAAAGTAAATTATTAGATAATTTTGCGGAGTATATGACTATATTTTTTAATTTATTGAGGAAATGGATAAAAATAGTCATTTTTAGACCTATGGATAATATAAAATAATGTCTAGTAATACATGACATTAAAATTTGTTTTTATAAATTTAATTATATTAATTTTCATTTTGAGTAAACATGATTTGTAAGTGGTTTTATTTTATTTTATTTATTATATAAATAAATGGTTATTTTTCTTATTTTAATTTTAAAAAAATATCATCTTTTATTCGTAATGGTTATTTATATTTTTTATACGATAGTTGGATATATTTGAAAGATATTCATTATGTTTATTTTTGATTTATTTATGTTTTATAATACATTAAATATTTCACTATGTTATGATTCTATGATTAAATGTTAGTTATTTCAAAAAACCATAGATTATATGTATTAATGTAGAATATATAATTTTTTCATCTTAACTAGGTTCCTTGATGACATTATTTTTTTTATTTTTTTTTTATCCAGTTGAAATCGTGGACATTGTGTATGGTGATGTCCTTGGAACATGTTTCTAGCACCTAATGCTCTGGAATAAAATTTATTCCTTATGGAAGACAATTACAAGATTAGGGATAGATATGTATGGTTGGATTATTAAAACTTAAATGATTAGAAGTGAATAATATGTATTTAATCGTCACTTTTATTCAATTTATCCAACAAGATATTGAATTATTAAATTATAGGGAAACCCAACCTGGTTTATTATTTATATTCAATGTGTATTGAGAATGTTATTTCTAATATTCATTTCCATTATGGATACTAGTATGATTTGATGCATTAATATTATAATTTTTTATAAATGGTTTAATTGTGTTTTACTTTCTTCATTATATCATAAATTATTTCCTTGTAATAGAATGGATAGATTCTAAATGATTCATAAAAATCATATTTTCACCTGAGTTTCAAAATAATATTGAAGCTTTTATAGATTTTTTATTTAACAAAACATCATATGGATTATTTCTATAGTGTTCTTTATATCAGTATGTATGAATATCATGGTTTATATTGGAATAAGTAAACGATCATATAATAAAATATGTATTTAAAACAAGCTATAATGAATTATACCACCATGGAGTGATATGTCAGTATTTAACTATTCATGAATGAAAAGAAATAAGTGTTAAAGATAATTTTATATCCGATCATAATCCATTTGTGCATCATCATGCGATAGGTATTATTCTATTTCAAGAATGCAATGATACAAATACATGTGAAAAAAATATTGAAGATGATGCTGTTGAGAGAGTGTGAAATTAAATGGATGATGCCAGTACTGTATTATAATATGAATATTCTAAAATAACCATTTAATAATTTTTAATGTGGTTATATAATTGAAAAACATGTATTGAATTTATATTACCTCAATTGATTATATTAATGCTTTTTAAAGGTATTTCTTCCTGATGGTACAAATATTCTTTCAAATCATTATAACTAATGGATGTTAAAAAAAGAAACATAGATTATCTACTAATGGCGTTCTTTCTTCTTCATATGATGGATGTTTTTTTGGGTAGAATGATATGAAAACAATGAATGTAAAGAATGTGGTAAACCTCAATGGATGAAAAAATAAAAATGAAATACAATCTCTTGTACCAAATAAAGACATATGGCACATTATATTGATTCTCTTTCTTCAAAATCTCAAAAAAAATACATAAATACCATAAAATATGAAATAAAATTATTTTGATTTAATTAATGGTAATGATGGGTTTACTAATAAATCATATGGAATAGTATAATGGAAATTTAAATTAAAACATCCCTATTTTGCAGGTGAGGTGCGTAATTTCATGATGGTTCTGTAATGTGATGGTTTAAAATTTTTTTGGTAAGATTATTACTATTCGTAGTATGTTGCCAATTTATATTCATTTTTCTAATATCCAAACATGGATGTGTAAGGAAAATACATTTAATTTCTTGATTATACTGTTATATAGACTTTCTGATCCCAAAAATGATATAGACGTCTACATTCAATTGTTAATAAGAGAGTTGAAGCAACTATCAAATATTTGAGTACTCATATTTGACGCTTCTAAAAAATATATATTTCAGATGCATTCCACCATTTTGTGGATTGTAAATTATTTCTCATATTATCAAATGATGTCTGGTTATGATAAAAACGGAAAACTATCATGTAATATTTGTATGAAGAATAAATATTAATTAAGGGTTTTATATAGTTATTGTTTTAGTTTCATGGGGAATCAATAATTCGTTCAAAGGGATCATAAATATATTAAGTATTTGAGTATGTATGATAATAATACTAAAACTATACAACATACTCAATATAGGTCAGTAAATGATGTGCTTAATGTATTGAATGAATTTAGCCTTTGATTAGAGAAAGGTCAGATGAAATCAATAGAGATGGAGATTTTTTGACATTGAAGACACTTATGATTGAGAAAAGAGAAGTATCTTCTAGAATTTTCCATTTTAGTATACCAATTTGTTATGTTATTTTTTATTTTTTATTCTCATTGGAGATAATAAATGTTAAATATTCCTTTGAATTGGTCTATATATACAAGGGATAACCAAAGATGACTTCTGATAATATCGGTATATGTTGGATTGTGGTATTTGTCCAGAACAACATAATGTGAGTATCATTGAAAAAAATGGAATGTTCAGTGTGCTTATTATGTGTTGAAACCATCAGAGAAAAATCAATTTCTGGATGTATTATATAATATGATCGTTCCTAAAGGTTAGTACATCAACATATCTAATAGATAAAAAAGAAGGTATTTTAAACTAAAATCCCTGAAAACACGAGATTATCACATTATTAATCAGGAATATATTCCAACATAAATTTATCATTTTCAATAGAATAATGTAAGAGTTAAATTAATTCTATTGTTCCATTTTTTGAAAAAATTGTTTTAATGGTTTATATAATTCATTCATTATAAAAATTTTGCAAGAGGGACCATTAATATTGTGTGTCTAAGAAAAAAAATTCAACCCATATATTTCACATTCATGGTACATTTAATAGTTCACGTTCCAACTAATACATTTATTGGAAGACCCATTGATTTTGGTTGGATGTATCATATTGAAAGGAAAATGTTTCTAATGAAATAATTTATCTGAAACATGAATCATCCCAACTTTCCAAACATCCCAAGTTATCTAGATCAAAATTTTATGTATTTTTGTTCAATGTATTTATCTAATGATAGCACAAAGCATAAATAGAAAATTGGAATATATGATGAGATACATGTTGGAATTTTTCAATAATTTGCATGTCAAGACCCGTCCTCGTGGCCCGTGCCGTGACTACCCCAAGCCCGCCTTCCATAGGCCAGGGGTTGGCGACTAGCACCAAGGCGTAAATCCCTGAAAAAGGGAAGGCATTGCCTTTGAAAAATAAACAAGCACCACAGAGTAAGCAAGTGGAAAAGTAAACACTAAGTAAAAACTATAACAAGCTATGCTAAAAGTAAAGGGGGCCGGAAATACAAGCCCAACTGTAAAGTAAAAATGAAAAGGGGAAAACAGCAACTGAAAGAAAATCCGTAGTGTCGAGCCGTCCTCTGGAAGTCCCACCTGAAAGGTGGATATAAATAGCCTCCACTGCTCCTCGGTCCACCTGACCGCTCTGAGTACGTCCCGCCCAGTGGTCCACCTCCAAGAACCATCCTGTTCTACAAGCCTCCACAAAGATCAGCGCTGTCCATCGTCTACAACCAACACAACGTAGTGTGGGCATAGCCCGTGCAGGGGTGAGTATAAGATACTTAGTAGGGACCTCAAGACCCCCGAAGGTCTCCCAAAATCCACAAAGGATAAACCACAAAGGAAAGACACAATCAAGAAGTAACATTCGACACTGCTTAGGTACATTCCCATACATATACCTAAGTCATCAATTCCCATTCGGCTCCAACATCCGAGCCCAAGCACAACCAAGTCCACACAGAAAAGAAAAATGTATACCACACAGGATAGCACAACAAAATCCACGAAGGAGAGAAATGTAATCCACATAGGATAGCTCAACACAATCCAAAAAGGAGAGTAAACAGTAAATCCACACAGGATAGTTCAACACAATCCAAAAAGGAGAGTAACACAAGATTCAGCTCACACAAGTATACTTATTAAAATGACGATAAATATGATCACTGATCCATCTAAGTCGTCGGACCCACAAAGGATCGATAGGTACTAACCCCCACACTGACCCACACAGGATCAGAACCACATAGGATCAATAGGTAACTAACCCCTGCAAAGTCCCACATAGGATTGGGCCCACACAGGACCTGTAGGCGCTGGCTCACACAGAACCACTGAGCGCTGACCCACACACGATCGGATCCACATAGGATCTGTAGCACTGATCCACATAGGATCGCTGAGTGCAGTAGTCGTCGTAGCCCACTGAGGATCTCTGCACAGTCGTCGTCGTAGTCCACTGAGAATCTCTGCACAGTCGTCGCTGTCAAAGTCGTAGCCAGCACTAGGGTTCCCGCACACAGCAAGCTCATTCGGAGGCCCGTAGCTCAAGTTATGAGCAAAAGTCCGAAAACGGTCCAAATATGGGGGTCTGGGCTCGGGCCAGCCAGGCCCAACCACCCCCCCTGGGTTGGCCGAACCGGGTCGACCCGACACAGTCCGACCCGGCTGGACCCGGTCGGGCCCGGCTAGGACGCGGCCCGGCTCGCTCGGCCGGCCCGACTCGGCTCGTCCGAGCGGCCGAGTTATGTGGGGGGCACGCTGCCCCCGCGTGACAACCCCGCGGCCCCCACAGAAGGCCTCCCTGGTCAACGGACATGGCAAAGCAGCGTCCGTGTGCGCGCGGACCCGTGCGGCCGAAGGTCCGCTGGCGCCGCCGCCGCCGTGGCTTTAGTCGCGATGGCTTTGTCCGGCGATGCGCCGGTTACCCGCGCCGCTGGTGGCTTCCACGGGCCACCGGAGTCGCTCTGGTGGTCCGATTCTGTTCCTGTCTGCGCCGCTGCTCCTCCCGGGACCCGTTCTTCACTGCAGAATCATCAAATTTCCTTTTCGGAACGTTTTATCATCGCCCTCCAAATCCGCACAACACGACGAACAACGGAGGGTTCTCGTGCCGTGTTTGTTTGGCCCGCACGCGCCGCGTTAGATGATATAAACGGGAAGATAAATAACACAAGGCAGACGTATCAAAAACAATTTTAATAATTTAAAATTTCACTTGATCCAGTTCTTGTTTTAAAAGAAACAATTGCGGGAATATAAATTATTTCACAACAGACCCCTACCTCGGTCAAGTCGTCGCACGCACGTTCTTCATGGAATTTGATCATCACGGAAGGAGGGGACCGTCACTTCGTCACCGTATCTGGCGTTGTGTCCACGAACTCCAAGGACCATGAAACAACTGATTTAATTTTAATAATTAAATCCATATTGAGTTATAATCCGCAAGAAAATTAAAGAACCATAATCTCTCACCTCAACGGGTGATCGAAGATTTTTGTTGCGGATGAAGGAACGTCACAGAAGAACATCGCGGGAGAGGAAACGTCGGCGTCACAGCACACAACATCGCGTCATCGATTTCTGTGGGTTCGGCGTTCTTCATCGGAGGTCGGCATTCTTCGCGTTCTTCGCATTCTTCGCGAAGGAGGATGAAGGCACAAAAGGTTCTGTCAGATCCTCTCAACAAGCAATCCTCAAGGTGTCATGCGATGGTCTTATTTTATTATTACGCCAACGGATTTCAAAAACGTTAAGAAACGATTAAATTAATTCATAGAATTAATTTAACAAAGTTAACCGCCCAATTAATTGGTGCGTTAAGAATTTAAGAAGACGTGACAGTTGACTTTCATAATGACGGGTTTTCGCGGGTGCGTTACTTAGCGGAAAAGAAACGGTGGGGCTCGTGCGGGCCCCACCTCAAAAATATCTTACCAAGGGGGTAGGATATTTTTGGATAGCACCCTATCCGCAACAACTCATCTTAAGCAGCTTTAATTGGATTTCAAGTGGCTTTAAGTGAAATAAAATAAAGTTTGTTATACATATTATTTTATTTCTTATCTTTAAGCCCAAAAATTAAAAACCACAACCAAGAAAACGCAACTCCGGAAGAGGTGTTTCTGAGAAAATATTGGCGCTGCAATTCCATCGGTGCCCTCGGAATTCAATTCCGGGCACCGGTTCATATGTTAGAAAAACCCGCTCGTCCGTTAACTGAACGTACCCGAGCCAAACTTCAGAAAATGATTCCGGGCACACTGGGCTTCGGAATCAGGTGCCGTCTAAAACTGCGTTCTTGTAAAATTCCAAAGAAAATTAAGAAAAAAAATTCCTTGAAATTTATGGGTCTTTACATTACACCCACCTCAGGGCTTTACGTCCCTATAAAGATATATCATAAACTTGGGAAAAAAAGTGGGTACTGAGCACACATCTGAGCCTCCCGCTCCCACGTGCTCTCTTGCAGGTTCCCATGCTGCCATCTGATGTGCACTAGAGGAATCGATCGTCCACGTAGGACCCACTCATGTCGATCCTCGATCTCTACTGGGACCTCCGCAAAAGTCGACCCATCATCAACGTCCATCTCCCCATAGTCAATGATATGCATCGGTTCGTGCACGTACCTCCTCAGTTGAAATACGTGGAAGACATCGTGCAACCGGTGCATGTGAGGTGGTAGAGCCAAGCGATATGCCACCTCGCCAATCCTGCTACAGACCTGGAAGGTTCCGATGAAGCATGGAGACAACTTGCCGCCTCGTCCAAATCAACGTAATCCACATCGAGGTGAGACACGCAAGAAGATGTGGTCGCCATCCTCGAACTCTAGTTGTCTCCGCCTCCTGTCAGCATAAGACTTCTGCCAGCTCTGAGCTGTCCTCATCTGCTCCTGGATAACCCGGACCTTCTATGTCATGGCAAGAACCATCTTTGGTCCCACGAGTGCTGACTCCCCAGGGTCTGTCCAGCATAAAGGAGATCTGCAAGGTGTGCCGTACAACGCCTCGTATGGTGCCATCCCGATGGTGGAGTAGTAACTGTTGTTGAATGCGAATTCCACCAAGGGTAGGTGGTCCTCCCAGCTGCGACCAAAGTCAAGGACACATGCGCGGAGCATGTCCTCAAGAGTCTGAATGGTCCTCTCAGTCTGACCATCCGTCTGAGGGTGAAAGGCAGTGCTCAGACGTAGTTGCGTCCTGAATGCCTCTTGCAACCCCTTCCAAAGCCGGGAAGTGAAACGAGCATCCCGGTCGGAGACGATAGATGATGGAACACTGTGAAGCCGTACAATCTCCTGAACGTATAGACGCCCCAAGCTCTACACTGATCCATACTCTCGGATGGGTAAGAAGTGTGCCGACATGGTGAGTCGGTCAACAATCACCCAAATGGAGGCGTGACCTCTGGAAGTGCATGGAAGTCCTGTCACGAAGTCCATAAATATCCCATCCCACTTCCACTCCAGGACCTCCAAGGGTTGTACCAGGCCTACTGGTTCCTGATTCTCTGCCTTCACCTGCTGGAAGGTGAGGCATCGAGAAACGAACTCTACCACAACCTTCTTTATTCCCGGCCACTAGTTCTGTCATCTGAGATCCTGGTACATCTTTGCCACTACAGGATGTACCGCCAAAGCAGAAGTGTGAAACTCTCTCAGCACCTCCTCCCGTAAAGCAACTGGTACCAAGGTACGTCCTCTAAAAAGGATGTCGTGCCCTGCTCTAAGGGAGAAACTATCAGGTGCCTGTCCTGAGGATATCTGTGCATGTCGAGTCTCACAGTCGGCATCCCGAAGCTGGGCCTCTCTGACCTGCTATAGCAGTGGAGGAGTGACTGTGAGAGACTGAAGGAAGGATGCTCCATCTCTATCCACAAAGGATATCTGCAAAGCAGCTATCTGCTCTGTCACCTCCTCATGTAGCTGAATGCCCATCCTCCTGTTGAGATCATCGGCTACCACGTTCCCCTTCCCAGGAGTATAGACTATCTCAAAGTCATAGTCCTGAAGGAACTCGAGCCATCGTCGCTGTCTTAGGTTCAGGTCCTTCTGAGAGAATATGTACCTGAGACAATAGTGGTCAGAAAAAACTGTAAAGTGCTCGCCCATCATATAGTGCCACCATGTCTTCAGAGTGAAGACCACTTATTCTAACTCCAGGTCATGGGTAGCGTAGTTCGGCTCATGCGCCCTCAACTGATGTGATCCATAGGCAATCATAGCCCTCTCCTGCATCAGGACACATCCGAGTCCAGTCCATGATGCATCGCAGTATACTACGTATCCAACTCCCTCCTCAGGCAACCCCAAGATAGGTGCGCTGGTCAATCTCTGTCTCATCTTCTGGAAGCTCTGCTGACATCTGTCTGAGCACAAAAAGGGTTTCCCCTTCTTCATCAAAGATGATAGTGGTGCCACAACTCTGGAGAAGTCCGGCACAAATCTCCGATAGTATCCATCTAGTCCCAAGAAACTCCGCACCTCTGTCACGCTCCTGGGTGGCTCCCAAGCTAGCACTACTTTTATCTTCACGGGATCCACCTCAACTCCCACCTCAGAAATGACATTCCCCAAGAATTTCACCTCACGCAACCAGAACTGGCACTTCGAGATCTTTCCATAAATCTGGTGCTCTTGGAGTGTGTCTAGCACAAACCGCATGTGGTAGGCGTGCTCCTCCTCTGTGGTCGAGTATATCAAAATGTCGTCGATGAAGACCATGACAAATCGATCGAGGTATGGCTGGAAGATCCTGTTCATGAGGCACATGAACACTGCTAGAGAGTTGGTTACGCCGAAAGGCATATCCATGATCTTGTAGTGGCCATACCGACACCTGAAGCCCGTCTTCTGCACATCCTCATCTCATACTCTGAGCTGATGATAGCCTGACCTGAGGTATATCTTCGAGAACCACCGAGCTCCCTTGAGCTGATTGAAGAGTTCATCAATCCTCGGTAGCGAATACTTGTTCCTCACTGTCACCTGGTTCAGGCGACGATAGTCGACACACAGTCGCAAGCTCCTGTCCTCCTTCTTGGCGAACAATATCGGGGAAGCCCAGGGTGAAACACTGGGTCGGATGAACCCTTGCCCTAAAAGTCCCCCAACTGTACCCATAGCTCTCGAAGCTCAGTGAGGGCCATCCGATACGCTAGAGTGGTTATCAGGGCTATCCTGGGGTACAGATCAGTATAAAAGTCTACCTACCTACGAGGACGTAGTCCTGGAACGTTGTAGGGAAAGATGTCCGCATACTAATCCACCACTACAGGAAAACTAGGACACCGCATGTCCACTGCTCCTATGATGAGGCTAGCCAACTGATGAGTAATGGGTTTCCCTCTCCTCTACGGATGTCCATCCTGTGCTAAAAATGCTCCCTTCTCGCCGGTGAAGGTGAACCTGCTACCGTCTGTGCGTACACATTGCACCTTGCGCCTAAAACAGTCAATCTGAGCATGGACTGTAGATAACCAATCCATGCCCAAGATGACGTCGTATGGCCTCGACGCTGGTACAAGAAGATCCCAGCCGAAGCTCTCGCCTCCTAGAGTAAGCTGACACTACCGGCACTAGTGCGTAATCGTCGAGTCTACTCCCGTAGGGGTCTCTAGCCGTAAGGATCGAGCCAACGGCTCTGTCGGAATCTTCGAGCTCCGAACAAGGGCAGTGGCTATGAAAGAGTGACTCGCCCATGTGTCTACAAGAACTGAAGCAAGGGTGGAATAGACACATATAGTACCTCGAATCATCTCGAGTGCACTGTGGTCGTAGGCCTCCGCTGCCTGGAGCTGTGCCTGTCTCTTCCCACCAGCTCCCTGTGGTCAGGGTGGCCCTCCTGGTGGTGGTGGGGGTAAAGCCTCAAAGCGTCGCCCACCACCCGCTGCTCGGCCAGCTCCTCTACCTCGTCCGCCTCCTCCCTGCGGACCTCCATGGTCGACCCTCTACCTCTACCTGGGTGGCCCCTCCACCATATGCTGCTACTCGGCATGGTGGGTCGGGCAGTCACGAGCCATGTGGCCCTGCCCGCTGTATGCGTAGCACTGCCTGCCTCTCAAGAGAATGGCTCCGCGCTCTGTGCCCCACACTGCTGAGCCAGTGTCCTGAGGTTGTCTACGAGGGGGTCTGGTCTACCGGGACCCCTGAGTCATCCGTCGACTGACTGCTATGGAAGACTCTGCTATCTTCCAACCTGCGGTGGGTCTCTCTGCTGAAGGGGACTCAGGAAGAAAGCTCTCGATCAGAAGGGCTCACTCCAGCACTCCTGCCTGAGTCGGAATGATGAGGGAGATCAGCGATGCCCTGATATTGTGTCTCAAACCCTGCTCAGAGGTCCGGGCCCAAAAGAAGGGGTCACGTACCATGTCTGTCGAGTAGCGAGAAAGATCGGTAAACCTTGCCGCGTACTGGGCGGCCGTTAAACTGCCCTGCCGCAGCTAGAGAAGCTCCTGGATGCGCACCGCACGGAGGGTGTACAGGACGAACTCTGAGCGGAAGAGGCTCTCAAAGTCCATCCAGAGAAAAGATGCCTCATCGTGCACCTAGATCATCAAGCCCCACCATCGTCCCGCTGCTGCATGCAGTAGGCTCGCTGCAAGGATCACCATGAGGTCTGCTGGTGTCCTCACTAGCCTGAAAACTCATACGGCCACCTCCAGCCAGTCCTCGGCTACCTGGGGGTCTATCTCCCCACGAAACCCAGGTGTTCGCTGGGGTTGGAACTCGTGCAGAGCTCCGAGGCGACGTGCATCATCAGCGGTCATGGCGGGGAGCATCGGTAGCTCGGTGGGTAGAGGTACTGCTGGTGCCTCCTTCATCAAAGGGTCATGTACCGAGGCCTCGTCGCTCGGCAGGCTATCGTCATGCTCTACTCTCGGAACCCTAGCAGGCTGCCATTGTGGGGCCATCCTAAAAAGGAAACATGTGCACCACGGTCAGAATAGTATACCTGGTGAGCTGATATAATGTAATCACAACGAAAACTTTGAAACACACATTCAATCAATGTTTTCGTGCATTTAGTCTGAAATCAGAAGTAAGGGTCCTGGTGTACGGATATGTCGGCCGCTGCACCAACACTCGACTCCCTGGACTGATAACCACACCCAATACACTAAACACTATTGCTTCACATAGAAGAAAGATCAGATTCTGCGGTAGAACCGACCACCTCTGATACCAATTTGTCACGACCCTTCCTCGGGGCCCGTGTTGTGACAACCCCAAGCCTGCCTTCCATAGGCCAGGGGCTGGCAAATAGCACCAAGGCGTAAATCCAGAAAAAAGGGAAGGCATTGCCGTTGAAAAATAAACAAGAACCACAGTGTAAGCAAGAGGAAAAGTAAAACTATGTAAAAACTATAACAAGCTGTGCTGAAAGTAAAGGGGGCCGGAAATACAAGCCCAACTGTAAAGTACAACAGAAAAGGGGAAAACAACAACTGAAAAGAAATGACACAGTGTCGAGATGTCCTCTGGAAGTCCCACCTGAATGGTGGGTACAGATAGCCTCCACTGATCCTCGGTCCACCTGACCGCTCTGAGTACGTCCCGCCCAGTGGTCCACCTCCATGTACCGTCCTGCTCCGCAAGCCTCCACCACGATCAATGATGTCTGTCGTCTGCAACCAACACAACATAGTGTGGGCATAACCCGTGCAGGGGTGAGTATATGAGACTCATTAGGGACCCCGAGACCCCCAAAGGTCTCCCGAAATCCACAAAGGATAAACCACAAAGGAAAGACACAATCACGAAGTTACATCTGACACTACTTAGGTATATGCCCATACATATACCTAAGTCATAAAATCCCATTCAGCTCCATCATCCGAGCCCAAGCACAACCCAGCCCACACAGGAAATCAAAACATATACCCACACATGATAGCACAACACAATCCATGAAGGAGAGAAAAGTAATCCATATAGGATTTCTCAACACAATCCACAAAGGAGAGTAAACAGTAAATCCACATAGGATAGTTCAACACAATCCACAATGGAGAGTAACACAAGATTCAGCTCACACAGGTATACTTCTTCAAATGACGATAAAGATGATCACTGATCCATCTAAGTCGTCGGACCCACAATGGATTGATAGGTACTAACCCCCGTAGTGACCCACACAGGATCAGACCCACATAGGATCAATAGGTAACTAACCCCCGCAAAGACCCACACAGGATCGGACCCACACAGGACCTGTAGGCGTTGGCTCACACAGAACTACTGAGCACTGACCCACACAGGATCAGATCCACACAGGATCTGTAGCACTGATCCACATAGGATCGCTGAGTGCAATAGTCGTCGCAGTCCACTGAAGATCTCTGCACAGATGTCGTCGCAGTCCACTGAGGATCTCTGCACGGTCGTCACCGTCGAAGTCGCAGCCAGCAGTAGGGTTCCCGCACACAACATGCTCATTTGGGAGGGTCCGCTCCATGAGCCGAGAGGCTGATAAATCAACTGACACAAAGTCCATAGTTTATGTATCCAAAAGTTATGTATCGTCAATAGGAACTCATCGTCGCAGACGGCGCATCAATCGGACGCCCGGTCTGAGAGATATTGGCTTTTTCGTCCCAAGTTCCCGGTTGGTTTTTAAGGGAAGACCTACCCGACCTTACTCCACCGGCGTCCAAACCTTGGTCGGTGTGAGCGAAAAGATCCGTCTCACTTAGAGGAATCCACCAAAGTCGAAGGCACGTCAATCAGACGTCCGGAGCTCAAGATATGAGTGTTTCTGCTCTGAGGGCCCGGTTGGTTTCGTGGACGAACCATCCCGGCCGAACCCAATGTATTTTGAAACATTGACTGTAATATACTGAAACGACCGTCTCGATCCAAGGATCACATTGCCGCTGACGGCGCATCGTTCGGAGGCCTGTATCTCATGTTATGAGCAAAAGACCGAAAACGGTCCGAAGATGGGGGTCTGGGCCCGGGCCGACCTGGCCCGACCCCCCCTGGGTCGGCCGAACCCGGCCGATCCGAACCGGGTCAACCCGACCCAGTCCGACCCGGTCGAGCCCGGCCAGGGCACGGCCCGGCTCGGCTCGGCCGAGCAACGCGGGGGCACGCTGCCCCCGCGTGACAACGCCGCAGCCCCCGCGGGGGGCCGCCCTGGTCAACGGACGTGGCAAAGCCACGTATGTGTGCGACGGACCCGTGCGGTCGCGGGTCCGATGGCAGCAGCATTGTCCAGCGGCACACCGGGGCGCCGCCGCACCGGCGACCCGTGCCGCCAGTGGCTTCCGCGGGCCACCGGAGTCGCTCCGGTGGTCCGATTTGGTTCCTGTCTGCGCCGCTGCTCCTCCCGGGACCCGTTCTTTACTGCGGAATGATCAAATTGCCTTTGCGGCACATTTTATCATCGCCCGCCAAATCTGCACAACAGGAAGAACGACGGAGGGATGTCGGGTTATGTTTGTTTGGCTCACACCCTCCGCGTTAGATGATATAAACAAGAAGATAAATAACACAAGACATACGTATCAAAATTTTTTTTATAATTTAAAATTGCACATGATCCAGATCTTGTTTTAAAAGAACCAATCGTGGGAATATAAATTATTTCACAACAAACCCCTACCTCGGTCAAGTCATCGCACGCGCGTTCTTCATGGAATTTGATCGTCGCGGAAGGAGGAGACCGTCGCGTCGTCGCGGTATCCGGGGTTGCGTCGACGAACTCCGAGGACCAAGAAACAACAGATTTAATTTTAATAATTAAATCCATATTGAGTTATAATCCGCAAGAAAATTACAGAACCTCAATCTCTCACCTCAACGGGTGATCGAAGAATTTTGTTGCAGATGAAGGAACGTCACAGAAGAACGTCGCGGGAGAGGAAACGTCGGCATCACAGCACACGGCATCGCGTCAACGATTTCTGCGGGTTCGACATTCTTCATCGGAGGCCGGCGTTCTTCGCGTTCTTCGCGTTCTTCATGAAAGAGGTTGATGGCACAAAAGGTTCTGTCAAATTCTCTCATCGAGGAATCCTCAAGGTGTCGTGCATTGGTCTTATTTTATCATTATGCCAACGGATTTCAAACAGGTTAAGAAACAATTAAATTAATTGATATAATTAATTTAACGAAGTTAACTGCCCAATTAATTGGTGCGTTAAGAATTTATGAAGATGCGTTAGTTGAATTTCAAAATGATGGGTTTTCGCGGGTGCGTTACTTCATAGAAAAGAAACGGTGGGGCTCGTGCGGGCCCCACCTCACAAATATCCTACCAAGTGGGTAGGATATTTTTGGATAGCACCCTATCTGTAACAACTCAGCTTAAGCAGCTTTAAGTGTCTTTCAAGTGGCTTTAAGTCAAATAAAATAAAGTTTGTCGTACAAATTATTTTATTTCATAATTTAAACCCAAAAATTAAAAACCACATCTGAGCAAACGCAACTCCAGAAGAGGCCTTTATAAGAAAATATTGGCACTGTGATTCCATCGGTGCCCTCATAATTCGATTCTGGGCACTAGTTCAAAAGTTAGAAAAACCCGCTCGTCTGTTAACTGAACGTACCCGATCCAAATTTCGGAAAATGATTCCGGGCACACCGGGTCTCGAAATCAGGTGCCGTCAGAAATTACGTTCTTGTAAAATTCCAAAGAAAATTAAGAAAAACATTTCCTTGAAATTTACGGGTCTTTACATTGCATATATTCCACAAAAATGTGGAATTCATAAGTCTTACATATTATCTGTATTGAGCATTGAAGAGTGGGATATATCACATTGCACATGGTGTTTTAACTATGGTTTGTCCAATGACTGTATGAAGACATAATTTGGATATTTATATGTAATCTTATCATATGTAATTTTACATTTAACATATAATTTCATTATCATTTTATGAGGAAAAATAATATGTTATTAGCACAGTTCACCGATCATTGCATTTTAGAACGATGGAGGCTTTGCATTGCCATGGGTTTCCTACTTCATTGAAATCAATGTTATGTACATTACATTATTTAACCTAATATATATATATATATATCAATTTAGTTTAATTATTAATATATAACTTAGGTACTATGTTTACATTTTGAATATGTTTCTAATGAATTAAGGCTGCCTAATTGTCTCCCATTTTTTGGTTGGTGAATGTAAATCATTAATAATCATTGGGTATAAGTTTCTTTCAACTAATTATTTTGTCAAAATGATAAAAGGAAATTATGATGTTTGGTTAACCACTACAGTATACTATTATTCTAAGTAATTGAATAGTCAGCACCAATTTAAAGATGTGTATTACTCTGGGAAGGTTAATAAAATATTATTATTATATTACTACTCACAAGTTCGATTAACTATGATGAAATGTATATTGATTGAAAAACTAATGTTACAGGGTATATTTATCGATGATTATGGATTCAAACTTATTTAAATGAGTGGATTTATATATATTGATTAAATATACATTTTTGTATCTTTGAAAAAACAAGTGTTTTATGTGAAATATCATTTACGACATGATTTAAGTGTCATTAATATTGTAATCCAGAAACAAAACTCATGATGGTATAGAATAAATAATCTCCATTGATGCCATAAATTATTTTTACTAAAATATGTCATTTTTAGATGCAAATTGTCCATTTGTGAGATTTTATGTTACACATGCAGTACTGCTCCGTAATATATTCAAAAAACCATATATATTCATAGTTCATTTAGTTTAAATTGAAATTAGTTTCTCAAATGGGTTGTAATTTAATATATTAATTTAGTTTTAGTTTGGAATGATATATTTGTTTCATTAGTTTTTTCTTTTATGAAATATAATTTGATATATTTCCATTAAAAAAAGGTTTAATAAGGGTTATTAAAAAATATATAACGTTGTTTTAAATTACATTAACTACAACATTTTATCAAATTATTTATTAATTCATGACTTGTATTTTGTATGACTGATTTATAAATTTTTTTTCCAAATATAGTATACTTCCTTATGTAGCATATGATGGAATTTTGATGGAATTAATTACTTATTGATGATAAACTCAGGAATGAGCATGGGTTGGATCCTTAGGTTCCCTTAGTGAGTGTAATAATTTTAATATTTTCATTATATATTATATAATATGACATGTTCATAATAATTATCAAAAAAATTGAGAAATTTATTTGAACCATATTTTACTCCTCCTTATCCTACCATCACTGTTCTATGCAAGGAATCTCATAAACATAAATGAAGAAACCATATTATATGGTCAAACCATGAAACACCTTTGAAAATTCAATCTATATCACCTTTCCATCTTCTACTTGAGCATCTAAGTATGTTCTGGAACATTCCTCCAACATAATATCATATAGAATCCTCTTCTTATGCCACTTTTACACCACCTATAGGTGTGTTATTACCCATGTCTCTATCATCACCTCACTTATCAATTTCATTCCACACAATTTCTAAAATGATACCATGGATTTTCCAAACACAATTCATTCATCTTCCCATTTAACGTATTCTAACAATAAAATTTCTACACCACCTATATTGAAAGTGAGAAATATAATATTTCTATGTCCATTGATGTATCCCCAACATTACTAAAAAACTACATGTCTTATATAAGTCCACTATATTTCCTTACATCAACCCAGGATCAAATGATTATATACCCTCAACTCCAACTAATGTTCATGAAGATCATTAACAACATGCATTGCATCAGAAACATAATTTAGAGGCTACTGATCTAAGACCAATAATAGATTTATCAGATCCTATTTTTTTATAGTTGGGGTGGAATCATCTTATTAAAACAAATAAAAGACCTCTTATTTTTTCTAAGGAAAAGGGAAACCATTTACATGTCCTGGTAGGCCCGAAGGACATTAATAAACCAAATTCAAATAAGAATAGATTCCACTACTTATGCAACTACTATATAGAGTCGTAGTGGTCTTCCTCCATCACTTTAATTTAGGACTCTTTCACAGCATCGTACTCTTGCTGGCCCGCTGCCTTCATCGGATGCCCTGATGCTGAACTGATGCATTTCCATCCACCTAATCTATACTGTATCTCCCTTACTGATTTATAATACCAACCATCTGCATCACTAACCCACTATCACCCATGCCCACATACCCTGTCACACTGACCCTACCCCATCCATCATTCACAACATCATCCACAGCTCCCGGTTATCCTGAAGAGGACCACTGAGATGCCCTGCCTTCTTCTCAATACACATGCCACACATGCAATAAATCCACAATGTGGGAATACTGGGTTTTGATCCTTGTTTGGTGAAGGATTATAGGATTTCCACCACTATTAATCTTGGAACCCAACTACATATCTCATTCTATTGTAAATCATTCATCTGGTCTTTCTTATTATAACCAATTGAAATTATATCACTTAATTATTTTCTAATTGTATCATGACCTATTTATTTTTTATCCCTTTAATTTTATTCTACGAGATCTTCTAGCACGTGACCTTGACACACCTTTTTGATGGAATCCTAGAATCATGAAACAAAAATAATGGTGGATTAATAATATGAAAATGATATGGTTGGTATATATATTCCATGTAGCCTAGAAGTATCATGACCACTTTATATCCAAATACCATGTTATCATTTAGGTAGAACTAGTCTCATTGAGATATTACATAAATGACATCTAGGTAAAAATCATGGGTACAAATATTATTAAAAAATTTATTAATTAATATCAATATTATTGTTGTGATTATATGAATTAACATGTTTGTTAAAGAATTAGTTTATATTTAATTAATGTGATATTGAAAACATTGTAATGTTGGTGGATCCTAGGGAGTTATGTTGACCATATAAGATTGTGTGTTATATTGGTCGGAGGAGTAGATTTGGTTTTGATTCAATGGATGTACCCATATCACGTGACTATCCAAAAACACAATATAATAAATGATTTCATATCGGATCACTGTTGAGATTATGTTGTTTCCAATTTTTAATAGATCTCATTTCTAATTTATGTCTTTTTATTGGTACAAATAAAATTCTGGAAGCATTTGGGAAAAAATAAAAAAATTTCAATAATGTTTCTACACACCCTATGGTGAACTATAATTCCGAAGCATGAGAAGTGATAGGTATTATAAAATGAATTTGAATTTTATCTACATTATATTTTTATTTAGTGAACTATGTATATATTCACGTCTTGTTTTGTTTTTCATTATTAATTTTAGATATATTAAATATTCCATATGTGACATATTATGTAATTAAATAATTATGATATACACTAAAAATTTATATTTTAAACATGATTCAATGTTCCTTTGAATCAATAACTGAGAAACAAGAAATTTAAAAAAATGATATATATAATAATATATTGGCATTAAATAATCATCATGGAAATGTGGTATAGTTTCTATATTATAATTGTCTTGGGAGAGACCTTCCATCATCTAATGAGAATGTTAAAATGGAATAATAAAACCATTCTCAATCACAAAAGTTCCTATATTCATATTCAATCCAAAAAGTTAAATATTTTCTTCATTGTTAAATATGTTAAATTTAAAAATTACATGAAATTGTTAACTTTTTAAAGATTTATTTATTATATTATGATTTCATTTTATTCAAATTATTTTATTTCCTCTTCTTATACTATTTCTTACCTCATGTGGTATTTAAATCCTCTTTCTAATTTATCTAATGTGGAAATATTCATTTTCAATGAATGTTGGAATTCACATGGAATTTATTTCCATTTTTAAAACTAAATAAAAAATAATATTTGTGGAATGATAATAATGATTATCTAAATTTACATATTTTTTATCATTATCTATAATTTTTCAAATTTTAAATTGTTTATCCCATTTTTTAATTTTGGAATTATTCATTAATTAAAAACCTATTCACAATATTTATTAGTAAATATTATAAAATTCTTATATTTTGAATATATGTACACTAATAAATTTCATTTGTAGCAAGTTGTATTGAGAATCATAGGTTATGTTTCTTGAGAAAAAATAAATGTTTCAAGTAGGAAAAAAACAATGGATGTGTGGAAAATTCAAAAACCCAAGAAAGAATTATAAGTATTTTTTTATTATTTAAAATAGTAATATGAATTTCAAAATTTAATGTTTGGTTTATATTTTCAATAGTCTTCCCTAGAGTTCCATTATGCAAAATAAGTTGAAAACATCCTGCAACAATATCATTTGATGTAGGTATTAGGTGAGGATCATCAAAGGAATGTCTGATGTCTACCAGAGAAAACAAATTATTCCTTATAGGTATTGGTCCTATTAAGGAACTTATCAAACCTCTCCAAACCTAGATTTGAATATCATTCATTCGAAGAAGATGATGTAATAAAACAATGTTATAGGATCTTTAAATAAGTAAATAAGAGAATTAAAGAAGTAATATGATCACTAAAAACATCTTATAAGCTATGTAAATTATAATTCAATCACATTCATTAGAGGGTGAAACATCTATAAATGATGGATGTGATGAGGATGTCATTGATGGTGATGATGAGGTTGATTATGATGATGATGATGATCAGGATATTTATTAAGGGGGAGATATTGATACCATCCCTTTTTTATATACAAGGAAGAATACTTGTAAAGAATTATTCTAACATGATTTGGTTGCTTATATATATTTAAATCTACATTTTGGTATTGTATAAGTTTTGAAAATTATTTCAAAATGTAATATGAATGCTAATAAAAAAATATTTTTACAAAATTTAATGTATACTATGTGTTTTATATGATTTATAGTTTCCGGTTGTAAGATCATTGGTCTTGGAAAGTTATGTTCTCGATTATTTTTTTGTTTGAATCCCTTGTTTTGGTTAATTGATTGCTCACCTAAGTCATAGAGGAGGCTCGAGGTGTGTTCTGAGGGTTTGAGACATGAAAAGTGGAGAAAAGGGGGTTTTCTGGGTAGGTTGCATGGTATGCGCATAGTTATTGATAACTATTCAGACAACCCAGCAAAACTGTGCAAGAGGAGTCTATTCAGATAGTATCCACCACACATTTTGTGCATGGTTTGGAAAACCGTGTAGCTAATCAGTGAGAGGTGGCACCATTGGGCCGAATCATCCGCAGTGTTTTCACAAGGTTTGGAAAACCGTGTTGGTATACCATGAGAGGAGTCCTTTTAGGACAAAAGGGTATACACGTTTTTTTGTATAGTTTAGAAAACCGTGCAGGTATACAACGGGGCCTAGAATCCTTTTCAGAATTAAAATATTTCTGCTCTGGGGCTTTTAACCCCAACACGAAATTTCCTCCCAATCAGCCCGTCTTCACCCTAGGGACAAATTAAATAACCTAGGAGCTCCATGCAATCAATCACACTTGATTCTTAACTATTTCGTTTCTGTTGGTTGTAGATTGAAGCTTTGGGTAAGGATAATTCCATCCTTGCTTCTCTTTTGATTTTAAGGTTTGATTCTTCTTCTCCTCCCCTTTCTAACACCTAAAAACCTACTCATTGGGTGAGTTTTAGGTTTATTCATCAAGTATTGGTATAAGTGGAATGTATGGGATCTATTAAGAGTGTGTTCACCATCAAAATCTAGTTTGGTGGTCAATATTATATACCCCATTGTTTATTTGTGGAATTGATCATGTGTGGTTTTGTTCTTTGGTGTTTCATGGTGTGTTTGGAATACCCATTTCATTTTTTGGTAAAATTTTAATTAAAAGGGTAAATATGAACCCTCACGATCCCCATGGGATTCTTTGATAGTGATGAGACTAAACTAGGGACACCTATTGGGTGTGTCAGGTTTTTCGGACCAATGGATTGTGAAGAACAAGTAGGATTGTTGTGTGTTTATGATGAGCCCTTGATAAACATGTTAATGAGATGGATGGTGTTGGGGTAAAAGCTAGGTGATGCACATATTCATAATAACAATAACCTACGTGATGTTTTGTATACAAGAAATTTATTTACATTGGTGGACGAGGCTACGTTAAATGAATTGTGAATAGTGATGAAATATGTAATGGGTTAGTATGTGGAATTGATGAAATACCAAAAAGGAATGGATTCAATATCTATGAATCGTGCCTATTGATATAGTAATAATTAATAATTCTTATTGAGATAATCATATTGATATTTAATTGGGTTAATTTTATAAATGATGTCAAGTCTGTTTAATGTATTGACGGGTTAATGAATTGTGTTAATCTTCATGTTATTGTTAGGGTTTATGTTTTCCTTGCCCATTGAATGTGATGTTGTGAAAATGTTTAATGGTTAAAAATATTTATAGAATGTAAAAATTTCATAGTAGTGTGTGATGTTGATTGAGGTTCTATGCCCACGGGTCGAGTTGGGCTGATGATCTAAAACCCAACACAATGCCAGATTTAGGGATGGTGATTGATGATATGTTTCCCTAGTTGTTGACTCCACCTGGACTGAAGCATCGAGGTGGGGATATGGTTGTTGGAGATTTTGACTAATGCTTAAACCAACATTCTATGTTTTCCCTTTGTTATTGTTTTGTGTACTTGAGCCTACGTAATTTTTTATTGTTTAATGAACCCATCTCAAATATGTTGGAAATTGTATGTAATGTGTAATGGGAAGGAATGATACGTTATCGAAATGGTAATAAATGTTTGTAATGGACCTAAACTGGCTAATGTCACTTAATCATTACCTTTTTCATTTATTATTAATTTACCTTTTTCATGCACATCAGTTTATTACGGATATTTTGTAGACACCTTTGGTGGTGGCCTACTGAGTTGTATTCACACACTACTAAGGCCTCCACTGGGTACCCGAGCTGAATTCATGTTTGCAGGTCAGGATAAGAGAAAAGGTTCTTTAATGGTAGTTGGGTCGACATGAGTGTGCATGGAAGAGGACCCAAACACGGTGTTGCAACCCTTTTGGGGATTCAGTTGTTCTCTTCATTTTTGGGATCTGTTCACCTTTTCCCTGGTAGCATGGCATGATATATTTAATGTTGGACAAGGTTTCACCCCGTTTGGTAAATGGTTGTTTATACATACTCTGGTATTGATGGATATTAATTCATCAATTTTATTTATCTTATTTTGTGTCTTACTGTGATAAAATGGGGGTATCATCTACCCAATTGACTATTCAGAACCCTGCTACTAGTCGAAAACCTTTGGAGTATGTGGAAGATTTCTTAAGGTCGTGAAACCATCCATCTCGGAGCACCAGTTTTGTGGATTCTGGGTTGAGTACATTACACAGTGGTGTTAGAGGTGGTCTATCTTCTCTTTCTCTGAAATCTTGTATTTGGGATGGTAGACGGAAGTTAGGATTTTTTAGGCCATGGTAATGAAATCATTATTGGCATTATCTATCCCATGTACGAGGGAACCCCCATTTCACCCAAGGATGAAATTGTTGTTCTTTATTGTGTGATATTATAATTTATGATATTTAACAATTGGGTGATGCACATGTTGTGTGATGTGATTGTATTATGATATTTGGATTATAGCCTTAGTGGCACGAGGTTGTTAATTCATGAATCATTATAGGCATCTAGAGAGATAAGTGGAATTCATTATAGTAGGCACACACAGGTCAGGTGTGTGAGGCCTGAAAATATAGAATGCACCATTTATCTTGAAAATTGAATGGAATATATTGTAAATGAAATAACACATGGGGATTAAGATAAACGAATGACATTTGATGACAAAATGATATATGTTTAGTTAAGTGTTGTAAATGTTATTGTAACATGCCGAGTGATCTATGTTGTGGTGTAGGGTTGTTTACCCCTTATGAACCATGGCATGTTTTAGGGATAGCTGGGTTGATTTTTTCCAAATAATATGGTTAATTGGGATGGTGTATGTTCAGTGGGTTGTTATGGCTGGTAATGATCGTTTTGTTATGAAGTTGGTAATGTTCTTGGGCATGTGTTCTAATCCTCGTGTTTTTCAATGTAGAGAAATTCCACCATCACGTCGAGCGCCAATTGGGAAAGAAGAGGATATTACTGAGAACACACTTCCAGTAAAGGACAAATTGAATGTGGTGATCCAAGAAGATATGGAGGAGCGGTTCTGAGAGAACATGGCTCATATTATTCAGATGATCGATCCAAACCCAGGGTCGGTTTCCACGAATATGTTTGATAAGACCAGACAGTTTCAGTTGAAGAATCCCTTAACCTTTAACAATTAGGGTGGGATAGAGGTATCAGAGTTCTCGAAAAAAAATTTCCAGGCTATGCTGGATCATCTAGATATTACCGATGTGATGTCACGACCCATCCTCGGGGCCCGTTCCATGGCTACCACATACCCTCCTTCCATAGGCCAGGGGTTGGCGACTAGCACCAAAAGCATAAATCCCTAAGATGGGAAGGCATTGCCTTTATAAAAGTAAACAAACACAATAGAGAATGAAACATGAATTAAACACTAAGAAAAAAATTAATATAAAAGAGTGTGCTAGAAGGTAAATGGGCCAGTATGCAAAACCAATTGAAGAACAAGTACAAGGTAAAAGGGACAAACAGATAAATGTAAAGAGAATATCATGCATCATCCTCTGGGGATTCATACATGAAGGGTAGGTACATATGGCCGCCTCAGCACTCAGGTCTGTCTGACTCCTCCATGTGCTGACTCTTCACAAGGTCCACCTCTGGGTACTGTCTAGTCGTGGTGCACTAGGACTCCATCAGCATTGTCCGTCGTCTGCATCTAACACAATGAGGTTCGGGCATAGCCCATGCTGGTGTGAGTATAACTATACTCAGTACGGTCCCTGAGACATGCACGGACTCACAATAACCACTAAAGATAAACCAAAGTGGATAGATACAAACATGAAGTGTCAACCAACCCTACTTAGGTATATTCCAATACATATACCTAAGTTACCAATCTTTGTTCGGTTTCAACTCTAGTGCACAAGAACAACCCAGTCCGCACATGAAGTAAATTCAATTACTGCGATGATAATGATTGAAAGACATGTATCAGCTCACATAGGTATGTCTCAATAGTAGAGAGAATAGATGATCAGATGTAGCAACTGGATCATCTATGCTGTCGGACCCACACGGGATATAGGACAAGCTAAGACATCGGACCCACATAGGATACCAGACTGGCTATCTCATCTAAGTTTTCGGACCCACACATGATACAGGACCAGCTTAGTCATTGGACCCACACAAGATACATCACCGGCTACGATTTTTTTGAGCTGTCGGACCCACACAAGATACAGTCCAGCTATTCTTTGGGACCCACACAGGATACAGGAACAGAATTCAGAACTGTCCAACCCAAAATAGATTCTGGTACAGTAGTAATCATCATCAAACCAACAGAGGATTCATGTATAGTATACTTCACTGTCGAACACACACATGATTCTAGTATAGTAGTCATCGAAGCCAGCTCTAGGGTTCCCTCACACAACATGCTCGATTATGGAAGGGTCCACTCCTTGATTCAAGATTCGATACATCCCCGATGTCCTGAGATGATGTATCTCGATGTTCTGTCTCATCAAAATAATCCCCAAGTGACAGATGACACGTTAATCAGACGCCCATTCTGAGAGTTATTGGCATTTCTGTTCCAGGGGCCTGGTTGGATTTATGCTCGATCCTAACCCGTCCATTTCCAAAGTTCTCCAAAATTCACTAACAGTATCGTAAAGGACAGCCCCTTCGAAAGGGTCCCAGTTCCGTAGATGGTGTATCGATCGGACGCGCAGTCTAGAAGTTATTCACTTTTATGTGAAATGGGACCGGCCTGCCAAGCACAGTGGGATGGCAGGTAGGCCCGACCTGGTTCAGTGGGTCCGACCCGGCTGGGGATCGGCCCGGCCCGGTTTTGCGGGTCTAAGCTAGCTGGGGGGTCGGCACGGCCCTATGAGTTGCGGCCCACATGCAGACCCTTCCTGTGGACTGGTCCGGTCTGGTTCGCTCGGCGGCGCCGAGCGGTGCCCCCTCTCCCTACCCGACCGGCCGAAGCCAACCGGTTCTATCTGGCGCAAGCAGCCCGCATAGCGGGCCGGTGTTCTTCCCACCTGATGCCAACAGGAACTGATACTTTCTCAGCCTGGCCAGCAGGCGGCCAGCTGGTTCACTAGATTGTGGCCCATGGTTGCGGGCCGCGGTTCTACCGTCGCGCGGTGGCTGCGAGCGTAGTGATCTCTTGACTAGCCGGTCGTAGAAAGCCGATTCATCCAGCAACCATCCCATGATTGCGGGCCGCATCACCTCCATGCAGCACCTGCGGTTGCAGCGGTTCACCAGCCTGCCTAGCAGTGGCCAACCAGCGTGTGGCCACTACCTCCGGTTTCCATTGACTCTAGTCGCTGGAACCTTTTACATCCGCCACTGCCTACATGGCCGCAACCTCCTTCTTCCAGTGCGGTGCGACGACACCACACCCTACCGGCTCTGCCTCCATTGTCAACACAAACAAGAATCAACCGAGGGTTGTTGGGCCCTGTTCGTTTGGCTCATGCCCTCCGCATTATGCAATATCAAAAGGGCAACGAATGAACCATATAATTAATCAAGAATGAGGGTATAATTTTATTCCAATAAAAATTATAAAAAACTCCCGAACTCATAATCGGTGTTGTACGTTGATGAGTTGCAGAAGACGAGCATCATTATGTCAACGTCGAAGAAATTAGAGATCATAAAGTTGTGTCTAGAAGACGACTTTAGTGTACTTAGAGGGTGATGGTGCCTCCATTACTACTCCGATTGATGAATGTAGAAGGGGTTTCTTCATGTTCTTCAAGACGTGGAGGGTTCTTCATTGACGAACAATGTTCATTGTCGAGTGAAAAATAATTATCCAAGAGTTCCACCCAACAAAATATTTTCAAACGAAAATAAAATAATATGCTACCCAAAATTAATATTTCAATGAATTTCAAAACAATTCAAATTAATCAAATAATTGAGAGAGATTAATTAATTAATTTAATGATGTTGGCTGATTATTATGAGAAGGTGGGAGGTGGAGAGTTTTCAATATTAAATGTGGAAAGTGGTGGCTTCATTAATACAAAGGGGAGTCGAAGAGTTAGAAAGGGGGTTAAAGGAGTTTAAATTGTTAGGTGCTCATGTGGGCCACGCCACACAATATCCTCCCATTGGCGGTTATGTGAGGGTGGGCCCCACCTCCATCTTCCCATTAAGGATACAACCACCACCTTAATACTTTATCAACCTTAAAATAAATATATGTTACATGGACATTTTTATTTTATCATTAATTTTTAATTAGAAACCCCAATTTATAACTTCCACTATTGACCTAATGCAACTGCGGTAGAGGTCTCCTTAAGAGAATATCAGCCCTATGAGCTCATCGGTGTCTTCAGATTTCTATTCCGAGCACCAGATCAAAAGATAGAAAAACCCACATGTACGTTTACTAAATGTACCCGAAGAATACTTCAGAAATTGATTCTGGGCATACAGGGCCTCAGAATCAGGCGTCGTAAAAAATAGAAGACTCATAAAATTTCAATGAATTTATGGAAGAATTTTTCTTGAAATTTATGGGTCTTTACATTACCACCACCATTGGGCTTTACTTCCTGGTGAAGCTACAACACACACTAGGGAAACAAAAGGGGGTACTGAGCACACATCTGAGCCTTCCGCTCCCATGTGCTCTCCTGGAGGTTCTTCTACTGCCGGCGAACACGCACAAGAGGAATCAACCATCCCCAAAGGACATGCTCCTATAGATCCTTGATCTCAACTAGGACCACTGTGAAAGTCTCCCGGTCAATGATGTCTAGCTCCCTATGGTCGATGATGTGGGACGGGTGGTGCACGTATCTCCTTAGCTGAGATATGTGGAAGACGTCGTGCACCTAGTGCAAATGAGGTGTTGGGTCCAAGTGGTAAGCCACCTCTCCTACTCTAATAAGGTCCTGGAATGGACTGATAATTTGCGGAGACAACTTTCCACCTTGGAAAAATCTCTAAAGACCTCGCGAAGGTGAGACCCGTAGTAAGACGTGGACGCCATCCTCAAACTCCAATGGTCTCTATCTCATATCAAGCATAGAACTTTTGTCTGCTCTGCGAAGTCTTCATTTTCTATTAGATGATCATCACCTTCTTTTTTGTAGTCTGAACCATCTCTGGACTTACAAGTGCTGACTCCTATGGTTATTCCAACACATAGGTGATCTGCAAGGTCGGTCATAGAGTGCCTTGTAAGCTTCCATACTGATGGTAGAGTGGTAGGTGTTGTTGTACGCAAACTCCACCAAGGGTAAGTGATCCTCCCAGTTGCAACCAAAGTCAACGACAGAAGCACATAGAATGACCTCGAGTGTCTTGATGGTCTGCTCTGTCTAGCCATCCATCTGAGGATGGAAGGCAGCTCTCAATCGACAATGCATCCCAAAAGCCTCATGTAACCCCTTACATAGCTTGGAAGTTAGTCTAGCATCTTGATCAGATACGATAGTCGATGGAACACTATGATGCCATATGATTTATTGAATTTAGAGGTGTCACAAGATCTCTACTGAGCCCTGCTCTCTGATCGGTAGGAAGTTGGCTAACAAGGTGAGTTCTTATTCGATCACCCAGATAGAGTCATGTCCCTAGATGTAAGTTTATGTCTTATCATTTAATCTAGGGATATCCCGCCCGAGTTCCACTCTGGAACCTCTAAGGGCTGAACAAGGCCTGCTGAATCCTGGTGCTCCGCCTTCACTTGTGAAAAGTGAGGCATCGAGAGACAAACCATGCTACTGCTTTCATCATAACTGTCCACCAGTGCTATCGTCTGAGGTACAAATACATCTTCTCCACTCATGGATGTACTTATAGAAGGGATGTGTGGAACTCCCTCAACACCTCCTCCTACATTGCAACTAGATCCATGGTACGTCCTCTAATGATGACGATGTGCTCCCCACCATTAGAAAACCCATCAGGTGTATGCCCTGAGGATATCTGAGCACGTCACGCCACACAGTCAACGTCCCCACGTTGTGCCTCTCTGAATCACTGAAAAAATTAATGTGTGACTGTGAGAAACTGCAAAAAGGCTACTCCATCTCTATCCACAAAGGATATTTACAACACGTCCAGCTGCTCTCTCGCCTCTCCTAGTAGTTGAATGCCTGATCTCCTACTAAGAGAATCTACTACAATGTTCCCCTTCCCAGGAGTATAGTCTATCTCAAAGTCATATTCATAGAGAAACTCAGGCCATCGCCGCTGTCTCAGGTTCAGTTCCATCTGCGAGAATATATACCTGAGACTCTGGTGGTCAGATTATACTATAAAACGCTCTCCCATAAGATAGTGCCACCACATTTTCAAAGAAAAAACAATGATGCTAACTCCAAGTTATGGGTATAATTGTTCTGCACATGATGTCTCCTCTGTCGTGAACCATACACGATCATGGTTTTCTCCTTCATCAGGACGCACCCGAGTTTGGTCCTTGATGAATCGCAGTAAACTACGTACCCAACGCCCCCCTATGGTAGCCTTAAGATGGGAGCACTGGTCAACCTCTGCCCCATCTCCTAAAAGATCTGTTGGTACCACTCTGACCACATGAATGGTTACCCCTTCTTCATCAATGATGAATGTAGTGATGTAACTCTAGAGAATTATGGAACAAATCTTCGATAGTACCCCATCCAGTCCCTGAAAACTGTGCACCTCTGTCACACTCCTATGTGGCTCCCAAGAAAGTACTACCTAGATCTATGCTGGATCCAGTGAAAATCCAGCCTCTGAGATGACGTACCCCAGAAAGTGAACCACTTGAATCCATAACTAGAACTTTGATAGTTTACCATAAATTTGGTGCTCTCAAAGTGTATCCAGTACCACCCACAAATGGTAGGCATCATCCTGCTCTGTAGTCGAGTAAATCAGAATGTCTTCATTGAAGACTAAGACAAATCGATCGATGTAAGGCTGGAAGATCCAGTTAAGGAGACTCATGAACACTACTGGAGAATTGGTTACACTGAAGGGCCTAAATAAGAACTAATAATGTCCATACCGACACCTGAAGTCCATCTTCTGCACATCCTCATCTCGAACTCTGAGCTGGTGATAGCCTGACATGAGACCTATCTTCGAGAACCATCATGCTCTGTTGAGCTGATCAAAGAGGTCATCAATCCTCGTATGTGGGAACTTGTTCTTCATGATCACCTGATTCAGTCGATGGTGGTCGACACACAATCGTATTCTCCCATCCTCCTTCGTGGCAACGAAAATCAGTGATGCCCATGGTGAAATGCTGTGTTGGATAAATCCATTCCCTAGAAAGTCCTCCAACTGTACCCGTAGCTCTCAAAGTTCGGCGGGAGCCATCCCATATGATGGTGTCGATATCGGTGTTTTCCCAGCATACAGGTCAATCTAGAAGTCTACCTCTCTACGAGGAGGTAGTCCTAAAATGTTTTCAAGAAAAATATACAGGTACTGATTCACCACAATAGGAAAACACAGACTCCACACATCTACCAATCCATGGATGAGAATAGCCAACTGATTCGTGTTCAGTTTCCCCCTCCTCCACATAAGTCTATCCTACACTACAAGGGCTTCCATAATGCCGGTGAAGGTGAACCAGCTCCCATCTGTATGGATACACTGCACCTTGCGCCTAATACAGTCAATCTGAGCATGAACTGTGGATAACCAGTCCATACCCATGAAGACATTATAAGGACTAGATGTCGCTACAAGAAGTTCCCAGTCGAAGCTCTCGCCTGCTAGAGTATGCTCACACTGCCGGCACCAGTGTGTAATCATCAAGTCTTCTACCATAGGAGTCTCTAGCAGTAAGGATCGATTCAACAGCTCTGTTGGAACCCCCGATCTCTGAACAAGGGTAGCGGCAACATAAGAATGACTCACACATTTGTCTATGAGTACTGCAATAAGGGTAGAGTAGACACAGATAATACCTCAAATCATCTCAGGTGCACCATGGTCATTGGCCTCGAATACCTAGAGCTGAGTATGACTTTGTACCCTAGATCCCTATGTTCGGGGTGGACCTCCTTATGGTGGGGGTGACAGAGCCTCAAAACGTCATCCACTACCCACTACTTGTCCAGCTCCTCGGCCACGTCTGCCTGCTCCTTGAAGTCCACCATGATCGAAACTCTGCCTCTTCTTGGGAGGTCCCTCGACTATCTACTACTCATCTGCATGGAGGGTCGGGCATTCATGAGCCATGTGGCCATGACCGCCGCATGCATATCACTGCATGCACCTCCTATAGCTAACTCTGTCAAATGTGCCCCGGACAACCGAACATGTATCCTTGAATCACCCACTTGATGTCCAGGTCCTCTTGTACCTATGAGACATATATCTACTGCTGGCTGCAGAAGACTCCGCTATGTGTCGCCCTGTGGTGGGTCTCGCTAACAGTGACTGCTCAGCGAGAAAGCTCTCCACTAGAAGGGCTCTCTCTAGTACGCCTGCCTATGTCAGAATGCTGATAGGATTCCTCGAAGTCCTGATCTCATGATTGAGTCCATGTTAGTTGGTCCAGGACCTGAAGAACGGGTCCCGCACCATATCCGTGGAGTATCTTGGGAGTTCGGTGAACCTCGATGAGTACTGAGCTACTATCATGCTGCCCCACTACAGAAGTAGTAACACATGAATCTGCACTGTATGAAGGGTGGCTGGAACAATCTTTGAGAGGAAGAGACTCTCGAAGTCCATCCAGAGTAAGGATTCCTCGACATGCAATTGGAGCATCAGGATCCATCATCCACCTTCTGTTGATGGAAGGAGACTCATGGCAAGGATCACCATAAGTTTGGCTGGTGTCCCTACCTATCTGAAAACTCTCATGATAGCCACCAGCCAATCCTCAGTTGCTTGTTGGTCTATCTCTCCCCGGAAGCTGTGAGTCCTTTGTTGCTAAAACACGTTCAATGTATTCAAGCATCATGCACTCTCTGCCACTGGGGCTGGTGGTATTGGTGGCCCAATGGGTAATGGTACCGCTGGTGCCTCCGTAGTGATTGGGCCCTGCACCGAGGCCTCGTGGCTCGGTGGGCTACCATCTCATGCGTAACTTGGAACCCTACCTTCCTGCCTTTGTGGGGACATCCAAAAAAGTAAAATGTGTGACATAGTAAAATAGTATTCCTGGTGAGCTTATGAAACGTAATCATGAAGGAAACATTTCAAAAGAAAGACACATGCAATCAGTGTTTTCGTGCACTGAGTCAGAAATCAGAAGTCAGAGTCCTACTGTATGGATAAATCGGCTGCTGCACCAACAACGATTTCCCAAAACTGATAACCACACCCAAAACACATAACAATATTTCTATAAAAAGAATTGGTTTCTATGTTCTGTGGTAGAACCAACTAATCTGATACCAATTTTCACGACCCGTCCTCGGGGACCATGTCGTGACTACCCCAAAACCACCATCCATAGGCCAGGGGTTGGCGACTACCACCATAGGTGCAAATCCCTAAGCTGGGAAGGCATTGTCTTTATAAAAGTAAACAAACACAACATTGTATGAAACAAGATGTAAACACTAAGTAAAAATGATAAAAAATAGTGTGCTGGAAAGTAAACGGGCCAGTATATAAATCCAACTAAACAACAAGTACATGTAAAAAGGGACAAACAACAGAATGTAAAGAGAAGCTTCTAGATCATCCTATTGGGATTCCTACCAAAAGGGTAGGTACAGATGGACACCTCATCACTCACGTCTGTCAGTCTCCTCCATCTGTCAACTCGCTGTAATGTCCAACACCGGGTACTGTCTAGTCATGGCACTCTCAGCCACCGTCAGCACTATCTGTTGTCTGTATCTAACCCAACAAGGTGCGGGCATAACCCGTGGAGGGGTGACAATAATGATACTCAGTAGGTACCCTGAGAAATGTATGGTCTCACAATAAAAGATAAGGATGAATGAAATAAGATAGATACAAACACAATGTATCAACCATCCCTACTTAGGTATATACCGATGCATATACCTACGTTAAAAATCTCATCTCGGCTTCAACTATTGAGCTCAAGAACAACCCAATCAACATAGTAATTAAATTCAATCACCAAGATGATAGTGGTTGAAATACATGTATCAGCTCACACATGTGTGTCATAATAGTAGAGAGATTAGATGACCAGATGTATCCACTTAATCATCTAAGATATCAAACCCACACATAATACAATACATCTATTTTAACAGACCCACATAGGATACAAGAACATAAATATGAACTATCAAACCCACACTGGATTCCGGTACAACAGTCATCATCATCGGACCCATATAGTATTCCAGTATAATAGTCTTCATTGTCGAACGCACACATGATTCCAGTACAGTAGTCATCACAGACAGCTCTAGGGTTCCGGTACACAACACACTCAATTCTTGGAGGGTCCGCTCCTTTAGTAATGAATCAATTCCTCAATGAATTCCTGAGTTGATATATCCCGAAGTTCCATCCCATCAAAAGAAACCCAAAGCGACACATGACACGTCAATCAGATGCCCGGTCTGAGACTTATTAACTTTTCTGTTCCAGGGGCCCAGTTGGATTTACGCTCAATCCAAACCCATATGTTTTCCAAATTCGTCCAAAATTCACTAAGAGTACCACAAATGGCGGCCTCGTTGCAAGGGTCTCATTTCTGTAGAAGACGCATCGATCGGACGCACAGTCTAGAAGTTATTCATGTTTAAGAGAAATGGGCCCAACCCGTCAAGCCTACTGGGTTGGCTGGTCTGCCCGACCTGGTTCGGCGTGTCCAACCCAGCTGGGGGTTGGCCCAACCTTGTTTGGCGGGTCCTACCCTGCTGGGGGTAGGACCGGCCCGATGGGGCAAGGCCCCCCTGTGGACCTAGCCCACGGAGAGGGCCGGTCATGTTTGCCTGGATACACCGAGCAGTGCCTCCTCTCCCTGCCCGATCGGCCGAAGCCATCCAGTTATGTCCGACGCGAGTGGCCCAAACTGCAGGCCACTATTCTTCCCAAGTGGTTCCAAGCAGTGCTGCAATTTCCTTAACCCGGTTGGCAGGCATCCAACTGGTTTTCTAGCTAGCGGCCCACAGTTGCAGGCCACAGTTTCACTGCTGCAAGACACCTACGGGCATCGTGATCTTCTGCCCAGCTAGCCATAGCCGGCCGGTTCATCCAGCATGCAGTCCACAATTGTGGGATGCATCTCCTCTATGCGGAACCTGCGGGAGTCGCGGTTCACCATCCCGGCTGAAATTAGCCGGCTTGTTCATCAGCTCGAACGGCCCACAATTGCGGGCCGCGGTTTTCTTCCATGCACCCGGTGCACGACCGCCGCCTCCGGTCGCCATCGACTCCTGTCGCTGCTGCCTCTTCTGTCTGCCACGACCTTCTTGGTAGAGGCCTTCTTCTTCCAGCACAGTGTGACAACACCGCGCCATACCATCTCTACATCCATTATCAATGAAAACAAGAATCAACAGAGGATCATCATGTTGTGTTCATTCAGACCATGCCCTCAGGGTTAGGCGATATTAAAAGGCCAAGGAAGGAACCAAATGATTCATTAAGTATGAGGGTATAATTTTATTCAAATAAAAATTATACAAAACTCCCTACCTCGTAATTGGAGTTGTATGTTGATGAGTCAGGGAAGAATGGTGTCGTAGAAGACGGGCATCGTTCCATAAATGTCAGAGGAAGTAGAGCTCAAAACGTCGTGTTGAGACGACGTCTTCGGTGTACATCATGGGCGAGGGTGCCTCCATTCCTTGTCGAATTGAAGAAGGTAGAAGGTTTTGCTTCACGTTCTTCAAGACATGGAGCATTCTTTGTTGAAGAATGACATTCTTTGTCGAGTGAATAATATTTCTCCGAGAGTTCCTTCCAACAGAATATTTTCCAATGCAAATAAAATAATAGGCTTCCCAAAATTAATATTTTCAATCATTTCAACACAATTAAAATTAATCAATAAATTTACGGAGCTTAATTAATTAATTTGATGGTGTTTTCACATTAAAGAGAGAAGGTGGGAGGTGGAGAGTTTTCAAAATTAAAATAGGAGAGAGGTGGCTTCATTAATACAAAGGGAAGTCCAAGAGTTACAAATGGGGTTAATGGAGTTTAAAGGGTTAGGTTCTCATGTGGGCCCCTCCACACAATATGCTCTCATGGGTGGTTATGTGGGGGTGGACCCCACCTCCAACTTCACATTGGATAAAACAAACACCTCCCAAAAACGTTAACTACCTTCAAATAAAAATGTGTTACACAAACTTTTTTATTTTATCTTTCATTTTTAATTTGAAACCCCAATTTATAACATCCACTATCGACCAAACACAACTGTGGTAGAGGTCTCCTTAACCAAATATCAGCATTTTGAGTTCATTGGTGTCCTCAAATTTCAATTTAGAGCACTGGTTCAAAAGATAGAAAAACATGCACATGCGTTTACTAAACATACCCGAACTAAATATTAGAAATTGATTCTAGGCACACCGGGCCTCGGAATCAGGAGCCGTCAGAAACTGTGGAGTTGTAAAATTCCGAAAAAATTATGAAAAAATATTCCTTGACATTTTAGAGTAATTACATCTGAAGCATGTCATGTAAGATTCTTATTTTTACGGGGTCAGGAAAAGCGTTGGTGGGACATCCTGGCACAGACTAAGCAGGCTGAGGAGATGTTGTGGAATGATTTTTAGGAAAAGTATTTAGTAAAGTTTTACTGAGAGACTTCGAGAAAAGAGAGGGATGAAAAGTTCATGAGCCAGACACAAGGATCGATGTCAGTGATGGTGTAATTTGGTAGCATCACCATCTTGTGACTTTTTGTTCCAGTATTGGCAGGGGACGAGGCATCAATGGCGAGATGTTTTTTGGATTGGTTGAGATGCATGATCAGGTTTCAGGTGAATATCTTTATCCTGAATAAGTTTATAGATTTATTGGATTATGAATTGATATCAGAAGGGAACCTGAAGGGTGTTTAAGGTAGTGGGCCTATCGTACCAGCTGAGCGGACAAGTGATGTGTCTTCTGAGGGTCGGAAGCATAGTTTTGGAAGGTTTTAGCTGGGTGGAAGTGTGAAAGGTGGTCATAAGAGAAGATTATCCTCTCAAGATTGTGATATGATATTCTTATATCAATTTGTCTGACTGGAGAACATGTGTGGCCGGTGACATAGACATCTAGTTGAGTGCTGATTGGGCAGCATATTGGGACAATTGTATTGGTTCTGCAGAAACACTCAGCAAGTGAGCATGAATGTTGGTGACAAGAATATTATAAGTGTACTCAAGGGATCAGTTGCTCTGTATTTGGAAGGATATTGGATCTCCATGGGCCATACTGGTAGGGGTGGTAGATGTGAAACTCTGGGATAAGATTTCCCACACCCGGATGGCAGTGTCGTGGCAGGGCAGAGAGGTTGGAGCCTAGGGTAGTGGGGTAGGTTAGCATCACGCAGTTTAGTCTCCACCTGGTGATGGCGAGGCTTAGCCATTGACTGTTTGAGTTACTATCCATGTATCTTCTACTCTTTCTAGTGTGTTATTTGTCACTGGTACCACAAAATCTTTTATTTATACTCTACATGATCTTGTTTTGGGTTTTCATATTGAAAGTGTGTGCGGGGTTATATCGAATGTCACTCCATTGGTTTTACGAAATGAAGATAACGTGAAGTTTAATGGATGTGATCTACAGGTTGGTGGGAATCATTTCCTATGGGACTTGATCAATATCGAGATGTAGGGGTTTGAGCTAATCATTGATATGGATTGTTTAATGTTGTATCAGTCACACATAGATTGTTATCATCATTGTCTATCTTTCAGGTTAAATTAGGGTGATACTTATGTCCATCGCTGAGTGTGGTATGTTTAAGCAGGTCATGTAGGATGGTTCTATCAATAGTTGGATAGGATCACGAATCAAGTACATTGTCTTGTACTTTATGATTAAATACATGAGAAATATATCTTTCTTCTAGTAGTGGAACAGTTGCAGTATGTGTTTCATGAGGATTTCTTGCAGTTTCTACCTGATAAGGATGTGGATTTAACGACTGAGTTGCTGTCGAGAGTGGAGCCAGTTTCTATTTTTCCATATTTAATGGAACAGGAAGAACTCAATGGGTTAAAGTTTCAGATTGAGGAGTTATAATGTAAGGGGTTGATACATCCTAGTAATCTACATTGGGATCTCATGTGTATTTTTTTGAAGAAGGCTAATGGGTTGTTATGGCTGTGTGTTAATTATAAAAAGCTAAATCAGATGACGATGAAAAATATGTACCATATTACTAGAATTAAATACATTTTTGACATGTTTAGGTGTTCATCAGTGTTATCTATGATTTATCTGATACCGGATTATCCCCAGTTCAGTTTGAGGCCTTTTGGTGTACCGCTAACAACATTCAAGAGTCATTACTAGTTGGTTGAGATTGTGTGGATGCCTTTCGGCATGACCAATGCACTAACAGTGTTCATGAATATGATGAAATTATTCTTACATCCTTATCTAGATCAGTTTTTTGTTGACTTTTTTAAATACTTCATGGGGTACTCAAAAACACATGATGATCATCCCATCACCTTTTCATCATTCTGAGTACACTAAAAGAGCATCGTCTACAGACCAAACTATCAAAGTGGAAATTCTAAATTATTGAAGTGCATTTTTGGGTCACATAATCTATAATGTAGGTGTGTCTATGGATCCATAGAAATTACAGACAGTTGTGTCTCGGGAACAACCAAATAGTATTTTAGTTGTTTGTCATTTTCTGGGTTCGGATGATTATTACTAGTTAATTCATTATTTCTCTCATTTTGTAGCACCACTGTTGGGATTGACCTAGAAGGGAATCCAGTTTGAGTGGTCAGATGATTGTAAAAGGTCATTTCATGAGTCGAACAAGCGATTGATGACCCCACAATTCTTGATCATACCCGAGCTTGGTAGTAAGTGTGTTCTATTTTGTGTTGTGTCTGGAATTGCGCATGGGACTAGTTTGATGTAGGATGAGGTTGTTATAGCTTATGGGTCGAGGAAATTGAGACACAATGAGCGGAATAATCCCACTGATGATCTTATGTTGGCTTCATTATTGTTTTCCATAAACTGATGGAGGCACTACTTGTTGGTGGAATGGTTTACAGTGTATGCCGATCGTATGATTTTAAATAATATCTTTTTGGCAGCGGGATTTCAATCTTCAGTAGTGAAGGTGTGTTGGTTATCTCTAGTTCGTCGACATTAAGATGGTATATACACCCATAAAAAGGGAACATTGATTTTGATTTTTCGAGTAGGAAGGCTCAGAACCGGATGGTTCAGGAATCCATTACTATGTGGATGGTGAAGGCTTTGTTCGCAGAGATGCACCTTGATGTGCGGGAGGAAAACGGTCACGTGAATATTGCTTCCGTGGAAGTTGATTCAACTCTTCCTAGTCATGTTAGGGAAATTCAACTTGAAAATACTAAATGTATGGCCATAAAAGAAAAGACATAAGGGTGGGGATCAACATTCTATTTGGGCTGTCGATGTGGATGTGATTTTTTGTGTTCATGGTTGTGTGGTTGTGTCGGTACACATGCAGGAAGAGTTGATGTCTGAGTTCCAAGCATTGAAATGGGCAATGTATACATGTTTGATCAAGAAGAATCAATATCTTCAAAGATATTTTTGGTGGTTAGGAATGAAAAAATGAAGTTGTAGTCATTGTGGCATGGTGCCTTACCAGTCAGTAGGTGAAGGTTGAGCATTAACTCCAAGGTGGATTGTTACACCCATTTCCCATTCCTAAATGGAAGTGGGATGATGTGGTGATGGATTTTGTGGTGTCTCTTCTGATGATTCCAGAGAAGAATGATTAAATCTGGGTGTTTGTGGATTGGATAATGAAAGTGTCCCATTTATTACTGATTCAAGAGACATATATAGTTGATCGGTTGGGTGAGTATTATGTTTATGAAATAGTATGGTTGCATGGTGTACTATAGACAATAGTTTTAGATTGTGATAAACATTTCAAAGTTTGTTTCTAGAAAGGTTTGTAGAAGCACTTGGAACACCAGTGCATTTGAGTATGGTTTTCCACCCACAGAGAGACGGTTAGTCTGTTCATACAATCCAAGTGTTGGAAGACATGTTGATGGATTGTGTCTTCAATTTTTGTAGTTCTTGGGGGAAGCAACTGTCATTTTATAAAATTTCCAAAAACTATAGTTTCCTTGATATAGGTCAGATGGAACCATTAGAGGCTATCTATTGTAGGCCGTGTAGTTATCTTTTGTTTAATTTGAAGGCCTGTTAAACCGACCAATTGGGACTGAGTCTCATTCTGGAGGATTCGTAAAAATGTAAGTTGATTCAGAAAGGGATGGAAAAGGATCATAGTTGGAAGAAGTCATATATAGATAAGATGAGTAATAATCTTGATTTCGGGGTGGGTGATATTGTGTTTCTTCGGGTGTTTAAATGTTTGGGTCACCGACAGATTCAGATAGAGGGAATGTTGGCACCCGGGTATGTGGGGTCATTTTAGATTTTGGATAGTATCGGGATAGTATCATAATTATTTTCTCTTCCATAGTAGTATATTAGGATGAATGATTTAATTCATGTGTCATAGCATTATCGGTATCTGCCAGACCCAACTCCCATGACAAATGTTGAGAAAGTTGAGCATGGGGCGGAAGCGTCCTTTGAGGAGCATCTGGTTCGTGTCGTGGATCCTAGTAAGAACATCTAGTAGGGAAACATTTTTCCATTGTTGTGAGTACATTGGTAGCATAAAAATGATCAGGAAAAAACATGATAGTGGGAATCTGATATGCAGGCTCAGTGGCCCTATCCCTTTTCCTCAGAAGTGTAGAGGAGCTTGGGAGCTCATCTTTAGGACGAACCCTTATAAGGTTGGGAGGTTGTAAGATACCATGTCTTGAAAATTTATGTTCTCTTTTAATAATTGGTTTGAATAAGATGTTTTGGATAATTGATTTCTCGACAAGTGGTAGAGGAATATTATGGGTGTTCTAGGGATTCAGAACATTAAAAGTGGGGGAAATGGGTTTTCTGGGTACACCACATTTCTGGGCAAAGTTATTGCTAACTGTTTTGACAGCTCAGGTAAACAATGCATGAGGAGGCTTTTTGGCTAGTATCCTTTGCATGGTTTGTGCAGGGTTTGGAAAACTATCCGGCTAAACCGTGCAAGGTGGCTCGTTTGGGTAGAAGAGTCTTCACGGTTTGTGTGTGGTTTGCTAATCTATGCGGGGGAACCATGCGAGGGGAAAATTTTGGGATGGAAGAATCCCCACGGTTTGCGAAAAGTTTTTAAAACCATGATGGAAAACCATGCGGCCTAGAAAACTATTAAAAACTAATATTTTACCACTCTGTGATTTTTTAACCCAACTCAAGATTCCCTCCCATTCAACCCCTCTTCATACTATTGATGAAACAAATGTAAAATGATCTCCAAGATATCAATCACCCTCATTTCATAGACATTTTTTTGTTGTTGGTTGTCGATCAAAGATTAGGGAAAGTCTAATCACATCATTTCTTATCTTTTGAGTTTTGTGTTTGTATTTCTTCTAATATCCTTATGAACCCCTAAAACCCTACTCTTTGTGTGAGTTTTAGGATGAAGCATCAACGGTGGGTTGATGTGGAATCTAATGGAACTATTAAGATTTACTTCCATCACAGAATCAAGGTAGGTGGTCTAATTGTTATATACCATGGTTTTTTTGTGGAATTATGATTCTATGGTTTTTTTCACTGGTGTCTCATTGTGTATTTTTACTACCATGGAATGTTTTGGTAAAATTGTTCTTAAAAAGTTAAAATGGGAACCCTTACAATACCCATTGTATGTATCTAGGGTCATGAGACTAAACTTGGGCCACCAATGGGGTGAGTCGACTTTTCTGGACCTAGGGATTGTGAAGAATATGTAAGATTGTTTTCTGTTTATGATGATCCCTTAATATACATGTTGATTTGATTGAAGGTTTTAGGTTAGAAGCTAGGTGATGCACCTTGTCATAATAATAATAACATAAGGGATGTTGGGTTAACATGAAAGTGTATTATATGGGTGGATATGGATATGTTAAATTAGTTTTGAATAGTGTTGAAACATGTAATGGGTTCGTATGTGGAAATGATGTACGACCATAATGGAATAGATTATGAGTCACATAATAACTCCAATTGAGATTTGTATAATGAAAAACTTTTATTCAGATAAGCATAATGAAATGGAATTCGGTTAAATGGTAAATGATGTAAAGTGTGGTAAATATGTTAATGAGTTAAAGCATGGTGTTCAGCATAATGTTATTGATATTGTCTATTATTTCCTTGGGAAATTGTTTTCATGATTTGTAAATGGTTAATGGTTAAATATATTTATAGAATGTGATGAATTATTGGTAGTTTGGGATGTTGACTGATGTTCTACTCCCACAGGTTATGTTGGACATAAGCTCAAATCTCCACCCCAATGCACGGGTTGGGGATGAGGACTGATGCTCTATCCCACTACAGTTTCATCCACCTGGCCAGACGAATTGAGGTGAGGATATGGTTGATGTCAAGTTGTAATAACACTATAAAATACATTGTGTGTTTTACCTCATGTATGGGATTGTGTACTTGAGCCAGTGTAATTTTTTTGTTGGATAAACCCATGTTAAATGTGTTGGAAATGGTATGTAATGATAAATTGGATGGAATTGTTTGTTAAGAAAATGGTAACAATTGTTGGAAATAGACCTACACTATATTATATAACATATTCATTACATTGTCATTTATTATTCATTTCCCTATATTGTGCATATTTATTAATTCCAAATATTTTTAAGACACTGTTAGTGGTGGCCTGCTCAGTTGTACTCACACCCTGCTCAGGACACTATTAAAAAACTGAGCAGACATCATGTATGCAGGTTAGGGGATGGGAAAATGTCATTTCTAGGAAGTTGGGTTGGCATGAGTGAGTGTGCGGGATGACTCAGACTTGGTGTTGGGACCCTCTTGGGATGTTGCTGATGTCTTCAATTTTGGGTTTTCTTCACTATTTCACTTGTATCATGCCATGACATATTTACCACTGGACATGGTTATACCCCTTTTTGGAAATCATTTTTTATGCATACTCTGGTATGATAGATTATTAATTTTACTATTATATTTATCATTTGTTATGTATTAATCAGATAAAAAGTTGGTATAGTCTACCCAATTCCCAATTCATACACCCAGTACTAGTGAAAAATCATTGGCATACAGGGAGGCTTTCACAAGGTCATGTAACCACCCAGCTCAGTACACTGGTTTAGTGGCTTCCTAGGTGGTGTTAGAAGATGTCCAGCTGTTTCTGCTACAAAAGGAAGTCAGGTACCAATACCTATAGGTTTGAGAGTTGTAGGTATAATTTCATTGATGGTTTATGAAATATTGATGTTTTAAAAAACAATAGATATATATTTATATATCCATGATTTTTCTTAAATCATGAATAATCCAAAATCTATATGACCTATCACCATTGTTTGTCTAGAAAATGTATGTACAAGGATATACTAATTCCTCTATCACTTACAGTTACAAAATCATTATTCATAACCTAAAAAAACATTTTTAGGGTCTACCCCCATGTTTCAGAACCCAGTGTATAGAGTCACTTTCTTGTAATTAGAATATTTATAGTGTGGATAATGTTTATGGGAGTCTAAATAGTCCTAGTTGGGATATTCCAGATGATTAAATAAATTTAAATGAAAAGAGGGATGGGGTGTCCTTATATTGTGGATTTAAATGACAAACTTTTAATTACAAAAAAAGATTAAAATTCAAATATGTCATTCTCAAAAAAAATTCCAAATACACATTTATTTTATTAAAATTAATATATGGTACATGAATACATAATAAATATAATTTAGACATGTTTTTCTCAATTTAATCCTAAACTATTTGATTAATCCTATTATTAACTACTTTTGACCTTAACTATGGTCAGAATTATTTCAATCATAATGGGTTTTTTGAATGATATCATAAATTGAATGGAAAATAATAAATTGAAAATGTCTAATATTCTGACCCATACACCATTAATATGGCCAATGTTATGCCTTTTATAAATTTTAAATTATTTTCTAAATTAATATTTCTTTTAAAATATCAATGAACAAATCTTTTAAACAATTCAATTAGTTTGACTTTAATAAATTGAATAAATATGTGAAATTTTAATACAGTACCTTGATGAAAACTAATATATTTTATTCATATATAATATTCACGTAACATTATAACTCACTCAAATTATAGAAATTTATTTTGTCTAAAATAATTTATTTTTTTATAATTTAAGAAATAAATTTTTTGAATTGCATAAAAATTAATTGTACCTTTATAATTTAATAATATTTATTATAATAAATTCATTATTCTAAAAATAAAAAATCTCAATTAGTCACCACATGATTTATCCTTATGTTATCACATAAGAGATATTAAAAAGAAAGAAAGTGACAATTTTCATTTTCTTTTACATTATATTTTATATAAGTCATTTTCATGGAAAAGTGTCACAATATATTTTTACTTGGCCTTATATATATATATATATTTTAAAAAATTTAATGCATATTCACTAAATTGATCAAATAGAAGAAATTGGTTCGTATTGTTTTTCTCTCCTTTGAATCTTGGAAGCATAAAAAAAGTAGTACATATGTTATCTATATCATCTCCCACTACATTATTCGTAAAAAGCACGCATGTTAGGAATATAATGTTTAATACCTTTCTTCATATCTGGGGGTAAGGGAACATATGAATGGGTGATCTAAGATGCATATTAAAGGTAAAATGAGTGATAACAACATAACATAAACATAAGTTATGAGAACATGATAAGAACATTTAAAAGAAACACACATCATGTCATATAACATAAGAATAAATATTAGAATTTTATATTATATGAATAATAGTATAATTAAATAACATTATCCATGAGAGATTACCTTTTCAATATAAAATAAAATTATGGGAAACATATAAGAATAAAATTTAGTGAACATATTTAAATATATATAGTTCCACTCATTATGTTACGAACATGTATTCGAAACCTCAAATAAATATACGAAAGTTAAATAAGGTCAACTAATTACAAAAGAGATGTGAAATAAAGATCAATTATAACAATATTGGAATGTATTTAGTCCCAGAACCAACCATATAGAAATGAAAGTAGATTTACAAAAAACATTTTCAACATGAATTATAGTTCACAAATAAAATTATTTATAATTAGTTATCCATCATTACAAAAATAATATGGATTATATATTTTTTCCAAACATCACATAATAGAAATCATACATATTGGTCTAATGAGAGAATAAATCACACACTGTATTAGTACACATAAAAATAAATTCATTTGTAAAACATTTCCCCACATCATAACCCAGGGAAAAGGAAAAGATTATATAAACATTTCATAAAAATAATCATAAGCCATTCCAGGAAATAATAATAGTAATGGTATCACGAGATAATATACCCAATAAATATTACATAACAACAATGTATTTCTTTATTGATAGATAAAAAATTTCGAAGATCACATGGGTACTTTATCGTGGAAAATATACTTCCAACAATGAAAATAAATTTTAAAAATAGATATTAAAAAAACATTTCAAAATAATTTTCAATAAATATAACCTAATATAATTTTAAATTACACATAAATTCGTTCATTTATTATAAAATAGAACAAATGAGTTCATGTCATACAAGATAAAATAAAGATTCATTTATATTTAGGGGAAAAAATTAAGATATCATTCTTCATAGACCAAAAATTGGATATCATATAAAATGATTTGATAAACTAAAATATTGGGTACCATTTATTTCAGTAATCATATAATATTAATGAGAATATTCATTAATTATTTTTACAAAACATTAATATGGGAGAAAAATGGGTTTCCAATGAAGAAAGAAATAATATTGTTTTTACCATAAAAATAATAATCTACAATCATGTCTATATAAACAGAGGAAAATGAATGGAAACCATTTTTTCTCTAAAAACCTGAAGGAGAAAAAATAAAAGTGTTTCTTGGGGTGTATATTATAATATTGTACCATAAAAACATAATCAGAAAATTTCTGATTAACAATGAGATTGTGACATAATACAATAACCACACAAGAAACATTTTAATTTCAAGACCCATTATATAAATAAACTTATATATATTTTTAAATGAAATAATTTTCATGATAATAATCATAAAATATATTCCAATGAAATATAAATCCACTATTAAAAATAAACAAGCGTAATATAAGTCATGTGCTCCACATAAATATATCTTGGATGAAAATCCATTACAATTTGGAATTCCTAAGAATCGTAATACACAAAAAATAATAAAATCTAATTAAAAAAAATATCACCATATTAATGAGATTTTTGATATCAAATTTCAATAGGGAAGTATCTACACCACAAAAAAAATGTATTGGACAATATGGTATATGTATCCGAATAATAAATAAAAGAACAGAAATCCCTTTTATTATGTCTCGATATCCATCATAAAAGATAAATTATAATGTATAATAAATATATGATTATTAAAAAATAATTAAATAACCATGAAATAATATATCATAAAATATAGATTTTACATATGAACTTTTATTACGATTTTTTATCAATTCCTTATTAAAATCACCTTTCAGGTAATAACTATATTGTTTTTCATGTATGTTTTCATTTTGAATTTTAGGTCCACATACATTGATCATGGTTACATAATATCAATAATTTCATTTTTGATTGAAATTTAATATATAATTGGAATATATGTAATTTATAAAATTCCATTAAATTTGGATACTAAAAATGAAATACATAGTTTATTGAGATGGTAGGTCATATGTACGAATGAATGATGTTTTCATTTTCTCTATGGATGTAAAAAATGTTAAATAATATATAACAACACAATATTTCCTTATGATATCATATATATCACATATATTCAATATATTTACCCTTATTACCATCAATATAATGATTATGTGAAAATGAATCCCATCATTTCGAGTGACGGTAGTTTATCTTACACACAAGCTACATTATCGCTTTCTAACTGAATGAAACGTAAGCCGTGATATGTGATAATTCCACTAATGAAATTTTACAAATCCAAAATTTCATATATTAATATTCGATACATAATTATATGTTTCTATTATTTGTTTATATGTAAAAATAATTTTTTAGATATGTGAGGAGAGAATTCTCCATAAATGTGATCACCAATTTTTATCCCATTTGATGGGAGAGGATATAGATATAGGTAATTTCATAAAAATAATAATATCATATAATATGTAAGATATTTTTTTATTGTTTACCTATGAAGATAAGAAATAATGTTGTAATAGGAGTTAATAGAAATATCATTGTGAATAAAATTACCTTCACTTTGAATAACCACAATAGGATTTCTTATTACGGGCCCTTGGTGTGACGTCCTGACTCAGGTGCCACTAAACGGTGCCTTGAACTAGAGGGTTCCTACTAGCAGTGAGGGGATGGACTTTCAGTCTGGGTGATACTATACCCACTTTTATCAGAATAAAGCACCAAAAAAGAAAAAAACAATAAAAAATGTGAATGTGTATAAACAACCTGAAAAACACAATTTTAAATGATATTCAAAACAAGAAAATTCCTTACTCCATTAAAAGAAAAAACATGCTATGTCTTGGTGAATGTATCATGCCTATAATGAATCAAATATTAAGGCACAATGACTCCCAAGAATATCTTGAACCACATCTGGTTCCCTCCCCCAGGCATTAATCCCAAAAAAACTTATACTAGGGATTTGGCCTTATTCTGTCCTGCAAAAACAAAGTCTACTCGGGTACCGAAGAGTCAGTATGAATAGGATGTGATCACAACTCAATAGGCCACCACCAATGGTGACTAATAAAAGACCTATCAAAATATAGTGTATGATGTTTTAGGATGCAATAAATTAAATGAATAATTAAATAGTAATAAAATTTTCATTTAAACATTAATCATCTCATAATGAATAGTTTCAATTCAGGTTATCCATTTAAATAATAATTCAGTATTTTCATTTTTTTTCTATTCAATGTCATGTAAAACAGACCAATTCTCTTTTAGTGTAGGTCTCCATTCCTATCACTCCATATCGCATTTGGTGTAGGTCGGAATTCCTAGAACACCAAATTCTCAATCAAGGAAAACTATTTGGGAGGAATGTCATTTCAATGTCCTAACATCTAATTAGTCCAAAACTCCATATCTAGCACCACAAATATCTCATCCATTTAATCATTCATTAATTCACATGAATTAACATCATCATCAATTAATATTCCAATGATTAGTTAAAACATATCAAAGCCATTAGTTAACTCAACAATTAACTATTAGCCTATCAAATTAATGAATAGATTAATTAATTAATCAATCTGCACAATTCCCATTACATAATTAATTCTTCACAATTAATAATGTATATCAATTATCAACATTTCATAATTAAATCCCACAATTAACTATCTTTGATCAACATCATGTCACATAATTAATTCTAACAATTTATTTACATACATATCCTAACATCATTTCATAATTAACATCCCCCAATTAATTATCCTATAAAAATGAATTCAATATATCAATAACAATAATTGAACCCATAATGAATCTCCAAAAAATATATATATTTAGGAAACCCCCCCTGTTTTTTCCATGATTAAATTATCAATTAATCACCAAGGCAATTACAAGTAAATTACACATTCCTAACTACTACAAATTAAAAAAATCAATTATCAATGGAAGATATAGAATCCATAAACATGCATTGACATATCTAATTCATGACTATTGGAGTTCAAATTAGACCTCTTAGTTCAGTTTATTGATGGATGTTATCCTAATAGAAATATTCAATATTCTAGCAGCACATCAGCATTGATCATTCTCCTGATATAAATCCATATAAGAGAGAGGAATTAAATCTGGGCTTCTGATATTGAAGAAGACTATTTTAATCAGCTTGTAATACATCTGTAAGGCTCTGAAAACGTACCCGAGATGAATCTAGAAATGGTTGGGATCTTACATTAACCCCACCTTATAACATCTTATCCTCGAGCAACACTCCTCAACTTCTCTATGATTCCATAGAAAAAAATATTGGTCTATTTAGACCTCAGGTCTTCTTCCCATTTCCATGATTCCTCTTTAACACTTCCATGTTTATGTAACACAAAAAATTATAGAACATACATCCCTATAACCCTTTCTCACTATGACCCAGAACACTTATCAGATGTTCCTCAATAGACGTATCTCTCTTGAGGTCAACCTCTTTAACAGCAATCACATGAAAAGTTATGGTGTTATATTACCATATTTGTTAGACATGGAAAACATAATTCCTAGTGCTGAATTTTTTTGTAAGGAATAATCGGTACTCCAACGGACAGATTATCTCCACCTCCTTAAACGGTCATAAATACTATGACATCAACATGCCGTACCTCCATATCCTATGGTGAACCAATCTTGATGATAGCTTATGGAATAAAAAATCTCCCTCTATACACTCTAGAGTTCATATCCATGTATTATACTTTTCCTTTTTCCTACTCATTCACGTATCAATATGTTTCGGAATCAACTACACCTACTCCATTGTCTCCTAAATGAGAATTGGTCTCAACAACTCCCCATAACTTACCTATAACCAATATAGAGGTGATCTATAAGTTCTACGATAAGGTTACACATATGGTTCCATCTTTAGCGTTTTCTGATAACTTTTGTTATAGGAAAACTATACTAAAGAAAATTGACTCTATCACGAACCACCGAGGTCATGCACTCATTCTTGGAGAATTTCCTCTGGAAGATGTATTGTACAATCCATCATTCCATCTGTCGGTGGGTGGAATGTTGTACATAAAAAACCTGTGTGCAATTCACATTAATAATCCTTTCGAAGGGAATTATGTAATGTGTGAATCGCTATATGGAACTATTGTATGTGGCACCACATGCAAATGATATATGTCTTGTACATACAGTTCTCCCAACTGTTATACTATAATATTTTATATGAAATGTATGAAATCTTCTACCATCATTAGTCGATCCACAAATACCCAAATAGCATGATTATTCTTTGGTGTTCTGATGTCATGTCACGACCCATCCTCGGGGACCGTGCCGTGACTACCCCATGCTCACCTTCAATAGGCCAGGGGCTGGTGACTAGAACCAAAGGCATAAATCCCAATAATAAGGGTAGTCATTTCATTTATAAAAGTAAACAACACAATAGAGTACAAGAGGAAGAAAACACTAAGTACAAAAGAAAGTGCTGAAAAGTAAATGGGCTAGAATACAGACCCAACTAAAAAGTACAGCTACAACTCAACGAAAGTACAATAGAAATGATTAGCAGCTGGGAGAATAGAAGTTGCTCCTGGGCCATCCACCTCATATCCTACCCGAAGGGTAGGTATAGATAGCGAAGCTCCTGGATCATCCACCACGGATCCTACCTGAAGGGTAGGTACAGATAGCCTCCTCAACGCTATCTCTAATCAACCTTCTCTGAGTACCGTCTCATCGTGAAGTCCACCTCCGGATACTGAAACATCGTGAGGTCCACCTCCGGATAATGACTCATCGTGAGGTCCGCCTCCAGGTACCATCTAGTCCTCGTACACTCTGCCTCCGTCTGCGCTGTCTTCCATCTTCATCCATCACAATGAGGTGAGGGCACAGCCCGTGCAGGGGTGAGTTCATAGATACTCAGTAGAGACCTTGAGACCCTCAAGGTCTCACTATATCCAACATGGATAACCACAAGAAGGTTCTAAACAAATAACCCTTACTAAGGTATAATCCCATATTTATTCCTATGTTATCAAGTAACCCTTCTCAATCAAAAGATATCACATAGATATGAAATCAACGGATAACCACTACATAGTTATATGCCCATACATATACCTACGTTATCAAGTAACCCATCTCAATCATGTGGAAATCATAAAGGTCAATGACTTAGCTCAAACCAGGATTTTCATTATTAAAACCACAACTGCTGAAGAGCTCCTCCTCTGTCAAGTACACAGATCCTGTCATGACTCTGAGGCATTGTTCACTAACCATAGACTGCTGAGGTACTTCTCTTATCGAGTACCATGGGTCATCCACCCAAACACAGTAGTGCTCCCCACCGGGGTCTGCCAACCAAACACAGTAGTGCACCCCCCATAATAGCCTATAGAGGTACTCTTCTGTTGAGTACCGTGGGTCTTCCATCCAAACACAGTAGTGCTCCCCGGCATGGGTCCGCCACCCATACACAGTAGATCTCCCCAATGTGATATACAAGTCACTCTGACTCGAATCGAACAAGTAGTCATCAGGTCTCACCCAGATACACGGTCTCTGTACTCCCTATGGTTGTGTCTGGGAGGGTCTGATCCATGAGCTTCAGGTCAATACTCCACATATCACAAGGTACCAAAGAGAAGTATCTCAAAGGACCACCTTGTCATTGGGGTCTCAATGCGATAGACGGTGCGTCAATCGGACGCCTGATCTGTGAGTTATTAGCCTTTTCGTCCTGGGGGCCCGGTTGGTTTCGTGTATTAATCAACCCAACCGTATCTCAATTGTACCCTGAACTCTCATAGGGTACACTCAAAGGGACTGTTTCTCAATGTGATTACCAACTTCGTTGACGGTTCTTCAAATGGATGTCCGGTCTGAATGTTATCGGCTTTTCTGTTCTAGGGGTCAGGTTGGAATTCGGGCTCAATCCATCCTGGCCATATTCCAACAGCATTCAAACCACAGGTGAAGTATTCCAAAAGATCTGTCTCACTGAAAGGAATCCAACAGAGTTTACGGCACGCCAATCGTATGTCCGAAGCTCATGTTAGAAGTGTTTCTGCTCCGATGGCCCAGTTGGTTTCGTGGTCGAACCATCCCGGCCATACCAAAAGTTCTCAGAAAACATGAGTGTAATATACTGAAATGACTGTCTCGATCCAAGGATCCCAACGCAACTGACTTTGCGTTGATAGGATATCCGTAGCCCATTATATGGGCATTAGATAGGATATGTCCGTAAAAGTGGGTTTCGTCCCGGTCCGACTCGGCCCAGTTCCCCCTGGGTCGGCCCGACCCGGGTCGACCCGACCCGTGTCAGGGTTCAGCCCGTTAGGGCGCGGCCCAACCTTGCTGGCATGGCCTGGCCCTGGGTGGTGGCCCGGCCAGGCCTGGGTGGTCCGGCCCGGCGCGGGCAGTCCAGCCCGGTTAGGGCAGTCAGGCCCAACACGGGCCGCGGCTCAGCTCCAAGCCGAGTTGGACGCGCGGGGGGGGGGGCAACCCCCTTGTTTTGAAATGGCGGCCCCCTCTTGGGGCCCACCCTTTCCAGCTGTCGGGGGTTACAACCCCCGGACATTCTGGAAAATGATCGACCGTACTGGCCGACCGGTGAGCTGCTGTGGGACCCCCGCTACGGGTCCCGCCTCATGGTGGTGCCGGTGGCCAGCCGTGCCCGGACGCCTCCTCTCGTACCGCCGCGCCCCTCCACCGTGGCCCGCTCTTCGAAGCGGCCTCCTTCAACTTCACTGGCGCGGCACGACGATGTCGTGCACCATCACCGCGGCCCGCTCCGGCAGCGGTTCTCTCGTTCCCGCACGGTGCAACGACATTGCTCCATATTTGCAACCATGAAAAACAATGCTAAACAAAAAGGAAAAAAGTTTTATGAAAGTTATGGGAAGGTCAAATGGTTTGGGGTCTCTTGTGGGCCCCACCTCCCACATTTCCACACATGGGAGGTTGGGTGATTGCGGGCACCACCAACAACTTCCCATTGTAGAATTTAACTTACATAAATAACAAATTTAAAATTGTACACAATTTAATTTATTTCATCTTTAAACCCCAAAATTTAAATTCTTCTCCTGTAAAAACGCACCTACGGTAAAATTCCTCTTAAGAAAATATCGGCGCTGTGAGTTCATTGGGGCCCTCAGATTTCAATTCTGAGCACTGGTTTAAGAGATAGAAAAACTCGCTCGTTCGTTCACTGAACGTTCCTGAGCCAATATTCGAAAATTGATTCTAGGCACACCGGGCCTTGGAATCAGGTGCCATCAAAAAAATGCAGACCGTAAAATTCCAAATAAATTAGGAAAAACATTTCCATGAAATTTAGCTGTCTTTACATCACTCCAACTTTAGGGCTTTACATCCCGGTATAGCTTCAACACACACTAGGGAAAAAAAGTGGTTCTGAGCATGCATCTGAGAATTCCGCTCCCATGTGCTCTCCTGGAGGTTCTCGTGCTATCAGTTAAAGCGCTCTTGAGGAATCAATCATCCACGTAGGAACCACTCTTATCGATCCTCGATCTCCACTGGAACCTCCGTGCATATCACCCTGTCATCGACATCTAACTCCCTGTGGTCGATGATGTGAAGGATCATGTACGTATCTCTTCAGCTGAGATATGTGGATGACATCATGGACCCAGCGCAACTGAGTTGGAAAGGCCAAGAGGTAAACCACCTCACCTACCCTACTGAGAACCTATAATATTCAATTGACTCTTCGAGATAACATGTCGCCTTGGCCACATCTCTGTAAACCTTATCGAGGTGAGACCCGAATAAGGACGTGGTCTCCATCCTCTAACTCTAGAGCCCTCCATTTCCTGTTTAGAACTAAAACACAAAAATATTGCTGCCATGAGGGTAAGATTGAACGACTCACGAGTGATCGACCGCACACTCTTGTGCATGAGATTATCCTGTGCTTCTGGAGGTTTCCTTTTTCCGAAGAAGGAAAACCATCCCAATGTTCTAGAGAAACCACATCCTTTTTTCCTAATACAGTTAATATGGGTATGAACTGTGAATCCAATCCATAACCAGACCAATGTCGTAAGGCCTCAACGCTGCCACCAAGAGACTCCAACCGAAAATCTCACCATGTGGGTCAAATCACTCTGTCAGCGTAAGTGTGATTATCGAGTCTCCTCCCAAAGGTATCTCCAGGCGTGAGGTTCAAGTCTACAGCTTACCGGAAACTGTAGGTTTGGGAGAAGATTCGTGGAATGATTGTTTCGTATCATCATTTGTTGTATCGGCAGATAGAAGTGTACACAGACTGTCCCTCGAATCGTTATTTGACCCATTGGGTCACACTCCTTGACCACATTCAGCTACACTTTTTCTCTGCCGTCTAGCTCCCTGAGCCTGCTGGGGTCAACAAAAGCAGGTGGTTGTAATATGTCGAAATGTACACCACCACATGCTGCTCTCCTAGCTCTACTTCCATGTCTACTGCTCTGCAGATTCATCTGTCCTTAACCCTTCCTCTTCTTAAAACATTTTACATTCCCAAGTCTCTATGACTATCCCGTATTCCCTGCGTTCCCACTTATAACATTCTCTAGCTGTATTCGTTCAGCCAATGAACATTCAACCACAATGGTTATCTCTAGCACCATAATACGAGTAGGAATGCATAGAGGAAAAAGTGTTGGCTCAGATATCCTAAAAAACAGCACACATTGAGGTCTGAGCTCTATATCATTGATCGAAATGTATTTATCGAGTACCTGGAATGGTCGGTATGCCTCGAAGAATACTTAGCTAACGACACATCATCCTGCCAAAGATGTATATGCTCTAGGAATCTCTCAGCCACCTCCTCAAGTTAGTCATCAGACACCTGAGAGTTGGGATTGCCTCATAACCTGGGTGTATCTGATGTTGGAACACGTGTAAGGCAGTAATCCGACATGTGTCACCTACCGGTACCTCCAGTTGTAACTGTTGGCCAACATGTAGTGATGTATAGCTGACACACTACCCGAAGGTACTATCTCAGTCATCGTTCCACGTACTGAAGCCTCATCACTATGCGGACCATCCTCATGGTCACTCACTAGAAAACACTAGAAATCGCCTCCAACCAGTCCTCTGCTATTTGAGAATCTGCCTCTCCTCATAACCTCTGAGGCCCCTGCTGCCGGAACTCGTGCAACACGCTCTCTCGGTGTGCACTGTTTGCTAGTATGGCTAGTGGCATCCTCTTACCAACAGGTGGTGGTACTGCTAGTACACCACCTGAGGGTGATAATATAGTTAAAAGGCCCCTACACCGGAGCCTCGTCGCTCAGTGGGCCGTCATCGTGTACTATCTCAGAACTCCAACTGACTGTCTACGTGGAGACATCCTGAACAGATACGACACGGTCAACAATTTATACCTGGTGAGCTATCCTCGTTTGATCCGACTATCATACTTTAGGAAACACACATAAAATCAGTGTTTTTATGCACAATGTCGGAAATCAGTTGTCAGGATCCTGGTGTATGGATACGTCGACAGCCTCACCAACACTGGACTCCCTGAACTGAAGTACACACTCGGTACCCTTAACAAAATTGCTTCATAGAAATAAATGATCAGAGTCATAAGTTCTAAGGTAGAACCGACTCCTATGATACCAATTTGTCATGACCCGTCCTCAGGGCTCGTTCCGTGACTACCCCAAGCCCACCTTCCATAGGCCTGGGGCTGGTGACTAGCACCAAAGGCGTAAATCCCAATAAAAAGGGAAGGCATTGCCTTTATAAAAGTAAACAACACAATAGAGTACAAGCAGAAGAAAACACTAAGTACAAAATAATGCGCTGAAAAGTAAATGGGAAAAATAAAAACCCAACTGAAAATTATAGCTACAACTGAACTAAAGTACAATAGAAAAGATAATTATCTGGAAGAATAGAAGTAGCTCTTGGTTCGTCCACCTCGTATCCTACCTAAAGGGTAGGTACAAATAGCGCAGCTCCTGGATCATCCAGCATGGATCCTACCTAAAGGGTAGGTACAGATAGCCTCCTCAACTCTCTCTCCCGTCAACCTCCTCTGAGTAACTTCTCGTCATGATTTCCACCTCCGGATACTGACTCATAGTGAGGTCCACCTCCGGATACTGACTCGAAGTGAGGTCCGCCTCCAGGTACCATCCTGTCCTCGAACACTCAGACTCTGTCTGCGCTGTCCGTCGTCTGCATCCAACACAACGAGGTGCGGGTATAGCCCATGAAAGGGTGAGTACATAGATACTCATTAAGTACCCCGGAAACCACAAGGTCTATCTATATCCAACAAGGATAACCACAAGCAGGATCTAAACATATAACCCTTACATGGGTATAAAACCATACTTATACCTAAGTTATCAAGTAACCCATATCAATCAAGAGGTATCGCATAGATATGAAATTAGTGGATAAACACAAATTAAGTATATTCCCATACATATAACTATGTAATCAAGTAAACGATCTCAATCATGAGGAAATCACAATGGTCAAATACTCAACTCAAACCCGGATTTTCATTATCGAAGCTGCAACTGCTGAAGAGCTCCTCCTCTATCGAGTACACATAACTTATCACAACTCCGAGGCACTGCTCACTAACCGTAGACTACTGAGGTACTCCTCCTATCGAGTACCACAAGTCAACCACCCAAACATAGTAGAGCTCCCCGCTGAGGTCTGCCACCCAAACACAGTAGTGCACCCCCCCCCTAATAGCCTGCAGAGGTACTCCTTCTGTTGAGTACCACATGTCTGCCACCCAAACACAGAGGGCACTCCGCCATGGGTCCACCACCCAAACACAGTTGTACTTCCCACTGAACTATACAATTCACTCTGACTCGAATTGGACAAGAAGTCATCGGGTCTTAGCCAGCTACATGGTCTTCGTACTACATACGATCGCCTCCAGGAGAGTCCTCTCTACGATCTACAGTCCGATACTCCATGTATCACAATGTCCCAAGATGAATTATCTCAATGGACCGCCTCGTCATAGGGGTCTCAATGCAATAGACGACGCATCAATCAAATGCCCGGTCTGTGAGTTATTAGCCTTCTCGTCCCGGGGGCACTGTTGATATCATTTATGAACCAACCTGACTGTATCTCAACTGTACCCTGAACACTCATAGGATATACTCTAAGGGGCCATTTCTCAATGAGAATACCAATGCTACTGACAGTTCATCAAACAGACGTTCGGTCTGAATGTTATCGGCTTTTCCATTCCAGGGGCCCAGATGGATTTCCTGTTCAATCCATCCCGGCCATATTCCAAAAGCATCCAACCCTCAGGTGAAGTATTAAAAAAGTAATGTCTCACCCAAAAGATTCCAAAAAAGACAAAGACATGTCAATCGTACGTATGGAGCTCATGTTATAAGTGTTTCCGCTTTGAGGGCCTGATTGGTTTCATGTTCGAACCAATCCAATCATACCCAAAGTTATCATAAACTTTGAGTGTAATATAAAAAAATGACCATCTCGATCCAAGTATCCCAACACAATTGATGGTGCATCGATCAGAGATTTGTAGCCCATGTTATGGGCGTTAGAGAAGATCTGTCCGTAAACAGGGGGTTTGGGCCCAGTCCGACCCGGCCCAGCACCTCCTAGGGCGGCCCGAACCGGGTGGACCTGACTCGGGTTGGGGTCCGGACCATTAGGGCGTGGCCTAGCCCGGCTAGTGCGGCCCGACCCAACGTGGGTGGTCCAACCCATTGCGGGCCGCGGCTCGGCTCGAGGCCGAGTTGGACGCAGAAGGGGGGGGGTGATTCCCCCTTGTTTTGAAATGGCGGCCTGCTCTTGGGGCCCTTCCTTGCTAGCTACAAGGGGTTACAACCCCCAAACATCACAAAAAATGGTTGGTCGTAATGGTCGGCCAGTGAGCTGTTGCGGGTCCCCCACTGCAGGTCCCGCCTCCTCTCAAACTACCGTGGCCATTTCCGCGACTCTTCTTTGGCCGAAGTGGTGCAACGGTGTCGCACCCTTCCGCCATGGCCTTCTCTTAGCCGCGGCCTCCTTCGGCTTCACCAGCATGGTTCGACGGCACCGCGCACCTCCGCCTTGGAATGCTCCAGCCGCAGTTCTCTCGTTCCCGCGCGGTGCAACGACACTGCACCATCTTCGAAACCATGAAAAAAAGGTAAACAAAATGGGGAAAAAGTTTTGAATGTTATGGTAAGTCAAAGGGTTTTGGGTCTCATGTGGGCTCCACCTCCCACATATCCACACATGGGAAGTTGGGTGGTGTCGGGCCCCACAAACAACTTCCCATGGTAGAATTTAACTTCCTTGAATTACATAAATAAAATTCTACACAATCTTATTTATTTCTTCCTTAAACCTCAAAAATTATCTTCATCTCCCATACAAACTCACCTACGGTAGAAGTCCTCATAAGAAAATATCGGCGCTACGAGTTCATCAGTGCCCTCAGATATCAATTTTGAGCACCGGTCAAGAGATAGAAAAACCCGCTCAGTTGTTCACTGAATGTACCCATGACAAAATTCAGAAATTGATTACAGGCACAGTGGGCCTCGAAATGAGGTGCCGTCAGAAACCGCGGACTCGTAAAATTTCAAAGAAATAAAAAAAATTCCATGAAATTTTCGGGTCATTACAATCCTACAACTAAATTTATAGTCACGTCTTCCTATTTCTATTCTGGAATAAGAAACAACTGTAATATGTCTCTAGGTCATCAATGCTATTCCTTCACATGATGACAAGTGAAAGATCTTGTTAAGAACCCCCTATCCCTATTTTCAAGCCTGGCAACCAAAACTGTCATTGAAGGTCATGGTAATCATTTGTCACCCGAAGATGTACCACCCACTTTGTGGAATGAAAATCTTGAATGTGTTCCTCTAGAATACTATTTGGCACCACAACTCAATTTTTAATGTAGATGATATCATACTCATCTATTATGAAGTCTTAATGTGTATCCCCACATTCAAGTCATTCCCTTAATTCTAAACACTCTGTATCCTCACACATCCTATCCCTAGTCTATCTCAAGTGTGTCGAATCCACTTCTACAGTAACCAGAGTCCTCCTCTCCTAACTCTCATGAACTACCACATGGATTTCCTCCATCAGAGTCGTCATATTCCTCTTTTAACATGACTCATATAAAAATTGTGTCTTTTTTCTTGCTCAAGTAACAAGACACAATATTCAGCTTTCCATGTGTAATTCCAGTTCAAAATCAATGGAATGAAAATAATCTACCAATCATTGCGACCAAATATTGAACACAAACTGAGAAATGTTATACTTCATGATTTTCGCATCGGTAAAAACTGTAAAATTTTCTCCCAAAAGATAGTGTCACAAACACATAATAGCATAAACCACTTCTGCTAACTCAATGTCATGAGTAGGATAATTTTGATCATGTGGCCTCAACTACCGAGACCTGTAAGAAATGACTCAACCCCAAGCATCATCATAGCTCTGAGACTAATCCTAGAAGAGTCATAATACATATTTTACACCTCACCTGACTCACGTATGACTAAAATTGGTGATGATGTCAGGAACTTATTCAAATCCTTCAAATCATTCACAGTTGATTCTGTCCAAAAATACATTACACATTGATTTCTCAAAACCGAATGTAGTGCTACCAATCATGAAAATTCCAGGATGAGACTCCTCTAATAACCATATAATACCAAAAAGCATTGGATATCAAAAACATTCTGGGTATTCTCCCAATAAATCACTACCTTCACTTTTGTTGGGTCTACTCCCACACCTTCTTCAGAGATGATATTCCCAAAAATTGTACCATATCAATCCAAAATAGACATTTGGACAACCTGGAATAGAGATGATGCTCTCATAATGTACCCAATATGATGTCAAGATGTTGGTCCTGGTCTTCAAGAGTCTTATATTACACCAAGATTTTGTCGACAAACACCACCACAAACCGATATATGTAGTCATGAAGAATCATGTTTATCAAGGCCATAAATTCTACTATAGAATTTGTCATCCCAAACGACATTACCACAAACTCATAAAGGCCATACCTTCTTCTGAAATATGTTCTTGGTTTATCATATCTCTAAAATTTCACATGATGATTACCTGATCTCAAATCTATCATTGAGAACAGACAATCCCCCTTTAGTTGGTCAAATAGTTCATCAATAAGTGTAAGATAATATCAGTTCATCACGGTCATTTTATTCAAATTCAAGTAATCGGCACATGAGTGTAAACTCTAGTCGGCCTTCTTTGCAAGTAGGGAATGTGATCCCCTAGGAGACGTACATGAATGGAAAAAATCATTAATACCCTAACTCCTCTAACTATGTGTAGATCTTTTGAAGCTCAGTCAGTTTCATTCTATAAGATGGAATATAAAGGAGCTCACCCCTTGCATTAACTCAATAGATAATTCCTCATCTCTCATAGGTATAATCCTTGTAAATAAATTTGGAAAAAACCCCTGAAATTGTACTACTTCTTGTGGACGGATATCTTTCCTACCACTCCCATAATCCATCAAAAGACATGAAACATGGGCTATGCGCTCTCTCAGTTTTTGATTAATTTACCCAGCTCACCCGACATGAATTCACATTCTACAAAATGAACATACTAGTCATCCTTAAGAGATAGAAATGTCACTCTCGTGTGGTAATAATATATTTGGGCACGGTATCTGACTAGTCAGTCCATACCAATAATCATTTAAAACCTTTTATATCAAAGAAATAGATATCCCTATGAAAACGATACTCTCTGATCTCTAGTGAACATTCCCTATATAAATAGATATTCCTAGATCGTGTTCCCAATAGTGTATTTATATTCATCCCCCAGATTTTAGACTCCACTTCTAGGATCAGACAATTAACAAGATTTATAGATTTAAAGTAATGAGAGGAACCAGTATCGAATAAGGAATTATCTAATGTAGAATAAACTATAATAATACCTCTCACTATCAATGGACCAGCCTCTCTCTCCACAAGTGTAGGTTTCACTACATGTAGCTGTACTAACCCTCTTCCCTATGGTGTTTTCTGACTCCCTTGAATAACAAAACATTGATTATATGGGCAATCATACCCTGATGATCCACATCCACTACCTATTTAACCTCTACATAGAGAGTTCTAGCTGCCAGACATATAAGGTGTAGAATACCCTCTTCCCACACTCTGACTCTGAGCGGCTTCCCCCTCAGCACCAAAATTATGCTTCATCCTTCAGAACTTCTGTTGGTGCCCCATATTGCCAAAAAATCGGCACTCCACTAGTGGTCAGGGTAAATGTGTATGATAGTGTCCCAGTCTACTGCACTGGTGGAAATGAACATGTGTAAGATCAAGTGAAACTGTTCTTCAAGGTTGTCCTCCATAATTTCCAATGTCCTGACTAAGGATATTGTAACAACGCTTACTACTCTCATAAGGCACACTTTCTGACCATCCATTGACAGCTACCTATCCAGTACTGAAAGCCTACTTTAGGTTCCCCTCATAAATGAGAGCCTGATTACCACATTTGAAAATTTCTTCTGCCTAATGATATTTACCTGGGACTTAATTTCACACATATGTCCGTACTGAAATAATCTTTCCAAAAAACCTCATTTTCCAACAAATGTTGTGAAAAATGATATAAATATGTGAAACATTCATCATAATCAATTATGGGCATGGTTCCATGGACCTGATGCATAAAATCTGAATCCTTCTATTGTCTCAACATCTCTCGATAGAAGTGCCCTATGTTCATCTCCAGAATTACCTTACATAACATATCATTATTCTTTCTAGATCATACCTAAATGCCCCCACCCAATAAATTTACTCTCTCTGTAGCATATAACCAGCCAACATGAACCTAATCCAAGCCAGAGTTTCAAAATGGCCATGTATCATCTTTAAGTATTAAATCTAGAATTTAACTCCCTTAGTTTGACCCTCTCTAGAAAAAGTAGAATGGTGTTGTAACTGAAACTTCCTTGTCAACACACACATGTTTTTTTGAACCTGTCATGTGTGTTTCTCCATGATTTTCAAGAAACAATAAATTTTCTCTAAGAACTATTCCCCATTCTCCAATTCGTGCACCAATGTTTCCTCATGTTCTCTATCTGGATGTTCATTCTAGGTCATACCCCTAATTCTCTCCCACAATCACTATCATGGAGGCATATCACTATAAATACAAAAAAAAATCATAGGTCTCATAACACTACCTTATAACATTTATGTATGATTAGATACTAAAACAACAAGTTTCAACATGTCCTTTTCGCCTTTTCTCGCCCCACTGTCAATATTGAGTCCTTATCACTACCCATAACCATCACACTCATAGGACTTGTTTAACTAGGGCACATGAATTCTCATTAATTAAGTCAACTGTAAATTAATCAAATTATCTAAAAGTATTTAATTTATCATACTCATTTTAGTAATAATGGTTATCATTAAACACCCTTATATTCTCATTTTCATCATTATTTAAATCTCACTACAAGGAAAAAGATGTCAAGTTCAATAGGTTACCCATAACCCATTTTTTAGTGAGTTCCTAGGTTGATGCATGCCACAAAAACCCTGAGTGCCAAGAAGGATTCTTGCAGAATCATGTATTGTTCCTATTTAGGCCTCAATGAAAAATTAAACAACATTTTAAAAATAATATCACATAACAAAACAAGTGCATCACCTATGATGAAATAATATGCAAATATAAAAAAACCAACAATAACAACAATCCCACCATGATTAATCACATTTCCCCCATACATGGGATTGTAACTTCCAGGATTTAGTTCATTACCAAACATTGATTGTTCTTAGTTTACTTTACACCTTTCCAAAAACTGTAAGACATATGAAGAAGAAAAAAAGATAAATCATTCTATTCCACTTTGTGAAATCCCCACCTGGGTGCCACTAAACAGTGCCATAATACGATTTTCAGGATGCCCTCAGGAATTCCCCCCTCCCATATCACATAGGGTGCCGACTAGTAGTGATGGTATGGTAATTCAGGCATGGGGATATTATACCCTCTTTTATAATAATAAAACGCCATTATAAGAAAACAATAATAAGTAATTGCAGAATCATATAAATAACTTGGACAATAGCATGTCATATGTAATTCAACACATGAAAAATAAATTCCTCAACATAAATTTAAAACTTCCTAGGAAAATACTAATTTCATGTGTCTACAATGAAATTAAAGTAAAGACACAACAACTCCCCAGTGGGTCTCGAACCGCATTTGGTTCCCTCCCTCATGATCTCATCCCAAACAACAATCTATCCAATGACATTTCCCTTATCCTGTCCTACAATAAAAAGACTACTCATGTTCCGATCAGGCATACCGAATAGGGTGTGAGAATAACTCAGTAGTCCACCACCAACAATGTGTAAAAATATTTAGTAAAATGATTTTTTATGTAATATTATTTGTTAATTAATAGAATTGTTAATTACAAAGTTATCACATTTTTATTTCATATTTAATCAACATATTAGGCCCAATTTCACTTCATGTTTTCCACTGAAATAATCATTCATTATTTTCATTCATTTGGTTTTGAATGAGATTTCACACACTTCAAATATCATTCATTATAGGTCTCCATGCCTAACAATACATATCTCATTCGGTGTAGGTCTTTATGCCTAGAAACCCAAAATATCATGATTTGATAATTATTTGGGGGGGGGGGTGCCATGTCCATGTCTCAACCTATAATTAGTCAAGACATCCATGTCTAACACAAAAAAAATATCATACATTTAATCATTATTTAATTGAAATGAACTAACCGCATCATTACATTACTAATACATTGATTAATTAAAACACTTCAAAATCCATTTGTTACATTAGAAATTAACAAAGAACCAATCTCATTTATTCATACATAAATTAATTAATCTATTTACACAATTCCAATTCCATAATTAATTCTTCACAATTAATCTTTCTCATCAAGTCTCAACTAGTCATAAATAATTATCTCAATTAAATCACTTTTATCAACAAAATAAAACTAAATTAATTCCAAAAATTTATTTTCTTACACAGCCAAACATCATTTAATAATTAATTTCACCCAGTTAATTATCTTCAATTAACCAATTAAATATCTCAATTACAATATCTCATCACATTACTAATCTAAAAAACAAATATTTATTTGGGAAACCCCCCCCCCTCTTTTGTTACATGATTTAATTATCAATTCATCATCAGGGAATAAAAAGTCCATTCCACATTCTTAATTGCCCCCAATTAATGAAATAAATTATTATTGGAAGCCAGAAAATCCATAAACTCACATTTACATATCAAATCCATGACTATGGTATTTAGATTTAGACAACCTACCATAGTTTACTGTCATATGTTAGCTTAATAGAAATCCCCAATAGTTGAGCGAAACAACATTTTCGATCATGTTCTCCATCTAAATCTTGTGATGGGAGTAGATCAGAAATCTAGTCTTTTGACCACAAATAATTATGTTCGAATCACCTTGGAATCCCTCAAAAAGTATTTGTAAATGTGATTGATATGACACTAGAATAGAACAAGATCTTACACTATGGTTGGTATTTTGGATTGAAAATAATATATAGAAAATGTATAATGATGCGAGGGGGGGGGGGATATTTTTTAGTGATTTTATGAGGTAAATTGATTGAGCGGTGTTATTTAGTGATTGGAGGTGGTGACCTTTTATAATTGAGGTGGGGTGGAATTTCTCTAAATACACACAATTATTGAATATTAGGTAGTCAATATCAACTAAAACGCCTCAAAAATAGATAAATATGATATTTAATGGAATATATAGTTGATAAACGCATCTATAACTAAAAATAATTGATTTAAACGCATTTCTCTCTATAATATATGTTTCCATCACTTTACCATATTAGTATCCACAATGATAATTATAATTTTTATCCAGAAAATTAATTATTTAAGAAAATAAATAAAGGGTGATTAATATGATAATTTTAAACCACTAGTTATAAATATTAAAAAATATTTTTAAAATTTAAATAATATTTATGTGGAAAATTAATTTTAACAAGGTTACATGAAACATGAAATACCTCATTCTACATAATATCAAATTGAATAGTATTTTACTATTTATGGTTCAATATAATAAATATACTAATACATGTGGTAATTTAATAGAATATGGATGAAATTTTTAATCATATACTAATAACTTTTTATTGGATAGTATTTTATGGATTTTAAATCATTTAATAAAAAACTATTTATTATAAAATTATATTGATATTTATTTTACATTAAAAATATAAATAGAAAGGTAAAATTTGAATAAATCCTTTTCAAACTTACATATAATGATAAATTAATTGAAAAAATTCATTAAATTAAATAATTCAATCATTTAAAATTCTATTTTTTATTTTGATTATCATTTATATTAATCTTCATTTTATTAAATAATTGTTTATTAGAATTTTTTATGAAAATAATTTAATTTTCTAATAACTAAATATAAAAAAACTTACCCTCATAAAATTATATTAATTAATATAAAAATAACCATGGATATTCATTCACATGGTTGTTTTTACTTATTTTAACTAATAATTAAAATTTAAATGCACAACTGGGTTATATTTTCTTTTTCTTTATGTGAATAATTATATTGGTCACCATGCTAGAAATGTGAATCAAAATAAGTTTAAAATATTTCCTAATGTAATAATTGTAAAAATATGGCCATCCAATAGTAATTGAACAAGTTTTAGGCTATATAAACCTTTATACTATAATTTTAAATCTTAGAAAATAAATTTAACCTTAACTACGACAATCATTTTTCGTTATTTTTACTAAAAATTTTGATCACAATTTACGTTAAAATAATTATAGAATATAAATTATATTTATTAAAAATATGGAATAAAATATTAAAAAAAATCATTCATATAATTTTACATTTTTAATTTAACTTTAAACCCACATAGGTGATGAAAAAACTGATTTCAAAAGATAAAATTTTCATAACTATAAAAACCGTAAATATAAATATTATAATTAGAATTAATTCCAATGATTTATATAAGGTTGAAAATATTAAAAATGAAAATATTTTAATATTAAATACTTTTTAATAAATATGTTAATTTATAAATTGTTTAGAGAAAAAGAAATATTTTATTATAAATCTATATTTTCACTATTCACAAAAAACAAATCATTTCAATAAATTCGTAAATATTTACCCAATGCTATATTAAAAATGATTATCAGAAAAATGAAGTCAATTTTTTAAATGGAAATTTATAAATCAATAAAAGAATAAATTTTATTTTTGGTCCACAAAGAGGACGAAAACCCCATTTTAGATAAAAGTGTATTTTAATGAATATAATTAATTTACAAATAATTTAGAACATATTAAAAGATATATTTAAATTATACAAAAAAATATATAAATAATTTTAAAATTGTGATTATTTTGAATCATAAATATTTATTTCACAACTCTTATATATTGGACATGTACAAATGATACCATTATTAGTATATCACGATTTGGTAAAATTCACTATTGCATGTAACACAAGATATCAAAGAAATTAAATCAATAAAAACTATTATTATAAAATCTTGAGGTGCTACATTAAAACCCCTTAACTAAACAACAACATTTTAATTTTTACATTTTCTCTATAATCAATGAATTTTAATTTGAAAGAAACTAAATTGAAATCACATGTCGTGAAGAAGGATAATAATGCACTCTCTTTATAATGTAAAGAGGGATTTAGGAAGGCCCTATAGAATATAACATATATAACATTCCAAGTGGAAAATAATTAGTTTGATGTGAAAATATGTTCATAAAAGATATATCTAATGGCCAAGGCCAAATAGACTGAGCTAGAGAACATATTGATGAGAAAGTTAATAACGAAAAATCCATAATTGAATGATGTTTAAAAATAATATTTACTCAACCTAAATGAAATAAATATGAAATAATTTTTGTTTCAAGATCCTTTACCCTAAATTTGTATTAATTTTTACAATCATGATATATATCACAAGAAAAGTTTCTTACATGATATCTTTCCATTTCATATTCACAATATATCCTTCGGTTTTTTTGACCAATTTCAACTTTATCTATTACGTTATGAAATGAATATTAATTTTTCATTCATGAAGCACTAATTGATCATGAGATACATAATAAAATGAATTTTTATTCCTTATATATATAGTTATCATAAAAAAAATTTCTATACGATGTTATCCAGTATGGATAAAAAACAATATGAATATTAATACCTTAATCACAATAACCATATCAATTGATCAATTAAAATATTTCAAAAAATAGTTATTGTTTTGACCCTCATTACAACTCTGCTCTTCATTTCACACATAAAAATAATTTAATCCATCAAATATTATCTTGATACAACATAAAAGATATATAGGTTTATTCGTTTTGGGGCTTAGGAACATTACATAAAAAATTAACACATGAAACAAACATAATTATTAAAAATATCTTTTACATGACCAAAAACATTCCATCATAAATAGAATTTCATCAGAGAACCTGATGACATGCATAAAAAAAGGGAGACCTATAAATCCCATTAAGGGATTAAACATTGAATAAAATTATGAATACATTAAATTTTAGTCAATAAGCATATCAATAGAGAATAAGAAAAACATGAATGTAAAGGCATGATATATCATGATTACAATAACATGGAAATGTGGCATTATCATTTATCATGATAGTATAGTGATCTAAGGATCATTTCTCATGGATCACAAGTAAACCCTCATTGACTTTAATTTAGCAACTTTAAACCACCATTTTTACATAATTATTCATGATTCAAATGTTTACCCAATGCATTGAAGCACTATAAGGGTGCACCATTATTAATCATTTCAATTCAAGAAAAAGTTTGCTACATGGATCATATTACATGGATTCATTAAACATCATAAATTATTACATGATAAAGGAATGTGGAATTAATACATAAAATATATAATAAATAAAAAAATGTACATAAATTTGAATACCCTTGATGGATAAATGGGCATGGTATTCACTACACATTGACATTGGCTTAGAAATTCGCAGTGCACTTTTGGTAGCATAACGATGTGGAATAAGAATTCACAAACATGGTTGATGAGATTAAAATGATTGTCTCGTCATATGTACATGAAATGGAAATTAAGGGTTCATATGGATATTTGTCCCAGTATAAGTAATGGAATTTATATTCATAATATAAATTAATTTTTGAATGTAAATGAGATAAGAGAAATTCCATATGGAATTTCGGCATGGTAACATGTGTACATGGGCGGAATTGAAGAGAGATAATGAGGTATCTATTCATTAAAAAATAAGGAGGGAAATATGGGGTGGGTGAAAAATCATAACCAAAATTTTTTAATTGAAAATAAAATTTTATATCAATATAAATAAATTTGGACAAAAAAGTGAAGGAAAAATCTCTTACTTGAATGTGCGATCCTAAAGGCTTGGGAGAGGCTAGGGAGATGATTTTTTTTAGTTTGGGGAAACTTGGGAGGATTATATAGAGTGAATGTTAGGGTTTGGTCGATCTCCTGCTAGTTTGAGATTAGAGAAATGGGTGGAGGGTGGGTTTATATAGGAAATGTTAGAGAATTATTTATTTTTAGGTTTTTCATGGTACACATTAGTCTAATAAAGAAACCTACCCAAGGGATTTTATCGTCGTTTATTCACATGGGGAGTGAAAAAACAATTATAAGGCTAGTGGTTTAAATTCATATAATATTAGTCTAGCATATTTGGAGATGAGTCACACTCTCAAGGACATCATTTTAAAAGTTAAATTGTTTTATGAGTCTTGGAGGGTCCACTAAGGCACCATATAATTATTCCAACAAATATGATATATATATATATATATTAAATATTGAACATAAATTTTCTAAAAAAACGTTTTATATAATTTTATTACATCACTATTGGGTCATTATGATGTCATAAAACCCATTATATATTAAAACAATATTTAATTTTTACCCAAAAATTTAAATGTCTCGATAAATTATGAACGATTCAAATTTGGATAATTTAGACATCCTATTTTAATAAATAATATTCATTTTATCAAAATAATTTTCTAAATATGTAAATTATTTCATTTAAAATAAAAACGGATATTTACCGATAATTAATGGGTTTTGACCAAAACCGCTTTTGAACATTAATAAACATTACAATTGTATTCATAAAAAAATATACGATCATTTATATTTAATAAAAATTATTATGGTAATAATATTTTATTAAAATATTATTTAATAAACAACAATTCATTCATCAAAATATATTTTTTAATTTAATATTTCCTAAAAATATTATATGTGATATGTCATAATGATGTTCAACTCAGTACGCATATCATGTGTAAGAATCTTCCAGAAAATAGTGGTCAATCCTGGATCATGATCAGATACAATAGATATTGGTACTCTATATAGACTTACCACATCTCTGATGCATATCCAGGCTATTTAATACAGTGATAAATTTTCTCGAATAGAAATTAAGTGTGATGTTTTTTTATAAAGAACCACAACAGCCCAGATTTCATTGTTTCCTTTGGATGCCTTCAGAAGTCTAGTGAAAAGGTTTGTGGTGATGTTCCCCCATTTCCGTGTTGGTATGGGTAATTGTTATATCATCCACTTAGACTTTTTCATCTCAGAATTCACTTGGTGACATACCGGGCACATTAATGTATACTTGGTGATCTATTTCTTTATTTTTTCCCACCAATAATTCTCTCAGAGATATTGATAAATCTTTGGGTTTCCTAAGTGATTGGAGAAATTGGAAATATTTGAATCACCCATAAGATATTTATTTAACTCTGGATTTGATAGAACAAATTGTATTGTCCCAAATCTCATAATTCCTTATTCATCAACACTGACCTCCAAGGATTTCAATTTTTTGTTTATTTCCACATTATTCTGAATTAACACATAAGTGTTTTGGCCATCCTTTAACCATTCAAAAAGGGATAGTTTATCAATCATAAGTGAAAGGATTTATGATGTTCCATTATTTATGATTCCTATGTCCATATTCATCATATATAGATCCTACACAATTCTCATCAATTAAAGAGTTATTGGATCCTTTAAACTTCGAGTATCCTCAACCTTGTTTGTTTTCCCAACATGGTAGTGAATTGAGAAGTCATAGTATTTGATAAGCTCTAACCATATTCATTGGTTTATATTCAAATTTTTCTTTTGGGAATATATACATGAAGCTTTTGTGATCTGTATATATTTCACACTTATCCGATAATAGTTTATGGAGAATAATTTTCAAAGAAATGATCGTAAAATCCTAATCTCGATAACGTGTTGGATAGTTTTTACAATGAACTTTCAATATTCATGAAGAATAGGCGGTGAATTAGAAATTTTTTATCAACACACATCCCTTTTCCTTCTTCTAAGCATCATTGAATATCACCAAAACATCTCCACATTTGAGTAATTTGTGCATAGGTGCGGTGATAAGCCTCCTTTTAAACTTTTTGAATGTCTATTTTCATTCATTACTCCGAGAAAACATGACAACCTTCAGATTTATCATGGTAAGATGGTTTCACAATCAAGAGAAATTTCTCATGAATCAGCGATAATATCCATCTAACCCAAGTATGGTATTGATACACATCAGAGATGTTGGCCTTGGACACTCCTCAATTGCATTTTTCGTGGACGGATCCACATATACCTCATTTTTTCTGATGATATGACTCAGGACTGAGGCTTCCTTCAATCATAACTAACACTAGGTGTACTTTTCATTGAGATTCTCATTTCAAAATTTATATAGTATAGTACATAGATTCTGATTATGCTATGTATTGGTTTTGGTGTATTATAGAATACCATATATAAGAAATACCACAATTTTGTTGATGTAATCTCTAACAAAACTATTCATCAAGTCCATAATGATTACATGAGCATTAGTTTTTCCAAAGCTCATTATAATGAATTAGTAGAGCCTTTATCTTATAAAAAATATAGTCTTGGGGATATCCTCTTTATTCAACCTTACATGGTAGAATATCGACCACAAATCCACCTTGGAAATGAATTGTGCTCCACATAGCTGATCGAACAAGCCATCAATTCATGGATGAGGGTACTTTTTCTTTATCATGATTTTGATGATCACATGATAATCAATGGAATGGTCCATTAACTCATCCTTCTTCATTAAAAAGAGGACTGGTGCACCCCATTGTGAAGGACATTGGATTACAAACCCTTTATCCTAATTCTCCTATAGTAGTTTCTTTATCTCCTCAAGCGCTACAACATCCAATCTACATGGAGTCTTTTATATTAGCAATTACCAAGGTGTAAGATAAATTGAGAATTAAATATCACTTCTAAGAGGAAGACCAGGAAATTAATTGGGAAACAATACAGTGAATTCCATCATAATAAGAATTTTATCAAGGATGGTTTCATCCATAGACTCAATAATCCATGTAAGATACACGTGATCATAATGGTGTAATATCCACACATGATATGATGGTACTAAAATTGATTCAACCTCATCCATACACTTGTATACAATCGAATCATGATTATCCATATGAAGAATGATTCGCCTCTCATAGAAATTTATGATGGACCTATATAAATAATTACAATCCATTCCTTGAATTACATCAAATTCCCCCAGATAGGGTATGATAAGGGTCTTTGGAATGTTTAATCCATTGATTATGATAGGGGAGGAGTTATATTCATGGGATTCAATAATTTCCCCATTTCTCATCATCACCGACATCTTTATGTCAACTGTTTGTGGTGGTGTTGGGATTGTTCTACTAAACATTAGTGATATAAAACAATTCATTCAAGAAAATTCAAAATTATTTTCCTTTATTAATGAATTAAAAAAAATAATATTTTTCACCACATCATTTTTGGGGTTCTTTTTTTTTGATAGTCATGAAAAAATATCGATCTTGCCGCATTGGAGGTCGTGGAAGGCTCGGAAAAACCTTTTCGTAGAGAACTGGTTTGAAAAAAGCCTTTGTCCTTTGCAGTTGAAGTAATGAAAAATGTGTTGAGGCTCGAACGGATAGTTCATCTTCAGGGTCGCAACCGATGTATTATCTTTTCGGTAGGTAACGTCCTTGTTCCCTTCTATTCCACACCAAAATCATTTCTTCTTCCCCTTAATATAATTTACATGGTGCTTCTTTGAAAACATTTTTCTAGTGGGGTACTATATTTTCTAATCACCAATGGATTTATCCAAAAAACCACCATAATTAATGACCACCTGATGCATCATATCCCCTTGATACCTTTAAAATTTATCAATCTCTTTATCAAACTTGAGGGCACATCGACGAATTTATTCATTGCTCTCAATGTCATGAATCACTAGGGCTTTCCATGGGCTAGGTTTTACCCCACAATAGAAGTGATCAACCTATCTATCTAGAGTAACAGCAATTCCAGTAGTTTATCGTGCATGCCTTGTGATTTTTTCCTCATAAGTTCCAATGGGTTTGTCCTATTTTTTCATGAGGGATTGGAATTCCCTTTCCATGTTACGTCGGAGGTTGTGTGGAAAATATTTTTCAAAAAACATTTTACTGAAATCCTTACATTCGAGTGCCTAGATCTCTTCTTGAGTCTTTGAATTTCTAATCAATGTACACCATTGATCAATTTTACCATCTATACTATTATAAGACAAAATAACTATCCTTTTTTGAAACATTCAAGTATGGAGAATACATTTTCAAGGGATTTTATCCATTGATTGGAGATTGATGGATCCGATAATCCATAAAAAGTAGGGGCCTTTGTCTAATAAAGATCAAAATTGTGTCCTATTCTTTCTAGGGTGGTTTGGACGTCCCTCTTGACCAATGTTCTATTCAATACATGATTTATATGAGATTGTATCATGAAAATTATTTTGATTCCTGCTCCCATGAGATTGAGCATCTCATTATAAGAGTTATCACATTGATATTCACATCAGATGTTTGCTTGATTCTCTATATTACCAACCATTTTCTTGAATAAATGGAATTTTAGGGGTAACACATAAATGGGAAACCAAATACAAAAAATGATAACTTATAAATTACATTTATTTCCTTAACTTATGAATTTATTGCTTCAATCTGTGTTATCCATGATATAAATCCAATATATTTTTATAAGGGAATTTATTTATTCCCTTAATGGTTCACACAATGCTTATGAATTTACAAAATCATATCCCCTAGGAGTGTCGTATCCAAGCATTCATAAATCTGTATTATTATGCACCAGTTCCCATTCGAGACTAGCTCAAACTGGTGTTTTTGGGTTTTACTATAGAGACATTTGTTCCAGAGCCTCATATAATTTCTCTTATCGAGATATGGATTTATTTCATTATAAAGCTCATACTAAATAATCAAAATAATTTCTGGATGTTTTTTATACAATGTCTTATCCCTAAGGCTTTCACTAGAGTTTTCTATTCATAATCTCAAAAAATAACAAAACCAGTCCTCTAATAACAACTATAACTAACATCCTCTAAATTTCATACATAAACATAATTTATTACATAGAATGTTCACTTGATAATAGTTATAATATTGAGATGTCATGTTTCTTTAGAGATTAGAGAAATTTCATAACAACTTCAGACATGAAATATGCATCTTTATTGAAATCTTCTTTTACACAACCACACAAATTCATTCGTACATGAAATTTCCTAGGATAACCTGAGGACATGCATAAGAAAAGGGTGAGCTATAAATTTCATTATGTGATCAAAAAATTCATGAAATGAATAATACAATACATGTTAAGAAATAGTAATATTAATGTTCAATAATAGAAACATGAAAATAAAGGTATGATATTGCATGATTATCCTATCATAGAAATCTTTCATCAACATTTAACATGATGTTAGAATTATCCAAGGATCATTGGACATGGAGCATTAGTAAAACGTCATTGAACATGAATTATAATGAGTAAAACATATTTTCACTTGATGTATCATGATACACTTCATTAACCAATTCATTTTTGTGCTATCAGGGTGCACCCTTCTTCATCGTTTCATTTCATGAATAAGTGTGGGACAAGGATATTATAACATGGATCCATTAAAAATCATCATTTATTCCATGATAATGTATTGTAGAATTAATATATTAAACTGTATAATAATTTAGTAAATCTTTATAAATATGAATATCTATTATAGATAAATGTTCATGGTATTCACTATATAATGACGTAGGCATTGAAAATCGTGGTGCAATTTCGGTAGAAGAACGGTGTGACATAAGAATTCATAAAAATGGATTTTTAGAGAGAATTTGGTGTCTCAACATATTTACATTAAATAGATAGTGAGATGTTCATATAGAAACTTGTACCAACATATGTTATGGAATTTATATTTATAATACAAAATAATTTCTTGAATGTAAATGAGAATTTAGAAATTCATTATGAAAGTTTGGTATTGTAAAGGCAGTATGTAGGAGCCACTAATGAGGGAGAAAAAGTTTTTTCATTATTCAAACATAAAGAGGTAATTATTTGGGAGGTTATAAATCATACCCCAATATTTTTAGTTGAAAAATATTGTCTAACAATATAAATAAATTTGGAAATAATTGAGAATTGAAAAATCCCTTATGTAAAAGTGTGATCCCAATGTCTTGGGAGGGGATTGAGAGGGGATTATTAGGAACATAGATAACATTGGGATGATTCTAATGAGAGGAGTTAAGGGTTTGGATGATTTATAAATTGTTTTACTGAATAATAATTGGATGTTGAGTGGGATTACATAAGAAATGAGATGGAATTCATTTTTATTTAGGTTTTGTACACTACATATTAATCTAATCAAAACCACAAATCATCCTAAGATTTTTGTCAAAGGTTTTCAGAAAATGGGAGTAGAAAACATTTTTTAAGGGCAATTGTTGAACATATTATAATATTAGGCTTTCTTATTTCGAGGTGAGTCACAATCATAAGGAATCCATTTTAAATGTTAAAATGTTATATAAGTATTGAAGGATCAACTTTTCCACCATAAAAATAATCAAACAAATCTAAAATCACATTATTTTATAGGTAAAACATATATTTTCTGGATAACCCTTTTATAGTATTTTATTACATCAATATCTGGTCAGTATGATGTCATAAAATCCATTAAATATTTCAATAGTATTTATTTTTTACCCAAAATATTCAACTATATTAGAATGTTATGAAAAATTCACTACTAGATAATTTTAATGTCCTGATTCCAAAAATAATATTACATATATATAAATAATTTTATTAATAATTGAATTTTTACGATCAAAATAAAAACTGACAATTATAACAAATTTTTGTGGTTTGACAAAAATATCTTTCAAATTATAAAAAAAATTACAATGTTATTAATAATAAATTATACGATGATTTATATTTAATAAAAACTAAATTAGTAATGATATTTAACTAAAATATTATATAAAAATAAATAAATTTATTCAACAAAAATATTTCTTAATTGAATATTAACTAAATATTTTATTTTTGCATTAAAATCCTATTACAAAGTAAAAATAAAATAAAATAAATGTATATTATCTATACAAAAAATATTTTACATACTTATTTTATGATGGTCTTGTTATATAACCCATTAAATTACCTGAATAATATTTAAGGGTATTGTGTACTATGGTGATAGACTCTTTGGGTGGCTTAGATAACACTCTCGGGTGGTATTCTCTATTAACATTCACTTCTCCAATAGGCAGTTTTTCTCATGTTTAACGTGTTGATGCTCAGGTTGGGTATTTTCAATAGTGAAACCGAACAAAACTATAATTTTTTCAATCCCAAAAAATGGGATTTGTATAGATCTATTCTACTGGATGAGTTCAACACATCCTTTTTCCTAGTAAATTTGACATATTGAAGACAACAATTTATTATAATCATGTGGTCACTATTCAACAGATATATTAGTAAGGATAACAATTTTCAACTGTATTTTAAAATCCAAAAACATAAAAACACGGTATTTAATATGTTATATAACCATTTTTGATAATTTTAAATTTATTTCGATCAAGAAGAATTTTCATTAATAAAATCTTGGGTCGTTACAACACTTAAAAAATATAAAATAATATACAAAAGATCACTCAATTACAAAAATAAAATTAAATTAAATTCTGTAAAAATTTAAAAAGTATTTCTTAATTATCATATACCAAATCTATAAATACTTTTGTCTTATATTCCCCTAAAACATGTTAATAACCATAATTACTATCAAATTTCATTACAAACATACATGATTCCAAAAATTAATTCTTTTATCATTTCCTTGACTTAATATCATATTATTTAATATATTCTATAAATTAAAAAAAGTTTTAAAATCAATTAAAAAAACATAAAGAAATATCATCATTTCATTTAAATGTTCCAAGGTATTAAATAATATCCAATTTTTGTTATCCCTATCAATGATCTCGTTATCCCAATATCATTTTCCCAATATTAGTAATGTATTAATTGTTTTATATTCCTTAATCGTGTGTTAGCAATAAATAATCAAATTTACATTAATTAAAAATAATGGATCTTCAATTAGATTTTACATATTAATTTAAGATATTTATGAAATGATTCTATATAAAAATTCGTATACATTTTACAGTTTTGTAAATCCTATACAAAAACAATTCCATCATTTGGCTTCATTATTAAACCATGAACAGAACATCATCATAGTATTCTTTAATGCCTCATTCATTTCATATGTCATTTGAGGTATCTTTATAATCAACATAAAAATAAATAAAAATACATACTTTTGATCTTACTATTGATCTTTCATCCTAGTAAATGAATTTTCAGAAATCCCTTTCATTCATAGTATAAACCATTCAACAATTTATGAAGCCATAGTGGAGCTAGTATTCTAATCCATTTTGTTTGTTGAATTTTTTGTTATTCCTCATAAATTACATACTATATTCCATTATTCTCATGAAATAAAACATATTCTCATTCTCGTGAGACCTTCTATTTAGTTATTGTTCCATATTAATCAAAATTACTGAAACTAGATATTCTTTCCTCCATGATATTCACCCCATGAACTCTCAACGAACTATATCATTCTATTATTTGGTTAGTATTATAGTTTGGAATGAGTCATGTAGTAAATAATATGTATTGATAACTGATTTGGAATAGTTATAATACCCTTCATCCTAACATTATTTTATTTAGCATATCTTATATAACATTAATAGTAATCATAGTTCTTTGTGGTTCCCTCTAATTACTAAAACCATAAAATGATAGTTTGAGTAACAATATTCATAATAGAAACTATATAACAATGAAAAATCATTTATATGATGAAGAAATCATGACACCATATTTTTGATCAATTACACCATAAGTTTGACCTAGGTAATACGTGATTATAATCTATACAATTACTTTACAATGATTAATAATGGAAATGTGGATTAAAAGAGGAATATAAAATAGAAATTTGAAACAAGGTGTGTTGTATGGGAAAATATCCCATGCATCAACATGATGGATGCTATATAACTGAAAAATTATTATATATGTTTTATTCCCTATATGCATCTATTCCAAATGCACGACTACTTGAATAATCTAGTAAAGGGTGTATTTCATGGAATACCACAAAATCTCATCCTTATCGAGACCTTATACTGCTTTCTAATACATAAACTAATCATATTGGTTGTTCACTAAGTTTTTATCATGAATGATTCCAAATAATAAATAATAATACTCATTGATATCATGAATATCGATCCAAAATTCATTACATAGATATTAAAAATCTCTAGATGAATTTCTAATACATTACAAAAAAATAAACAGTTGAGGGTCATATATGTTTCGTGTCCTTGGAAATATGGAAACATAAATTAATTGATAAAAAGTAAACACTGTATTATTCCACTAAATTATTAATAACAAGAACACATGTTAGACATATAATACATCATTCCATTCTTCATAACCTGGTGTAACGAATCATAATAATGGGTGGGTTTATGTGATTAGACTTGGGTAAAAATGGGAGAAATCAACATTAGATTAGAATAAGGTTACATGAACTTGATGAAAACTTCTTAAAAAAATATCTTATATGAAATAGATTATAAACTTAAATAATGGTATAAATATATGATGATTATTTGAAATAAAAAATAGATGAATCAAATTACATAATACATTAGAGAATAATATTGGAATAAGAATGTGAATTGTGGCATAAATAATAACTTGAAACATTGTGAACATGTTTAAATAGAGTCAATATCACTAATTTAGTTAAATAAATGAAATAAACCCTCAAATAATGTTCTAGAGATGAAATTAATTAAAAAAAATGACATTATGGACATGAAATGAGGTTCTCACATATCCTTGTGGACATGAATGTTGTCCCATAAAAAACCATATGGACAAAAAAGTATGCCCACCCATTACATTATAATCATTAAATTGCGTGCATGCATTACATGAATCTCTCATGAGATATCCATGTGTACCCAATTATTTTAAGTGATATAGAGGTTCCACCCATCATTTAATGATGAACATATATATTTTTTCCTTTTTATTATAAAATAGTCTTTATATTAGAACCCATTAAAAGAATTGGGTTTTATAAAAATTATGTCATATAAAAATCCATGGAAAATGACTTGGTTTGATATTTTTTTTTATAATCATAAATATTTTTAAAAATGAATAAAAATGTTATTGTGTAACACATTCATATTAAATAATATGTATTATTAAAAAAAATTACCATAGATGGAAAATCATTTTGATTGATCACATAGATAATTCCATGAGAAAAATAGAATTTCAACTTTGAAAATAAATTTTTTAAATTTAATTTATTTCAATATTATTTTCATTCAAAATAAAAATAGAAAATAATAATATATAATATATATAAACATCTATTCAAGATCATATAATAGACTATTCATTTCATACTTGTTAATGCAATTATTACATTAATGCTTCCAGAATAAAGTCCAAAGTGCATTTCTCAGAAAATAACACTAAGATCAAATTTAATTTTTTTAAAATTAATAAATGGGAAATGTTTTATCCTAAAAGAATTTTATTATGGTGGGTACATTCTTTAAAACTTATTTACAAGAAAATAACATCAATGAAAAGGTTTTTTTCAAGGATATAAATAAATTCATGAATTGATTAAAATAATGTTTTTAAATATTTTGTATATAATGTAATAAAATAAGGGATATATGAACTATAAAAAAATAAAAATAGGAGAATAAAAAAATATATATATAAATATGTATTTACAATGAAATTATAATATTTAATTATTAGAAACATAATCCCAAATAATCCATATAATTGATGAGGTAGAAAAATATAAATATTACTACATTAGTAACTACAGAATCATATGCACCATAAAAGAAAGAACATCATATGGATATTTATAAAACACAATAATGATTATAATAATACATAATTATATTTATTGATAGTACAAATACATCACAAAAAATAAACAACTAGCATGTAAGGCATGTGTCCGACTGAAATATAAGTGTGATGAAGACCCCTTCACCATTCATTATCCCCATTATAGAATAATATCACGTAAAACATAAAATATCATAAAATTTATTATAATATTGATACACATTTTTAATCAGGTATTATATAAATCACACATAATAAACATGTTGTAAATATAGTATATACCTCCCAAAAATAAAATAATTACTAGAAATTCATTTCTTTATGTCTCGATTTCGTTCGTTCATGTTTGATCTTCATATATCATAAATAAAGGATTCATATAAATATATTAAATAACCACCCAGAAATATAAAACAATGTATTTTTTTTATTATGAACTAATATAACCCATTTATTACAATTTTTTTAAAATCGTGTTTTAAGTAAAAAATAAAGTGTTTTTCATGTGTCTTTTAATTTTTTATTTTTGGTCCTTTAACGTTTATCATGGTTAGGTGATCATAATAATGTTCACCATTATATAAATATAATATATATTCATTAGATATTTTTATATATTAGTCCATAAAATTTATATATTGATATTGAAATACATCATTAATGTTGAGGGTAGGATGTACATATATCAAATTATTGGTTCCATTTTATCAAAACATTGACCGATAGAATGGTAATGAAATTATAATACATAGATAGGAATTTTTATATCATATATAGAGCATATAATCATTAAATTTATTCTTATATCCCTCCATGAAATGATTATGTGAAATAAGAATCACATCATTTTATGAGGAAATAGTCCATTGTACACACAAGTGACAATATCATATTCCCTTCGAATGGAATGTAAGAAGGATTATGTGGTATTATATTTTCATAATTATAAAATATCACAGATATCATATATAATTATTAAATACATCATTATAAATTTTAATGGGATGTGGTGATGGAAACAAATTACATTTTTTGTGAGGCATTAGTCTACCACATGCATAATTGATAGTTTTGACCTCCAATCCATTAAAATGGAGATAATTATAGGTGATTTAATAAAATAAGTCATAGTAGTGTTAGGTAGACATGTTAGATATTTTATCATAACCATAAATATATGAATAAAAATTTTACGAGTATGAGTAAAAAATAAAGGGTATAGTGAATACAATTACTATCACTTAGAATAACCACTATGGATAGCCTATTAAGGACCATATGGTTTTTCTTTTGGTATTTGCAGTATCTCAAGATCACAACTGAGGATTTCTGGGAGATATTTTCTTAGTGCTTCGTTGACCAAAATACCTTGAGTATTTTTATGATGTTAGGTGAAGAGGCATCCTTCTATAATAACAGAGTGAAAATATTTTAAAATAAACAAAATCATTCATTATTTTGATGTCCCCAAATCAAAAATGCACATGAAATTGATATAAAATGTATTATTCATATGATATGGTTAATAAAATCCTCCACCATACAAGCAATTATTTTTTAAAATAATTGTTTCTTGTAATTTTATATACATTGACCATTTCAAATTTCATAACAGTAATTTTGGTTTTTATATATCTAAATTATAATTTATGGCTAGAAATAATATTATCCTAATTACATAATTTTAAAAAAAATAATTATGAATATAAAATTAAATTTATAAATTTAAAAACCTTGTTTGTGGGTAATAACTTTTAACATGAGATCATGAAATGATCAAAACCCTATATTTTCCATTACCATGGTAAAAATGTTTTTAAACATTAAGGGTACATTTTAATTATGATAAAAGAAACATTGGTCCAGGAATGGGCTATATTTAATATTTTATAAAATATAACAATAACATGGTATTGGAAGGTATTATTTGGGATAATAAATCATACAATTAATTATATCTTATTAGAAAATCACGTTAACAATATTATTGATACTACTCAGTTAATATCATTAAATACATCAATAACAATATGGAATTAAAATATATCATTTTGAGAACTATATATCAATTGATATTAATATAAAAAATTCTTGAAATACTATAATTTATTAAATTTATTTTACGTTTTATAATTTTTGACAAATGTTTTTATTAAATAATTATTTTGATGGAATTACTTAAGTATTTAAAGCAATTATATAATAAATAACTATAAATATTAAATTACCCATAAAAAATTAATTTCAAAAATATCAATAAGACAATAAATATTCATTTAAGTGATTCTTTTGGACCTATGTGAAAAAAAATTAAAATTTGCACATAAAATGGAATCCTTTAGACCTTTTCTTTACAAGAATTATTCTCTTCATCAGATTCATTGAAAAATGACAAAAAAAACATAAAAATATATCCTATTGTAATAAGAATAAAAATATTAATAAAAAATAAAATTTGGATAACATTTTTTTGTCACTTTATCCCTTATATAGTAGATTATACCATGGGAAACCTATTTTATCCTTTACTATAGTCATTGATACTTATTATTTATTGTTCATTATGAAAAAATAATACGTTAATATAATTATATAATATTAAGTATAATTTTTCAAAAAATTGAATCCATTCTTCAAAAGTCAACCCCTAGATGAGGAAATTTTTAAAATAAACATAAACTCACATACATGTTAAAAAATGTTTTACCAAAGGAAAAATTTTTAATTTTTTTTAATGTTTTACATTTAAAAATTAAATATGAAACTGATTATATTGATTTATATTTGAGTTAGAAATATATATTTCTACTAATTTTAATTTTAAATAATATTGTAAAATATTAATCATTGTAAATTCTTTATATAAAATGGTAGTTTTTTAAAAAAAATGTATTTTTCACTCTTTTATGAATAATAAGTATATTTATAAAATTCAAAAAAAAATAACCAATGATAATTTTTACACATTAATTCAAAAAATAAAATAATTTTTATCAAATATAATATAAAAATGTTTCATAATTTGATTTATTATTCATTTATAACAAATAAGTAAAATTCTATTTTTGAGAAATTTTTATATTTAATTCTCAAAAAAATTAATACTAAGTAATTACATATTTATATAAATTTTTTCCATAAAAAAATTTGTAAATAAATTTGAGAAAAAGATATTTCTATAAATTCCCCTCTATTACAACATGTATGTACTATTAACTTATGATCCAAACACTATTTATTTTAACAATAAAACTTTATTAAAGGATAAGAAATGGTTCTCGAGATTCTTGGGCTCATTTGGAGACAATAAATGTTTAAAATTGGATGGAACATTTTTTTGCTAGTTACTGAAATCTATGAAACTCAACTGTGTGGGGGAACACTGTACAAAATTGGAAGCCATAAGATTATTCTAAAAATGTATGAGTTTGAGGTGCATTCCTGGGTGAAATTTTATAGGGGAGTGACATTAGAATTATTCATGGAAACAAAAAAAATTATCCATGCCCATATAAGGGTTCCCATAGAATGTTTGTGGTGCACTGTTTTACTGATGGTGTATGCAAACCATGCAACCCATTAAATAAAATTAACATAATAATTTTTCCACTTTTTATTTAAACACCTTAAACAAACTTCATAGTTAATTTTCTTCCAATAGTGCATGCCCAATTCTCCTTCATCCTACTACTTTAGGGGATTTTAAAACCCCTTATGTAAGTTCTATTTTATTCACTATAAGATATATTGGAATCTTCCCAGTAATATATCCACTAATCTCTATTACTTTAATAGAGTATCTTCACCTTTTTTCCTTTACTTTAGTGATCCAAATTTCTCCTTATTTTTTAAAAAAGTTATCATTATTATGATATCATCTATTATAGGCTTATTCAACGCCCTACACTATTCATGGATAGTGCTACAAACCTGAGGTAGATATTTTAGCTTATGTCCAACATGTTTTTCACTTTTATGACATGCTCTATGGTTCTATTCTCCATAACGTTTTCTAGGCATCCAAACAATTTATATCCAATTAAATTTAATGATTTATCATTCCCAGTATGACCCAAGCGAGTGGTGAATCCACTATTTAGTTTATCTTGATGACCTAAGCCGCCCTAATGGAGGTGTTATTACTTAAATGATTGTTTTTTATTTTTAAGTCTCAAAAACACATATGTGCTTGTGGGATCCATTGTGACAAATTCTATGCGATAATAAAATGAATTGAAGTAATTGGCGGGTCCATAGATTTTCCAAAAAACATCATGTTGTAAGTTAAATTTTTTTTGTTTAATTTCATTTATATTTTTAGTAATTAACTTTAGATGAAATGACATGCATAATTAATTGGTTTTTTCTTGCTATGAATAAATTTCATAAGCAATAAAATAGTGATACAAGGGAATCTAAATATTGATATCCTTAGATGGGTTATATGTTATCTATAATTAGAACTTGTGTATGGGTTTTCTACATGATGAAAATAAAACTATTTTGGAAAGGGATATTCTCACTATGTAATGTCCTTATATCTATTGGAGTGATAATGGATCCCAATGGGATAAACATGGGATGTGCTCAAAGGATTTATTGTTATGCTAGTTTATGATTAATTCTTAGTCTCCCTCTATGAGATACTATGGATGGTCTCAGATAGATGTTTTCAATATCAAGGTTGTGATATATGTGGTTCCATTTATGGATAAGCATGGATGGAATCTTATGACCAATAATATTTATTACACATATGGTGAAATACATGGGTTCTATGTTTTGGTTCACCATGGATAGGAAGTGGTTGCTTCATAATTAAATATGATGACATTATTTTTTAAAAATCCATGAATTATAATTTTTTTATCAAAATGGATGATACTACTATAAAAAACCAAAATATAGGGAACAATATATATCTTTATGTAATAATTTTCCCAACCCATTATACCTTATATTATATATACATATGTTACCATAGTTCTAAGACATCTAGAATAGGCTGAATAAGGTAGTTCTGTTGAGTATCCTTTGAGGAAGTTGAGTTGTGGTATTAGGTAATGTATTTAATTATTTATTTCATTCCTTCAATTTAGTATTATTATCACACATCTGATTTTATGTTCACATTCTGGATTGATATAGTCAGTATAAGTGGGGGATACTGGTAATATATCACACACTTCTTGGGAAACCGATGTTACCAAAGAAGACTTCATGGATTTAGGTATAAATAAACGGAAAGGGCAGTATCATATTTTTGATTCTATATTCTAGAAAATATTATAGGTTTAGAAGACCGAGCCTAGGCTCATTATGTTGGTAATGGATTTTTTTGGAAATTTTTATATTTTTTTATCATGTGTTATGGGAATGTATCCAAAAATATTCATTCACTAATATTTATTAAGAAAAATGATGAAAATCATCATTTTGTATCTATTTATTAGTTAGCATCCACTTGTTCACTAATTATTATTATATTGATTAATTATATTATTTTAGATTCTTATATATTTATATATTACCAATTTTTTTCCCTCTTACTAACAAGGTAATAGTCATCCCAAATTTACACCTTGGACCCTCACTTCTAGTTATCAGCCTCTGGCCTTTACAGAGGCGCACTTGAGTTCGTGTAGAGAACTATCTTGGGGAATGTCTTTTTTGATTCCATGGATGTTTTCTAAAATGTGGTATCTGATTCTATTTTTTCATGGTGTCATATTTTTTGTATATTAAATAGTAATATAGGATGTAATGTGATTTGTTAATGAACTTATGCCTGGGAGTATCTAACACATGAATAGAGGAAAACCCAAATTACATGAGATGGTTTATTGTTGTTATTTATTGTTCCAATTATAGTAGTGATGATTTTGACTATGGGTGAAGAACATGTAATGTGGTGGTGTTGTTTTTTATATTCTTATAAGATAATATAATTACCCAGGCCAGATGATTTGATGGTGATGTAGTTCATTCCTCAAACAAGGCCCCATAGGACTTGAATTTCATCAATTATGTAATATCATACCATTTTACCGACATGCATTATTGATATTATACATTCTTATTGTGTAGGGAGTTATTTTCGTCTATTGAAACGTGTTGATATTTCATTAAGAGATAATATAATTTAATTAATTTCTGATCAGAAATAAATATAAATGGTTTCATCCCACATATATTTGTGATGAAAACATAAGTTAACAATTATGCCACGATCATGCGAGGAGCCATTTTTTTAATGTCTCATACATTATTTGATTGGATTAATGTATTCCAAATTCAATTTAATAAACATATACTTCAACAAATATAGATTGTAATTCATTAAATACAATCACTCTACCTAACCTATTACATCATAATACAATATGTAGAGGCTAGGTTCTAAAATCCCGATGTTCCAATGTCAGTTTATAATGAGTTTCAGCCATTATATTTAGGGAAATGGATATTCATTTAACAAAACATCAATATCAATATACAAAAAATAAGAATGAACATAAATAAAATATCATTTTATGATGAAAAGGTTACCATTATGTGGGGATTCCAAATAAACTATATATTTACTTTCATCTATGGAATATATCTAAAACTAAATATTCTAGAACCTATAATGTTCCATGTGAGAACATTACGATCACCTGACAATAGTAGTGAAAAGTAGTGCGTGTCTCCTATAATCCTTATGTGATACTTCCTATCACCTTGATCATGCACCAAGAGCATTTAGAGAGGTGTAAACAGTTCAAAAAAAATCCTAGTTCATGTATTAATCTAATTTTACATATCCTATATATAGTAAATCATATCTGATGTATAATCCTATGAATTTAATACTGATTACTTCTCAATATCCTCATATCGTAAGCCAGTTGGGTGGAAAAAAACATGATCCAGATGTAGTGGCCCCTAAGCCACCAGTGATACCTCCTATATCTCCACCCAAGGAAAATCATGTCAATCTTTCACCGGGAGCGAATGCTTATTTCATAGATTTATTCTTCTATATCATTATGTCTATATAGTGTTCTCCTCGACATTCCTTCTAATGACCCAAAATTTTATAAATAAAATTCCACTTACAATATACCTAAATATGATATTGATTTTTTAGAAAAAAACATTCAATTATTTGGTTTTATTATTTTTTACCAAATTTAAAACGCATTTAATCATATTTACTATTGACAATATAGCCCTTGAATAATTCTCAAATGATTAGTTTTAATATAGGGTTTTGACAAGTCCAAATGACATAGGAAAATGAAGTGATAACCTCAACCAGTAGAATTTTACCCTACGAAGTCCATTTATCAATTCTTCAGAGGGAGATATAATCTCTAGGATTTTAAATTGACCAAGTCCAAACAATGATCCAACAACATTAGAATGAGTGAATCAATTAATGGCACATGTTCCTGCTCATTGAGATCATAACCCAAACCTTGTAAGTCGAACCACTCCATGAATGTATCTTTGTCACACACATTATCCATAGAGTGTTTGTCGGTGTATTAAATGGAAATGTATCCAGATCATGTAAATATTAATATATAAAGTTTTTTTATTGTAGTGAATATATTATAATCCTATTATAGTTTCTTTATAATTCATTTTTACAGTGATTGAATAAAACATAAATAGTATTTTAATTAATACTATAATTCAAATAAATAATTTGTTTTGATAAAATAATCGATATTTTAGATAAATTTTATTTTAATAAATTTTTCTTAAATAAAATTTATTAAATGTAAATTATTATATAATTTTTATGAATTAAAATTTACTTTTTATAATAGTTCAAAACTATTCTCTTAAAAAACCTATCATTTCTTAATAAATTTTGATTTTATTTTAAATGCTAAAATTCACATATTTGTGAAATTCTATAGATAAAAATAATATTATTTCTTGGGTCCAAATGTAGAAATTATCTAACAATGATTTTTTTAAAATATTCTATTGATGTTGAATTTTCATGAAAAAATTAAATACTGTATATATATATTGTGTGTATTATGACAAAAAATGACCCATATGTAATGTAATAAGTACTACAAAACGTATATATGACCATATATAAGATTTTTGTTTTAAATAATTGTATTTTAGGTTTATTTTACTAATTTTATAATTTTATTTTGAGTCCTCCAAATCCAATAATATATTTTAACGTGTTATAATATTTTCTTTTAGTGCATGACTCGCATCCATATAAGATAAGGAATTATTTTAATTATTTTATGAATTATCCTTATAAAATATTACATACCACCAATATTTAAGTGAAAACATGGGAAAACTTAGGGTAAGGCATGTGGTTTTGGTAAATTAAGTATATAGAGTCCAAAACATATGATTGAAGATTATTAAATAAATACCAAAAATTCCAATATAAACCAACCAATGATCCATATTCCATTAAAATCATTTAATGACTTCATAAATATGACATTACATCATAATATTCCACCCAAGGATCCCCCATCCTTTCTAGAGGAGCCTCTAAAATTTTTGGATTCATACACTTAATTAAGGGATCTTCACCTTCTCTTCATTATTCCAGTTTCTATGTTATAATATTCCATTTATCTATAATTACTTATGTCGGGATATTTATTTACATGTATTATTTACATTATATTTGATGTTAGTTTATGAAATACCACATAACTAACAACAACCCATTTTATGAATTTTTTTGTTACATCATTATGATATTGAAATTTTAGTATGATTTTATATAACAAATAAATTGTGTAGTTAATACTATAAGAATTTCATATAAATGGTTTTCATTATTTGGATTATAAACCTCTTGCATGTGGGACATACAAAATTTACTCCACACACCTTGATTGTGTAATGCAATATGATACTGAAAGAATTCATGTTGGGTAATATATATAGACTCATAATATTAATAATAAAATAAAAGGGGTAGGTTCATGTTAAATTATATATAATATCATGTATTGTGTAGGGTTAAGCCTCAAGAGATGTTAGGGGGGGATATAGAGTGAACCTGATCTCTTTATTGGACATCATCCCTAATTATGTATCAAAAATAATTTTTGAACTATGATTATTAAGGAGAGTTTTATGTTGTTTCCATGTTTCCCATGTTTGTTTTTGAATTATTACTCTATATCATGTTACATTTTTCATGTGAATGATTCTTATTCATCTTATTCTATAACTATATAACCATTTCCTAACATGATTTATGATTTTCATTTTCATTTCAATACTTGCATTTATAGATCACCCCATTTGTATGAATGTCATCATATTATCCCTTGTAATTTTAGGTTTGATGATATAAAAAATCTCAACAATATATATGATGTTTTTAGTATTTTATATTGTTATATAATGTACCAAATTATCATATAAATTATACTTCTTGATCTTTCAGTTTTTCTTATGTGTCATATTTTTTAATAAATAATTTATTGATGTTTAATAAAGAGGGGGGTTTTATGGATTATGTGAATGAAAATGTTTAGTAATTTTTTGGATTAGGATTAGAAAATACTAGAAAATTTATTAAGGATAATATTAGGTATAAGAAAACATGTCTCAAAATTTGTTAAGTACAGATTATTCATTTAATCTATAAAATAAATACCTTCATTGATACTACAAGTGGATGTAGTTCTATAATAAATGTACCTATTAGTAAAAACACCAACTAGGTGTGCTTGGACTAACATGGTGTAACCTAGTACATGAATATTGTCCATACAATGAACCTAATATGACCCTCCCAAAGGATATGTTTTCACCAATTAATAACCCCATATTTAACCATTAATAAGGAAAAAATGACTATAATAACATATGTATCGAAATAGATCATAGATAACAAAAATTGAAATCAATGAAATGATAAATCAAGAAATTAAGATAAATTTATAAGTAATATATTTATTGTAATTTTATTTCCATTCATGTGTTTAATAGTTGGAAAATAATCATCCGTATTTTTTACCTTTTCAATACAATGGATTGAAATATAACGAATCATGTAAAAAATCAATGTGAGGGGAAATGTGATAACATCCCCAATGATATTCTAAACCTAATGTGAGCATGAATAATGAACATCATGATGGAAATATCTTATGAGAGTTGGGTTCTTATTACAATCCTTGATCAGGACGAGCATCCAAATCCCCCAAAGAGAGAGAATGATATGTTTTATTCCTTTAATCATCAAATTCCTCTTACACTCTATGGATCATATGATCCCTTAATTAAGGAAAAATAGATCATCTATAATTCTCCTTCCATAAATATTTTTACAGAAGAAGGTTCTATTAGTTTTGTGTCATAACGAGTGTAACAAAAAACAGTGGGGATATTAATGTAGAATAAAAATCCGAAATAACATATTTGAATGATGGGGGATAAGGAATTGAAATTTTTTCTATAATTATTTTCCTCTCACACTCTAAAATATAATGCAAATTGATTTACCTTCCCTAATAAAATTATATGAACTATATATTTGAAATTATAAGGAAAATATCACAAGACTAGCATGATAGACCACTACTATTATTGGTAACCCCTAATGCAAGGTTGACTACTTCATTGGTAGGAAAAAATCTACTCTATTAAATGACCTATAAATCTAGTACTTTGATAGATATGAGGAAATTTTACCACAAACCATCAATGTTTAAATGGAGATCAGAAAATATAATGGGTATCTTGGGGATATGAACTATAATGTAGATATTAATTCAGGTAGTCCTGGGTTTAAATCTTATTGTGTAATGAAATTTAAAAATCCCTCTTTTCAATGGTGTGAAATGAAGTACTCTAGAAAATTACTACGTGGGGTGTTGAAATGATTAATATGTCAGATGGAAGGACAAAAAGCTGACAATTAACGATAGAAGAAACTATCTAATGAGATGAAAAAGAGTAAAACTCCAGTTAACCATCATCACATAATTCACTAGTACAAATCCAATGAACTGGGGCACATTGAATGCCAAATCCCTAATTCAAGGGTTTTTAGAGACAACCAGCAACCTCTAAGGCTGCAAGAGAGAGCTTTCTCCATCAAAACAACATATGTGTATCCTAAAAAGGAATTGGTGACAAGTTTTTTAATTATTTATTCAATAATAGAAAACATCATTTTGATTCTTGGTATAAGAATTCCATTTTATCATGAGTTTTTTTAAATATCTATTCATACAATACAACATTGAATGGATGTAGAGTTTTCTGTGAAAATAGAAAGTAGTGTAATTATTATATCCCATTCATATAACTCCTCTAATATTGATAATTGTGGGTTAAACATCCCAGTAGTCCTTGATATACTCACATTGGTGGGATTTGATAAAATTATTTTTATGGATTGACTTTCCCTATATAGATCCAACATAATTTTATGAAAGAAGGAAATCACTCACCTTACTGAAAATTGACTGGTGATTCTATAAATGTGTAATTTAGAGGATGAATCATTTTTATAACCAGCATATTAAGAATGAATATTATATACATATAAGAAAGAATATCATTCTCATATTATTTAGTCCAATGATAATTTCAACATTGATGAAATTTCTATTATGAGGGAATATACTAATTTTTTTCATGAATAAATGGATGGTCTTTCTTTCATGCAAGATGTACAATTTCTAAGAAAGATTATACATGGATCATTTATATTATTGTAGACAATGAATAGAAAAAATATTGTGTTCAATGAAGAAATGTATAAATAATAATAGGAAAATATTGACAAAGGGTTAATATGCCCAATTTCTTTAACTTGGGATGAACTAGTCCCCTTTATCAATAATAAGGATGGGTTAATGAGAATTTTCATTGATCATTATAAACACAATAAGAACACGATAATGAACAGGTATCCTATTATTTATATAGATTACTTGTTCAGTCAGTTACATCATGAACAATTGTTCTCCAATGTGGTTATGTGGTCTTGATTTTACCATGTTATGTACATGAAGAGGTATATACCCAATACTTCCTTTCCAATAATGTATGGGAACCATATGATTATTGTAATTCCATTTAGACCCCTATTTCTCACATAATATTTAGTGAAACGTTGAATATAGTCTTTAGAGATTACATTGAATATTTTTTGTAGTATTTATAGATGATAATATAATATACACCAAAATCAAGGATGAGCATAAGAATAATCTATGAATTACTCTAACGACCTTATAAAAAGAGAAAATTAATGCTATGTAACACCAATTTGAGTTTTGGTTGAAGGAATTATTCTATTTAGGAAATATCATCACAAGAAATGTGATATCAATGGACCATCTAATGATAAATACAATTTAAGGATGGAGAGTGAAACATATTTAACATATATCAATAGTTTCCATAGATTACCTTGGCTTTATCATGGATTTTTATGAAATATCTCAATATTGTAAAACCCTATAATGATCATAACTCAGAATATAGTCTTCATTTCATGGAATTATAAGTGTGATGAGAGCATAAATGAAAAGAAATAGAAGATGATTACAAAACCATTACTCACACTACCAAAAAATGGAGAACTAATTGTAGTATTCAGCGATGCTTCGAAGAAGGGGTTGAGTATCTAACAACTGAGAATGGAGAATTCATAGTATGTGCTTCATGGAAGTGGAATGTTCATGAATTAAACAACACATTACATGATCTGGAGTTGGCTGCAATGATCTTCTCATTAGAAATATGGCATCATTTTCTCTTTTAGGAGATGTGTGAAAAATATATGGAACAGAACAACAATAAATATATATTTACACATAAATAGTTGAATATAAGGGAATGATGATGGTTAGAACTGATCAAGGACTATGACTTCTCAATTAACTAGCATCTAAGGAGGGCAAATAAAAAGGATGACACTCAATGTTGATAGGACCCATCAATTATATCATCGATAAAAATTGATATGGATATAATATTCTTGGATTGGAAATGTATGGAAATGGGAATCATAATGTAATTTGATTTATAATTAATTTAACAATTTATTTCTCATCCTTCCCTTTTTGAGAGGATAAAATATCTTCAATGTGATTATCATGTAATATAAAGAAATTAGAAACTATAAAAATGGGAATTCCATAGAGTTCAATATTAATGAAGAAAGAGTTCTATGATTAGTTTGAATACTATGTGTACCGTCAAATTAAGAGTAATTAAAGGATATATTAAATTATGCATGTACATCAACAATCTATATAAATCTAATATGAACAAATGTCAATGGAGGTATTTGATAATAATATTGGTGGGTAAATATGAAGAAGGAGATCACAGATTATACATCATGATGTCTTGAATGATTGAATGTGAATGGGAAAAGGAAAAAATATAAGGGGGTGATGAAACCATTACCAACACCAAAATATAAATTAGAAAACAACAACATTGAAATTTTAACCAAACATCAGAAGACATCCATAGAAAAAATGATATATTTTTTTTGATTTGAATCATCATACATAAAATGTACACTTAATTACAATTTGACAAGATGTAATCATGGATCAACATGTGCGGAAATAGATTAGACGAGTGGTACGGTTGTATGAAGTACCACTATAAATTTTAACTAGTCAAGTTTTTAGATTCCCCTCCAAGTGTTGTAATGGTATCCAATATTATCAAAACAATTTGCTAAACATTAGTATGACTGATTAAACCTGAACTGATCTCCAATCTATGAAAAATATATAGACTATTGAGAAATATTTTATAGATTCCTAAATTTATTTGATAGAAGGATGAGTATATACCTCAATCCATTTTCTAAAATAACAATTGTTTACACTCTATCATCCAAATTGGACTTTCATGTCTTTATTTAACACTCATTAATCATGGAACAAAATAGGATATTTAATGAATTCATTTTGTATGATCTATGTGGTATACATAAGCATGAGAATGAATCAAAATAGATAGGTGGGCCCATAAATATATATCCCTCCAATGCATTGGGTAATGTTAAATATCATTATACATCATGGGGGGATGTGATGTGAACTGAAAAACAATATTGGAAATTTTCTATCATGATGTCTTGGAATTTATCCTTGAATTTGATTATGATGTATTTTTTTTATGTTTCAATATTTCCCTTGATGTGTTTATTATTACCATGATGTATCATGTCTAATTATTTATGTTTAGTAATCCCACTCCTTTTATTACTCATTGATATTCATATTTTCTGACATGTTTTACAATATTGTATTTTTATTCTTTTACTATGATTTATAGATAACCACTTCTCTAATGTATGTCCTTAGGTTATCGATCACAATTTTAAGTGCAGGAATGTTGAGGATGTATTTAATAAAAATTATTTCTTTTCAATTATAATTTTTCTTGTATGTACATAAATAGAAAATACACTATAAATCATGATCGTTGTGGAAATATTATGTACAATATTATGTAATAAATCAAGTATTAATGAAAAATATGAATCAAGTTTGTTATATGAACCTACTTTGGAAGAGATGTCCTGAGAATACTAGTTTTAACATCATACCAACAAATCGATGGATGGAGGTTCTCATTCTGTTTTGTCCTGGATAGATGTCATACTATCTATATCCTCGCATATCAAGATGCCTAGACAGTGGAGGGTGATGATATCTAACCATGTGCAATTTGATTTTAACAACTATTGGTGGGATATCATCACTCAGGATGGACATCATTAGGGTATGCTTTTAGGGGGAATATTAGAGGGCCATCATTGAATTAATATTTTTGAAAACATTGATACCATACTACTATATTGATTTTATACACCTTAACAGTAATTATATATTGGCGATGGAGATTTAAATCATTTTACTAAATTACTATGATTGTCATCAATATTTTCCAATGACGAGTTGATGACTATGATTCAATTTGAGATTTGGCTCGTATACACCATCTGAATGTAGGTGAATATTTTTTTATTGACTAAAAATCCAGAAATAGTTATCCAAGATCTCACTACAGAGTATAACATAAGGGGTGTTGTAAATGTGAGCCAAATCGGTTTAGCTACTAGAAATAGAGACGATTTATGTAGCGGCATTAAGCATTGATTCATGGTTTCATGAGGGAAATATATCACCAACATGGAATGCAGCAATAGTTATGTGGTATGTTACCACTGTTGAAGTGTAGGGAATAAAAATCCCCAATGTGTGAGAAACAAAATTGAGTGCTGAGATTGAAAATATATGGTCCACCTTTAGAAATTATTTTAAATTTTTACTCATTCAACTAGTTAGAGGGGATATGTGTCTAGTTCACAATAAAAAATGGGATTAGTTACTCCAAATCATGGTAGGAATGTTTATACTACTAATCGATCAGGCTATAGAGGTGTCCATTTTAAGGGAAGACAGACATTAGATGTTCGATGCTAGTAGAGTGGACAAACCCAGGTTTTCCAGGTTTCCTCTTAGGTCAATGATTCCGGACATATCTATATTTTGTATCCTATGTATGATGATATAATTCAAATTCCTTATACAATATGTTTTAATATTATAATAGAAATTTTATTAGTTTATGTTATATGTGATACATTTTTTTCACGGCCCTATATATCTGATGCAATTTTGGAATGTCTATGCCTAATTAGAGGGTGCTTCAGTGGCGTTATGACTCTCGACACAATTTTAGGGTTATTATGAGAGAGTATATTTCAATTCAATGAGTTCCCCATTATGAATAATTGGTATGGATTATTTTGGAATTCATTATCACTATGATGACTATATTCTATGTAATTCTTTATTTGTATTGGATATTTTCTTATTGAAACCAGGTTGATAACAATTTCCAGGGGAGTTAATTACCTCACCTTATAGAATACATATATTCTTAAAGGTTAATGAGAAATATAGGTTTTTTATTCTATACATGATGATATTACAAAGAGATTTATCAGATAGTGTGTCTCTTTTTGAAAATATAGGTATTTAAGCGTGTAAAATTCATTCATATAGATATACAATTCATGGATGTCTTTGTGGACAAATTTCATATTTTTTCCATTTTATATATAGGCGTATTTCACCATCAATATAGTTCTATGTGTGGCATCAGTTTCCAATCCACAATATAGCATACCAACTAAAAAGAATCTGAAACTCATAATACAGTTCAAAGATGCAAAATATTATTTTGACCCAACACATTTCCTTCAGGTTTACCTATATGATTCCCTAAAAATGTGGATAATACAGTCATATTTTGTATAGGATTAAAATTTTTTGACCATATTATTTTAAAAAATGAGTATCCACTGCCTCATATAGACGATCTATTTTACTAAATTTGCATAGAAAAATTTTTATAAATGATTTATATATGGGTATTTATCATATACTGCATGTTATACCTATGAACTCACACAAAACATCATTTTGATGTTATCGTATATTTTATGAGTATTTCAAAATTAATTATGTTATTCTGAATGAGCTAAAAATCCATATAGACTTGATTAATATGGTTTTTCACCTATATCGTGATTGAATTTTTGATTTAATATTTCAATACATCCTACTCTGTTTTTTGCAACAGAAAAGGCCATGCTAACAATCCTGATAACTTGAAAAATACAGTGAGATAAATGAATATTTATTTTATTCTTAATATATTACACTATATGATCAACACGGTTTTCTTCTCTGTTCTTTTCATTTTATAGGAAGATATATATATTGTAGAAAATAATAGGATCATTGTTCTTTCATTGGAATATTTCTAGAATACCATTTATGTATGGGGTATCTGAGGGATGGATGGATATTATAGGTGATTCATATAGAAAATACCATGCCTAAAATTTCATTATATGCACATGAAGAAAAGGGTGTGAACTACCCCTAGTATAAAAATTGTTAGACAACCATTTATGGGTTGGATGGGTGAATGACATCCACATTGATATTGATTCCATCATACATAGACTAAATCTATAATGTTTAATGATATACTTATGGAAATTGGAAGGGAATAGTTATAACATAGGGTGATCGGTTTGAAGCCTAAGGTTACAGTTATCTGAGACCCCTTTAGTGGAATTACACTATGCATAGCCTCAATCATGCAATCATGGTTCAAAACCTATGTTCGTGTAGGCAGTACTTTTGGGGGAGAAATTCATTATTTACAATGATCCAAATAGTATCAAATACATCACTACATAGTGATATTTTAATCTCATATAGTGAAACTGTATTAAATACCTATAGTCAACAAATTTTGGTACTTCATATAAACTCAAAAGGGTTATTAAGTTGATGAAGTCTATAGATAGATATATCAGCCGAAGAATTCCCATGAGGGCAGTTGGGAGTAAATGTAGACTGATCGATTAACTCAAATTCACCTGGAGGATAAAAAAATGAAAAGGTAGAAAATTTTAATAGATATTGTAGTGACATACTCTCTTCATTAGTTATGGAAGATTATAAAACTATATGACTATAAGGGCCTCATCCCGATTCATAGATTCACGTGTGAGATCCGACAACCAAGTTGTGGTGTTCGTGATAATAAGATCATGCACATCCATGGTTGTCTCTAGTTTCCTTCAGACATACAGGATGGTTGATGTAAGAATATCTTGATTCCTTCTCAGATGTATACCCCAGTATTAACAATATATAATGAGGAATTTGTCTCTAGTATTGATTTCTAGGATTTTAAGAGGTAAATAACATGTTTCATCATGATGTGTTCCACCTCTCAAAAGGTTAAGGCAGAACACTAGTTACAAACTAGACTAGTACATCCTCTATCTATTAATATTTTGAATGTAATGAGGACACCATGAATTTCATGATGGGCATATGATATCCCCTTAAGGCAGTGATGTTGTAGGGCTGATCTTTAGTAGGATGACCAGGGTCTCAAACATTGTACGAATCCTCTATACCTTCTCCATTGATGACCATGGGTGCATTTATATTCTATATATTTTTCACCATCATGTTCATCCCCATTGTATCATTTCACATCATGATGATCACTTTACATCATAGTTCTTGTTGGGGCTATAGAAGGCACAATTTTTACATGTAAACATGAGTAAAACATATCACACTCAAACCAATGGGATATCTAAGTGGAAGATATGTGTACCAGAGGATGTGTTCTAGGAATTAAAAATTGATTTTTGATGTTCATTGGAAAAAAATATAGTTTTTTGATTTTCATAAAATAATAGATTTCAAACAAAGATTCAGATCACTCCATATGAGTCCTTTTATGGTAGGTCGTTATGTTCTCCATTGTGATTATTTGGGGATTTTGAGGATGTAATAATAGGTTCTAATCTTGTTCATGAGACTCTAGAGCATTTATATATGATTTAGAAATGTCTAGTCACATCTCTATCTAGGAATAAGTCTTATATTGATCATCAACATAATACTATGGACTTATATGTTGATTATTGGGCATTTTTCCATTATACGACCAAAATCAGTCATAAAAGAATTGGTATATAAGGATAAATATCACCCCTTTATGTTGGTCCTTTTGAGATAGCTGAGAAACTCAGGCCACTACAATATTTATTGATGTTACATTAGAGGTACCATTCCATGATTTATTTCTTCTATGTATCATATATTCTCTACTTTCATACGAACTCACCTCATTCGTTTGAAAATAAGAATATTGATATAGAGGCAGTTGTATCCATTAAATAGGATTTTATAAGTATCATTGATCAGAGTGGAATGACATTAAATTAATTTTTTGTTCCACTAGTCATGGATTCATAGTTGTTAGACCATGTATATGAAGTGACCGTTTAGTTGGTTGCTGATGTACAAGTGCAAGGGTAAGAGCTTTTGGAATAAGTTTTTTTACAACCATTAAAAGGGAAAATATGTGGAGATTCATTTTATGATGGAATGTTTGTAATATCAAAGAATTATGGTGGGGTATGAAAACATATCATTCTATTCCATCCATAACTTTTAATGCTTCGAAAATTCTGTAATGTATATGGAATGGTTTGGGTAAATATGGGGATCACTTGGAGTCTGGAGTTTCATAAAATGAGAAGGACATATAAGACGCACAGTTAGATAATGGTTTATTCTAATCATGTGACTCAACCATTTGTGATACCCAATTAATTTGGTAATGAATCATGGTTATTCTAAAAGAAAAATTTTAGGTTAACACACATGGGGAGTTTCAGTTAATGGTGGAAGTGGCATTAAGGACATCATGAACACAATTGGGAAAACGGTTTCCCTAGCCTATGCAAAGGGTCCCCTTGGAAATTTTGGGGTGCATGGTTGTTTCATGGTTTGGTCAATAATACGACCAAACCATGAGGCCTAATAAATAATGTTAAATACATAGTTTTACCAATAAAATTATTCTATCACCTCAATCCATCTTCCTCCATTGTATTCCTCCAGTAATAGTCACCCAAATCTCATTTCACCTATCTGTTATAAGATTTCTACATATCCCACAAGCGAGAACCATTTTTGAAATTATCATATATGTTAAAATCGTATTTGTAATATCTAAATTAATATTTCATCATTTATTTGTTTTTATTCTACAATATTTTTCTTATATGACCTTACTTTCTCCATTTTTACGACGCTTGATGATTCTTATTATGTATTATATTCTTGAATGATTTTTATTTTACACTTGAAGAAGAGAGTTTTATGGTTCCAATGAACGTGGTCAATATTAATTTTATAATATTTGACTTCTTTTATGGAGTACATTGTTATATACACACCAAACATTTCTAGGGTCACACTTAAATTGTTGAATAAATTAAATTTGATTATCTATGATATCTGGTATGAAACTAGTCAGCGTTGAATCACCCATTTGGTCGATTTTGTCGACATAAGACAAACCAATTACATTGTCACTCCTTACAGGAACATTTTAATTTTTTATTATGTTTCCTAAACACCTTTTGATGCGTGGTTTCCCTTGCGATAAATGCTAAATAGAAAATATAACAAATTAAGGGAGTTGGAAGAATATGAGTTAGGCCCCAACACTTTGTGCTATAATTTAATTGATAACATAAATATATAGTCTATTTTGATTAATAAACTATAAATTAAATACACTAAAATTTAAATAGAAATGTTTTTTTCCATGTATTACTTCACTACTTAGAATATGTTGATACAAGGGATTCCAAATCAATATCGCATTGGATATTCATTTTTATGAATAATTAAAACTTTTAAATAGATTTTATACATTTGGGTTATGATAACATTTATGAAGGGGTCAGGTAACTATTTTTGTTAACTCCATGTGAGAGTAATTGGTTCCCTATGAGAGACACCATGGATGGGATTATAGGATAATGGTTATTCAAGTTCATGAGTGATACTATAGAGCCTATTTTAGATAACATGTATGGAATTAGCGGGATATATTCACAATATTGTGGGTTATATAGGGGATTCCATTTATGGGCCACCATGGATGGACTCCTATTGTATTGAGTATTTATTTTGGTAATGATGTGATAAATTTGTTCCTAGTTATGGATATCCATGGATAGACAGGAAATGTTGTATAATTATAATTTAATTGAATCTTTTTAATATAGATCGAGGAATTCCAAATTTCATAATAAATGGGTGTGTATGACAAAAAACACAATGTTGGGAAAATTCTAAATCATAATACATTTATTATAATGTTCCATTTTATGTTCTATCAAAAATTCATATGTTACCTAGGTTTAGAGATATATAAAAATGATGGAGTATGTAGTGTTAGTTGGGTATTCTTTTAGGAAACCTATCATGGTATTTGTTAATGTAGTTAATTATTTATTTGATTCATTTCATTTACTATTATATGAAAAAAAAATTATATAAAAAAATTATATTGATCTCGAAACTATTGTTTGTATCATACCATGTATATCATAGAACCTTCTTCAGCCACCCATTCTACCCATGTAGACATCACAATATCATTTATAGACAACGAGAATCCACTAGCCAAAGATGATTGATTTTGAGATCTATGATGGAGTACTGTTGTATATGACTATCCTTGGATTTTGATTCCTATATTGGTTGTTTTTGGATTTCAATTGTTACCATTGTAAAGACCAGTATAATTAAAGGGAAATTTTTTCTCAATTTTCATTGGGATTTTACAAGAACTTAGTTTTTGACGTCACCTGATTCTGAGGCCTGGTGTGCTCGGAATCTATTTCCGAAGTTTAGCTTAGGTGTATTTAGTGAACGAATGAACGAGTTTTTCTAACATTTGAATCAGTGCTCAGAATCAAATTCCAAGGGAACCAATGGAATTACAGTGCCGGTAATTGCTTAGAAACACTTTTTTCAGAGTTGCGTTTTCTCAGGTGTGGTTTTTAATTTTTTTTGGGGGTTAAGTTAAAGAATAAAATAAAGTGGTGCAACAATTTATTTTATTTTACGTAATGCGGCTTAACATATGTTAAGCGGATAATGTGGGAACGACAATATCCTACCCACATGGTAGGATATTTGTGAGGTGGCACCCAAATGAGCCCCATCGTTTCTTTTCTTCTATGTAACGCACCCGGACCCCCCATTTTTAAAAAAGTCAACCATGCATTTATTTGGGTTAAGAAACGCCTCATTAAATTGGGCGGTTAAATCGCTACAATTAATTCATTGAATTAATTTTTCATTTCTTATCTTTTGAATTCAAAATTATTATGTAATGATAATAAAATAAGGGAAGGACTTATTTTATTATGGTTGGGTTGTGTGTTGTGTTAAGTCTTTGGGAGAAAAAGAGAGGATTCTTCGTTCTTCGACGAAGAAAGTGATGAATGCACCGCCGTCGACGAAGAACACCGACCTCCGACAGCGGACGACGACTAGAGATGCCTTCCTCGGAGATCACCTAATGCCAACGACGTTCCTTCCGTGATGCTCCTCTTCTTCAGCGATGATCCTCTTCTTCCACGATGGTTAATTCTGTGACGAATGCTCGTTCGACGACAACGTTGAGGTAGAGATTTATTTTAATAATTGTTTGTGAATTCTCTTGTTAACCTTATTCTTTTATATTGGAGGCACCTGATACCGTAATAACGGGAGGGGGTCGGACCGCATGAACACGGACGACCGTCCTCTCACCTTTGGTTGTTGGATGTTTTTTGCGGCACGAACAAGGCAACGTGGTGTAGAAGCCCCACACAGAAAATATTAATGAAGGGGAAGAAGAGCGGCACTGTCGCGCCACGTCGTTGAAAACGAACCAATGATGTGGCGCCATCGTGCCACTCTAGAGAACCACAAAAGCACCGCAGACGTAGCGGGGATGTGGTGGAGGGGCGTTGCGTAGCCACGCCGCGCCGGACGGATGAAGGGTCGCGGCCGGTTCCGGGCCGCGGCGGAGCAAGGGAACCGGCGGCTGGTTCTGAGTCACGGCAGAGCAAGGGAACCGGTGACCGGGCCCGGGCCGCCGGCATCGGTGCAGGGGGACCGACCTTGCCGGTCCCATGGCGATAGAAGTCGTCCGGCCGGAGCAGTCCAGCCATACCGTGGATGAACTGGGGGTTCGAAACCCCCGGCTCATCGGAAGTAGAGGCCCCATTAAGGGGCCACGGTTTCTACACGTGGGGGTAGCGCCCCCCGCATCCGAACGGCTCGGTCGTTTGGCCGAGCACCTAGCCAGCGCACCGCGCACCAGGACGGCTGCCCTAGCCAGTCCACCAGACCGGGACGGGCCGGGCCGTGCCCAATTGGGCTGGACCCAGACCCAGTTTGGGTCGCCCGGTTCGGGCTGACCCTGGGGGTATCGGGCCTGGTCGTACCGGGCCCGAACCCCCTAATACCGAACCTCTTTGGTCCATTTCCCAAAACACGAGCTGCAGACCTCTGATCAACGCACCTTTATTTGCGTAGCGATCCTTGGAATGAGGTGGTCGATCATTTATATTACACTCAAGGTTTTGGAGTACTTTGTGTTCAGTCAGGTTGGTTCGTACACGAAACAAACCGGGCCCTCGGAGCGGAAACGCTTATAACTTGAGCTCCAGACATCCAATTGAAGTGCCATTAACTTTGTTGGATTCCTCTTATTGGGAAGTAGCTTTTGGCATACTCCGCTTGAGCTTTGGATGCAGGTGGTGTATGGTTGGGTTGGTTTTGACTTAAAAACCAACCAGGCCCTTGGGACGAAAAAGCCAATAGGTTTCAGACTCGGCGTCTGATTGACACGCTGTCTGTGACATTGAGTTTTTGTTGAAGATACATAACTTTTGGGTACATCAACTACGGACTATATGTCAGTTGATGTATCAGCCCATCGGCTTGTGGAGCGGACCCTCCCAAACGTGCTTGCTGTGTGCGGGAACCATAAAGCTGGCTGCGACTGCGACGACTATGACGACTGTTCCGAAATTCTCCTTGGATTCAATGGAGATGACTACAACACTCAGCGATCCTACGTGGATCAATGCTATCGATTCTGTGTGGGTCAGATCCTGTGTGGGTCAGCGCTCAGTGGTCCTTTGTGGGTTAGCGCCTACAGATCCGGTGTGGGTCTGATCCTATGTAGGTCATTGCGGGGGTTAGTTACCTATCGATCCTATGTGGGTCAGATCCTTTTTGGGTTATTGTGGGGGTTAGTACCTATCGATTCTTTGTGGGTCGGATGGCTTAGATGAATCAGTGGCTATATCTGAACATCTTTATCATCATACGAAGAAGTATACCTGTGTGAGATGTATCTTGATTTTCTTTCCTATGTGGATTGTGTTGTGATATCTACTGTGGATGTGATCGAACTCGGGCTCGGATGATGGAGCCAAACGCGAATTGATGACTTAGGATTATGTATGGGAATATATCTAAGTACTGTTGGATGTTACTTTGTGATTTTATCTTTCCTTTATGGATTATCCTTTGTGGATTCTGGGAGACCTTCGGGGGTCTCGGGGTCACTACTGAGTAGCTTATACTCACCCCTACATGGGATATGCCTACACTAAGTTGTGTTGGTTTCAAATGACGGACAATGCTGAGCATGGTTGAGGCACGAGGAGTAGACCGGTACCCGGAGGTGGACCACTGGGCGGGATGTACTCGGAGCGGACAACTGGACCCATGGAGCTATGGAGGCTATCTGTACCCACCCTTCAGGTGGGACTTCCAGTGGACGGGTCAACGCTGTGGTTTTAATTTTCAGTTTTTGTACTCCCTTTTTCATTTGTACTTTACTTTCAGTGTGGGTTTGTATTCTGGCCCAATTACATTTTCTGCACATACAGTTGTACCAAGTTTGTACTTAGTGTTTACTTCTTCTTGCTTTCTATGTGGTGTTTGTTTACTTTACAAAGGCAATGATTTCCCTATTTACCGGTAATTGCACTTTGGTGCTAGTCGCCAGCCCCTGACCTATGGAAGGAAGTCTTGGGATAGTCACGACATGGGCCTTGAGAACAGGTTGTGACAAATTAGTATCAGAGGAGTTCGGTTCTACCACAGAACTCAGGACTTTGATCTTTTTATATGTGAAGCAATAGTGTTAACAGTATTGAGTGTGGTTATTAGTCCAGGGAGTCCAGTGTTGGTGTGATGGCCGACGTATCCGTACACTAGGACCCTAACTTCTGATTTTCGTCTTAATGCACGAAAACATTGATTGCATATATGTTTCATGTTTTCTTTGTGATTACTTTTTGTCAACTCACCAGATATATTGTTTGACCGTGGCGCACCTATTTCTATTCAGGATGGACCCACAATGGCTGCCATCTAGGGTTCCGAGCATTGTGCGTGACGATATCCCATCGAGCGACTATGCCACAGTATAGGGCCTTTTGACAGAAAAGGCACCGGCTGTACCTCTACCCGCTGAGCCACCGATGCTACTAGCCCCATCCACTGACGATGCACATAGATTTAGTGTACTTCATGAGTTTCAGCGCTAGTGACCACCCAGGTTCCATGGGGAGATGGACCCTTAGGTAGCTGAGGATTGGCTGGAGGTAGTTGTATGGGTTTTCAGGTTAGTGAGGACACCAGCAGACCTCATGGTGATCCTCACAGCAAGCCTCCTGCACGCGGCAACAGACAGATGGTGGAGCTTGATACTCCAGTTGCATGATGAGGCATCTATCCTCTGGATAGACTTTGAGAGCCTCTTCCTCTTGGAGTACGTCTCAGCCACCCTCCGTGCGGTGCACATCCAGGAGCTTCTACAGCTGCGGTAGGGCAGCTTGACGGTTGGCCAATACTCAGTGAGATTTACAGGTCTCTCGCACTACTGGATGGACATGGTATGATAAACATTCTTCTGGGACCAGACCTTTGAGAAGAGGTTGAGGCATGAGATCAGGGAATCACTGATCTCCCTCAGCATTCCAACATAGGCAGCGGTACTGGAGAGAGCCCTTCTCATCGAGAGCATCGTTGTTGAGCCTACATCAGCACCGAGACCTTCCATAGGGCGGTACGTAGCAGAGACTTCTACAGCAGGCCTTCGACGGATGAATCATGGGTCCATGTAGACCAGAACCCCAGAAAGATGACCTCAGGACACTGGCTCCGTGGTACAAGGCACACAGTGCGAAGATAGTCTTTTGAGAGGAAGACAGTGCTACACATGCGGCGGGAAGGGCCACATGGATGGTGACTACCCGACCCTCCGTGCCGAGGATAAACAGACGGTTGAGGGACCAGCCAGGCAGAGGCAGAGGGTCAATCGTGGCATTCCGCAGGGAGCAGGCGGACGAGGCAGAGGAGATGGTAGATCAGCAGGTGGTGGGCGATGCTTTGAGTCTCTACCACCACCACCACCAGGATGTCCACCCCGACAACAGGGAGCTGGCGGGTAGAGACAGGCACAACTTCAAGTAGCAGAGGCCTATGATCACGGCGTGACCAAGATGATTCGAGGTACTATTTGTGTCTATTCCACCCTTACTGCAGTTCTTATAGACACAGGAGTGAGTCATTTCATAGCTGCTGCCCTTGTTCGGTGCTCGAAGATTCCGATAGAGTCGTTGGCTCGATCCTTACAGCTAGAGACTCCTATGGAAGCAGACTCGACAATTATGCACTAGTGCCAGCAGTGTGAGATTACTCTAGGAGGCGAGAGCTTCAACTAGGATTTTTTTGTAGTGGTGTCGAGACCTTACGATGTCATCTTGGTCATGGATTGGTTATCTACAGTCCATGCTCAGATTGATTGTATTAGGCGCAAGGTGTGGTGTGTACGCACCGACGGGAGGAGGTTCACCTTCACCAGTGAGAAGGGAGCCTTCGTAGCACAGGATTGACTCTCGCAGAGGAGAGGACATCCCATCACTCATCAATTGGCTAGCCTCATCCTAGGAGTGGTTGACATTCAGAGTCCTAGATTTCATACTGTAGTGGATCATTATGTGGACGTTCTCCCTGACGACATTCCAAGACTACCTACTCACAGAGAGGTAGAATTTTATGTTGACCTATACCCCGGGATAGCCCCGATATCCACTCTAGTGTATCGGATGGCACCCGCTGAGCTTCAAGAGCTACAGGTACAGTTGGAGGACTTGCAGGGTAGGGGATTCATCTGACCCATTGTTTCACCCAGGGCTTCCCTGATATTGTTCTCCAAGAAGGCGGATGGGATCTTGTGACTTTTTTTCAACAATCATCGCATGAACCATGTGACAGTGAGGAACAAGTATTCGCTAACGAGGATTTATGTCCTCTTCGATCAGCTCAAGGGAGCATAGTGGTTCTCAAAGATAGACCTACGGTCAGTCTATCATCAGCTCAGAGTTCGAGATGAGGACGTGCAGAAGACAACATTTAGATGTTAGTATGGCCATTATGAGTTATTGTTTATACCATTCGGCATAACCAATTCTCCATAAGTGTTCATGGGCCTCATGAACAGGATCTTTCAGCCATACCATGATCGATTTGTCGTGGTCTTCATCGATGACATTTTGATTTACTTGACAACTGAGGAGGAGCACGCCTACCACTTGCGGCTTATACTTGACACACTCCGAGAGCAGCAGCTTTATGGACAACTCTCTAAGTGTCAGTTCTGGATACGTGAGGTCCACTTCATGGGACACGTCATCTCTGGGGTGGGAGTTGCAGTGGATCCTGCAATGATCGAGGAAGTGCTAGCTTGGGAGTCACCTAGGAGCATGACCGAGATGAGAAGTTTCTTGGGACTAGCTGGATACTATCGGAGATTTGTGCCATACTTCTACAGAGTTGTGGCACCACTCTAATCTTTGAAAAAGATGGGGAAACCCTTTGTGTGGTCAGACAGATGTCAGTAGAGCTTCCATGAGCTGAGATAGAGATTTACCAGCGCATCTATCTTGAGGTTGCCGAAGGAGGGGGCAGGGTATGTAGTCTACTGCGATTCATCAGGGACCAGAATTAGATGTGTCCTGATGCAGGAGTGGGCAGTGATCGCCTATGGATCACATTAGTTGAGTCCGCATGAGTAGAACTATGAAACCATGACCTAGAGTTAGCAGTAGTGGTCTTCGCTCTAAAGACATGGTGACACTACTTGATGGGCGAGCGCTTTACAATCTTTTCTGACAATCAGAGTCTCAGGTACAACTTATCTCAAAAGGACCTGAACCTGAGACAGCGGTGATGGTTCGAGTTCCTCCAGGAATACGACTTGGATATATTCTATACTCCTGGAAAGGGGAACGTAGTAGTCGATGCTCTCAGCAGGAGGACGAGTTTTCAGCTACATAGGGAGGCAACATAGCAGTTCGCCGCTTTGTAGATATCCATCTTGGATAGAGATGGATCAACATTCCTTCAGTCACTCATAATCACTCCTCCAGTACTGCAGTAGGTCAGAGAGGCACAGCGTGGGGACACCGACAGTGAGGCGCGACGTGCGCAGATACCCTGAGGACATGGACCTGATGGTTTCTCCTTAGGAGGAGAGAACGACGTCCTTTTCAAGGGTTGTACCTTGGTAACAGTTGATTAACGAGAGGAGGTGCTGAGAGAGTTTCACATTTCCCCTTTGGCGGTACATCCTGGAGTAGTGAAGATGTACCAGGATCTCAGACGAAAGAACTGGTGGTCGACATGAATAAGGTTGTGGCAGTGTTCTTTTCTCGATGCCTCACCTGCTAGAAGGTGAAGGAAGAGAACCAGGTACCAGCAGGCTTGGTACAACCCTTGGAGGTCCCGATGTGGAAGTGGGACGTCATATCTATGGACTTCGTGACTGGACTTCCACGCACTTCCTGAGGTCACGACTCCATTTTGGTGATTGTCGACCGACTCACCAAGTCGGCTCACTTATTACCCATCAGAGAGCAGGGATCAGTGGAAATCTTGGTACATCTCTACGTTTAGGAGATTTTACAGCTTCATCGGGTTCCATCATCTATCGTCTCCAATCGAGATGCTCGTTTTACTTCCTGTCTTTGGAAGGGGTTGCAGGAGGCAGTCAGGACGCAGATACGTCTGAGCACCGCCTTTCACCCTCAGACAGATAGTCAGATGGATAGGACCATTCAGACTCTCGAGGACATGCTCCACGCTTGTGACCTCGACTTTGGTCGCATCTAGGAGGACCACATTCCCGTGGTGGTGTTCGTGTACAAAAACAGCTACCACTCCATCATCGGGATGGAACCATACGAGGCGTTGTATGGTTGACCTTGCAGGTCACCTCTGTGCTGGGTAGACCCTGGGGAGTCAGCACTTGTGGGACCAGAGATGGTCAAGGCCACGATGGAGAAGGTCTAGATCATCCAGGAGTGGATGAGGACAGCTCAGAGCAGGCAGAAGTCCTATACTGAAAGGAGGCGGAGGCCACTGGAGTTCGAGGATGGCGACCACATCTTCTTGCGAGTCTCTCCTCGACATGGATTACAGAGATTTGGACGAGGTGGCAAGTTATCTCCGCACTTCATCAGACCTTTCCAGGTCCTCAGCAGGATTGGCGAGGTGGCTTATTGCCTGGCTCTACCACCTCAGTTGCACCCGGTGGACGACGTCTTCCATGTATCCCAGCTGAGAAGATACGTGCACGACCCGATGCTTATCATTGACCATGGGGAGCTGGATGTTGATGATGGGGAGACATTTGAGAAGGTCCTGGTGGATATTGAGTATCGACAGGAGCAGATCCTACGTGGACAGTCTATTCCTCTAGTGCGCATCAGATGGAAGCACAAGAACCTCCAGCAGAGCACTTGGGAGCGAGAGGCTCATATGCATGCCCAGTACCCACATTTGTTCCCCTAGTTTTGATTTATTTTTACGGGGACGTAAAGACTTGAGGTGGGAGTAATGTAAAGACCAGTTAAATTCAAGGGAAATTTTTTTCTTAATTTTATTTGGGATTTTACAAGAACGCAGTTTCTGACGGCACCTGATTCTGAGGCCCGGTGTGCCCGGAATCTTTTTCCAAAATTTAGCTCAGGTACGTTCAGTGAACGAACGAGCTGGTTTTTCTTACATTTGAACCGGTTCATTGAATCGAATTCCAAGGGAACCAATGGAATTACAGCGGTGGTAATTGATTAGAAACACCTTTTCCAGAGTTGTGTTTTCTCGGGTGTGGTTTTTAATATATTTTGGGGGTTATGTTAAAGAATAAAATAAAGTGGTGCAACAATTTATTTTATTTTACTTAATGTGGATTAACCTATGTTAAGAGGATAAGGTGGGACCCACAATATCCTACCCACATAGTAGGATATTTTTGAGATGGGGCCCACATGAGCACCATCGTTTCTTTCCATCTAAGTAACACACCCACACCCCCCCTTTTAATAAAGTCAACCATGCGTTTATTTTGGTTAAGAAACGCCTCATTAAATTGGGCGATTAAATCGTTACAATTAATTAATTGAATTAATTGTTCATTTCTTTTATTTTAAATTTAAAATTAATATGTTATGATAATAATATAAGGGAAGGACTTATTTTATTACGGTTGGGTTTTGTGTTGTGTTAAGACTTTGGGAGAAAAAGAGGGGATTCTTCGTTCTTCGACGAAGAACGTGAAGAATGCACCGCCGACGACGAAGAACGCCGCCGTCCGACAGCGGACGATGGTGAGAGATGCCTTCATCAGAGATCCCCTAATGCCAACGGCATTCCTTCCATGACAATCCTTTTCTTCCTAGACGACCCTCTTCTTCTGCGACGGTTAATTCCGGGACGAACGCTCGTTCGACGACAACGTTGAGTTAGTGATTTATTTTAATTGTTGTTTGTGAATTATTTTGTTGCCCTTTTTCTTTTCTATTACAGCCGCCTGATACCGCAATAACGGGAGGGGGTCGGACCGCATGAACACGGCCAACCCTCCCCTCCCCTTTGATTTTTTGATGTTGTTTGCGGCACGAACAAGGCAACATGGTGCCGAAGCACTGCACGAAAAATATTAAAGAAGAGGAAGAAGCACGACGCCGGAACACTGCGCCGTTGAAAACAAACCGAAGATGCGGCGCCGTCACGCCGCACCAGAGAACCACAAAATCTCCACGGATCGAGCGGGGCCGCGGCGGAGGGGAGTGGCGCCGTCGCACTGCGTTGGATGGATGATGGGCCGCGGCCAGTTCCAGGCCGCGACGGAGCAATGGAACCGGTGGTCTGTTCCAGGCCCCCAGCATCGGAGCAGGGGGACCAGCCTTGCCAGTCCCGTGGTGGCAGAAGCCGGCATGCCGGAGCGGGTGGGCCGGACCGTGGAAGAACCGGGGGTTCGAAACCCCCAGAAGGCCGGACTAAGTGTCCCCATTAAGGGGCCGTAGTTTCTACGCGTCGGGGCAGCGCCCCCCGTATCTGAATGGCTTGGCCGTTCGGCCGATCCCCTGGACAGCGCGCCGCGTCCCGGGCCAGCTTCCCTGGCCGGTCCGCCAGACCGGGCCACGCCCGGCCGGGCCAGACCCGGAACCGGTTCGGGTCGATCCGGCTCGGGCTGACCCTGTGGGTATTGGGTCGGGTCGGACCGGGCCCGAACCCCCTAATACTGAATCTCTTTGGTCCGTTGCCCATAACTTGCGCTGCAGAACTCTGGTTGACTCACCATCTATTGCATAGAAATCATTGGATCGCGACGGTCGTTTTGGTATATTACACTCAAGGATACGAAGTACTTTGGGTTTAACTAGGTTGGATCGTACACGAAACCAACCGGGCCCTCGGAGTGGAAACACTTACAACCTGAGCTCCGGATGTCCAATTGACGTGACATCGACTTTGTGGGATTCCTCTTTGTGGGACTGACCTTTTGACTTACTCCGCTCGAGGTTTGAACATAGGTAGAGTACGGTCGGGTTAGTTTTTACTTAAAAACCAACCGGGCCCCTAAGACGAAAAAGCCAATAACTTTCAGACCGGGCGTCCGATTGATGCGCCGTCTGTGACGTTGAGTTCCTATTGACGATACGGAACTTTTAGATACATCAACTCTAGACAATGTGTCAGTTGATGTATCAGCCCCTCGGCTCGTCGAGCGGACCCTCCCTAATGAGCTTGTTGTGTGCGAGAACCCTAGAGCTGGCTGCGACTGCGACGACGATGACGACTGTACAGAAATCCACTGTGGATTCAACGACGACGACTACAACACTCAACGATCCTATGTGGATCAGTGCTACTGATCCTGTGTGGGTCAGATTCTGTGTGGGTCAGCGCCTAGCGGTTATGTGTGGGTCAGCGCCTACATATCCTGTGTGGGTCCGATACTGTGTTGGTCATTGCGGGGGTTAGTTACCTATCGATCCTATGTGGGTTAGATCCTTTGTGGGTCATTGCAGGGGTTAGTACCTATTGATCCTTTGTGGGTCTGATGGCTTAGATGAATCCATGGAAATATATGATCATCTCTATCGTCTTACGAAGAAGTATACCTGTGTGAGCTGAATCATGATCTGTTTTCCTATGTGGATTGTGTTGTGCTATCCTGTGTGGATGTGATCGAACTCGGGCTCGGATGTTGGAGTCGAACGCAAATTGATGACTTAGTTTTATATATGGAAATATACCTAAGTATTGTTGGTTGTTACTTCGTGATTGTATCTTTCCTTTGTGGGTTATCCTTTGTGGATTCTGGGAGACCTTCGGGGGTCTTGGGTTCCCTACTGAGTAGCTTATACTCAGCCCTTCAGGGGCTATGCCCGCACTATGTTGTTTTGGTTGCAGATGACGAATAGCGCTGATCGTGGTTGAGGCATGAGGATTAGATCGGTACTCGGAGGTGGACCACTGGGCGGGACGTACTCGGAGAGGACGGCTGGACCCGAGGAGTTGTGGAGGCTATCTATACACACCCTTTATGTGGGACATCTAGTGGACGTTTCGACGCTGCGACATTAATTTCCAGTTGTTGTACTCCCTTTTTCAGTTGTACTTTACTTTTAATTTGGGTTTGTATTCTGGCCCACTTACTTTTTCTGCACTTACTGCTCTACCCCATTTTTACATAGTGTTTACTTTTGCTTGCTTGCTCTGTGCTGTTTGTTTACTTTACAAATGCAATTCATTCCCTATTTGCCAGGAATTACGCCTTGGTTCTAGTCGCCAGCCCCTGGCCTATGGAAGGCGAGCTTGGGGTAGTCACGACACGGGCCCCGAGGACGGGTCGTGGCAACCATTTTGTATGTGAACATATCCCTTATTTCCCATACACTGAAATTTACCTAGCTATATGGTCTTTATCAACATTTTGAATCATTTAATTATTTATCCTCTAAAAAGTCACTAAGTTATCTATGAATAATTTTTTATGTTATTACCACATCTTATATATTTTTATATTAACAACTTGTATCACTCTGACTTATCAGGGCATTGTCTCCCAACATACGCACCCTAGACCCTCACTACTAGTCAATAGCATCTGGTGTACGAGGAGAATCATTTGATGTCATGTGGGGAGAACATTTAAGTGTTTCATAAAGTGGGGGAGTGGTATAGTTTCTATTCATACCACCATATTTAACCATTTTGTTATAATTTTCATGTTGAAATTATCATATTTATAATGTATCAAAATTTATTTAAATGCACTATTTCATGTAATGAATGATATCAGAGAAATTAAATCTAAAAATTATAATTTCATAAAATATCACAGTGTAAAAAAATTATTTTATAGACTATGGTCATGAGGTTTTATATACCTTTATCTAATAATAATTAAGATAATCAATAGTGAAATTAATATTTAGATTTAGTCAAGGATAATAGAATTTACCCATTATTGATGACATAAATTTATCCATGATTAGTACTCATAATGCTAAAGAAGGTATATATTTATAAAATATATTCTCTTGATATAAAATATGTAATCATATCTTAAAATTCAATTTCTATTTTTGGTAGAAAATAATTTTAATTTTTTTTAAAAACACAATAAATTTAGTTTTTTTAGAGAAATACAATTTTCATCATATAAACAGATTTTCTCAGTCACATTCCATTGAAGAAAAAAAATTATATGAATTATAAATAATATCATTGAATTTATAATATATTAATTTCATTAATATATTTCAATAATATTTATTTATTTAATTTATTATCATAAAATTAATATAATCCCATGGAAAATATTTTTTAGAAAAACGTATCATTTATTGTATAGAGATTATTATTTTCATTTCTTATTAATTGGTAAACTATGAATTTTATTTTTCCATAAATGTATAAAAATTTAATTATTCATATTCATACCTACCAATCAATCATTTAGGAAATGGTTGTCAAATAATAATATTTTCATTGTACATATGGGTTCGTTTAAACTTGTTGATGTGGGTAAATATATCTATTAAAAAATATAAATTAATTAAAGATAAATATATCATAAAATCTATATAAATTACATTATACACCCTTAATATGAATTTATACCACAAAATTTAATGAATGTGATAAATATAAGTGTGTATATAACTGTTTTATCACATACTAAATTCCCAATGTAGATTCATCAAATTTATGATTCCTCTAGGGAATATTATCAAGAAAATCCACCTTATCCTTAGGATCTATATATCTATTCTCTATGATTTATAGTAGTTTTTATTTATAGGAATGATCAGGATCCAATGGTGCATCTTCCGAGATTAGAATATTTGATGTATTAGTTATGTAGTTCCCCATGATATATACATTGGACACTACCTAAACATGAAATAGATTCAGTTGAAGGGACAAGTGATAAGCTATACTCCCCACTTGAAAAAGAATCAATAAAGGTAAAATATAACAAGATATTATAAATATTTTCTTTCTGAATATCATATCCTTATTCCATGGATATATTCATACAATATCATTTCACCAACATTGTATTCTTAATTTCACTGAAAATTGTGTTAATAAATATATTATGGAACTAATCTACTTTTATGTGCTTTTCGATCCTCTAACATTATCTTCCATTTACTCAAATACCTAAATTTTTAATAAATTTATGTTTCTATATTTATTAAACTACGTTGGATTTATACAATTCATTCTATACAAGAATTCGTAATGGTCTATCAAACTGCTCAATTGAAATTTGTTATTGAATCAAAAAATTAGTAGGATATATTGTTTGTCTTGACCATCATTGAAATAAATAGAAAATGATATTAGCAAATAAAATGTTTTTTTAATGATTATCATTGAATTAACATCTATCTATGCATGATATGATATTCTCAATAATTAACCTATAACCATGTCCTTCTAGGGAATTTTACAAATCACTAAGGTATGCCTCAGATCATGATCAGATATAATAGAATGTTTTGCTCAATGAAAATTTAATAATTCATTAATATAATCTGTGTAAGATGATAATGATATAATTTTTCACTAATAGAGAATGATGAGTTGTGAACCTCATCCAGTATCTCATTATTTAAATCTATTATCAATGGAACGCATGCAAGATTCATGACCATTATCATTCCATCAAAATCCTGGTTAATATCTTGATTATATAAGACCATATTATATAGTTATACATCTACCTTTTTCACCTATTTAATTATCACAAGTATTGATGGATTTTGACTCTTATAATACAGAAAATACTTCAACCCTTCCATATTGGTTCCAAGATCTATCATTTTTTCATTATTTTCTCGAATAACTTTTTTTTCTATTGAATTTGGTCACCCACCTTTCAATGGAGGTGGGGGAACCCTTACAAGGGTTGTAGGCTTTAGAGATTACATTTCTAGTAGGCTTAGAGAAACTACAAGACCCGTAGGACTTAAGGAAATCATACATATTATGACTATATGAAACCACCCCTCCCTGTCATCGACATCGGGATCAACTCTCCACTATTTCATGGATGTTCGGCTATCTTCCCAGTATAGAGATGCACAAGAATGGCACCGATGGCATTGTCATAACCTCTAATTCTTTGATATTTGTTATCCCTTATCTGGAGAATGTGTCTTGATCTTGAAACCTCTTCTAGAGATGGATCATTGTAAAATATATCTGGGAATTTGCACATCAGTACTCCCTGAAGACCTTGAGGTGTCTGCATGGCCTTTAGGTTTCCCAAAGTCCTTAAAGGTTTACTAAAATCTTAATTGACCAGAAGACCTGGGTGGCCCCAAGGCTTGAAGGATTTCTAGCTGAAACTAGTGGCCAAAGGTCAATAGTCTCGACTGATATAGTACCAAAATATACATGTTACAATAACTTCTGAAGTAACTACTAAATTAACTTCTACAGTACTACACGATACTATTATAGATCGTTATTCATTCCTAATTCAATAATTGATATTGTATTTCTACATTGGATGGAATTATTCTTCTTCCTTGTTTCGAAACTAGGTTTCGTCAAAGAACATAGAAAAACCTCACCAACTAGGCTATGATCATGTGAAAAATATTGGATATTTGTTTATCCTCATTATAGAAAATATTACAAGAGTATTTCAACTCAGAGAATATTACACATTGTCTACTATCTAAAGGTGGTTTTATAGTGATGATTTATAATTGTAAATAAAATTGAATTATTTTCACTGTCACATATTCAACACCTTATAAGTGAATATAAAATTAAATAATTTAATGATTAGAATATATATGAAATTCTTATATATAATAAGAATAACTCAATATCATAAATGAAAATGTTACCACAAAAATTGAAAATAATGAGTTCGATAATTTTTCTCATGGTCCTTCAATTGAAGTTAGGAATAAGAAATCACTCATTCATTCATTAAAATAATGCATCATATTACCTTATTTGAGAAATATCTATAGGTCAAAAATAATTTTACACTATAGTGTTATGTAATACCTTATTCACTAAATAATATTCTCATCAATTCCATGAATGTTTCTGTAAATTCCAATATTCAATTAAATATGGCTCCCTTTATAGCTAATGTGACGAGTGGATGGGATATATAAGTAATTTATGACATAAAACATTGATAATATCAATAAATGATATGAAAATGAATGATCTCTGACATAATAGATTTTTTTGGAAAATATTAAGTAACATTGGTATTGCATGGAATCACAGATATACCCTTTTAGAGTATATGGACAATATATGAAACTTTTTATATCCAAAAAACAAAAAAAGGTTGATATTTCATATATCATTTCATTCTATTGGGTGTCTAGTATAATCTTATAGGTATTTTCAATTACTTCCTATTTCCTTTAATATATTATAATATAAAATTTAAGGAATACCAAATACTAGTCAATGTCATCTCTATAGATTGTATTCATTAAATCCATGTTGATAATAGGGGAATCAATAAGGCCAAATGGAATCAATATAAAATTATATATCTCATACATCGTATCAGAAATTGTTTTGGTAAATCTTATTTGATGACCATTAATTGATGATATATAGATTGAATGAAAATTTTAGAAATGTATTGAACTCTATATTGTAAATCAAATAAACCATCAATATGCATCAGATGACACTTATTGTTTTTTATGATATTGGTATGTTCTTGATAATCAATATAGAGTTACATTGATGCATAATTCATATTAATAATGTGATAGGTTCATCCTAATGTAACACACATGTGGGTATAAATCCCTTGTCAAGATTCTCCTCGACATTCGTCATTAATTCATAGAATAATTTTGGGATCACTCTATATAGGTATGTTTAATGATATGTTGCAATATGTATGAGTTCTATTGAAAACTACAGTTCATGATTTAGTGGAAGAGTATGTAACTCTTCTAGGAAAAAATCAAAAACACCTCTATAACAGGCCTATCATCAAGGTTGATATTATCTCCAACTAGATTTGATAAACCCCACATTTGAATTTTTATCGAGGAAAAAATAATGGAAGTGATTTAAATTATATGTTCATATATATCATCGTAATTAAAGGCATTCATATGATGGTTCAAAATATAAAACATGGGAACTATTCATTATTAGTTTATATGGTATTTATGTAATTAAATCCAATCCATTCCTATGATAACATAAAATTCAACTAGATGGAGAATATCATGATTTTTATAATGTTAACTCCAACAAAATTCAATCAACTAAGAATCGTATACATTAGATGATATCATCAATCCATTAGGGATTTTAACATTGAATTCAATATATAATCCTTAGAGATATGAATTACCCTTTTTAGAGACATTTCCTAATATACATTAATTATTATAACTAATATTAAATGTGATATCTCAATACATTACAAAACATGTCAACAAATTGTCATTTTTGTTCTATATTAAATCACATTAATAACCCAAAATATTTAGAATGACCATCCGTCATTATTAATTTTGGTGATTAATCAAGAAAAATAGTTTAGATGATTTCTAAATCATGAAACCAAATTTAATATCTATAAGATCTTAGGATTAACCTATATCATCCTTGACTGATAGTTATTCAAATTATTCAATATTGTTTGAATATAAAATGTGGATTTATTATAGAATATCCCTCAGGATTGTAAAAAATGAATTTTTTTTAAGTCACAATAACCATGGACCAAAATTATGGATGAGAAATACTCAACCAAATCTTTTCATGGTTATTAACTATGTAAGCATCTATGTAAAACCATTTACACTTATAATATCATTATAATGATGTCTTGATCAGAAAACCACTCTCCATTGATATCCATAACATATGTTATTCCCTTATACATTGGATTATCATAATGGTTGTCACTAAATTACTCCCATCATAGTATTCAATGGTAACTGAACCCTGTTCTGATACCATCTACAGTGACAAATATGATACATTCATTGATATTTCATTGTATTAGAATAATAATAATTATATAACATAATGATGGACACCTGAATCTTATATGTTTAGAATATTTGGAATCATGGACACGTAAGAAAATTCTTTATAATAGATCTATTTCATATCCCACTATGTTCTTTATAACTATAGTTCTTCATATAAATATAAAACATTAAACCATTATCATTTACACGGGGAATGTAAATACAATAATGGGTGTGATCTATTAACCAATAAGGTCAAAATTTTGAGATATCAAGGATCACTTAAGAAAAACATGAGAATGGTTGTATGAGAACGTGATCAAAACATTGTAAATCCATACCATTAATATCATGGATCATAAAATTAATTAATGGAAAAATTGAAGTGTAACACCCCAAGCTTCTACGGTACGCTTTTCTTTGAATAATGTGATAGCGTGTGTTGTACGCAACACCGAGTTCTAACAACCAATCAAACTAGCTATTATGAATAGTAATACCTACTTTTTAAAATTATATATATTTTATATTTCAAAATGGACTTCATTTTTGGATTCGGAATATCTAATTTAGCCTAAGGTGAAATTTTGATACTTTTCGGATAACTTTCATATTTTGATGAATAGTGAAAATTACTAAATTTTAATAAAAAACATCTTTTTTAATCAAAATAATTAATAGTGATAAATTATGAATTTTAATAGTTTTAAAGTATATTTAGAATATATTTTTCCCATTTAATATAATGTTGGTCATTGAACATAATTTTACAATTAAACCGAACATAAACATGTGTCAATCTTTTGATAGTTATTATCTCTTAAAAACACGCTTTTTGTTTTGACAGCGGGAATTAATTTTAAATTAATTTCTGCCACTTCTGTGTTTTGAATTTAGGAAAATGGATTCCATATTTGGAATCAGGATGTTCAAATTGTGTAAATAGGTAACTTTTATTTTTAGACATTTTGAATAAGTACTGCGGTAAATATTTTATTTACCATGGTTAAGGGTAAATCCTGTAAATAAGGGTTAAAAAATAATATTATAATAATACTAAATTACCCTAAAACGTGTCTTAACCCTATTGGTTGATACATGGTCGACCATGGACATCTTTGGGTCGATTTTGGGACCCCATGGATCCACTTGTAAGTGATAATGACACTTTATTTTAATTAAGTTAATATGAATACAAAAATGACACAAGCATATATCTTTTAGAAAAACAATTGTTACATAGGGTTATTTATGTTGGATTTTAGATTATAAATATTCATTAGAAAGATAAAAAGATTTACTACATAATGATATTTTATTTATAATTTTTAGACATTAAATAATTTCTTTTATTTATGACACAATGATGATGCAGTAATTACTATAATAGTGAAAAATTAAAAGGACAACTCCTCTAAATAGATCATGATACAAACATATATTTAGACCAAAGAATTATAAATATTAAATGAAAGAGTTGTTATTAAATGGGGATTCCAATTGCAACATAAATGGTTTTTTTCTAAACTATGCAATTGAAACTATATATACAAGAAACATCTGATGTAAAATAGATTACCTTCCACAACACGACCATAATAGAGGGTAGTTGGGTGTGTCTCTTATTGTACATTATTGTTTTTACATCACCTAGAACATGATTTAAGAGTGCATAGAGGAAAATTGATTTATTATATTTGATGGATTATATTTAAAAGGCTCATATATCTGTGACTGGTTATACTATTGAAATATATCATAGGCGTTTGAATGTAATTTTTAATGATATACCACAATAGTAGCCTTAGGTCATGTTCTATGAGGGTTGAAATGACAATTTTCATGAACTAGCCCGAGTCGACCCTAAACTGGTCACCCAGGACAGCCTGCGATAACTCCTAAGAGGCATTTTAGATCCTCCCAGGATTGTGACAAGAACCACATGCATCAACAGAGTACAAAATATAATGATTTATCTCATATATAAACAATAATACAAATAGTGGAATGAAATTTATATTCCAAAATACATTTATACAAAAATTGAACTGAACATTATTTGTACAAGAGACTAAAAGTACAACTAAACCAATAACTAAACTATAAAAACCTGATAACCAAAAATCTCAATGTGATCCCCCTGTTCACTCTCCAAAAAAAAATGATCACATGTCTCCCAAGGTGATTGAACTCATGCTAAATCCTGCACAAGGGCTAAAAACAGATGAAGACAATAGGCATGAGTATTAAATCTCAGTAGGTTAGTCGAATATTATATTGCCATTGAAAATCCTTTATAATAAATCAAATATCAATTTTATGTTTTAAATAAAAATATAAAGGTATGATTACCAAATTATGTCCCAGGCTATAATAAAAAATTTTCTAGACAAAAATATGCATGTTTTATAAAAAGTCATTCTAGTAATAATTTTCAACGAGGTGCAACATAAAAATTGGAAACATTACAAGATGGCTGATTTAATGAATTTTACACTTAAAAAAATCAACCAGAATGATGAATTTACCAACCAAACACACTGTATGGCGATGAGGATTACAAAATAGGAAATGGGCACAAGTCATAGGAACTCCCCTAGGCACTAGTTAGTGGTGATCCCCTGGTACCTCGTATCTCAGTGAATGTACCCATAATAAATATTCATTATCATGCACATGAGCCACTAGTAGGGAGAATACCCATGAAATATTTTTCCACCAACATCATCATTATCATAGTTTAGTTAGTTTTGTGATCATAAAACTTGCTACGTGAAACAGGGTCCAAACCCCACAAGATCACTAGCATACCATTACAGGGCATCCCACCAAGATATATCAGATTCCCTTTAGTGCTCAATAAAGTTCCAAATATTATAAAATAAACATTTCACATACAAATTTCATCCCTATACCATAAAAAGAAAAACATACAACAATATCTCATCACATTTCTTTCACAAATCAATAATAAATTGAAAGTTTTCATAAAATAATTTCAAGGAGTGTATTGAGTCTTTTCACATAAAAATCAATCAAAAATACTATTTAAATTTTATACACAGAAGAAAAATGTAACAAAACAAATTTTTAAGCCCTAAAATCATTTGATAAAATCATATCATGGACCATAATTCAATCCCAATTTATACAACATGGCATATACAAGTAAAACACTCAATCATCATTTTTAGTAAAGGCCAAACGAGCCTTTAAAAATTTTCTCTAAAATAAAATTTGAAAAAGTTATGAACTATTATTTATAATGGAGGTCTATAAAAACCATTTACATTGTCAATAAAGATTCATAAATCTCTTAAAACACTCAGTTTTCATATTCAAAACACAACCATTTTCATAAGAATGTTAAACAGGCCATTTTCCGGAAACTCGGGATAAAAAATGTTGTAAACCAAAAACCATTTGTTTATAAAACCAAATAAAAATTGAAAAGCCATAAAACAATCACAGATTTATTTTTTTACATGTTTCCAATGTATTTTTAAATCCATAAAAACATTTTAAATTACACTACACACATAAAATCCAACAGGGAAATTTACCAAACACATGTCATGCACTATTTAACAAAACAACTTACATTGAGCACTTAAAAAGGGATAAATTATAATTTCTAATCCATAATGTTATTCAAACTACTAATAAAATTTCAAATTTCCATAAACCTGGTGAGAAGTCTCTTTGAATAATTTATCAAACACGAGGAGTGTACATTTATACAAAAACATCTATATTTTTTACAAAACATATCATAAATTATAATTTTCACACAAAACCATTAAAACTATGTTTTCACAGAAGAAAATATCATATAAATAACGTTATAACAGAATTATAATGATGAAACATTAATGATAAAGGCTAGTCCAATGGTTATCCTATCTCAAATCCTTGGCGTAAAGGAAAGACACACCGAAAATCACCATTTGAGGGTCTACAAAACCTAAACCTATGACGACCAGCCCCAAACGAAAAAAAACCATAAAATCATCGTATAACATAACCCTAGGTTGATTATGACTAGAGGATATTATAAAACCAATAAATAATGAAATATGAAGAATAGGGGGATAAAGGAGAAGAAATCTAACATTTTCAACTAGAAAACTCAACGTATTCCATTAGATCTGCACCGTTAGAGAAAATAGAATGGCCTGAAACATCTTGGAGAGCCTCCTGTTTTCTGGGAGAACATGGGAAAGAATATTTATGGAAATAATATTATGAATTGAATGATTTATGAAAGAAACAATTTACCATCCCAATTTTAGATGATATGAGTAAAAATGAGAATGATCACCCTAATATTCTCTTCAAATGATCTCCAATGAGGTAAAATCAGTAATGGGGTTAGGGATAGATATTATGGATTTGATAGGAAAGTGGAATTATAAAAAATTATTAAATAATTAATATTATATAAGAGAATCAATTTGTTTCTTAAAAACAAGAAGTGGGGCCACGGTTTAGCCCAATACCTAAATAAGTAAACCAAATTCACCAGGATTATGAATTCATAAGGGGTAAAACATGATATATAGGTCTGAATATGTTATTAGAGGAAATTAATGAAGATGAATGGTTGAAAAATGTTTTGAAAAATGAGTTATAAAAGAAAAAATTCTATTTTTAAAACTAGAAATGGACTCACGGTTGGCCAAAATAAAGAATTAACCACCCTCTCTTGAAAAACGCCTAAAAAAATTGGGGATCCCAAATTAGGGTGATTAGACATAAATGGAAGTTATAAAATCAAAATTAATCTCATCCAACTCCCAAGAGAATGATAGTAATTTTAAATGAACCAGATCAAAACCATGGCATGAAAAGAAAAAAAATAGGGTGCAGCAATTCTCCCCAACATTAAATCTTTCCGCTCCCAGAAATCCATAATGCTTTCCAACTGATAGAACAACACCTAATGATTCCTTTTAAACATAATACATCCTATAATGTTAATGAAATAACATTCACCAACAATGTTACTTAATAACCTGGACCCAACTAAACACTAACTCACAACAACTTCCAAAAAATCAACAGAAAGATCAAGCCACCACCTCCACTACCAAGACAAGAACTACAATGATGGGACATCGACCAATGAACCCAATGATCACCCCAAACAATAGTTTACTCAAAAAATGCATTGAATTGGGGTGGATGATAGAATGGGATCCCCACCATTAAATCACAACTACCATATGACAAGTCAAAAATGAACGATCTTCGAGACCCAAAGTGGGTCTCCCCACAATGAGAGACCAAATAAAAATGAACAAACAAGATTTAAAAATCAACTAGAATTGAGACTAACCTGCACAGGACCACCAAAACTCACCCATAAAAACCTTCAAACCCATGTTTATTGGAACACAATATGATCTTTTATGCCAACCACTATTGAATGGAGGAAACATGAACTGCACGAACACTATCTGTGTGGATCCAAACCCCCAATAGTTAGGGAGGGTAGGGATGTGGACCTAATCATTTTCCCATTGAAACAAAAAAAAAAGAAAAAATTGAACTACCTTATTGAAAAGGATTAGGTATGAGCTTAGAAATACTACAAAAAATCCCAGGACTCCTGACTATGAACTAGATTCACTTGGTTACCTATGGCTGGATCTCTGATGGATGATACATCTCATTTCTTGTAGCCAGGTTGTAATAATCCCCAACATTTACTCCATCCCTTAGTTCCACAAAGTACCACATAACACTCTGAGTAAGAACCAACTAATCATGAGACAACATGAAACTCTCTTCCTCAAAAACACATTTTTACCAAAAACGAACATGGAGATACACTACACTATTTTCTCTCACTCTGAACATGTAGAACAATGAAAAAGTAACACAAAAACACCCACTAAACCTCACCTAACACAACTACTACAACCTAGAAAATCCCCATAAAGGGAAGACACTTTAATTCTATCCCAAACATCACTCAATTTGAAAAATAGATCTTAGGTATCATTCTAAGAGGTGTATTTAACATTTGAAACAAATACAAAGGTTGATCAACATGAAATCATACCAATGGAGAACCATCCAAGGAAACATCACAACTGCCAACTCATCTTTAAAAACACACAAATCATTACTCAAAAATCGAGCCACCAACAATATCCCATATAAAGATGCAATAAGATTATGATTTCTAGATCCTATGGATGCATACTGAATAGGTAACAACTCTAATACATAGGTTAAACCATCCAAATAACCATCAGTTCAAAACAAGAAGCACATTTTTTTGCTAAAAACACATTCTAAAAAAATAAACTAACCCGCTGTATTTTTACATTACCAATGGTGTTTCATTAAGTCTCACTCACATGATTATTTACGTGCCATAAAAGGAACACAAATACCATTACATACTTGTCATTCATCTATATATCTACAAAATCAAGCATGTGAGAACCCATGAAAACACATAATGAAAAAAAACATCGATGTTACAAAAATAATCACGTACCTTCCAAAGGCACATTAACCACCAAATAAAAAACACATTTTAAAATTTCACCAAAAAACACACGCTTCATCAAGAACCATTTGATTTAGGATAAATAAATTTCACTGAATATAACATACCATAAAAATGATTCTATTCCTAATATATCATTATCAATTAAATTTTTTTTGCAAGGTCTCTTTTAATAATCTAACAACCTCAAATCCCAAAAGCCCTTTCCAGAAAACACCATCCGCTCAATACCAAACATCCAAAACAAGTTTCCCAGATTCAAAAACATTTCAATAGAAAAAAAACCATTTTAAAAAATTTTCCAGATTTAATTTAAATTTTTTCACACTTTCAAAACATTTTATTTCTACAAACCGCATGTTTAGACTAGGGAAAATCCAATCTTGTTAAATCATTTCCACTTCCTTCACAAAAGTTGATTTAAAAAACACAAGAAACCCAAAACATTTCTTATATTTATTTTTTGAAAACCCATTCTCCAATTTTTTAAATCCAATACTTCCTTTAAAATCCATTTTCATAATTCTCACACATTTATTTTCAAAAAAAAATTCAGAATTCAAGAATGGTCTAAAAAACCCAGACAAGGGAACTGGTGTCAGTGGGTGACTTGACCATTTGGATGGCAGCCATATGTCAAACAAAAAACCAATACAGAATGACTTATTAGTACCATTCCCTGGTTCCACATTGCTTTCTAGGACCTTCGATCTCATAGAGTCCATTAGTTTGACTCTCCTTATCATACCTCAACACTTAACAATCAACAAGAACAAAAGACACTTATAAAACCAGAACTCCCATGGAAACTAGAGAATTTTAAGGAGAATGATTTTCAAAATCTCTTCCCAAACATACTACTCAAGTCCCAAAAACACTACTACCTCAAAATTTACACCCCCAAAATAAAAAACTACCCCCTGAAAATAAATTTCTCTTAAGATCTGACCTCCATTGATACAATTTGGTTCATGAACCAACCCAAGGCAACCCTAAACCGGTCACCCAGGCCAGCCTGTGACAAGTCCCAAGTGGAATCCCCGATCCTCCTGTGATGGAGACAATAACTAAGGCCATAAATAGAGTACACAAGGGAATAACCTATCCCATATATAAAAAATAAAACAAATATCATAAAGAAATGGAGATCCCAAAATACATTTATATAAAAATTGAACTGAACATTTTTTATTCAAGAAACTGAAAGTAAAATTAAAACAACAACAAAACTGACAAAAACCAATAAAAAACTAACTCCATGTGACTCCACTTGTAACTCTACAATAAAATGATCACGCATTACCCAAGTCAATCGAGTTGAAACCTACACAAGAGATAAAAACAAGAGAAAGCTATTGGCGTGAGTATTAAAACTCAGTTGGTTTGATTTATAATCTATTCCCAATGCACATCATTTAAAATAAATGAAACATCAATTTCAAGTTTAAAATAAAAATATTAAGGTATGATTTCTAAATGAGGTTCCATGATAAACAAATACCAGAAAAAAATTCATGATTTATAAACAAGAATGATAGTATCAATTTTTAAAGAGGTGCAACTTAAAAATGGAAAGAGTTTTCAAGAGGGATGGTTTAAAGATTTTTACACATTAAATAAATCACCAAAACAGCTAAATTTCCCAACTAAGACACCATATGCTAACGGTAAGTACAAAATATCCAATTAGAACAAGTCACAGGACACCCCTAGGATCTTGTTTTTTGTGAGCCCCAGCTACCTCATATCTCGGTGAATATAACCATAGAAAATATTCATTATCATTCTCCCAAGCCACTAGTAGGGATCATACCCATAAACTAGTGGTCCCCCAATATCATCATCATCATAGTGTAGTTAGTGTTTTTATCATCAATCTTGCTACATGAATCAATGGCCAAACCTCACATGATCACTCGCATACATGTACATGTCTTCCCACCTAGATACATCAGATTACTTTTAGTTCTAAATAAAGTTACAAAAATTATCTAATACACATTTCACTTCAAAATTACATCACTAAAATATAAAAAATATCACACAATAATTCTTTAAAATTCTTTTACGAATCAATATACAACTTGAAACGTTTCGTAAAACAATTTCAAGGAGTGTAATGAGTATTTGCATATATTACTCATTAAAATAGAATATATTAATTTTAAAAACAAAATAAAACCATACACAACCATATTTGGTAGCCCAATTTTTTTTTATTAAATTCGTTTCATGAACCATAATTCAATCCCAATTGATATAACATGGTATATACAAGTAAAACACTATGATTCGTCATTTTTAGGAAATGCCAAATGAGCCTTCAAACTTTTTTCTCAAAACTGACAACTGTTATAGTTATTAATTTCAATTTTATTAAGGAGGTTAATAGAAATAATTTCCAACATCAAAAAACAATAATAAATACCTTAAAACACTAAGGTTAAATATTCAAAACACATCGATTTTCATAATAATTTGAAACATGATATTTTCTGGAAACTCGGGCCAAAACATGATGTAAACCAAAAACCATTTGTTTGTAAAACCAAATCCAAAGTGAAATGCCATAAAAGTATCTCAAAATAATTTTTTTATATGATTCCAATTTATTTATAAATCCATTCAAATCATTTTAAATTTTACTAGACACATAAAATCCAACCGGGAAATTTACCGAACACATGGCTTGTACTATTTAACAAAACAACTTATGTTTAGAACTTAAAAAGGGATAAAATAAAAATTTAAGGCCATATATTTATACAAGTTACTAAAACATATTCAATATACCCTAAACCATGAGATAAATCTCATGTAATAATTTATCAAACTAGAATAGAGCACATTTATTCCAAAACAACTATATTTATAACAAAATATGTCATCAAACATAATTTTAACACAAAACCATCAAAACCAATATTTCATAGATAAAAATATAATATAATTAATTTTAAAATATATTTATAATGATTAAACATAAATGATAAATTCTTGTGAAAGGGATATCCTACCTCGAATCGTTGGCGTAACGGAAACGCACGTCCAAAATAACAATATGAGGGTTTACAAACCCAAAAACTATGATGACCAACCATAAAAGAACAAAAACCACATAAAATTCATGATATAATATAAACCTAGTTCAATCATGACTTTTGATATTCTAAAAAATGAAATAATGAAATGTGGAAGAAGAGGGAGGATCAAGAAAAAGGACTCTCACATTTTCAATTAGCAAACACTTTGTGTTCGATTAGATCTACATCGTTAGAGAAAAGTGAATTTATTAAAACATATTGGTTAGCCTTATAATGTCTAGAAGAAGCAGGTAAAGAAGATTTATTAGAAAAAGTGTACAAATTGAATGAATATTTATCAAACCATTTACCTTGTCAATTCTAGAATATTTGAGGAAACCTGAGAACTTTTTCCCTAATATTATCATCAAATGAGATCCAAATAGGTAAAATAGATAGTGGGGGTGAGATTGGGTATTTTTTTCTTCTAGTGGTAGGTAGTATAACTAAAAAATATTGAAAAATGAAAAATATATAAAAGAAATAAATTATTATTTTTTAAACAGGAAGTAAGCCCACGGTTTAGCCCAGTACCTAAATAAGTAACCCCAATTTAGAATGATTATGAATTTTTAAGTTGTCCAAAATGATATGGAGGTTTGCATATGTCTGTGGAGGAAATTAATGAATTGTAATGGGTGAAATTTGTTGAAATAATGAGTTATAAAAGTAACAATTTTGGTTTTTAAATTTGGAAATGGGCTCACGGTTGCCCCTAATCCTAAAATAACCCCCCTCTATCTAAAAACACTTAAACAAGAAACGGGGAACCCAAATTATGGTAATTAGTCATATATGGATGTTCAAAAATTGAATGTAATCCCATCCAACACACATGAAATTGATCGGTATTTTTAATGAACCATATCAATACTATGACATGAAAAGAAAAAAAACAAGTTATACCAACATTGATTTAGAGGTTTTCAGTTCTGAGATAGAGATAACACCCTAATATTTTATGTTATGTATTTTTTATATTTAATATCATCAATGGAGTACATGGTATAAAACACCGATCAGAAACGAATTGTGATATACAATAATTTTAACATGAAAATTATTGCTTCTCCTTTTCCATGATGTGAAAAATGTGAATAAGTAAAATAGGAAATTAAATATTGAACATTTCCATAAAATTAATACATTTGTTACCAATTAATTAGAAATTAAAATAAAAACTAACCAAACACGATGGATGAATTTTATTTTGAAAAACTACATTTTTTAAATGAATGGAATTTTATATTTGTAAATTATAATAATCATTGTCATGGAAAAGTATTAATGTGATTTATATGTTTTATATTCAATGATATTTTGATAAATTTATCCAATAAGTTCGATGGGATTATGAAAAGAATAAATCTAATATTGAGAAGAAAATTTTATAATTTTCAAATGGAAAATTTTCTACCCATTAAATTTGAACCTATTCTAAAAATACATTTAGATTATTTTCAATATACTATTTCAAATAATAACCATTTTTTCCTGAGTTTCAAAATTATTTTCAAGTGAATTATTTGAATTCTTTTGAGAATATTTCTTTTTTTATTATAGTGTAAAAATATTGCATTTTAATTCTAAATTAGATTTTCATAAATAAAATATTAATGTGAAATTATATTTTTAAATGTTTTTAAATTAATATAAGACAAACTATACATATATTAATCCAAATTACTTAATTGTAATAATTTCCATGTTGATTTAAGTCATAAAAACATTTCAATATTCTTAAAATTTTCCCTTTAAAAACTCACCCTCCGGTGTTATCCGTAAGATTAATATTTAACGTTATTTTGAAAATTATATGAATTTATTTTTATAAAAATTATTAATTAATTTAAATAATGGCATAAAATTTCTTTTTTATATTAGTTTTAATTTTTTTGCAAACAAATTTCATTGTAGATAATTGTTTTACCCAACTAGAGGTAAAATAATGGCATATGATAAAGTTAAATGGAAATGAGAATAAAATAAATAAACATACATCATTAAATGTTAGGTTGAAGACATACTAAACTCAAAATATACGTTAAAACAATAAATATTATCCAAATTTGTTGAAATTAATTCCACCAAAATGTGGTCAGTTTTAAATAGAAAATAATCATTATTTAATCTCATAAAACCACCACTCCTCAAGTATAAATACAATTCATCAGCTCCCCATTATAGCTTATAAATCATAAACCTAATAATTGATATACCAAACCATCTAATATCATCAATTTAAATGTAGAATGTCATATGGTCCCAACAAAATGAGAAATCCAAGGTTCTCAAGGGGTCCTTCAAGGAGGTGATATTCAAGAAGCAATTTCCTCAAACCACATCTCTTATTTTCTGTTCTACTTATACATTCTCCTAAACTATTCATCAATAATGTAATACTATTCCACGTAAATTAAAATACTTAAATTTTTTTTTAAAATAATATCAATTATCAATAATTTTTAATACCTAATCATATTCATAGAAATGAAATAATTGTACAAATTATGCTTGTGAATCACCTCTATGATTATTTATTTTAGTAATTTTCCATTTATACCTACATGGATGTTCATAAAACAATTATTAATGATAAATATCATTTTATAATTATATTATTCGTTATTAAATTATCTATAACATATATTTATACATAATATTAATTAAAATGAATCTAGATCCCGATGTTCAGAAAAACCTCAAAAAAACATTAATCATTAAAAATATGTCAAATGAATCATCCTCATGTGTGATATAAGAATGATTAATGGGGCCATTAAAAATTATGGATTTTCAGTAATAACATTTCATTTCACATTGGGAATTTTATTTCCATTTGATAATAATTTTTTTAATTATATGAAAATGAACCAATAATGAAACCATGAAATGAATTCACCCAAAAAAGAAAATAATGAAATATTATTAATGAATGGGAATAATATGTTATAAATGGATCATATAAGTAATTATAAAATTAAATATAGATTTATAGTAAATTAATAAAATTATTTAGACCATTATGCTTGAGGTTAATTAATGAATCACTAAAGAGTAGGGTGAGGTAGAATATTCCATTGTCACTTTAACGTTGTTGAAATATATGACTCAATAAATTATTATTTATTTTTTTGGAATTCATTGTGGGATTTGGTATATCATATCATTAATATTATTATAATCATGGTATTAAGTGATTCATTCAAAAATTAGTAATTTTATTTGGCATATGTGTCAACTGATTAATAGTTATATGAGATTTCTTAACTCGGTTATCATTCATTACGTTAAACTTATATTTTATTGATTATGTTTTTCAATGGTTAGGTTTGAAATTTATATTTGATATATAATTTATAATTTACTATTTTTTTTGGTGATTTTTATAAATACACATAATTTATTTATTGAATTAATAATATGATATTTGTACGGGAAAACATCTCAATTTCACCTCATAGAGGCATATTTTAATATTATGAAACTAATTTATTTTTTAGATATATACTATACCTTTTTTAGTGACCATCATTTAATGAAAATATCATTTCACTTAAAATATCCATATTTATTGTATCGTTCATATGAATACTTCATTAAACGTATACAATTATATATAAAGTGATTAATTTGAAGAACATTTAATTAAATGGGAAAATAATGATAAATATATATATTTAAATTAGTATAGAAATTTATTAATAATTCATGTTGAATAATAATAAAAATTGATTCATTAATAAATAATTATGGCTTTGGACATTCCAAAATCGGTGGGGGCTATATCATTAAAATCACATTGATCCATAAATAGTCTAAAGAGATGAATAATGTAGCCAAATTTAGTTGGGTTTTATACAAAATGATTAAATTTTATATTAATTGTCTTGAAGATTGTGGTTTTATGTCCCTGATAAAAATGATATCTAATAATTATGTATTTCATTATGAATATAGTTACTCTTATCATTGATATTTTCTCAACGATATTATCTATAAATTTATATTGTGAAAATGTTATTGATTAAATGGGATTAATTTGTTTAGATATTATACCTAAACATATTTAAATGAATTATTAATTCAAGTAAAATAATGTTATACATAACTGATACTGAGTATTTGAGCTCACACTTATATTGTTTCCTTTTCCTAGGGTTTTAGGAGTGATCGTTGAATGAGATTTAAAATATGAATTCAATTATCATTATAATTTATTATGTATTATTTCTTATTCCCAATGTAACATGGGTATCAATTATGTAATGCGGTTCTCTGAATATTCTTAATTGAATGGTCAATATGGATTGGAATATTTTATATATTCCAATGTAACGAAGTAAAAGTCCATATTCAGCCTATTGGGGTCATGTTTGTCACACCACTAGTAATACCATCAGTGGTATCACATTTATGACCTTCGCATATTATTGATCTATGAGTCTTGATCATGTTCGAGGGGGTTTAAAACTTCAAATGTATTCTATACAAGGGTTCCACAACATACCCCTTCGGTGGTAAAGCTGAATACACCATTCTAGTAGAAGTATCATCCTACATTTTTAGGGGAAGTTGGTCCCCATGATGCACTATCATTTAAGGAGGCCATGTAATCTATATTAGATCATTGAGAGATACTACTATAGTAGAGGGTAATTTTGACAACAAATATGTTTTAGGTTACATCCAACAATTGTTGGGATGTTATTATCAGGGAGGATATTCTTCAAGAGAATGTTGTAGTAAAATCTATATGGTCTTATGTTATTATTTATATCCCGATATGTTGTTGATTGATAGGTCCAGAGAGTATATTTAACTGGACTAGGGGAATTTATTATTTATAGACTACTAAATTACTTTTGACAGATAATCAATGCATTACAATCATACCTCAAGGTTATAATATATCCATGGATTGGTGATTATAGGTTGGACTCGGTTATTGAATTTGATCACATGTGAATTTATTCCATTCAACTACCATATTTGGAATATAAAATCCGGTTCTCATTACCATGCTTAACCTGAAAGAGTAATGCAACCCATGTCTTTAATATAAATCTATTAATAATACATATATGAATATTAATGACACACCAAAATAACCATTAATGAATCCTTTAGGTCTACTTCCATTCAATACATGAATATACTAGTTCATAGGTGAAATGCATCTTCTCTCAAAAGGGTTTTCATATCCAAAAACCTTTTTAGAAGTATAATATATAAAACTCTTTTTCTTGTCCCATGGATGAATAAATATTAATGAATGATTTTAGATTCTTAGTATAAGAAAATGTTGAGATAATAATGATCAAACTAGAATATAATGAGAATAATATTTGGTATCATGAGCATGAAATTTGAAATATGTACCCTACATATCATAGATCATAAAAATGAGAAAAGGAATAAATATTTGAAGTTAATAATACATGAATCATAAAGGAATCCATGTACATAATTGATGAGATAATTCCATTATCATAAGACATGGATTTTGGGCATACACATAACAAAATAACATTTTGGACACCTATAAATAAAATAGGTACACTAATTATGTTAGGGAAATAAAATAATTCCCTCACATATAAACCTTGTACTTTTTACCATTCCCACTCTCAATATTATAAACATGAAACATAGGCCCGCGAATAATTTTATAAACATGAAAAGTAGGAAAACTATTAATCTTATCAATATTTAAACTACTATGATGATTCATCTGATGGAAATGATCAAATTTTTTTATTAATCTTAGGGACATGAATACATGACCCATTCATAATTTTCTAAACATGAAAATCGAGACCATTCATAAAATTAAGGACATAAAAAATAGGTCCACACATATCTTTGTGAACATGAAAATATGTTTTTAATAACAAAATTAACTACTGAGATATCCATAATTACCCAATGAAATGGAATTAGATATAGGTCCCACCCATCATATAATCCATATATTTTCATCACTCATGTTAAAGAAAAATCCATCTTATAAGAACATTGGGGTGATAACTGGTTATATTGACTTATCATCATACTATAACCCATGTAAAAAAAATTGGTTTCATAAATATTTAATAATATTATAACCCGCTGAAAATTATTTAGTTTGAAAAATAATCCATCTATTCATTATAAAATATCCCATGGAAAAGGAATTCTTTCAATAAAAATAATTTCATCATAAACATATACCATATATAAAATGAATAATGTTGTCATAAATGGATCATAAACCTAATGAAAACTATGTAACATTAATGGATGTCATCTTAAATGGAGAATATTTTACAACATAGAATCACATGGAAAATTTATTGAGGAAAATAAAAATTCATTTAACATTAAAATTTTGAAACTATAATGTAAAAAGGAATGGTAAATGTAGATTTAAATAATAATAAGATTTTATAAATTTATATTTATATTTTGAAACAAGTAGTGTCCAAGAAGGTGTGAAATTATACTCATGTCATGAAATTTAAAAAAAATATTTGATTCACAATTTTAGTATAATCCAAATTGTCCTAGTTTGAAAAAAATGTATCTATTTAATTAAATTATGAAAATTCAAACTGTTATAAAAATGACATCAATAATTAAAAGGGTATTATAAAAAAATTAATTATTTTTTTGATGACATAAATATGGATGATAATTGGTTTCTGACTGAAGGGAGAAATAAAGTAGGTTTTTTAATATAAATAATTATGAAATCTAATGTATATATAAAACGTTAAATGGATGGAAAAAATTTAATCTCAATGAATGAGAATATGATAACAATATTGATTAAAATTTTCATAAATATATCATAAAATTTCAACATTTAAAATAAAATCATAAACAATCTTGACAAATAATTATATTTTGACGTCAAACTTCCACTAAATTATAGACTTTTGAATCATAACCCCTATTAATAAGATATACTAAGATAAATTTTAATATACCGTAATGTTTTTTATTAGATTTATAAAATATATTCTTATTAGGAATATATATCCAAGAAAAGAAATAGGTGATGAATACTTGGTATGTGTCTAGGAAATAAAAGATATTCTAGAAATCCATTACATGATGATGATAACTTATGAAATGTATGGCCTCTAAAAGAATAACATAAAATAGAACATTAAATATTATAGAAATAAATAAAAGTATAATATAAAAATTCAATTTCAATGTATCTACACCACATAAAATAATATATGTGCACAACATAATATTTGTCTCAATAGAGATATTTTGATACAGAATTTATTACCTTATTTCTTGAATTCCTTAATGAATATTAAAAAATCATGTTTAACAAATATATGTTTTTACATATATTAGAGATAGATAGATACATACATATATATATATATATATATCATCCCATATATCATTTTCATTTAAAAATTTTTCCCTACTTTTAAAAATTAACTATTAAGATCATGTTTCACATAATAGCCACTTAGTTTTTCATCTTTATATTAATTAGAAATTTTTTTAACCTATTTCATTGATAATGGTTCCATATTCTCTATAATGTTAACCATTATAAAATCAGTTTATTTCCTATGTGGTATGGTTCTTTTTATTTTTAGATTAAATTATTAGTTTTGAGCTAATGCAAATACAGAAGGATGTCACTGCTGTTTCGAGACATTACAAGGATTGTTATGTTCCCAAAGACAATTTTTTAAAGAAAATTGTTGGACTACATGGTTAGGAGTAATAATCATTCCAAATTCACATAGGTAATAGTTACTGTGTGAGTCTATATTGTGGGTTGTAGGAGGCTACACAATTCGAGGTAATCATGCATCCAAGAAAGCATGATCATGGGGGGGGGGCTCTAAAAAATTTACCAGAGGTGTAAAAGATGTGTTTTAAATGATTTTCTAAGCCATGAACCTTAACTATGCATTTTAACCTTGAAAATATCAATAGTTCATAGTTATTTGATGGTTACGTTAACTGTATGTCCAAACAATGCTGCCATGATTTTTAAAATAGAAATTACTATTTTTCTTATTATTATTTTTATACATAACTATTATCCATATTTTTATTTATTTTGGCAACCTCACATTATAAGCACCAATTTAAATCCATGTAATATGATTTGATAACATTTCAATACCTACAATTATTTTCGAATATCATTTTTCTTGTCAGGTCCATAAAGATAAGGTCTAAATTCATCTGGTTCCATTCATCATTTGACATTATTTCGATAGAGTAATTTTTGTGGAAGAAAATAATTCACATATATTATTTTCATTTATTATTTTTTTTCTTATTTATATATATTGAATTATTGGTTGATAATACATGATTTTTCATCTATAGACCTATGAGAGTAGGTATATACCCTTCCACAATGGTTTTACAATTTATAAGAATAATAATATTTTTTCTATTTCCTAATATTCCAAAGGATCCCTAATAATTAATTAAATGATAAAATTTGTTAAATTAGAACATGGGTATGTTTCCCAGTACAACTATTGAATTTTTTTGAGGTTTTCATCCCCCACCATGCCCACTTATATGGTTCCCTCTTCATCATCCCAATTTTATAGAACCCCATTGTGAATGTGTGAGATATCCTCTTATTCTATGATACCTAATAATTTGAATGAGTCTGTTGGAATTTTTTAGTAGTTCATTCTTTCTATGGTATTATATGATGTCAATCATTTTATTTATTGATGTGGAATATGGAATATGGTTTTGATTAACTCATGGGACGTTAGTGGTTACGAAATATTGAATTAATAGAGACGATGAATTGATTATGGTATTCTATTCCTTGGACAAGCTCTATGGATCCTAATTTTTTATAATGCCATGGAAATATCAACTTTATGGGCGTTGTTTACAAAAGATTATTCCTTGGAATTTATTACTCCCTAGATCCGCATTCCATTGGATTCCTTCGGTCATTCTACCCCAAGGATCTTGATTTATTGTACTCTAATTGAACATGTTTTTTACATAGTTCATGGACTCAAACTGAGTCATTACTGATTATCCATCACTAATCTATAGCTAATCAACATGGATTCATTTTCCTTTATTCCATATAATATGACCTTCATGTGATGATAATTTTTATTATATATAATGAATATGATTGAACTTATAATCATGATGTTATAAAAACCCCATTGATAATATTTGAAATCTTTTCTACAAAGCCCTGGTACAGGTATAAGATTATAGTGGTAAGACATGACATTATACCATAAGTTATTTCTACAGTAGAAAAAATTTCTTATGGGATCTGGAATATTATTTGTTGGGTTAATTTCTTGGATGGACAGTATAAATTTATTTTATCACATATGCATTGGGAACATCGCATTTAGTACCTAAATATTGTATATATTAAAATATTCTTAGTCTATTATACCCAGGATAGATTTATTATAGACACCATTGGTTTTGTCCTATGGAGTGTTGTCTCACCCCTTGTTCATGAAACCATTGGGTACCTTATAAGACTTTACGGACGCAGGTAGGGACTAGGGAAAGAACCCACTTATGATGCCAGATATGATAGTTGAATTGGACAAGGGGATAACAAGATCATATTATGAATGTGATGCTATATGGATATACTATATTTACTCAAATTTTCCTAACAATTAATTCATATACATTACTAGATTAAATTATACCTATTTTTCTATTTTATGGATACTCGAAATCATGCATCATTTGGTATATGATATTGATTTTTCAATTATATATTTATTACTATAAAGGATTTCAATATTATATCTTGTGGATTTTATACTTACACTATGGAATGTTTTGAAAATATCATTATGTTAATCATTCAAATGAGTGAATTGTATCTACAAAAACACAACCAATCCCATCGCAGCTAGATGGATCTTAAAGAATATGGTGAGGCATACATGATGTTGTGTAACACACATGATTTGGGCACCAGTCAATGGAACCTAGTTCAAAATGTTACGAAATATTATAAAAGATTTTCTATTATGTTACTAATACTATTATGAGACAGTAGACATGGATTAAGAATGTTTTGTACTTTAATAATGATCTATTCTTAGGATTAGTAATCCCAAAAATTCACAAATGTAAGCTTTCATTGAATAGAACATGTTTTTCTAGATTTTTGTTATTATAATTTATTTCATTCCACTATTGGGTGACATAAATTAAGTTTAATGTTACATATTATTTTTTATTTATTTGTTTATTTTTTATAACATGGTATGAATCTCAAGCATCATCTTAGGATCCGGTAAGAAATAATATTCCATGCATTATGCCATGGCATATAGGATGCTTTTCACCATAGAGTGCCATTATTGATTTCTCCTTGGGTGATATAATTATTGTTTGACAAATGATCTTATCATGGAAATTAGAAACATGATGCGAAAATAGAGTTCATACCAAATCTTAAATTTTATTTTCATTAATAGGCTATAGCAGACACCATGTGATGACAATTATGGAATGTTTATTCCTAGACCATTGAATGTATGGATTGTAACATGTTTTGGTATCTATTAACTGGATTCTATACATTCGTTAATGAGGTTTATGGAAACTTTTGTATTGGAAGTGGTGAACCATTGGGATAAACCATTTAATGAAAAAATTTAAATAAATATGAATTTAAATGAAAATGAAAAATTGGGATACCAGGAATTTGAACAATACCTTATCATTATAGGGATAGTAGGTAGTTTCATTAGTACTTTTTGTTACTGTTTCATTTTACCCAATCTTGGATTTAGGATCATGTAGAGGAATGGAAGTAGTTTAAATATAATATTGTACATGTACTATGACTTAATCTAGGAATTTTATTATCGGTCTTTTTGGAGGAATTTTTTGGAATTGTAGAGACATGTCACTGTGAATTCCTCCAGTAGGTTGACTAGAGAGTGGTGATGACCATGCTATATAGGTTGTGGTAAATTGGATACTAGTAGATTCTCTAATAGGGATAGCTAATAAACTACAATAGTGCAATATATGTGTTATGGGGCTATGTTTCGTAGGATTTTTTTGCACATCATGTATATTGTTCAGGGATTCCCAAAAACTTATTCATCTATAAAAGAGATAATGTCTACATTCCAATAGAATAATCCCCCAAAATTTTCAAGGGATGAATATCCAAAAGCTATTGATCTATGTCTTGATTCTATATTTTTTATTTCCAGGAATGCATAGATTACTCCAATTTGGATAGTCATACTCATGATTATTTTCCATGATAAGAAACTATGTGCTGGGGTGATGTCATTAACTGGGATAATAGGCTCTAATAAATGGGTTAATGGTATTTCAAATACATTATTTATGGCTACATTTCATTAACACACTAATATATTAATGGAACACATATTTTTGGTGTCTAGAGTAAGGTTATATTGATTTTATGGAGCATTTGGAAAAAAAATTAGATCCTCATTGTTTTTTGTGTATTTATCACAAAAATTATCCATTGATGTAGAGATGGTTTGGGTATGATATCTAGAATGTTGTTTTATCAGATGTTAACTTATTTCAATAGAAAACTATTACAATGAAATTAAATCAGAGGCATATTTAAATGTAGAACCTGAGGTATGATGGAGTTGTATAGTGGATTGTTTAGTCTCTCAACCATGTGGAAAATCCTTTAGTGGTAAGATTCTTTGTTTTGAGGCTTCTCTTGTGCTGACTACCTTTCAGGATATATAGAAATGGTAGTTTTCCCTTAAAAAATTATTGTGGGGTACAGGTAGATCTGAGGAATCAAGGTGATCAAGACCTGTTCAAGTGATAAGATTTTAGAAGGATGATATGTGTAAAATGTTTTTGTAGGACCATCCCACCAGTAGTTACTGTATGGGGTTCGGCATCGTTAATAGGATCAGGACGGGGTTTCACGTCTCCACATCTGGATGGGAGCTACATTAGTGACAATGATTTAGGCTGAGGTGGTTGTAATGTGAAGGGTAGCCATGAACCTATTGTACAATGAAATTATAGTGTTCCTACTCTAGGTAATGAGTTGTTTCACAGGTCCACGTTTTATGATAGGTTTATTATGTACTACATATAATCAAAGATAATAACATCAAACTATATTTTGTGAGAGGTATGATCAAGAAGCCTCAACTCTAGTATCAACAATTTTTTATAATGTTAATTTTCATATCTTAAAATATTTAAATATTTCTGAAATCCATGGGCACATATTTATATTTTTGTATGGATTTATGAACATTGATACTTCATTGTGGGTCACAACAGAGGGTAAACTCTATTGAAGGGTGTACCCCTTGAGATTGATGGGTGTGACATTATATGGGATATCGTTTTCGTCATGATGATGGGGTTTGAAATCATACTCATGATATAATGAATTTTTTATTTTTATTCATATATCAATTGATAACAATAGATGGTAACATTCCCATCCCTGCATGGAAGAGTTTTTATTCACAGGTGTGAATTAGAAGTCTATTATGATATATTTGGATCTGTTCATCATGGGAAAGGTGGGTTGAAATCCCAAATTTTATGTTTATATCTATATAGTTTGTGAATTCAATATGAATAATTTATTATTTTGGTTGATATTTTTAAGGATTCAATTTGGGATTATATTTCTAGTTTACCTCAAGAGAGAATGATTGTTTTGTCTATGTAGATTTTTAATGTATCTGCATTAGTATCCATTAATAACTATATGATGACAACTATGGAGTTTTAGGATATCCATATGAATCATGAGGATTTGGAATTAATGGGGTGTATATGACCCAAAAGTTCTCTATTGGGGTTTCCAATACTTTTATGAGAATGGTGGATCGAACCAATAAAATATATATGTGATATTTGGATTTGATACAGTTGATGGTTATGAACTGAAATTCACTTCCATAGATTTTTGATTTCTTCACCATGATCTGAGAATATTCGGTGTTCTAAAATATTAATTTTTGATCGTGTTGTCATCAGGTTCATTTTTTACGGTCAGACATAACACGAACAACATTTCGTAGAAAATACTAACCATTTTGGTATTTCACAATAATGTTCATTCTCACAAACATTTTAGTTGTACTCAAGGTGTTTATAACCATGTTCTATACATAAAAAGATTTTTTAATGGTGGTATTCCATGAATATAACTTGGTGTATTATAACAATCGACATGACAATGGAAGAAATATTGAAATCATTTTGAATATCATAATAGAGAATCTGAAATATACTAAGATCATAAAGATATAAAATTGGATGGATACGATTACTTTCCAATTCCATAGTATCCTAGCGATTGGAGTAACAATAGGCTCAAAGAATATTAACGTTGTAGTTTCCTAGGATTATACCAATAATATCATTATTATATAAACTTTTTTATGGATATTTAGGTTTTTAATGTGTTCTGTACAAGAATTATCGTGAATAGTATATTCTATTATGTGATTTTATCAGATAGTTTTGATGTTTTTGTATCTTGAAATCTATGAAATTCTAATTAAGAAGTTGAAAAGGATAATGATTTCAGAGCCGACCAAATTTTTCCAAAGATGAGCAGGAGATACACTATGTATTCTGATGCCTCATATATTTGGATAGAAATAGTTCTGTTGTAGGGAGATCCATTCTGGGAAAATAGGTTTCATTAGTTAATGCTACATGAGAGTAATTACCATGCACAAATTCTTCTTTTATCCATTGTTTTACATGTATGGTGTTTTTGGAGGTAGTATTCTTTAGGAGATCATTTTGGGGTGTACATAGATTATGAAATACCAAATTATATGTTAACATATGATGATCTAATGAGAAAGTATAAAATTTTGGTGGAGTACCTATAATATTATTACATTCTTCTGTGAAATATTCATTGTATTGTCAATGTATTTCCATAAACTAATTAGGAGGACTACTAAATAGGATGTTCTAGAGGCGAACTGCGAGTTGAAGCTTATCACCATGTTTTCTGTGATGCAATTGGAGGATAAATATAGATATGGAAAAAAAAATCTCTCATAATTGGTATTGAATTCGACTCTTGTAGATAGATATCAGGTGCGATAAATATCTAATTGTAGGATCCTAGTCCTAGGAGAGATTGTTACAGGTGATGAACCAACTCATTGTTGGTATTCTAGTGAGAGTGGAATTATGCATATCCATTTCCACCTTTAGGTTCCATAACACATTCACAAGGAGATAATATATGATTTATTAGCCTCATTTTGGATGGTAAATCACATTGTTACCAATATGTATCGGGACATGTTCCTTCAATAATGGTTGGCATGGATGTAATGTGAGTTAGTTATTTTTGTCATGAGATATTCAAGCTATCGGAATGTGAAGTCATAACCCCAACGAACCATTGAGATTTTCCCATGATAGAAACTCCAAAGTTATAATGGGGTGATTATTCAATGGATATTAAGTATTGTTTTCCATGTTATCCATTAGGATGAGATGTTGTGTGGGTTGTTATATGTAGGCTCATAATTGTCACTTGTTTCATACTAATCAGGGAGACCATAAAACTAGTTGATATCGAGGGGTTGTATGTCCAAGAAATATTATGAATTCATGGAATTCAAAAAACTATTTATTTGGATAGGGATGCCCAGTTTAGATGTTTTATTGGACGATTTTGCAGAGGGAATTGGATACAGAAGATATTCTGATCATGTCATACCACACTAAAATAGATGGCATGTTAGAGTACATGATTTAAGAACATTAGGACATATAGAGGGAACGTGTCATTATTTTTTTGGTTATTAGAAGAGTCTTATACTCCTAAGTGGTTTACCCTACGAAAATAGATATTATTAGAGTATATAGATGACACCTTATGAGGATTTTCACAGTAGGCCATCCAGACCGACAATGTGAATGATAGAGGATGAACATGGAACATCAGATAGACATGACTTCAAGATTTGTACTTCTACATACTTCTAGTGATAATAAATTTTATGGATCCATCAGAGTCTAGATGAAAATAATACACCAATATCCATTGATGACCTCTATAGTTGAGTGTCGGGTATCAGAAATTTAATTTATCTCATTGAACATGGGACTCCGACAGGAATATAGAACATGTACAATTTCACCACGATTTGTTATGATTTTTGAGAGTCTGGAGAAAGAGTTGGTCTAATAACTTTTTTTTGAAGTTACCATAGAGTTATAGAGCCATGTATGATGTATTTTATATATCTCAGTTGCACTGTTATCACTTAAATCCTTCTCACATTGTGATGTTTCATCAGGTTGAGTTATAGGATTATGATTAATTTGAAGATAATATGATTTATATTATTAATATTAGAGTCATGGTTCTTCAAGGCTAGTCAATTACAAAAGTACAGGTGTTGTGGAAGAACGTAATTTTACAAGATCAGAGATTGGATTGGTAGCCCGATGTACATGCTTAGTGGCCAAAGTAACTCTATGGTGATTCATGGACACAATTTGAAGGGAAATACAATGATTAATTTAATTAAGTGGTATGTTTGTAATATATATGGTGTTCCTATGAGGTATGAAACATTTTAGGTTTAGTTTAATGAATTAATTTTACCTGATTCATATTCATGTGACGGTATTGAGTGTTTTGGGGGGTTTATGGGGCCTCTCCAGATCCCAGAACCCAAATTTTTGATATGACAAATTGGCATAATAGATTGGAGTAACTCTGTGTGGAAGAATAATATATAATATAAGTCTAAAAAATATTTGGTAACTATGCTTCCCGGGGTGCACACCCATGGGGGAGGTGGGGGGGGTGAAACGTTTAGTAGTGTAGTGCATCATGATATTCACATGGTTTCCCAAACCATGTACATTATTCTTGTGAGGCCTCCCTTGAGATAGTTTATGGTGAAAAATTGGCACACCATTTGGACAAATGTGTGGGAAAACCATGAAACCCTGATTTTTAAATGGGAAAACACTATTTTATTGAGTTTCATTTACATTTTAACCCGCCTTCTTATTATTCATTTTTATTGACATACTAACATTAAGGTCATCCTTTAGAAACTAAATTTTATTCATGGATTCCATTTCATTGTATGGAGTCTGATTTGATGACTACTTGTCTCTTAGAATATGCTTCAGTTTGTTTTCCTTCCTTTGGATTCATTCATTATTTGACATCATATCGAAGAATTTATTTTTTGTAGGATAATATTCCTTATTTCAAGAATTTTGTCCATATTAATTTTTCTTATGGTATGGACCTAATAAGAGGTTGATATTAGATTATTGTTTTATTAAGATACAATAGTAGGTGGCATATTCTAATACCTTAATGATTCATGTTTTATAAGAATAGTTTTTTTGTGATTCACTCTATAGATTCCAGTAGTTCCCATTTAATTAATTAAATTTCCAAATTGGATGAACTGGAACTTTTTTAGGATTCCCACTAGTATAATAGAGATTGTTAGTGGTCTATTGTCCCAACCTAGGACAAACATGGGGTGTGACATTATATTTCACCTATTTTATACCACTATATTGGGTTCATGTGATCCCAACACCTATTTTTGGAACGTGAATAAATGGAATGATTTGAAGTGAAATGATTATGAAAAGGTTATGCCTCTTTTCTATGAGATTAAATGATGTTAATTTTTTAACTGTTTAAATGTAAATTTTAATATGAGTGGGTTGAACTCATTTAATGTGAATGGCTGTGGAATTGTGAACAAAATGAAATGATGAATTTATTATGGTAGTGGGTAACATGAACTATCTTTTTCTATAATTATTCTTGAGGAATCCATGGAAATTTAAACTATCTCAGTCTTGTTTATGTTTGTGTATAACATAGAATTATTTACCTCAGGGATCAACAATCCATATGATGCATAAGGCCTTGATACTCCATACAGTTGGCATACAATGAATCACATTGTATATGGTTTGATTACATGATTACTGGGAACTAACCATGTTTTACCCAAGTTTCAATCTAGTTCCTCATGGGAATTGAGGTGGATTCCAGATCATTATATTACTTCGATGCAGCCCTTCACGGCCTCACACTTTTGATAATATGATGTTGTAATTATGGATATTATAAATATCATTACATTGAAGAGACATAGTGGATATTTGGATTGTTTTATAGAAATCCTTGACATGGGTATCTGAATACAGTGGTGAAATATGATAGTATGACACATTTATTTCTATTACAATATCCCTTATTTATGTGATATTTACTATTTTTTATCATTGTTTGGTTTGACAAAATGAAATTATTTTATCATATATTCCATAGGATCAATACATTATTTACAATCATGCATATTTTATATATTTCACACTACGAATATTTTTTTCAAATACTAGATTTTTTATATACATTTAGATAGTTCCCATATATTGTAACCTATCACAATATTTCGTCCACCAATGTGTACCCAAATTGACTTAATGGATGAAGTTAGGGAGCACAGAAACCACCCACATTAGGATTATTAGTACGATAGTAGATTATGATAAGGGACCACATGGTCGAGTTGTGAATATGTTTTATAATAGGATAGTTTAATTTTTTCTAATTTTTTTACCTTTTGATTCATGTATTGTATTGGATTCATGTTTAACTCTTTTCTTGTTTTGTGGACACATGACATGAAACTGGATTTTTTATAGGGGATTACAATTATGATTTTATATTTGTTACTTTCCATGTGTATATCATAAATTTAGTTTATTTATTACATCTACAATTGATATTTAATACTATAACACTATGTTACACACTTACATGAGGGCATACCCCTCAAATAGACACACCCAATGATATCACTTCTAGATGGTATCCTAGGGTGTATGGGATGATGAACATGAGGCCATGTGACCCTCCAGCTTAATGAACCACTCTTTTTCACCTATGTTAAGAAATTACAACCATTATATAAATATCATATATCTAAATATATTAATCTATTAATTTTTATCCATAGAAAACAAAATGCACTATTCATAGAAATGGTATACTGTAAATAGGTATGAACATTTTTTGTATTCTTATGATAGATGGAATAAAGGAAATGTAAAAAATAAATAAAATTAATAGATTATTTATTATTTCATATATATTTCACAAAAAGCTTTAATTTATTAATATTATCAACCATACAAATGATAAGTGAATGTCAACTAACATCAGTTCCTGAGGTGGTAGTCTGTTGTACAAAGAGTTACATTATATTACCAGTATTTAATTGGAATTTAGGAATTTTATGTGAAAATATTTTTCAAAATTTATAATTATGACCTAAAAATCTAAAAAATATTATAAATTGAAGATTATATCCAGACATGAGATATGGTGATGGAAAAGGAATTTCATAGGTTCATGAGGCATTTTACTAGTATACACATGATCAATGGTTTTATTTTCCTTTTGACGAAGGAGGAGGTGATTATGGGTTATGAAAATTACATAATAAAATATAATTATATTTGATAAATTTTTATTATTATATATGTATATCATTTAAAATTTTATAAATGTGGAAAAAGATATAAAGCAAAAAAACATGTTTTATAATTTTACATCATTATTAGAGAACCTCTTTTTGTTTATAAGTAAAAATTACATAAGTGGGTTGTTTAATTAAAATAAGGCCCCTATGATGTGAATATAAATAAAATGAATTTATTTCAGTATGTTATTTATCCCATAGGGTTTTTAATTTCAACGTTCATAGGATAATGGGAGGAATATAATTATTGGGGGAGAGGACACACTTAAAAATCTTGAAAGGAACAATGTGGAACCAAATTTTTCACATGAAATAAGAATAAGAAATTGGTCATTATTATTGAATCCTTTTTGTGTTAAATTTGAAATTTGGTCATACAATTATATTTGGATTATCTTATAGGTCATTTAACCCCTTATCGATTTAGATAAACACAGAAATTGTTTTTACATTTTTTTCAATAAATTTTGACCAATACGTAAGATGAAACTAGTATATAATATTGAATTTCTAATTAATAATATGGAATTCATTTTTTCAAATTACATTATCCAAATAATGAAAATTTTGTTAATAATTAAACACATAGATATTATGAAAAAGCTGGTTTCTTAAGAGAACATTTTCTTATGTATAGAAATACCTAATATCAAATTTAAATATAAAATAAATTTCAATTACATTATTAGAAATAATAAATATATAATTGATCTATGTTTACTTTTATATAATTTTTAAACACTATGTAATTTTTAAATTATATAAATGGAAATGTAATTATTAATAAAATTCAAAATATTTAACAATTTATCAAAAATATTATATATTATGAAAAGTCTAAAAAAATTAGAAATATATGTTTAACATATTAATAACAAAAATATGGATTATTTTTTAAAATAAAAATTCTAAAATTAAATGTAAATATTTTACTTTTTTGGTAAAAAAGTGAAATGATTTTTAATTGATAAAATGGTATTTCCAAACATATAAATACATAATTAAAATTGAGTCAAATTTTACAAATATTTTTTCCTTGTATAAAAATGTTATAATAATTATTACAAAAATTATTATTATTGATACAAAAATAATTAATGGATAGGTAGTATAATTCTTTTTTAGATAAAAGTAATTCATTTTTTGAAAAAACATGATGTTTAATGTAGCTGTAGATATAGAATAAATTTAATTTATTTGAAAAAATAATCCATCACAAAATCTAAATGTGATACATTCAGCCCGCCTTCAAATTAAATTCACTTGAAAATTTCATTAAATATTTTAATAAACTAAAGATACTTCTTCTACATAACATAATCTTGTTTCCATGTTGTTTTCTCTAGCTAGTGGTTTCTCTAAAAAAATGACTTAGTGAGTTGTAATATTTTATAGCACCTTTCTTATATGATACAAATCCTCCACCAACTCTTCCACATGTAATATATCATTACCTATAATTAAAACCACTTTGATTAGTATATAAGAAATATTGGGATTTTACATTCTTATTATATATACATGGAATGCATCGTGAACCGAATAGAGGATCCGTGGAAGTAACAAGAGAAATGTTATGGTTCTGATATGATCTACAATATCACAGGGACATATATACCTAAGACATAGCTTTCCCCTATTTTAAAATATCATAAAATTATTCCACTGTGTAATTCATAGAAAATTTATCTCACTATCATCAAATTAAAGATCATGTCGATGAATATCAATATAAAATTTCTATCAACATTATTCATCCTTGATATATTGGTAAATGGATTGAAAATTCTCCCCCATATTTTTAGATAACTCTAGAGCCCAAATTATTATCTCTCAAACTTCATCCCAGTAACATGGAGTTGTAAAATTATTTCAAAGGAGGTATTCATAAGGTTCTATTTAAATCTTTAAGAGATACATATTATTTTATAAAAAGTCCATTATAAGATGATATTGATCTTAACCACAATTAAAATCCATAACACATTATCTAAAAATTTAATATAGGGTTTTTATTTTTCTATCATACTAACCATATATTCACAGATGATATTTTGTGATGAATATTAACAATCCATCAAGAACATGTTAATGAATTCCCCAGAACATCAGATTAATCATTTTATCTGGATTAGATACATCAGGATGTGGTATTCCAATTATCCATACTAATTCAATTATGTTTATTTTGAAGATAATATCCAGAGATAATTCTTCTCTAATAGGAAAGAAGTTATTCGAATTTGTAAGGTGATTTACTAAAACCCATGTCTCAATTTTTCATGTATAAGTTATGGGGAGTCCAATGACAAAATCCATGGTGATGTTTTCCCATTTCCATTCTGGTAGGGGTGTTTGTTATAACAACACATTAGATATTTTTCTATCAGCCATAATATTATGAAATAAAAATAACTTATATAAAAAAAATATGATATATCTCTTCATTACATCCAACTAAAAATACATATTCATATCTATATAAATCGTTAATTTTTTTCAAGAATAGAGAATGATGAAATATGAACCTATTCTATCCTATCATTCTCCTAATGTGGTATAAATAGTTTACGTACATGAATCATGAACCTCATCATTCCATAATAATAATGGTTAAACAGAAAAATATTTTCCAATGTCTACTACAACTCCACATCTATAACATCGCATTTTTAGTGTTCAGGTTAAATTCAGGGAAAATTTGGTTTTCTATAGTTACGGGATGTGACATGTTTTGACCAACCATCGTAAGATATATCCAAGAGTTGGAACAGTAAAATTATCATAATTTAAATAAAATTATTTAAATTAAAAGTAAATATAAAGTAAAAATAATGATTTTAATTATAATAATAATATTATTGTTATTATAATTAATAATAATATTATTAATATTATAAGGATTATTATAACTATAATTATTATTTCTAATTTAGGTTTTTTATGAATCTCCAAAATGTGGTTTCTTCTCTCATGCAATGCATGACACCTCCTTCCCTTGTTCTACTATAGTGTGTGGTGAACCCCCCCCCCCTCCGACTACCTCTCTTCTCACAAGTTCCACAATTTGTCTCTAGGTTTCCTACTCGATTCATCCTAGTATGTTCTCATCTACCATCTCCTCATTCAATCTAGTTGACTTTTCCTCTCTATCACTGATTGATGTTTTTAAACCCCTAGGGTTTACATTAATATGGTGTTCTTCTTTATTCTATTATTATGGCTTACGGTCCCTATCATGAAACCCCTTGGTCCGAGTTCCAAAAAATTATTCAAATTCAATGTGGTTTGTTTCATCTTGGACATCCATCATCTATTTCTGGTATGTTTTCCTTCGTTCCTCTTTATTTTTCTTTTTCTTTTTGTGTTTTAAAAAAATCTAAGTTCATATTATTTTATTTAACTATGTGGGCATTGAAGTTTCCATTCTAGGTTTCCTCCTCTATCTAAGGTAGCGTTTTACTTCCACTATTTTGTTTCATACAACAATAATTAGGGTTTTTAGGTGTTTTTGATGACCTGATAATAATTTTATAATGCATTGGACATAGAAACATTAATTATGTGGATACTAAAAATTATTGTAGAATGGTTTCTTCAAAATTGAAGGTATGAAAAAACATACATAGGATTATTTATATATATATATATATATTGCCTTCATACATATTCCCCCATGTAGAGAAAAATTGGTACATTGGTCTCAATAACACATATATATATATATATCTCTGTGTGTGTAGATGTTTGTGTATGTAAGCGTTGGGTGGTTCTAAGTGGTTTCCACTAACATTGTCATGTGATGTGTGTTCAGATTTTTCATCAATGAGGTGGGATCTCTATTCTATTATGCTAAATTAATAATGAATCATATTTATTTGATTCCGTTATTCATTATTTTTAATTGTTTTATTTGATAAATTCTATGAAACTCTTATGATGTTGAATGATTGGTATGATAAGTTAAGTCTGGGATTTATAATAAAACTCTTCCAAAAAAATTGGTTTATATGAAAAAACATACAATGATAATTAATTTTTTATTTTTATTTCTTGATATAGTTTCTTATTATCTAATTTATTGATTAATATCTTTTCTAGATTTATTTCAAGCTAAAACACATCCAATTTCGTAATTTATAAATGAATTTTCTTCCTTTGAAAAATGATAAATGATACATGGAACCTCCTAAGTATATGGACCATCATTTATTAATAATTTCCATTGAGTAGAGTATACCCTCGTCCTGTTTAATTCAATACTTATTTCATGTCATGTAGTTGTTTCACTCATCGAATCCTTCCGGAGATGATTCATTGTCCCTTATTAAATTGTTTCATTTGCTCTATCCTGTCAGTTGTGACCTCCTCTTATTATAAAACCTGTTCATTTTGTTTTACTTGCCTCTTGGCCACCCCTTTGAGTGTGATATCCTAAATGTCCCTAAATATCCATGCCTTAAATGATTAATCGTATCCTAAGAGGTTCTTTATATAAAATGCCTTACCTTATTAACTGGATTAAGTATAACAATATACTAGGATAGTGCCCATTGAGCGTTATTCCTCACTTATGAACTCATCTTAATGGTTTATATAAAATTCATTATGATGGATGATTCACATTACATTCCTTAAGAAATTTATAAAAAATTTATTCAAGTTGGATGTATACATTTCTTTTTTCACACATAATTTTTCTCACCTCTTTAAAAAATATTGGGCTTATATTAAATTCTATTTTTCCATATTTTATGAACATATTCTTGTTATGTATATTGTTTGTGTGAATGTGGAATGGATCTAGTATAATTTCATTATTTGAACTTATGCCTTATATCTAATCCTCTTACTTGATCAATGCTTATGTTTTTGCATAATTCCTAGGATTAGAGCATTATATTACATTTTTTGTAAATTATATAGTCCATGTTAATGGATTGTTTTTTTACTTGATAGCTTGAAAAGCATGTCTCTCATGGTGCATGTTTTATAGAATTAGTTTTATATATTCATTCCATGTGAGATATGTATTGATGTTTTCCTTGAAAAGTGACATGGTGACTTGGTTTAGTAGATTCGGGATTGGTGAGAACATGGGTTCCATATTAAGGACTCATTGATGGACTATCATGGTTGGGTATTTATACCACAATGAACTGGTGTTGAAACATTGTCTTTCCAGGAAATTGATTCCCAGGTGGTTTATTATACTCTTGAGTGATATCAGTTCCATAGTGAAGAAACCTTATATAGAACATTTTTAAAGATTTCTATGACATGCCTTGTGTGATAATTAGACCTATAGTGAGATACATTGGATGGACATAGAGTCACCATGGTTCAAGTGATAATGTGAGAATCGTATGGGTTACCTAGGGAGGACATTATTGATCTATATATTATTGGATTTTTCCACTACAATACATGAGATTATGTTAGATTGCCTTCGATGGGCATGGGAATCCACCGTTGAATTTATGAATTGATTATTTGTTTGGATATATATGAGAACCATCTTTTATTATTATCATGTATTGTGGCTTCACTTGAGATGTTTCCCTTACATTAATATCAATCATATGGGATGACAAGGGATTAAACCCCAACCCAATGAAAACCTTTTGGTTATTCTTTCCATGTATATAAATGTAACAAATGGATTATATATATATATATATATTCTTCCTTACACTAGTATACCTTTAAAACATTTTTCTTATCTCGAAGCAGGTGGTATAGGATGGGTGTCTATTTAGGAACCGAACCAAGTATCTATTATTCATTTTTTCACTCTAAAACTACTATACATGACACAATGTATTAATTTATAAGTCATTGACTAGATTAAGACATCCACATGTGGTTGCAACCTACTAGAATGTATGTCTCTCATGCTACTTAGGCCACCATTTCACAAGATTATTAATGTAGTACAACTTTTTTGCTAGTTTGTGGATTGATTTCATTCATTGTGCATCATACATTGGAGCTAGGGAGCACAATATTGGTCTTGTATGGTGGATTCCCATGGAGTTATTACATTGGTCTATTTTAATTAATTGTATTGTACCTTTTAGAACCACATGCAAATGCATGTATTATTTTAAATTGGTGTTGTCCACATTTTTTAAATTGTATTTATATAATTCCTCTACATGTCTTTCTATTACTATTTTTTCTTCTATTGTTGTTTTCTATTTATTTTGATTGTACCTCTATGCTAATGTGATTAGAGGGTATAGTATTGGAAATTTCACCTCTCAATACCCATTCTACTTGACGGTAGCCTCTTTAATATTGGGATACACACTTGAGGCAATGTGAACCCCCAATCCAGATACTAGTTTGATGGTAATCCAGGTCAGGATGTTATGAATTGGTCTCAAAGTAAATATATTAAATTTTTGACTTACTATATTGGGATGGTAAACAATCGAATGATAATTTTTCAGTTCGTTGTAAACATTCGTACATGGGACCCATCATCCCACATATGGGGAAATGAGTATGAGTTTAGGTATTTGGAATATTGTTTATGTTTTCATCTATTAGCAATGAGATGATTTCACCAAAAGTGACTTATGTACATTCAGCCACTAATGATTTATTTAATTTATGGTATTTCATTATTTTCCTAGAATGTAAAGGGAGTTTCATTACATGCATCATATTGGGTACATGGTAATTTAACATGTCATGAAAATTCCATGCCATATAGTTATATATATAGGCAATTCGTTTGTTAATTGTATTCCCTGAATTCTATGACATGCATAGTCTGGTACCATAAATAGTTAATTCATTTGGATTCCTTTTTGTTTATATATTGTTATTTTATGTAATTGATATCATAATATTAATGTTCTTTAATTAAATTGTTGTAGAATGGAAACGTATAAAGTGTATGGGAAATTTACAGATTGGTATATGACCACCAATATATTTGAACTGTGATATATGACCATTTTGTTTTTTTAAAAGGATTAAAATGTTAAATTTGATTAATCGTTCATTTAGTTGAACTGGTTAACATCTAAAATACACAAATAGTTCTATGAAGGCCAGTTAGAGCATGTTTGTTATGAGATAATCTATTCTAGGTGTTTTAAGCTCTACTATTTGAGAAACATTGTTTGGTATTAATTTTGATGATGCTCTGTTAGTTTATGGGACCCCCATCAGTCACCATATAATTAATAACATTAAATGAATTTATTTGGATAAATTCCTTAATTATGATTAAATATCATGAAATTTAAAAAAAATTAAATTGATGTTTTAGGCTTTCTTATTTCTCTTTGAGTTTATGGTTAATATCAAGTGCGTAATGTTTTTTTTAAATGGTACCTTTTTTATTAAATATTTTATTGATTTAAGATTATATATGATTAATTATGAAGGTATTTTAAACAGAATCTTTGGTGGTTTCCCTTATTTAAAATCGTCATGTAAGGGTATATTGAGTTTATTCAAAGAGATTTCTTTTAAAAAAAGTGAGATCATTTCTCATAGGAATTAATTTTTATACAAATTGATTAGATGATCAAAGTTTTCACCCAGTGACATTGGTTTGATTTTCCTAGTGACAGGAACATTAATTTTTTTCATTAGGGTCCAACCTATGGTTGGTAGCAACCATAGAGATTCATGCCTTCAAAAATCTTTTGATATTTTTGATGTTTGGTGTCATTCATGTGTCGTTGTCCGAAGTTGGACATTAAGTTCCCAATGGAACCTTTGTTTGAATGAGTGGGGTCATTGTTTCCTTGGATTTTATGTGTTTTATCCATGAGTAATTTTTGGTATAAGAGATTTAGACATTCCTTGGGAATGGACAGACAATTATTTGGTAGCTGGACACTTTATTTTCCTCAATGATGGATGATTGTGTGTAAATTCATTCTTGTTAATTGTAATATGGGGAAAAGTTACTCTTACTAAATCTCTTGTATGGTCAACCAATAATTGAATGCATAGGGCTGATAAGCCTACAGGTAGTATCTGGGATTTTCCTTCACACTTTTGAAAACTTTGATGTGGTATACATTGAACTGTGTGGTACATTTCAAGTTGCAGAATGTTAAAAAGATAGGTTTAGTTCGATGAAATCATTTAACCATGTGCTATTCATTACATTCTCAGGTATTCTGCCTAAAAAAATAGCCAATGAGATAGAGAATTAAGATCCTCCCGATTCGTGAGATGATATATATGTTACTTGGGTATTTTTATATATTGGTCTATTTGGGTTGAGTCTTATGTCAAATTATATAATGTACATGAGCATGGATTAGTGGTGTATCATGTGTGCATTTAACTAGAATCTAGATCCAGTGTTCTTAACAGGATATTGTATGTCATACTTCTATGGATGACTATGACACTCTTATAATTGGTTATATTATGTAATGTTTCATAAATGTTCCCTTCTAGATATAAGGAACAAAAAAAAAAGAGGACCATTGTGAATGGACATTTTTTCTCAAATTCCCTTAAGTCTTCTAGGTTTTAAACCCAGTCGATGCATACATGGAAAGATGAAATTTATGTGGTTGGATATTTATGAAATCCATTATCATTAAACACCATTTTTCATGGTTAGAAATCTATGTTGAAACTTATTTCATCATCGAATGAGTTAGGTTGGGTAATAAATTATGGATTTGTTAATAGCAGTGCATCAGCTAGGGAAGCTGAGCTTCTTCTTCAAAATCGAATAGTGGTGGTTCAACCATTTTTAATTCTAATAGTTGGTGTTGATTTAAAGAAAATATTTTCAACCCTCTTAGTTTATTATGCTATGTGATGAGCATTAACCTGTCTTATAATAATCATAGATGCACTAAGAGATCATCAGTCTGATAGGGTTCTAAAGAGTAAAAAAACATTTGGGCATGTATGAGTTGTTTTATATGTATTTCATGTGGACGTGATGTTCTTCTAGAGGATGGGATTGTCTTGAGTGATAATGGGTGTAGGAAAACCTCGGATGATATCTTGGACAATAGTCATTCTTTTATGACTTGAACACCATACATATACTACTTTAGTCTCATTAATTGTTCTAATGTGGGCATTTTGGCTTCATACCGACCTCTCACCGGATTTAGCCTTTGATATTTGGTCAAAAAGAATGTTATAAATAAAACATTCATTGGATTAAGGAATTTAATTTATTCTTGTGAAATACATTCCAACTAAGTCGAGCGTCTTCCTCTATTATTCCCCTATCGATGTGATATTATATCATAATGGGGAGGTCTCCTAAACTGAGATCTTATCCACTAACACATGTCAGCTGCTGCCAATTACTCAAAATTGAAATTCTTGCTTCCATATTCATCTACATAGAAACCCCAAGACATGAAGATATCCTTCATTAGATCCTACTACCACACCCTACCGTATTTTGGAATGCATAAGTGCACCAAAGTGGCCCAAATATATCTTCGGGGTAACTACCTATACTTCCATGATCCAAATTATCCACCATGGATCATATCAATGGAGTACTATGTATGGTCTGTGAACAAGGAATCATACTATTAAACATTAATTCATCAATATTTTAGCTCTAGATGCTTTTGATTAAAAACTAATCACATAAAAGAGGGGTAGTACTCATCACAAAATATCTACTAGAAGTTAGGCGAAGAATGTGTCAACTCATAATGCATCTATAGAACATGAATCCACTAGTGTTTTGATTGTCCATGTAAATGGATAGATGAGAGTGAAAACATGTGATCCATCATTTTTTTGAAAATATGGATGACAAATATCATTTAATGGGTCCAATACTTTGCTTCTGGGAGATTTTGATCTTTGTAAATCCTTAAAGCCACTTGTACTAAAACTCACGGAGTGCATAAAGCCTTTAGGAATCCTTATCATATTATACTAATATGATCTGTTGATTAGTCGGTTGGGGGGATTCAACCCATCTATATGAAGGATGTATATCATGAGATTTACCATGAATTTCTACCTTGTCACTGATAAGTTTGTCATCATGATCTATAATTGTTATCTTGAATATATATTGTTGCGAAGTCATCTGGAAAATTTAATAATGATTTTCCAATGTAATATGATAATATATATTCAATTGGGAGTATATTGAGATTGTAATTCAAACTACTCAATCATATTTGTTGAATTTTCAATTTATTCTTTTAATAATATTCTTGGTTGGACATGTCGACATGAAAGTAGTCATGGTCTTAGGGAATAGATACATTAGTTGTAATGCCAACCTTGAGTTCATTATCCTAATAGTAACAATCAAAACACATTGAAACTATTCCTTGAAACCCATATACGTATCATAAAAAGACAAAACAACATTGTCAAAATGAAAAAAAATTAACTAATACTAGTCTATCATGACCTGACCCATGAGGGCTCAAGATATAACTACCCCATGACTACCTCTATAGGACAGGAGCTGGAGACATTAGCCAAAAAAATAAATAATATGGGATTCCTTCTCAAAATGATCTTATGAAAACAAACGATACTATCTCAATGCATATGTTTATAGGAATAATAAAAAAGAACAATTCTACACCTAGAATATATACCATGCACGATATACCAAAATAGATTTCAATTCTATGTTAATGTAATCTAGAAAGGTAAATTTGAAAATACATGCATAACTAGACTGCTTTCAAAAAATAAGAAAAATATTAATTTAAATCTTGAGATTGGATATAATAGAGTCTAAAAGGTCTATCAATTGTATAGTGAATTATGGACTAATTATACCTATAATACTTTGTAATATTTTCAAACCTATACATCATCTCTATGCGACATGAAATTTTCAGGAAAATTCCGTTATGGTTTCAGAATATACATACCCATTACAATTTCCTAAAAGATAAGTTGAATAAGAAAGACACCTGATAAGAATAGATATATATATCTCGACAAAAAATTTATTGTAATCAAAACCATTGGAAAGTATACATATGTATATTTATGATGAAACTAATGAATCCCTAGTGAGAGATAAGGGAATATATCTCTCACAACCCAACCCAGGAAAGGTGTTCCAATAGTTGTAGATGTCCATAAATTATTATTATCATATTGTGTTTATAAATATATAAAAAATCAAGGTGAGGGTTTAGTAATTTCCAATTTGTCGAACATTTGATGGGGCATAGTCTCCAAGTAAAGGACATGTTCTCTTGTGCGTTAAGGGGGTGTCGCTCAGTCAGTTGTGAATTTATGTCGTATTTCCATAGGCGTATCATTTTTAGATATATGAATCATTCACTATTCCATTAGGGGTTCCAATCAGTATAGAGATTAATGTAACCTTAATTCCATAAGAGAGTTCCACTCCGATGATAGAGGAACCACACCCATATACCATCAGTGTGTACCTCTCGGTAGATAGAGAATCATAACCATAGTCAGTCAAGGGGTATGAGTCAGTTGATAGAGGTTCTTTATCATAGTCCATATGTGGTTTATTTCACATTTGATATAGGTACTTCTCCATAATTCCATACTAGTTACTAATCAGTGGATAGAGGACCCACACCCTAGTCAGTCTATGGGCACCACTCTATTTATCATACAAGATTAATGTTGTTGTCAAGTTACACCTAAATAATCATCACACACAAATCATATATAATTGTATCTAAAAATATACTATTAATACCAATATCATTTTCCATGAGATTAATATACATAGGATATGCTACTTGTCGGACAAAATGTAATTCCAAAAAAGAGTTACTAGAGGTAAATAGTTCTTTATAAATGAATTTGGTGTACTTTATGTGTTTGAGGACCCACACAACGTGTGGTCACACTCCAACATTTGGATGTTTACTTTTTGGTACTTAAATCAATACCCATGTAGAATTATACATTTTTAGGTAAACTATACAACATTCCTCATCCACCTAGGTCCCTACTCATACTCCTGGTCATGTTATTTTGAGTCTGGTTAATTTTTTGTACTTTGGTACACAATGTGCTCTACCACACATGGTCATTATGATCAATTCCTACCCCAAGGGTTGTCTAAACTATGGACAATACATGGTGTGTGTCCTATACCAGCAGTGTTTTGTCCCCAACATACATGAAACCCTAGTTCCAAAAAAAGGGATAATACACAGCATGTGTTCATTGTAGAACACAATATATAGTAGGTTTTTTCGCCTAATTTTTAGATAAGTTTTGGCATTCTAGATCAAGACTCCAATTCATTATATCCAAAATATTTGCAATCAAAATTCAGGGAAACTACCGCTACTCATCATTTCCCTCCCTCTGATGGCTAGATAATAGAAATATATTGATATGTACGAATCAAGAAAATTCCCCCCACACCATCACACATATATTTATCTCCTACTGCGTCATTGATAATAGGATCTTCAATGTAATCACCCACATCCTAAAAATCATGAGAATTCATCCTTCATTCATCGTTAAATTCATCATTCAGAATCATCCATTGATATGGGAGTCTAATCGATCATGGTCTAACCACAAAATTTTGAACCAATATTCTATAGGAATATTGGATATGGCATGGAGAATAATGGGGAAAATATATATATATATATATTTGAAATAATTTTCAATGTTTTCATAACCAAAAAATTTAATAAAAATTTCCTATGGTGTGAAAACATTGAATATAAAATTAGAACCAATACACAACATCATGAAAAGGTTTTCAATTGATGTCGATCATGAATAGAATATATCATTCCAAAACAATAAAAATAATAGGGGCCAAATAAAAAATCTATGTGTCCTATAATGAATTTTATGATTTTTTAAATGATGAAAATTCATTCTAATGAATGAGGGAAGTCATGGTATTCATTGTGCGTCGATGTATATGGATCCATTGGATCATCATTGTTTGAATATAATTCGTCAATTAGAGGAAGAATAAAAAATCCCATTTATACAAGGGAATGTCTGGACAACATATAATATGATTATTATATATAATTTAAACAAATCTAATTTGGTCAAATATCATAAATAAATAAATTCATTAATTAGCCTAATTTAAATTTTCCCACCAATGTTCATGAAATCCAAATGCCCAACGCCGACTAATTTAAGGTTACACATAGTTTAATGCCATAATTTTTGAATTATACATGGTTTTAGATATCTTATTCATGATTTTATTTAAGACATACACTATTTTATTTAATAAAAAATACTGTGTAATGTAAAATATATTTAATATTCCTTAAAAGAAACTAATTATTATCAAACATTTCTTCAGAATCGGAAACCCTCTCAGTACCTAAGTCTAAAAATTTATCTATAAATATTCCAATTTCTTACACATGATAAATTAGATCACTACATTATATGAACCCAAAATATAACATTTTTAAAGAATATTAAATATTTTAAAATTTTAATTATATATTTTTCTTTCCCTAGGGAATTTGTTCAATTCTCATGTGATCATCATGCACATTATTTCTATTTTAATAAATAAGAATATCCTCTATAGTGACTTCCAAAAAATGATAAGGTAATCTCTATTGAATTTATTCATTAAATTAGTGAAGATATATGGGGAATTAATATGTCTAAATGGAATCACTATATATTAATTGCTTCAACACATTGAATGGAATTTTTACTTTGGTAAATATTCCACAAATAAATTTTCAATTAGAAACATAGAAAAGAGGTTTTTTTAATTTCTATAAATGAATCCCTAAATATCATTAATCTAGATAATCTACCATAAAAAACTCAAATTAGTTTTCCAAGACGTTGATGTTATGAAATAATGTAAACACATTAACACATTATGGCATATATAAGTATTATATTTATCTTACCTAGATATATATGCTTCAAAAATAAACATTTTATATTGACGATTCATGACACTTATATCCAATATACATCTGGTAGAAATAATTATACAACAAAATTAAACAGTACCAATATAAAAATTCTTCAATCTTTCACTTCACTTATTCACATGTAATATGTTTTTCATTGAACTAAGAGTTAGAAATTGCATTAGGGCCTCAACATGGATAATTCTCATGTTCTCCACACATATTATATTAATTTTCTTAACAATTAAATGCTATATGGACATTATTTAAACATATAAAAAATCATACCCTATATTTGAAATAATATTTTATATTATTTATACCACATTATTAATATGTAAATGATGTTTTATATTTCATCCATTTCCATTACCACAATAAATTTCATAAATTTCCTTATTCCAAATATTTTATGAGTTAGTAATATCATATAAGTTCAAATTTTTAATCATACACTATGATAGATGATTATGAATAAAAATAATATGTTTCTCTCCAATCATTATCTAATTTGGTTGGTCAAGGTAAAAAAAATTTCCAAGACATTTTAAATTAAAATGATTCAAATTGGTTCCATCCATTTAGAAGAACAAAAAAGAATTGTGTGAGAAAAATTAATCATAGTAAAGAAACAAACAGAAATGAAGAATATTTTGTAGGATGATTAAATCATGAAACCATCTTTTAAATCTTTGAAATTATTGTTTTACCTAACATTATTCAATTTTATTATTCAAATCCTTCACGATGGTTCTTAAAGAGATTATGAATTATACAAACCATATGGCCCACAAATTATTTATCTAGATGTGTAGTAATGGATCAATCACCCTATGCCAAAATGAATGATGAGATATACTCCACAATCAATTATATGGGTTAGAGCCCCTGATGCGTATTTTCCAAAATCACATCAACTTGTAGTATTCCCAAAATAATGTATACCATGCTAAACCACATAGTAATTTCATTAATAATATAATAATATGTCATCATATACTTAGGATCATATGATATGTTCTTCACTAGTTTTTTTTCATTCATGTTTCCAAAGGATCACTAAAACCTTATTTGATACCACCTATATTGATCCATACATTTTATAAATAGATATTAAATATAAATAGGTGAATAATTATTAAATAACATAATTATCAAAACCACAATTGTTTATTTCTAGTGAATTTATAATTTTTTAAACAAAACTACTAGTTCATAGGTTAACTACTTCTTCTCTAAGTAATTCATTAATATAATTAAACTGTTAGAGATTTACCAAACATAAAACCATTCTTCATTGCCGAGGGAAGAAAATATAATAAATGTTATGTTCAAATGTTAAGTAAGGGTAAACAATGGATATATAAATATCATAAAAGAATAAAATGAGAATTTTGGTATGTGAATATGATCTTGGTATTTGAAAATTGTACCCTTCATATAATAGATTATTTAGTTGAGAGTAATGGAATAAATAATTTAATTTATTTATAAATGAATCTCAATATAGTCCTAGTAAATAAACCAGGATATATCAAAATTTTCAGAAGACATAGATTTGTGGCATACTCATATGCTTATCACATTACGAACAAGTATAAATATAAATATTTTAACTCATTAAGATAAAGACATGAAATATGAACCTCCCATGAACTTATAACCATGTAAACAATACCATACATAATATTATAGACAATAAAAAAATTATATGCTTAATATTATGTACTGGATAACATGTCCCTTACTTATTAACATGGAAATAAAAAACAAGCCCATGCTTATTATTATGGACCTCAACACCAGTCCCATCATAATTCATATAGACATAAAAATAATCCCACACATATCATTATGATCATGAAACGAGATTTACAATTGAAATAATTATCTAATGAGTTATAAACCATTAACTATGGAATTAGAGGGAGAAATAGTTCCACCCATCATATAATATATACATTTTTACAACACACAATCATAGAAAATTCATCATATCATAACCCAAAGAATGGAAATGGGTAACATAATAATTTCATCACATTATAATCTATTTGAATGACATGGGTTACACAAAAACTTCATCATTGTATAACCTATGGAAAATGAATTAGATTCATCAACATTTCACTATTTCTTCATATCATAACCCATTAAAAATTTGATTTTGAAAAAAAAACATCATATAAAAAAAGAATCCAATGAAATAATTAATATGGTATTATTGGATCATATCCCATGTATGTATTTAGTTACATCAATGGATTGCATCATCCATGGAAAATTATTATGAAAATAGAGTCACATATAGTCATTCATATAAAAATTATCATTTCATTGAAATTACTCGATTTAAAATAACAAGTTTAAAAAAATATTTCATATACCTTTTCATTGAAAATATCATTATAATTTATAATGGGTCATTTAAAAAATTGAGCAGAAATGACCAAATATTGTTCCTTTATTTTCAAAAAAAAAGACAAATTTTCCTTTCACATCTTAAATAAAATCCAAATATTCCTCTTTCAGAAAATAAAATGTTGATTCATTTTAATTTTTCTTGTAAAATGTAATAAAAGGGTTAAAATGAAATTAGAAAATCATTTAGTAATAAAAAAATTTATTAACATATTTTTTTAAAACAGTTATATGAATGAAATTTGGTATTGAACCAAAGAGATACATATAATAATTTTTTAAAATAGTCATTCTTAATCATGAATACATAAATGGAGAAAAATTTTGGGAAACTGTGTATTCTAATAAAAACCCTTAGTAAAAGTCAATTCCTGATGGTAGTGAGAAAAAATAAAAATAAATAATAATCCATTGCAAAATCATAAATAACCTGGATACACAATGATAATGTAACCTCAAAACCTTACCACTTTGGTAACTTTTGAATCGCAATCCCAAAGATAGAGATAAATTTAGGTTTATATGTATATCCAATTATATACATATTAATAATAATAAATAAAATATTGTTCCTCATATACACCACAGAAAGGAAAAAATTAGTGAATATGGAATATATCTCCAACCAATAAAAGGGAGACTCAAAATCACTTACATGATTTGGGTTAATTTCTAATCGTATGACACAAAAAACAGTATCATCAAATTAAACAATAAATTTAATTAAAAATACAATAATATAATTATATAAAACATAAATTTGGTTGTATATAAACCTCATAAATTAATATTGGTGCATAACATAACATATATCAAAATGAAGACAATTAGAGAAAAAATCCTTAATATAAGACTCATCTAAATTTATAATCATTTAGATCTACTATATGACATATATTTGATTCTAATAAATATATTTGAGAACAATATATATATATATATATATATATGAAATTATATTATTTACATATAACCATTTATTTCCCATTTATTATAAATTCATTGATATAATCATGTTTCATGTAATAACAGCTTTTTGCATGTATGTATAAATTTTATATTTTATGTCCCATTTCATTGATAACTATTTACTAATTTCTATAATGTTAATGTTGATATAAATTCCATATATATATTCTGTAAATATGTTTTAATGTTATTTGTTAATTTTATATGTATTAAATGATATACACTATTTAATATATGACACCTTGGGCTAAACCAAGTCTATTATAGGTCATTATTAAAATAATTTATGGTGGTAAGAAATAAAAAGAATAATTTTCCAAATAATATCCCCAAAGAGATTCAAAATCATTTCATAGTAAGGGCACCATAACTATGCATCGTAATTATGAATGAGATATACGAGAAAATCTAATTTGGGGTTTATATACTATAGATACATATGTTCCAAAACCACATCCACATTGAGTATATATAAATGGATTTATTTCTAGGAAAATCATATAATATATTCCATAAAAAAACATTAGGATGTTATCCTATAATTAAACACATCACATTAGTTTAATAATAATTTTTTTCACATTCTAGTATCCAACGGTAAACTATTAACTTCTATGTTACCAACTATAGATAACCATACTTTTCATGCATTGATATTATATGTTAATAAATAAATATTTATTACAAAATATAACAAACCAGGGAAGTACAATTTAGGTCATTTTTCTATGAATTAGGTAAACAAAAACATATCGTTAATAGGTTCACCTTATCTTCACTCAATAATTTATTCATATATATCACCCTTCATAAAATTTTGAAAACAATTCTTCAAAGGAAATGCAAGAAACATAATAATGGGTGATCTTAGATGCCCAATAAGGTTACAAAAGAGAGATATAAATTTTTAATTAATAATAACATGATAAAAGGGCTCCGAGAACATATGATTAACATTTAAACACCTTACAATTCAGATAATTGATCATAGACTTCAGTCATTCTATAAACTATGGTAGTTAAAAAGACATGATTCATAATGGAATCTAATTACATAATCTATGAGAGCATAAAATAAGAATTATACTTATATTTATGGTATGAAAATTATTTTATAACTATGAAAACATGTATAATTGAAATATGGTCCCTCGTTATGTTAATAAAATTAACTGTATCATTCAATTAAACTTAGGGACAATAAACATAGTCATTTCACAAGAATATATAAATGAAATAAAGAGTCTAAATAATCTTATTAATATGAAATGATGAGATCCCTGTCGAAGGTACCAAGTCGATTGCGTGAGAGGAAGAGTTGGATTTGCAGGGCCTAATGACGTGAGGGAGATTAAAGAGGCTCAATGCTACAATGGGCGCACATATTTCTTTATTAAAGGCCCAATGGATCTTTCCTTGTAGGGATGGAGAAAATGAGCCTATAATATCACTTAATCAAGCCAAAAATTGATGTTTAAATCTTGGCCCACATGGTTGCACGAATTTGGAGTCCTTGCCCACATGGAGGATTCTAGAAATGACATCTTTGGACACCAAAGTCAAATCCGGTGGGCTATGCACTCAATGTCAAATCTGGTGGGCTATGTTGGAAAGATGTGTGCTACTTTTCCAAAAGTCATTGTTGTATTTTATCTTTTTTACTTTTAAGGGGACAAGGTAGGATAGACTTTATGACTTTAGGGTATTAGACCCTTGACCATTGTATCACCCCCTTGGATATAAATAGCCACCCCATAGAATGTTATTGGCATTAAAGACTTAATTGATAGCTTATTCTTGTTTCTCCCTGTTGTGTTAGAATTATTTAGAATTTCCACCTTGATCGTGTGCATTCTTTCCTTGTCAATCTATTAGTTAGATTGGTGATCCAAGATCAGAAAGCCCCCAATTCCGTGCCTCAACCCAAGTGCGTTGTTGTCTGTATTGGATATCCCTTCCCTCCCTTGACTGTGTTGTCTAAGTAGTAGGTCGCACTCCTTATAGTGTTGATTGACTACTTGAATCTGCTATCCATACCCATCATCCACCACTTAGGCCCAAACCGCAGTCTTCAACTGCCAACCTACACCGTGAAGATCGAGCCACCCAGTGCATCTCACATCAGTTGGTATCAGAGCTATGGTTGACACAGTAGGCATCTATCACCCTCTTTTATCTCATATATCTATTACCTTTCTCATCTTTCCTTATTATCCACCCATTCAAAAAAACCTTTTTCCTTGAAAACCTCCAGAATTGGCCTTTGTTGTGCAAGATTGAAATAATTTTTTGAGTCAATTTTTGATTCATCTTATTTCCACATATGTGATTTGTATCCAGGAAAAAAATAAAATTCTCTCAACTCATCATTTCTTACTTCCCAAAATTAATCACATCCTTTCCTTTGAGAGATTTTAAAAAAATTCTTACTCTCTGTTCATCATTTTGTGATTTAAAACTCCAAGCACAACACTTTTTGGGGAGATTTGACAAAAAAAGTGAATAAATGTATACAATTACTTCATCATTTTGCTTTATATTATTAGCACTTTCCATTTACATACACCACTTTATCCATTATTTTTCTTCATCCCCATATTATATTTGGCTCATATTGTTGTTTATCTTTCACAATTGGGAAAAACCCACAATCCACATATCTACCCCTTCTTTCCACCCTATTTTTGACCCTTTACCATTGTTAAACCACTTACCACTCAAGCGGGTTGTGTTAAACCATCCACCAACACAATCTTGATTGGGGAGGAATTGGTGGCACTTGATTGCCCTAAACAGGTTATTACATTTCATATGATCTTGGGATTCAAATTGAGTTTTGACAGTGGAGAGAAATAATCAAAAAAACATATCTTGTGTGTGTGAGTGTGTGAATATTGTTGTGTGTGTGTGTGTACATCTTGTGTGTGTGAGTGTGTATTTCTTGCATGCGTGAGTGTGTATATTTGTGTGTGTGAGTTTGTACATCTTGTGTGTGTGTGTTTACATCTCGCGTGTGTGAGTGAGTGTGTATCATTGTGTGTGCCCCCCCTGGTGTGTGTATGTGTTTGTGTTCATGTAACTTATTATGGCATAAGATCGTGGGAATAAAATTGCTCATGTTGGCGATGAAGGAATTCAAAGTAGATCTCCCGCACCTGAAGCTATGCAATTCCAAATGAAAGCTTTGGTGAGCCACTTCGAGAAGCTTCTTGATCAGAAGTTGGTGGTGTTGCATGAGAGGAATGATGAATTTGAGAATAAACCAATCCCAAGGATGTTCCATGATAACCCAAGACATGCTCCAGCACCACGTCATCCCCACATCATGGAGGAGGATATGGTGAACTTTTTTGATGATCTTGATGATGTCCCACAAAGGAGGAGGTTGTACCAACAACCGAGATGAGGCCAAAGGATACAACATGAGGATGACCTACTTGGAGGGATCCAGGTGAAGGTGCCTTCTTTTCAAGGGAAAAGTGACCTGGAAGCATACATGCAGTTGGAGATGTGGATTGAGCTGGTCTTTTCATGCCATGAATATTCTGAGGAGAAAAAGGTCAAACAAGCTTCCCTTGAATTTTCTGATTATGCTTTAATTTGGTGGGATCAAGTTCAAAAGGAGAGGGCTAGATATGGTGGACATCCCATCAACACTTGGGAAGACATGAAGTTCACCATGACGAAGTAGTTTGTTCTAACACATTACCATAGAGATCTCCACAACAAACATCAACGCCTAATCCAAGGGAGTAAAAGTGTAGAAGACTACTACACGAAGATGAAAATTTCCATGATTCGGGCAATAGTTGAGGGGGATCAGGAGGAAACCATGGCACGGTTTTTACATGGGCTCAATCAGGAGATTGCAGATCAAGTGTAGATGTTCCACCATGTAGAGATACAAGATATGATCCACCAAGCCACCAAGATTGAGAAAAAATCAAAAGAAGGAGCAACATGAGGAATCCCACTACCCCTTCCACACCATGGAGAAATCCAAGGAAGGAGATTGGAGAACCATCAATGGCAAAAGAGGTGGTTGATCGAAAAAGTAACAAGGTAATTCGTTCACCTAGGAAACCTTCTTTTGAGGCTAACCAAACCAGGAATAGAGATATTCGGTATTTTAAATGTCAAGGAAGGGGTCACATTTATAGTGAGTTCCCAAACCGGCGCACCATGACCATCAACAAGTATAAAGAATGGGAGACCGATGGAGAGAGCTCAGAAGAGAAGGAGGAAGAATCTCCAGAAATTGATAGTGGAGATTTTTCAGAATATGGTGAGATTCTTGTCACTAGGAGAGTTCTATGCTCACAAATGACAATTGGAGAGAATGAGCAGCGGGAGAACCTTTTCCATACACGATGTAAGAACCATGGGAAGGTATGTAGTGTTATTGTTGATGGAGGAAGATGTAGTAATGTTGCAAGCACCGAGTTAGTATAGAATTTGGGACTTCTTACTTTGAAGCATCAACATCCATATCGGCTTCAGTGGATGAATTATTGTGGAGAGCTGAATGTCACCAATCAAGTGAAGGCATTGTTCTCCATTTGTAAATAAAAGGATGAGGTATTGTGCGACATTGTTCCAATGATGATGTGTGTAACACCCTAGAGTATTATGAGAAATATTTTGTTTTTATGTTATATTAATCATTAAAGGAATATTTCTCTACACACAACACTATATTGGCTTTCTTTTCAGGCAACTACGACCTTCCTCGATAGCTTGCGTCATACGCAATACCGAGTTTCACTAAACAACAATATGTTATTAACATATTATTAAAACTAACCGTTCTGAAAAGTAATAACCACTTTTTGAAATTTTTTAAATTTTATTTTTCAAAATGAACTTCATTTTTGGATTCAAAATATTGAAATTACCTTAGGGTAAAATTTTGTTACTTTTTGGTTAACTTTCATATTCTGATGAATAGTGAAAAAAATAAATTCTAAATAAAAAAACTTTTTAATTGAAATAATTAATAGTGATAAATTATTAATTTGAGTGGTTTTAAAGTATATTTAGAATATATTTTTACAATTCAATACAATTTTTTTCATTGGATGTAATTTCACATTTAAACAAGACATAAACAAGTGTCAATCTTTTGATAGTTATTATCTCTTAAAAAAGAGCTATTTGTCTTAATGACTGGAATTAATTTTTAAATTAGTTAATGTAACTGATATGTTTTGAATTTGTTAAAATAAACATCATTTTTGAATTCATAATATCAAATATAGATTAGGCCTAATTTTTGGTATTTTTCTGGAAACATTAATTTTTTTGTTGAATAGTGAAACCACTAAGTGGTATTTAAAAAACTGAATTTTTCATAAAACATAATTTTACCGCTTCTGTGTGTGGAATTTCAAAAATCTAATAGATATGGTTAATATTATGGACTAAAACGTGGTTCAATTAGATGATAATAATTTTTGGTGAATAAGTAACATTTTAATTTTTTTTATCACGGTTAAAAGTAAATAGGGTAGTTAAGGGTGAAAATGATGATATTATTACCCTAACACATGTCCTAATTTTATTAGATAAGTGTACTTAGACCAAAAATAACCTTAGGAATAATATAGGACCATTTAGGCCCACTTGGACTATATTAGGACATTTATTATCAATTAATTTAACGATCGGTAAAAATAGTTAAAATCAAAGTTTAATATCTAAATTTTTTTTAATATAGGGATATACATAAGATAAATCCGACTATAAATATTCATTAGAAATATAAAAATATTTCCTACATAATGGTATTTTATTTTTAACTTTTAGACTTAAAATAATTTAATTTATTTATGATACAATGATGATGCAGTAATTATCTTATTAATGAATTATTGACATAATTGATGTTATAAATACCCAAATAAATGTAATTTGAGACTTTTTATGAATTCCAATAAGTTAATATGTTAATTTCAAATGTTATTATTGATTTATTTAAATTTTTTCCAACTAATCATTCTTTTATGATTTTCAGAAAAATCAATTACCAAATAGTGTCAAAATTGACATAAAATAGTTTTTAAAACAAATACTCTATTATTAATTGTTATTTTATTCCTAAAAATCTGAGGATAGGCCAAATGACTTAGATAAGGTTATATATATTAATAATAAATAACTTGGGGTTAGTTTGGCTTGATATAGTATGTTTATTAACCTTATAGTGTAAGAAAACAAGAAGACACAACAAAAGTTAAATTATCTATCTTAAAGTGAAATCTAAATGATAAGGTTACAATTTATAACTAAAATTTTCTAAATTCTATTGGATTAGAGGATTTAGAACCATCCCCACCTTATCTTCAAAATATATCAATTTTGAGCAATCCAAAACCGAATTTGACTTTATCATAAAATTATATTTTTAGTTATTCCAAAGGTGCCCCACTCTTCCCTTATAAAAGGGCACCTCCTCCCACTCTTCATCACACCACATTGAGCCTTCAAGATCGGAAAAACACTTCCAATATCTCCTCTCCACTTCCTTGGAAACATCCTAGAGGTCCTGGTCTTCTTCAAAGACGAATTTTAGTTCCCTAAGAGGAGATCTCAAAGAGGCGCATCAAAGAAGAGGTAATGTCCGTTACAGATTCTTTCAACTTTATTTCTTCTACAAATTATTCCACTATAGTTGTTTCATTATAAAGTAATAACATAAGTATCACTCATATACCGATATTTCATTATAAATATGAAACAACCCTATTTCACCATCTATCCATCCTACGGAAAATGAAATCACCACGCGTGCGTACGTACGGAATACCGTCTCCACAACGTGGTGTAATCTATTTTCCACCACCACCTTACTCAGATGGGTATAATGGTGTAAATAATTACTATATATGATTATTGTAAATTTATATTGATTCTTAAATAGTATACATACAATACAATACAATTCCACGATCATGGGAACGATATCATCGCTGGTGTGTACGTACGAAATACCGTCTCCACAATGTGATGCGACTCTTTATACATGATCTTCATTGCATAATGATTATATAAATGAATTGAGTGAATGAAAATGATATATTTTACACTAATAATATTCTAAAAATGAGGTATCTATAACCTAAAAATGAAAAATAACAATTTATTTGACAAAATGCGCATAAGAACAAAAAGTAATAAACACCCGAATAACAAGTAGTAATGATATATTACTAATAAGAAGCTAAAAATATGACCACATATGATGTCATAAAAATACATATGATTCTGGAATAAGTCAATAACATTATTTAAATCATTATACAGGAGGTTAGGACACTTACGAAGCAAATCAGACCAAAGGTAAGAGAAAATATCACAATCTCATTTTATCCGAGATTGTTTATACTTTGGTATTTGCTGGGGTGTATTTAATCATACACATCCATGTTTCCTGAATATTTAATATTGTTTCCATCCACCTAAAATTGTTTAAATTTAATTTTACCCTTCTGTGAGTTTTTAGTAAAAGATATAAAAGGACTCTTTTGTCATTTGTCATATGAGGTACTTTTTGACTTTTCTGACAAAAGTACGAGACGCGTGTTTTTTAACTTATACGGAATGAATGGATTTTTAAAACATTATTTCCAAAAATCATTCTTTACAAGTTTTCAAATTTATTTTTAATAAACTTCTTTTAGTTTAAAATTGTATGACATGTTAAGAAAGAATAATGTTTTTGATGTAGAAAGAATATTTTCCTCAAGAATGGAGTTCAAGTGTTTTATCAAAATTATTTTCCATCTAAGATAATATAGGGTTCTATTTCTATCCCTATTATTACATTGATTTTATTATGTTGTGATGGAATTATTTTTATGAATTCCTTTATCTTATATGAATTGTTTTATGATGTCATGATGTTTAAGAATCCCATTTTTATTACATGGGTTATGCAATGATGAATGATTTTTGATTTTGTGGCACACATAAGAATGGTACCATTATGAGATAGGTTGGAACTATATCTCCCTCCAACGCATTGGGTAAATATTTTATATCTCATGAGATAGACATGGCTGGAATGGCAGGTTAAACTGGTTCAGTAAAACAGGAATGAAACGAGGAGTGAACTCGGTTCAGAAATGGACTTTGTCCACTAAGATAGTCTTGGAAATGAGTCTTGACTAATAAGAAATGATTCTCTATGATTATGTGTGTATTCCACAAAGATTCATGTTTTATGTTATGATTATTGGGATTACATTTTTCCACTATGATTTATCCCATGATATGAAATTATGATCTCTTTTGCAGGTTAAGATTTCCAAAAGTTATGTTCTTATGTATATAATGTGATTGATATTTCTTTTTTACCCTTACTAAGAATTTGAGCTCACCCTTTTGTATGTTTTCTTTCCCCGGGTCAGGAAGAAGGTTATTATGTAAGATATACCAAAAGGGACTATAAATATGATGAAATAAATGGGAGACAGAGTAGACGCTTTTTGAACCAGTTGTTTATGTTTCCCAATTTCTAAAGACACTATACCTATACGGTCCTTTCATGGTTTTGTTATATGTTGTAATAAGTATGCTTCAATTTTTAAGTATTAACCATGTATGTATTGTATGGGTTTTTATAGTTGGTATCAGAGGAAAGGTATAGTCAACCTTTGGAAACTAGGATGTGAAAGCCTTAGTAAGAACCCTAAGGATAATTCTATGTATAGAACACAATCATAGTGTTTTTGAAATGACCATGAATATCCTCGGATAAGACCTTAAGTGTGAAATTTTATTCCTGATTATGTGGTTTTCCTATTATAATTAGTGTTTCTCACACTATTCTTCTTGGTTTTAGTCAATGGCTGGAACCCAAAGGAACCATGTTAATGCGGAATGCGACGAGAAATGCAATGATTTTCCCCCGGAAAAACCAAATGTTACGGGAGATGGAATGAAAAATCTTGTTGCCATGATCACACAACAATATCGAGCTATGAATCATGCAGGACATCTAAACGATCAAAGGAAGGAGCAACATTCTGTTGAATCCTTCATGAGGTAGCGTCCACCTTCTTTCAGCAGGTCTACTGATCCATTAGTTGCTGAACAATGGATTAGTACTACTGAAAAGATATTTTCAGTTTTCAATGTTCTGAACATGATAAAGTCATCCTAGCAGTGTATCATTTGGAAGGAGATGTGGATCAATGGTGGAATCTTATTAAGAATATGAGGCAAAGGGATGAAATTGAGTCCATGGAATGGTACGAGTTCAAGAACTTATTTTTCAATAAGTACTTCCCTCGTATTCTCCTAACAATGATGGAGAAACAATTTCTTGAACAGTAGCAAAAGGATGATAAATATGTTGGTACCTATGAAGCAAATTTTACAGGACTTTCAAGGTACGCTTCTGGTATTATTATCCAACCTAAGAGTAAGATAGATTGATTCTTTAGTAGCTTAAAACCAAGTCTTCTAAGGGCCTTAGCCATAAGGGAATTCAATATCTAAGAGGAAATCGTTTGATGTTCTCTCAATTTTGATATGGAGATTGGAGTAACCCATCAGTCAAATGGGTTTGATAAGAAGAGGAAAATGGAATTCAAAGGAAAATGTAAAGAGCGCACTGAAAAGGAGATGATCATTCCCTTATGCTCAAAGTGTGGAAAGAAACATGGAGGGAGTTATCTTAAAGGGAAAAGTAAATGTTTCAAATTTGGAAAGGAAGGTAATCGTGCATTTGAATGCCGCAATGATGGGAAGAATATGTCAAATGATGCAAACAAAGGAAGGGACACACAGAATGAACCTACTACACTTCAATGTTTCAAGTGCAAGGATATGGGGTATTATGCCAATAAATTCCCTAATCCAAGGGTTGATGATGATGATCAACATCAACAAAATCATAAGGCTTAATACAATGTAATGTTACATGCAATTTCTATCAGCGATGTGGAGTACGATAACGATGTGGTGAAAGGTACACATACCATCCACTCTAAAGTAGAAAATGTTTTATTTGATTCTAGATAAACCCACTCTTTTATTTCTGAAGATTTTTCTTAGGGTATCACCGTATTACCTCAACAATTAGATGTTGAGTTAGCTGTGACAACACCTAATGGCACAATAGTCGCATCAAAAGTTTACAATTCTCACCCGATTGAAGTTTGTGGGAAAGTGCTTCCTACAAATCTTGTGATACTTCCTATAGTGGAATTTGATATGATTCTTGGCATCGATTGGCTTTGTTTATATGGATCTCATATCAATTTCCAAATAAGGGAATTCACATTTCATATTCCAGATCAATCTATGATCGTCTATCGATGCAAGGATGATCATAACCTTCCAGCAGAAATTTCTCCCATCTTATGGGTCTTGAATCCACTGAATGAAGATTATTTATCTCAAATGGTTGGTGATAAAATCACAATTAAGAATATGCCCACAGTATGGATGTTTGATGATGTATTTATGGAGGAATTTCTGGTCTTCCACCAAATCGTGATGTTGAGTTTTCAATAGAACTCGTACTGGGTGCTTTGCCTATTTCAAAAACACCTTATAAAATGGCCCCAATTGAGTTGCAGGAATTGAAGAAGCAACTCCAAATGAATCTTGATAAGGGATTCATATGCCCTAGTGCGTCACCTTGGGGAGCACCTGTTCTATTTGTTAAGAAGAAAGATGGATCAATGGGACCCTACATTGATTATCGAGAACATAACAAGATCACTATCAAGAACAAATATCCTCTCCCACGCATTGATGACTTATTTGACCAACTACATGGATCTAAATACTTTTCCATGATTGATCTTCATTCAGGTTATCATCAATTAAGGGTCAAAAGGGAGGATATACCGAAGATGGCTTTCCGTACAAGGTATGGAAACTATGAATTTATAGTGATTCCATTTGGTCTTATTAATGCCCCTGCTATTTTCATGGATCTGATGAATAGAGTCTTTATAGACTATCTTGATAAATTTGTGGTAGTCTTTATAGACGATATTCTTGTCTATTTAAATTTAAAGGAAGAACATGAAGATCACTTGAGAATTATATTTAAGACCCTGAGAAAGGAGAATCGTTATGCCAAATTTACCAAGTGTAAATTTTGGCTTCAAAAAGTTGCATTTTCTGGTCACATAATCTCAAGAGAGGGGATATCTGTGGATCCAGCAAAAACAAAGGTTATTGAAATATGGTCGAGACCAACAACAGTAACTGAGATCCGGGGATTTCTTGGTTTGTCTGGATATTATCGACATTTTGTCAATTGTTTTTCATGATTATCTAATCCACTCACTAGGTTGACTCGGAAAGGAGTTAGGTTTGTTTGGATGGAGGAATGTGAAGAGAATTTCAAGGAGTTGAAAAGAAGGTTATCTACTGCACCTGTGCTCACACTGCCTTATAGTGGAGAAAGGTTTGTGATCTACAGTGATGCATCCAAGAAGGGGATGGGGTGTGTTCTTATGCAAAATGATATGGTGATAGCTTTTGACTCACGATAGTTGAAAATCCATGAGAAAAATACCCAACACATGATTTGGATTTAGCTGCGGTAATCTTTGCAATAATGATTTGGAGGCATTATCTTTAGGGAATAAGGTGTGACATTTATACTGATCATAAAAGTTTAAAGTATATTTTCGCACAAAAGGAGCTTAATATGCGCCAAAGAAATGGTTGGAGCTGATTAAGGATTACGACTGCTCAATCCATTACCACCCTGGAAAAGCAAACAAGGTGGCCAATGCATTAAGTCGACAAGACCATGCCAGTTTATCCATGATGAGGATCACAAAATATCCAATATTTATGGATTTACAAACGATGAATCTTGGCATTATATTGGAAGGGGAAAAATCATATCTTTCTCAAATGAATGTTCAACCATATATACATGTGACGATTAAAGAGGAACAAATAGAAGATGTAGAGTTATAAAAGAAGGTGAGAAATGTTCCTGAATTCAACCTTGATTGTGATGGGATAATAATGTTCAGGAATCGGGTTTGTGTTCCTCCCATCCCAGAATTAATGAAGGAACTGCTGGATGAGGCTCATATTTCTTCCTTCTCTTTTCATCCTGGAAGCACGAAGATGTATAGGGACCTCAAAGAGTACTTCTAGTGGGATGGCATGACCAAAGATGTTGCAGAATATGTCTCACGATGCTTGGTTTCTCAGCAAGTTAAAGATGAGAGATAGAAGTCTAAGGGGATGTTACAACCATTACCCATACCCGAATGGAAATGGGAAAACATCACTATGGACATTGTCACGGGACTTCCTAAAACATCCAAAGGCAATAATTCTATCTGGGTCATAGTTGATCATCTTATAATACCTGCACACTTCATTTCCAAGAGAGAGGATCTCTCTCTAGATCAGCTTTCAAGAATATATGTAAAGGAAGTGGTAAGATTGTATGGAGTACCACTTTCTATTATATTTTATCAGGATTCAAGATTTACCTCGATGTTCTGGCGAAGTCTTCAGTATGCTCTGGATACAAAGTTGAGTTTTAGAACTTCTTATCATCCTCAGACATACTCTCAGTCTGAGAGAACAATTCAAACTGTAGAAGATATGTTGAGAGCTTGTTCTATGGATTTCAAAGGTGTTTGGGATCAACACCTACCTTTGGTGGAATTTTTTTATTATAATATCTTTCACTCCAGTATTCAAATGTATCCTTATGAAGCTCTCTACGGAAAGAAATGCAGGAGTCCAACTTGCTGGGATGAAGTTGGTGAATGAAAGCTATTAGGACCTGATCTTGTTGATGAGATGGCAGAAAATGTATGATCTATTCAACAACACATAAGAGAAGCTCAGAGTCGACAGAAAAGTTATGCCAAAAACCGAAGAAAAGATGTAGAGTTTGAAGTGGGTGATAAAGTGTTTCTACAAATATCTCCCTGGAAGAGGGTCATGAGATTTGGAAAGAAGGGGAAGTTGATCCATAGATATATTGGTCCTTTTGAAATACTGGATTGTTTTGGAAAGGTAGCTTACCAATTGGCACTTCCACCGAATCTCTCTCAAGTTCACGATGTGTTCCATGTATCTCTCATGAGAAAGTACATACCCGATCCTTCACATGTACTCAGCTTAGAAGTTATACCGCTGGACCAAGACCTTTCTTATGAAGAACAACTGATAGAGATTCTAGATCGTAGTGAAAATATCCTACGGAACAAGACCACTTGCTTGGTGAAAGTTTTATGGAGGAACCAACAATTAGAAGAAGCTACATGGGAGCTTGAGGATATGATGAAGGAGAGGTATCCTCACCTTTTTGTTACAAAGTGACGAATTTCGAGGGCGAAATTCATTTTAAGGGGGGTAGAATGTAACACCCGAGACTTTTATGAGAAATATTTTGTTTTTTTGTTATATAAATCATCAAAGGAATATTTCACTACACGCAACACTAGCTTGGCTTGATTTACACGCAACCGCGACCTTCCTCGATAGCTTGCGTCGTACGCAATATCGAGTTTCACTAAACAAAAATTTGCTATTAAAATATTATTAAAACTAGCAGTTATGAATAGTAATAACCACTTTTTGAAATTTTTTAAATTTTATTTTTCAAAATGAACATCATTTTTGGATTCATAATTTCGAAATTAGCTATGGGTGAAATTTTGGTACTTTTCGGATAACTTTCACATTCTGATGAATAGTGAAAATTATTAAATTCTAATTAAAAAAAACTTTTTTAATCGAAATAATTAATAGTGATAATTTATTAATTTGAGTTTTTTTAAAGTATATTTAGAAAATATTTTTACAATTTAATACAATGTTATTCATTGGATGTAATTTCACATTTAAACCAGACATAAACATGTGTCTATCTTTTAATAGTTATTATCTTTTAAAAACACGCTATTTGTCTTGACGACATGAATTAATTTTTAAATTATTTAATGTAACTGATATGTATTGAATTTGGTAAAATAAACATCATTTTTGAATTCATAATATCAAATATATCTTAAGCCTAATTTTTGGTATTTTTCTGGAAACATTCATTTTTTGAAGAATAGTGAAACTACTAAGTGGTAGTTAAAAAACTGAATTTTTCATAAAACATAATTTTACAGCTTCTGTGAGTGGAATTTCAAAAATCCGAGAGACACAGTTAATATCAAGGACTAAAACATGGTTCAGTGAGATGAAAATAATTTTTGGTGAATAGTAACTTTTTACTTTTTCTTACCACGGTTAAAATTAAATAGGCTAGTTAAGGGTAAAAATGATATTATTATTACCCTAACACATGTACTAATTATATTGGATAAGTTTAATTCGACCAAAAACAACCTTAGGTATAAAATATGACCATTTAGGCCCACATGGATTAGATTAAGACATTTATTATCAATTTATTTAAAGAAGGGTTAAAATAGTTAAAATCAAAGTTTAATACTAAAGAATTTTAAATATAGGGTTATACATAAGATATATTTGACTATAAATATTCATTAGAAAGATAAGAATATTTACTACATAATGGTATTTTATTTTTAATTTTTATACTTAAAATAAGTTAATTCATTTATGATACAATGATGATGGAGTAATTATCTTATTAATGAAATATTGATATAATTGATGTTATAAATACCCATATAAATGTAATTTGAGAAATTTTTATGAATTAGAAAAATTTAATATGTTAATATGACATGTTAGTATTGAATTAATTAATTTTTTTCGAAATAATCATTCTGTTATGATTTTCACAAAAATCAATTACCAAATAGTGTCAAAATTGACATAAAATAGTTTTTAAAACAAATACTATATTATTACTTATTATTTTATTCATAAAAATCTATGGTTCAGCCAAATTACTTAGATATGGTTATATATATTAATAATAAACATATTTTGTTTCTTTTGTCTTGATTTAATATGTTTATTAACCTTATAGTGTAAGAAAACAAGAAGACATGGTAAAAGATAAATTATCTATCTTTAAGTTAAATCTAAATGATATGGTTAAAATTAATACCTAAATATATCTAAATTATATTGTATGAGAGTATTTCGACCCAACCACACTTTAGCTTCTAAATATATCAATTTGGAGCTATTAAAAACCGAATTGTATTTATAATAAAACAATATTTTTGTTATTCCCAAGGTGCCCCTCTCTTCCCTTATAAAAGGAAACCTCCTCCCTCTCTTCCTCACACCACATTGAGCCTTAATTCTCGTCCATCCCCTGAAAATATCACTTCTCCACTTTCCTAGAAACATTTTAGAGGTCCTTGTCTTCTTCAAAGACCAATTTTAGTTCCCTAAGAGGATATCTCAATGAGGCGGTTCAAAGAAGAGGTAATGTCTGTTACCGATTCTTTCAGTTATATTTCTTCTTCCACTTCTTCTTCATTAGTTGTTTCATTATGAAGTAATAACATCAGTTTCACTAATATACTTATATGTTATTATATGTATGAAACAACCATATTTCACCATATGTCCATCCTACGGAAAACGAATTCACCACGTGTGCGTATGTACGGAATACCGTCTCCACGACGTGGTGTAATATATTTTCCACCACCACCTTACTCGGATGGGTATAATGGTGTAAATAATAACTATATATGATTATTGTAAAGTGATATTAATTCTAAAATAATATACATATACTGCAATACAATTCCACGATCATGGAAACGATATCATCGCTCGTGCGTACGTACGGAATACCGCCTCCACGATGTGATGCGATTCGTTATACATGATCTTCATTGCATAATGATTATATAAATGAATTCAGTGAGTGAATAGGATATATATTACACTAATACCATTTTTTAAATGAGGTGTCTATAACCTAAAAAGAAAAATCAGAATTTATTCGACAAAACACGCATAAGAACAAAAAGTAATAATCACCCGAATAACAAGTAGTAATGAAATATTACTAATAAGAAAACTATGAATATGACCATATATGATATCATAAAAATAAGTATGATTCTTTAATAAGTCAATAACATTATTTAAATCATTATACAGGAGGTTCGGACACTTATGAAGCAATTTGGACCTAAGGTAAGGGAAAATATCACAATCTTATTTTATCCGAGATTGTTTATACTTTGGTATTTACTGGGGTGAATTTTATCATACACAACCATGTTTCCTCAATATGTAATATTGTTTCCATCCACCTACAATTTTTTAAATCCAATTTTACCCTTCAGTGAGTTTTTAGTAAAAGATATAAAAGGAATCTTTTGTCGTTTGTCATACGAGGTACTTTTTGACTTTTCTGACAATAGTACGAGAAGAATTTTTTTTAACTTATACGGCATGAATGGATTTTTAAAACATTATTTCCAAGAAGCATCCTTTACAAGTTTTCAAATTTATTTTTAATAAACTTCTTTTAGTCTAAAATTGTATGACATGATAAGAAAGGAAAATGTTTTTGATGTAGAAAGGATATTTTCCTCAAGAATGGAGTTCACGTGTTTTATCAAAATTATTTTCCATATAAGATAATATAGGGTTCTATTTATATCCCTATTATTACATTGATTTGATTATGTTGTGATGGAATTATTTTTATGAATTGCTTTATCTTATATGAATTGTTTTATGATGTCATGATGTTTAAGAATCCCATTTTTATTACATGGGTTATGCAATGATGTATGATTTTTGATTTTGTGGCACACATAAGAATGGTATCATTATGATATGGGTGGGATCTATATCTCCCTCCAATGCATTGGGTAAAGATTTTATATCTCATGAGATAGAATGGCTGGAACGGCATGTTAAACCGGTTCAGTAAAACAGGACTGAAACGAGGAGTGAACTCGGTTCAGAAATGGACTTTGTCCACTAAGATAGACTTGGACATGAGTATTGAATAAAAAGAAATGATTCTCTATGATTATGTCTATATGCCTCAAAGTTTCATGTTTTATGTTATAATAATTGGGATTACATTTCACCACTATGATTTATCCCATGTTATGAAATTATGATCTCTTTTGCAGGTTAAGGTTTCCAAAAGTTATGTTCTTATGTATATGATGTGATTGATATTTCTTTTGTTTACCCTTACTGAGTATTTGAGATCACCCTTTTGTATGTTTTATTTCCCCAGGCCAGGAAGAAGGTTATTAAGTATGATATTCCCAAAGGGACAATAGATATGATGAAATAAATGGGAGACAGTGTAGACGCTTTATAAACCAGTTGTTTATGTTTCCCCGTTTCTAAAGACACTATACCTCTATGGCCCATTCATGGTTTTGTTATATGTTGTAATAATTATGCTTCAATTTTGATGTATTAACCATGTATGTAAATTATAGGTCGTTATACGTGCCACTTGTTGTTGGGTCGACCATGGCAGTACGATCAGCATGTTACTCATTATGGTTTCTTGAACCGTCACTCTTTTGTACTCCGATGGGAACCTAAAACCCTCAACCCCATGTCCCCCAAGAAAATTCTTAAAGATCACATTTTTAGAGAAAAGAAAGTGGAAAAAAATAGAGAAAATAAAAAAGGAGAGAATGAGGGAAAAATAGAAAATGATAGAAGAAAATAAATAGAGAGAAAAGAAAAATCAATAATGGAAAAATATTTGAAGGGAATGAAAAGTGTGATGTTGGAAAAAAGAGAGAGGTTAAGGAAGCATTTATTTCTCGACAAAATCTCTTTTTAATTATGTATAAATAGGTGATGTTGAACACTAATGACTTAACATCATCTTTTCGACATGTTGTTGAGTCTTTATTTCAGGAATTTGAAGATGTGTTTCCCGAAGAGGTGCCACCTGGTTTACCACAAATTAGAGGTATTGAGCATCAAATTGACCTCATACCTGGAGCATTACTACCGAATCACCCAGCATATCGCACCAACCCATATGAGACAAAAGAAATTCAAATCCAAGTTCATGAGTTGTTGAATGTGGGGTATGTGAGAGAGAGACATAGTCCTTGTGCGGTACCGGTGCTTCTCGTACCAAAGAAGGATAGAACATGGAGAATGTGCATTGACTATAGATCCATCAATAACATCATAGTTAGGTATCGTCATCCTATCCCTAGGTACGATGATATGGTAGATGAATTAAATGGTTTAACTATTTTCTCAAAAAATGATTTAAGAAGTGGCTACCATCAAATTAGTATGAAAGAAGGAGATGTGTGGTAATCTACATTTAAGACAAAACACAGACTTTATGAATGGATAGTCATGCCCTTTGGTCTCACCAATGCGCCTAGAACATTTACGAGGTTAATGAATCATGTCTTACTTGCATATATTGGAAATTTTGTGGTAGTTTACTTTGATGATATTATGGTGTATGGTAGGAATTTTCATGAACATGTAGATCACTTAAGAAAAGTCCTAGAGGTATTAAGTAAAGAAAAACTATTTGGAAACATAAAAAAGTGTGAATTTTGTCTTGATAAGATTGTTTTCCTTGGATTTGTTGTGAGCGGCAATGGAGTTGAAGTTGACACTGAAAAGATAAAAGCAATAAAAGAATGGCTAACTCCAACCTCTGTTGGACTGGTAAGATGTTTTCATGGGCTTTCTAGTTTTTATAAGAGATTTGTGAAGGACTTCATCACATTAGCAGCATCGTTGAATGAGTTTAAAAAGAAGAACATTCTTTTCAAATGGGGGATAACTCAAGAGAAGGCCTTCAATGAACATAAGTAGAGACTCACCCACGCCCCTCCACTTACACTTCCGGACTTCGGTAAGACCTTTGAAAATGAATGTGATGCAAACGGAATTGGCATAGGAGGAGTACTCATGAAAGAAGGTAAGACTATTGCTTATTTTAGTGAGAAGTTAAATGGCCCAACTCTAAACTATGTTACATATGATAAAGAGTTGTATACATTGTTTAGAGTACTAGAAACATGGCAACACTATATTTGGCCTAAATAATTTGTGATCCATTCTGATCATGAATCTCTTAAATACCTTAGGAGTCAACATAAACAAAATAGGACACATGCTAGAAGTCTTTAATTCATTGAATAATTTCCATATGTCATCATGCATAAAAAGGGTAACGAAAATACTGTGGCCTATGCACTTTCACGTAGATACTCTCTTTTATCCTTGTTGGATTCAAAACTTCTTGGTTGGAATACATTAAGGATTTATATGCCACTGATAGTGATTTTATAGAACCTTATGAACATTGTAATCCTGGATTTATTTTGGAAAAGTTCTATTTACATGACGGATTCTTATTTCGGATTGATAAACTTTGCATTCCTAATTGCTCTAACCATTTACTTTTACTAAAGGAGTCACATTCGGGTGGGTTAATGGGGAATTTTGGTGTTTCAAAAACTCTAAGTGTTCTTAGTGAGAATTTTTATTAGCCTAGGATATCTAGAGATGTTGATAAATTTGTGTGAAATTGCATTGTTTTCCATAAATCCAAATCAAAAATGAACCCACATGGACTATATCTTCCTCTCCCAATTCCAAAGACCCCTTGGTAGGACATATAATTGGACTTTATCGTGGGGTTACCATGGACCAAGAGGGGGAGAGATTTCATTTTTTTTGTGGTCGATCGGTTTTCAAAAATGGAACAATTTATTCCTTGTCACAAAATTGATGATGCCACTAACATTGAAACACTTTTCTTTAAGGAAGTATTCAAACATCATGGAATGCCGATGACCATTGTGTTGGAGCGAGACACAAAATTTCTTAGTTACTTTTGGAAGACCTTGTTAAGAAAACTGGGTACAAAGTTACTCTTTTCAACTACTTTTCATCCACAAACCGATGGGAAAAAAAAGGTGGTGAATCAAACATTATCATCCCTTCTGCGAACAATTGTCAAGAAGAATATCAAGAATTGGGAGGAGTGTCTGCCACATGTGGAATTTGCATATAACAGGGCCAAGCACTCCACTACTCAATATTCTCCATTCGAAATTGTTTATGGTTTTAACCCTCTTTCCCCTATTGACCTAGTTCTTTTGCATTTGCATAAAGAAACTAATATGGATGAGAAAGGGCACGCAGAATTCATCAAACAACTCCATGAAAAGGTAAGAAAAAATATCGAGCGGATGACTCAAAAATATGTTGATCGTGCAAACAAGGGTCGCAAACAAGTTTTGTTTGAGCCTGGGGACTTGGTATGGATTCATATGCGAAAGGAGAGATTTCCTGACAAGAGGAAATCAAAACTCATGCCACAAGGAGACAGACCATTCTGAGTGCTCTAGAAGATTAACAACAATGCTTACAAGATAGATTTTCCAGGTGAGTATGGTGTAAGTGCCACCTTCAATGTTTCTGATCTTTCTCCTTTTTGGGTGTAGAGTATGAAGAGTCGAGGACAACTCCTTTCCAATAGGGGGAGGATGATTGGAACCATGTCGATTGTACAAAGTCGATTGCGTGGGAGGAAGAGTTGGATTTTCAAGGCCTAATGACGTGAGGGAGATTAAAGAGGCTCGATGCTACAATGGGCGCATATATTGCTTCATTAAATTCCCAATGGATCTTACCTTGCATGTATGGAGAAAATGAGCCTATAATATCACTTATTAAAGACCAAAATTGATGTTTAAAGCTTGGCCCACATGGTTGCACGAATTTGGAGGCATTTCCCACATGGAGGATTCTAGAAATGGCATCTTTGGACACCAAAGTCAAATCTGGTGGGCTATGTACTCAAAGTCAAATCTGGTGGGCTATGTTGGAATGATGTGTTCTACGTTTCCATTAGTCTTTGTTGGCTTTTAACTTTTTGACTTTTAAGGGGACAAGGTAGGTTTAGAATTTATGACTTTAGGGTATTAGACCCTTGACCATTGTATCACCCCCTTTGCTATAAATAGCCACCCCATGGCATTGTATTGGCATTCAAGACTTAATTGAGAGCTTATGCTTGTTTCTCCCCATTGTATGAGAATTATTTGGAATTTCCCCCTTACTCTTGTGCATTATTGCCTTGTCAATCTACTAGTTATATTGGTGATCCAAGATCACAAAGCCCCCAATTTCGTGCCTCACCCCAAGTGTGTTGTTGTGTGGATTGGCTATCCCTTCCCTCTCTTGAGTGTGTTGTCTATGTAGTAGGTCGAATTCCTTATAGTGTTGATTGACTACATGCATCTTCTATCCATACCCATCATCCACCACATAGCCCCGAACCGCATTCTTCATCCGCCGACCTACGCCGTGAAGATCGGGCCACCCCATGCGTCTCATATCATGAAATCGTGTAAATTCATTATTTTTAAACATGAAAATAGTTTCACACATAACATATTTAATTAAGATGATTTCTTTCATTACATAATTCATTGGATATATATATAGGTCCAAGAAATTACATAATGATAATAATTCATATGAGTGGCACATTACAAAAAAACCATCATCATTTCATAACCCATTAATGAAATTGGTTTTTTAGTTATTTCACCTTTTCATCAAGAGATATATTGTGAATAAATTAGTGGATTTTCTAAAAACATTTCAAAAAAGTCGTAAAAATTTTTAAAAACAAATTTATGGTATGTTGGGTTTATCTCCCCATTAAATCATGATTTATTTCAATTTTTATCATATTAAATGGAAAATGATGTGGAAAATTCAATTGGATAATTCTTCAACAAAAATTACCATTTAAATTTAATTTTTTTTAAAACAAAAAGTTAATATAGAAAATTGAAAATAAATTTAATTTTGAATGAAATTTTAATATTATAAACAATTCTATGAAACATTGATTGTTCTTGATAGTGTGAATTTATATTCATATTGAACATGTTAAAACAAATATTACATTCAATTTTTTTATTACTTCCGAACATGTTTTTTTAGAAAAGATACGATGTTTAATTTTGATATTTTAGGGTAAAAATTTGATCAAGGATAAGAAATAGTCAATATAATAATAGATGAACATTAAATCAATTTATTATTTTATAAAAAAACTGAGATATTGAAGAGTAGTGGTTTCTAATAGAAAAGATAAATTAAGTCTTTTTCATTACAAAATTTATTTTGGAATCATGGGTATATAATGGGTGAAAATGTGTGGTTGAAAAATATTTCAAATTTTTTTATAAGAGATGAATATTACTATTTTTCATGAAATATATGTCATATCATTTCATTATCGAAATAGTAATCATAAATATTCTGAATAAAAATGTGATTTTAACCACAAACCATTACCACTTTTGGTAAAGTAAAATCTAAAGCCCAATGAAAGTGAAAAACATATATGGATATTTTTATCATATAATTTTATTTATATTAATAATAAAATAATTTAATGGGTTTTATATATACAATATAAAAGACATAATTGGTGAATATGGAATATGTCTCCTTGAAGTTAATGAGAGACTAGAAATCCATTATGTTAATTTGGTAACAATTCACTCGTAGTCCCCATGAAAGACTAAAATCCAACTAAACATTAAATATGCTGAAAATAATTATATTTGTGATTTAAAATATAAAATTTTATATATAAAAGACATCATACTAAAATATAGGTTCACAATATAACATTCATCAAAAAAATCAATTTGAGTAAAAATATATTGCTTTATATCTCGACCACCTCATACATGATCAAACCTACAGTATACAAAATAATATCAGTTATAAATATATTTTATTATAATAATTATATATATCATACCATATATGATTTACTTGTAATTTTTTTTACCTTTTTATTAACAATTCCTTACTGAAAGCAGCTTTATTCTATTAACTGCTAGGTTTTTTATATGTTTTGAATTTATATTTTTATTTATATTTCTATGATCATGGTTCCATAATCTATATAATTTAAAACAAGATATAAATTATATAGTTATTAATAATATATGAATTAAAAATAATCAATAAATTCTAGATATACAAAAAGAAATGAACAATTCCTAGAGACGGTAGGTTATATAGATGAAGAAATGTTCCTTCCATGTTAGTGAAGGATGGTATGAATGGAATGTAAATAGTCAATAATATTTATATACTCATTAAAAATACTTATATATCACAGATATTTAATAGATTAATCCTTATTACATTCCTTTGAAATTTTATGTGAAAAATGAATAAGATCAATTTGTGGGGCGGATGTTTGTGGTGCATTGGAGAGACATTTTCATATTAATATAAAATGGAATTTGTAAAGGAATATGTGATTTTATAAATCCATAAATATTATAGTGATATAAATATAATATAAATTTGTAAAATATATTATCATATCAATAAATAATAGGTGCTAATGAAAAATGTATTACATCAGTTCACGAGGTGGTAGTAGGATGTACACACAAAATATGGTTTAATGTTCTATTTGATGGAGGAGGAAGAGGATATTGGTCACTAAATAAACATAATATACATTAGTATATGGTAGATAATATTATTTTTAAATCATTATATTTGGAGAGTATTTGAAAAGTATATAACAATAAATTAAACAAAAATATAATTTTAATAATTTTATCTCTTTTAAGAGAACCTCATTAGGATTATACCAAAATCATTTAATGAAGGTATTAATAGAAAATTAATTCAATATAAAATGTGGGGAGGGATTTAAAAAATGGATATGATCAGTTATTATCTTTACCATATCATTTTGGAAACTTTAATATGATAGGATATTGTGAATCCTTTTATGTATTTGGGAGAGGATTCACTTGGTACCTTTGATGTGAATAATGGGTTACAATGTTTTATACAATAGAAAAGCCTTAAAAATGGTATTTATAATAAAATAAAGGTGATAATATTGTAAAATAGGTGAAAACGAGATCTGGACTCATTTATAGGTCACGTGCCCCTTAACATTTTAGTTCAGCACTTGGTAAATCCGTTTAAATGTTGACCACAATAATTAATTTTTATAATTTTAAATATTCATTAAAAAAATAAGCTGAACATTTGTTATAATTTAAATAATTTTTATTCTAAATATAGATTAATTTTTTATAATTCCATTAAAATATGTGAGAATTTTTATTTCCAAATTAAACTCGAAGACAATAAAAAAATGTTGTCTTCCAATGACAATTTTTTAGTCTATTTAAAATGATTTAATATAAAAATTTAATATGAAACTGATTATTATAGACTAAATTGTATTGATAAATATATAAAAAAACTAATTTTAATTTTAATGTATTTAGGAAGATAATGGATCATTTTAAATACATTAATATAAAGGGTAGAGTTTAATAAACATTTTAATTGTATTATTATTCGTTGAAAAATTAATCATTTTGGAAATTATAAATAATTAAATAAAATATTATTTGTTCTAAGAGATTTCAAAAATTATATTTTCCTTTTCAACTAAATTATCAAAATATCAGAAATTATATATTCATTATTTTCTCAAAAAATGCATTATTTTTTACGAATAATATTTTTTTGAAACATATAATGATTTTATTAAAAATGAAGTTCTTATTTATTAATACAGTTTAATAATATAAAAATATTATACAAAATATTTAAAAATAGTGTATTCATATTTATTCCATCAATATTTATAGAAGGGAATATAGGTCTTGTTTAAATAATTGTAAATCTTGGTTTTGTAAAACACTCTATTTTGATTATAGAATGTGATCAATAAATAAATAAAATTATTTTAACAAATTCCAAAAATATCATCATTTTATGGAGTGGTGGTGTTGTGATCCAGGGTGGAAGGAAAAATAAAACTATAACTCCATTATCGGATGGTATGATGATTATTCATTGATAATTCTTATTTGGGAATCATTATCTATAGTGTATGGTTGGGTAACCATATGGTTTGACATTAGTTCAATATGTCTGGAAATGGAAATCCTAATGTATCAAGGATCTGGTTGAGTGTTTGGATTGAAATAATATGGGTCATCTTTAGTTATTTATTATAAAATTTCTACTAATGTCGACTGAAAATTATTGTCACCAACTCCAAATAAAGAAGTAGGGTTCACCACTCGACATCAAGTAGCATCTTGGAGTACTAATAATCATTAGAGAGAATGAGTTTGACCTAAATGAGAGAGCAAGAAAATGATATTTCCGTACTTGTAGTGTCGGCCTACCGATTGATGTTAGTTTGTATCACACGTCCATTTATTTGGCTAGATATATTCAGTAATGCAGATTCATGAGGTGTAGTGTCTCAGACCATCAATTTTTTGAAGTCAAATTTTAGTGACGTCTACTCTAGTATCATCTTTATTTGAAAAAGTCTCATCCAATACCATTACATATATTGATTATTTTTAAGATCCTTTGGCTTGAGATTATGTTTTTATAGGTTTTTGACCCTTCATACCTGATTGAGTATTTGATCATAAGTTTTATGTTAGTGCATTAGATCCATACTCTAGGTGGGTGTCTATTATTTCATATGGGACCTATTCATCATCATGTTGGAATGTTTTGTGATCATTATTAAGATGGAATGGATTGTTTCTTATCACAAAAATGTCAACTTATATCTTATAAAGGTTCATTTCACAACAACTATGGCAGGTATATTTATTAACAACAGTGAATGGAATGTATAGGCCATTCAAGTTGGACTAGAGTATTATGGGATAGGTGGTGTGATAAACTATACTACTGTCTCTTAATTTCATGAAAAAGGAATTCTTAATTCCGATGTACCTCATGTATTATATAATTTTATGTACTTATTCCATGATGAATATTATATACTACCTCTTATGATAGAAATAGTGTTTACAATTGATCTAGGCACAGGAGAAGAACTAGTATCCATTAATCCTTACCTGATGACTACTATATATTTTCCTGAGCTCAAGAGACATCGAGAGGGATTATAAGCTAAGGTGTTTATATGAAAAAATAAATTTCCTTGGGGTTTTCCTACGTTTCATTTCCTGTACAACTGATGGTAACATCTGGATTTATAAGAATTTTCACTCGTTCAATTATCTCATGGTTAGTGGATCATTATACATAAAATGGTATAGGTAACCTTTTCGATATACTATGATGATAGATGGTCCTCTACATGAATAATTTTTGTTTACGATATCACCATGTATGTATTATAATAGTTTATATACCTTGTAATCCAAATTAGTTGATATGTATTGCACATTTCCTTTTTTTCATGCCATTCGATCTTGAAAATGTGCCAATAGTTATCATGGATACAATGAATCATGTTATAAACTTGCATCTTGTTTCACTTTTTTAGTTTCCATGGAAGGATTATGTTATCACTCAAATAATCATTATTAAATTGAAAACATATTATTATCATATTGACAGATTAAGATAGAACCATGTGTATTCTAAGATAAAAAATGAAAATTTTAGATTGAAAATGTTCACTATTTGGGTCACATTATCATAGAGTAAATAGTATTGGTGGACCAAGAGTAGGAAAATATGTGGTTTCCGTGTATAATTGTAACACCCAAACTTCCACGGTACGCTTCCCTTTGAATAATACAGTAGCGTGTGTTGTACGCAACTTCGAGTTCTAACACACACACCATAACCAATCAAACTAGAAGATATGAATAGTAATTCCACTTTTTGAAATTTTATAAATTTATCTCACAAAATGGACTTCCTTTTTGTATTCATAATATCTAAATTATCCTGTGGTGAAATTTTTGTACTTTTCGGATAACTTTTATATTTTAATGAATACTGAAAATTACTAAATTTTAATTTAAAAAAACATTTTTAATCGAAATAATTAATAGTGATAAGTTATGAATTTGAGTGATTTTAAAGTATATTTATAATATTGTTTTACCATTTAATAAAATTTTGGTCATTGGACATAATTTTACAATTAAACTGGACCTAAACAACTGTCAATCTTTTGATAGTTATTATTTCTTAAAAACATGATTTTTGTTTTAACAATATGAAATAATTTTAAATTAATTTCTGCCACTTATGTGTTTTGAATTTGGAAAAATGGATTCCATATTTGGAATTAGGATTTCCAAATTGTGTAAATAGGTAACATTTATTTCTAGACATTTTGAATAATTACTTTGGAAAATATTTTATTTACCATGGTTAAATGAAAAATCCGGTAAAAAAAGGGGAAAATAATATTATAATAATAATTAATTACCCTAAAACGTATCCTAACCTTATTGTTTGAAAAATTTCCGACCATTGGAATCTTTGGGTCGATTATGGGACCCCATGGATCCACTTGTAAGTGATAAGGACACTTTATATTAATTAAATTAAATTAAATACAAAAATGACAAAAACATATATCTTTTAGCAAAACAATTTTTAAATAGGGTTATATATGTTGGATTTTAGATTTTAAATATTAATTAGAAATCTAAAACGATTTTAAAAACTATGCTATTTTATTTATAATTTTTAGAAATTTATTAATTAATATTATTTATGACACAATAATGATAATTATTTTATTTATTAATGAAAGAATCAAATAATTGGTATTATAAATGTTAAAATAAATATAATTTGAAAGTTTTGAGGATATACATGGATTTTATTGGTTAATATGACATTATATTATTTCTTAAATGATTTTTTTTCTAATTAATAAATTTTTTAAGACTTTAACAAAAATAAATTATTGAATAGTGTCAAAATTGAAATAAATACGTTTTTAAAACAAATATTATATTATTAATTGATATTTTATACTTAAAAATATATGGATCGGCCAAAGGACTTATATCATGATATTTGTATCATTAATGGACCACTTTGGGGTCTTTTGGATGTATATAGTAAATTTATTTACTATATAATATAAAAATACAAAGTGACATGGTAAATGCCAAACTAATTAATTAAGAGTTAATACTAAAGGATAAGGTTAATAAAGTGACCCAAACCGGTCTAAAACCTATTAGTTGAGTTGTTTTAGTGTTATCCCCACATTAACCATTAAATAATCCACTTTGGAGCCATTAGAAACAGAATATCAATTTATTATAAAATAATATTTCTAGCTTTTCAAAAGGTGACCCTCACCCCTCTTATAAAAGGGTACTCCCCCTTCTCACTAATTCCCACATTTAAAGCCTTATGGATCGGAAAAACCTCTCCCAAATACTCTATCAACTTCCATCACTTTAACGTAGAGGCCGTAGTTTGAAAATAAATCCAAACTAAGGAGGCCTTTTGATCAAATCAAAAGGGAGAACCAGAAGAAGAGTTAATATTTTCCCCACCCCCTTTCAATTTCCTTTCCTCTTCAACTTCTTCTTTCTTTGTTATTCCCATTCTAAAATAATAAATACAGTATATTATATATAATGTGATGTTATTATAAATATGTACAACCATATTCAGTATTCTATCCATCCTTTCAATGACATGTCACCACACGTGTGTACGTACGGCTTACCGTCTCCACGTCGTGGTGTAACTGTTATTCAAAAAAATATTATTTGGATGGGTATAATAATGATTTGTAATTCATGTAAATAATATATATAACATGATAATGATTCATTATATATGATATACCATCCAATTATATATTATTTTAATATCAAAAGAATGATATTGTCGCTCGTGCAGACGTACGGACTACCGTCTCCAAGAACGTGATGAGATTCATTCCCCATTTTATCCATTCAAGAATAGTTATGATTTAATTATTAAAAATATTTTTTGAGGACTTTATATAATTATATATATGAATAATATACAACCTATCTATTAAAAACGTGTCTTATTTAACAAAACATATAAAAGAAAACGAGTAAGTTAACACCTGAAACAACAATAATACTAAGATATTATTAACAAATAAATGTCAAAAGATCATATATGATATAATATTAATGTATATGATTCTTGTATAATTTAATAACAATTATTTCACCATTATAAAAGAGGTTAACCTACCCTCAACCAAAGAAAAGTAAAAAGTAATGGTTTATTTTACAATCTCTTCATTATCCGAGGTTGTTTATAAGTAATTATCTACTGGGACCTCTTTCTCATCCACATCCATGTTTCTTAAAAAAGTATTTAAAATTATTATTACTATGGTTTAAAGTCATTTATACCCTTTTTTACTTTTTATATGATGTTTATAAAAGAATCATTCCGTCGTTTTCCAATCAAGTTCATTTTTGACCTTTTCGACAGAATTAAGGTAAAAATGTATTTTTTAACTTATATGGAGGGAGAAGCTATTTTCCGCTGTTATAAAATCATTGAAACATCCCTTACATTCTTATAAGAAAATTTTCAATGTAAATGTTTTATTTTGTAATTATGAGACTTCTAAATGAATTATAAAAAGAGATATTTCCCTCAAATAGTTTTGATTTCATCTATGTCGACATCCATTGAGGGATTTTAAGCTTATGTGATGTTTATTTATTATGATACAAAAATACCATATTGTATTGAAGGTTTTGTGTTATGTTTGACTGTGGATGTGTTATTTTTATACCATTCATGGTTTATGGAGAATGTATTGACATTTTGTATGCTAGTTTTAATAAAAAAGATTATGTTATGTTTAAACCTGATCATATAAGGAATGCATTGGACATAATATGTGATTGTTGGAGCCCACTATAGCACCTTGATGCATTGGTAGGTCTCAAGAGACAAACTAGTGTCTTGGAACAAGTCCTTGACAAAATATTATTTGTAGTCTTGGCACGAGGCTTTGGCAATGTGCTTATGATAGTTAGGCATTATGCATTCTATCATTATGAAAGTAGTTATGGATATTTCATGTGATTATTCGACTAATAGATTATCCATGTGAATAAGAAAATGGAATTATTTCATTTTATCTTTTTCACATTGTGTTGAATGTCATGTTTAAAAGGCTTTTGTTTTAGTTATACATTGCCTTAAATTTTTATTCTCATTTATAAAATATTCCTCTATATTGGTATCCTTACTGAGCATCTGAGGTCACCCCTTTCAATGATTTATTTTTCCCAGGGTGTAGAGAAGTAATTTATGATTGACCTGTAGGGATAGTATTAGGGGATATGAAGACAAGATGTTGTTGTAATAATTTTCATTCTATGATGTAATGTAAAACTTATGAATGTATCTAGTGATTCGAAGGCTACTAAACTAATCGGTCATTCGAGACATGATCTTTTGTGATCATTCCAATTATATGTAATAATGCACCGACTCTGGGTAACTGGGGTCGGGGCATTAGATTGGTATTAGAGGAAGTTTAGTACAAACCTTTGATGATAGATTTAGATAAACTCTGATTAGAGCACATAGACCTAAGATGGACTTTGAGGATTAGTATAGAATAACATCCTATAATTTTATTATTGTAGAAATTTTGTGAGTTTTCCATGAAATACATCCTTGTCTGGATACAAGCAGGAATAGGAAACTCTGGAACAGATGTACCTAGGGGTAAAACCCGAAAACACCGCTTTGAGCTAGACTTGAACGGGAACTGGTGCATGACAACGGGCCTTGCTGCACTCTTGGTTACGACACTCTCACGGGATATGATTAGGATAATTATCATTTTCATTAGAAACCATTATGAACGGTTTATGAGTATATACATCCTCAAAGTAAACATTTTTATGATTATAGATTATATCCATAAATAGTTCAATTTATGTTATGTGTTTTACAAGTATGGAATTATGTATTTTGATTCATAAACAGATCTTATTTATGACATTGTTAAGAAATGGAGCCTATTGGAAGAAACAGGAATCGTATCAATGCACTCACTCTATATAGGGATTGACCTCCTGGTCAAGATAATTATAGAGGAGCTGGTGATGCAACTCGTGCTAATTTTCTAATCACCATACAGGGATATGTCACTAAGGTTATGAACAATAACCTTACTCATATGGAGCACCCCGACCCAAAATGTGGAGGATCAATGTTTGATCACTTCATGAGGAAGAAACAACCAACATTAAATGGGATTACAAATCCATTAGTAGCTTAGAAATGGATAAGTTCCCTAGAGAAAATATTTCAGGCTTTGGGGAGTAGTGAATGGGAAGAAGTTGTCATGGTAGTTTATCGCCTTACAAGAGATGCTGATCAGTGTTGGTCATTGATACAAAACACAAAAGGAGATGATGAAGTATCAAATATGGAATGGGGGGAGTTCAATGATATTTTCCTATTAAAATACATTACTCGTGACCATCGAGAAGATATGGAAAGGAAATTTCTGAGTCTGAGATAGAAGGAGGATGAGAAGGTCACAAAGTGTGTGGCTATCTTTACAAGGGTAGAATGGTATTATGGATATTATATACTTAACCAAAGATGTAATATTGATTGTTTCTTTGATGGGTTAAAACTATTTCTCTGTCGAGCATTAGTGTCCCAATCCTTCTTGTCATACGAATATTTTGTCTAATTTTCTCTCAAGAAATAAAATAAAATCTCTATGACATATGACATTAAAGCAAAGAAAGAGAAGAAGAGATCTCCTGATCACTATGGGAATAGAAATAAGGGGAATAAGGGAATAGTTGAATATCCATACTACAGTAAATGTGGGAAGAAACACCTTGGTACTTGCTTTAAGGGAGTGGGAGTCTGTTACAACTATGGAGAAAAAGGTCACCAAGCTCGTGATTTCAAGGGGAAGAAGGAAGCTACTGATGTCCAATGATACAATTGCAAGGATATGGGTCATTATGAAAATGAATGTCCTAAGGTTTAGGGGATCTTACCTCAGAAAAGGACAAGGTATCGGGGCCATGCTTATTCTATCACTACAATTGAGATAGAAGCTCAGAAGGATGTAGTGGTAGGTAATTTAATGGTTCCCTCAACTTTAGCAACTGCATTATTTGATTCTGGATCATCGCATTGTTTAATATCTTCCCAGTTTGTTATGAAAATTAAATATTTCCAATTTGATCTAACAAGGTATTTTTTCTGTTAAAACTCCTAAGTGAAGTATCATTGCAACAAATTTTTCTGAATTAGTCCCCATTAGAGAACATAAATATTCTTTATCTACGGATCTCATCATCATAACTATGATTGATTTTGATATAATCATCGGTATGGAATGCTTTTCGGACCATTATATGAAGATTTATTGTACGAATAAAGAGGTTACTATTTTTGATGATGATGATATGGAACACCTTATCATTAGAGAAGAATCATCACTACCTAATTCATATCTAGATCCACCCCAGTAGCTCAACTAAATTCATTTATTGTGGATGAAGAGAATGAAATTAATGTGTGTGAGGAATGGAATGCTCAAATAGATGATGTACCTACAGTAAAAGAATATTTAAATGTGTTTCTAAAAGATTTACATGGACATCCTCTAGAATGATAAGTTGTGTTTTCCATTGATTTAATTCCTGGATCAAGGACTATATCGAAGACCACTTATAGAATGGCCATAATGGAATTATTTGAACTAAATAAACAACTAGATGTATTGAGTAATAATTGATTTATTCTCCCTAGTGTTTCTCCATGGGGAGCCCCTGTTATTTATGTTAAAAATAAAGATGGATCTAGGAGGTTATGTATCGACTACAGGGAGATCAATGATATAACAATAACAAACTAGTATCCCCTACCTCATATTGATGATTTATTTGACTAACTTCATGGAGCCCAATACATTTCAAATATTTACCTTCGATATAGATACCATCATTTGTGTGTGAATAAGGAATAAATTCCGAAGGCAGCATTTTGAACCACGTACAGGCATTATGAGTTATAGTAATGCCTTTTGGACTGACTAATGAACTCTCTATATTCATGGATCTAATGAATACATTTTTCAAGGAATATCTAGATGAATTTGTGGTGGTGTTTATTGATGATATCTTAGTATACTCTAAAATCTACAAATTTCATGAAAACCACTTGCGCATTATCCTGATGACTATGAGAAGACGTAATTATATGGGAAGTTTACAAATGTGAATTATGGATTCAGGAGATTTATTTTCCTGGCAATATTATCTCTAAATATGGAATCTCTGTTGATCCTTCTATGACCAAGACAATCCAAGAATGGCCTACCTTATAATTTCTCCCAATCACACCTCCACATTATAGTTCCCTATGTTGCATCTTGGATCACGAAAAATTTCCAATGTAACTTCCTCCTATATTTTTAAACAATAAAATGAGGACCCTCTAGATGAATATCGTTCTAGGGTAGGATTCATCAGTACCCTTATGACTTGTTTCTATACGAATAACCCTAGAACACACAAAATGTTGTCTTGGATTGACTTTAGGAGTCTGTGGATGGTGTTTATATTTTGGATGGTGGAAAATTTTAGTTATGATGATAATACCATCAATTAAACTTAATTATGACATTTACAACCATGAGTTAAGAATTTTCTTAAATTCACCATCTCTTATTTACATATTATATCCTTATTTTAAATATTATATTTTTATAATGAGTGGATTTGAATAATTGTTACCAAATATGGAAATTTTTCTAGCCCATGAGACATTCATGATATCTAATTCCATGATTAACTATGATATAACATTCATTTGTGATTCATTGTGATGACCTGATATTATGTGTTTTTGATATATTAAAATGTATATATGATATAGAAGTATTTTATATCTTTTACATATGTTACCATTCATTATAGGTTTGATTCCTAGTTATTGGACATGTCGACCATCATGAAAATTTTATCGTTTATTGGGATTGTAAACCTAAACAAATGGGAGAGCTATGTCAATACAATGTTTATCATTTCATATATACAGTCGTAGAATGCCAGTAAATATCAGGTGATATGTTCTTGAAGTTACACAGTGAACTACACGTAACATGTTACTCAAGATAAGAGGATTTCAGGTGACATGACATATGTTATTAAAAGATGATTCCATGTGTCATGTACAAACAACAATTATTGATAATTTAATGGGTATTATATATACGAATAAACAATGTTATTATAATCTAAAACCCTTACAACTTCTGTAATAGTAAAATCATAATCCCAGTGATAGTGAAAAACATATTTGTATATTTTTTTCATATAATTTTATTTATATTAATAAATAAATAATTTAATTGGTATCATATATACCATATAAAATAAAGAATTGTGTAATATGGAATATGTCTCCTAGAAGTTAATGAGAGACTAGAAATCCATTATGTGAATTTGGTAAGAATTTAATCGTAATCCCTATGAAAGAATAAAATAAAATTAAACATTTAATATCATGAAAAGAATTATATTCATGATTTTAAATATAAAATTTTCTATATATAAACCTAATAATAAAATATAGGTTCATAACATAAATTACATCAAAATAATCAATTTGAGTCAAAATATACCGCCTTATATCTCGACATCCATCACACATGATCAAAACTATAGTATAAAAACTAATTTATTTTATAAAAATATTTTATTATAATAAATATATATAACATTACATATATGATTTACATATTAAATTTTAATTCCTTTTTATTAGTATTTCTTTATTGAAAACAAATATATTCTATTAACTACTAGGTTTTTTATAATACGTTTTGAATTTATATTTTTATTGATATTTCTTTGATCATGGATCCATAATCTATAATAATTTTAAACATGAAATAATTTAATATTTATTTTTAATATATGCATTTAAAATAATCAGTAAAAGGTAGATATACTAAAATAAATGTACAGTTCATAGAGATGGTAGGTTATAAACATGCATTAATGTTCCTTCCATGTTTCTGATGGATGGTATAAATGGAATGTAAGGAGTAAATAATATTTAAATACTAATTAAAGTCATGTATATATCAAAAATATTTATTATGTTAATCCTAATCACATTTCCTGTAAATTTTATGTGAAAAATGAATCAGATCACATCGTGAGGCAGTTGTATGTGGTACACAGGAGAGACATTATAGTTAACCTATAAAATGGAATTTGTGAATGAATATGTGATTTTATAATTAGATAAGTATTATAGTGAAATAAATATAATATAAATATGTAAAATGTATTATTATATCAATAAATAAGATGTGGTTATGGAAAATGTATTACATCTGTTCATGAGGTGGTAGTATGATTTACACACAACATATGGTTCAATTTTATATTTTATGGAAGAGAAAGTGGACATTGGTTACTAAATAAACATAATATATATTAGTATACGCAAGATAATGCAATTATTATTTCATTATATTTGCAAAGTATTTTAAAATTATGTAACAATAAATTAATCAAAAATAAAAATTTAAGAATTTTGACTCTTTTAAGAGAATGTATTTAGGATTTTACCTAAATCCTTCAATGAAGGGATTCATAGAAATTTAATTCAATATATAATGTGGGTAGGGATATAAGGAATGTATTTGGTTTGTTATTTTCTTAACCACATCATTTTGGAAACATTAATATGTGAGGATATTGGGTGTCTTTTTATATGTTTGGGCGTGGACACACTTGGTAGTTTTTTTGTTATGAAAGCATTACAATGTTTCATACATGATAAAAGAATAAAAATGGGTCTATATAATATAATAAAGGAGATAATATTGGAATATGGGTGAAAATGAGATATGGACATGTTTATAAGTCATTTACCCCTTATCCTTTTAGTTTAGCACCTGTAAAATCCATTTAAATGTTAACCGCATTAATTAATTTTTATTGTTTTCACTGTTCATTTAAAAAAAATATGTGGAAAATTATTTATAATATAAATCATTTTTACTGTATATATGGATTTCTTTTTTATAGTTCCATTCAAATAATGAAAATTTTATTTACAAATTAAAATCCTAGAGATTAGGAAAATTTTATTTTCCATTGACAAATTTTTCATTTATTTACATTGTTTTAATATAAAAATTCAATAAGAAACTGATTGTGATAGACTAAATTATATTGAAAAATATATAATTAATAAAATTTTACTTTTAATGTATTTTAGAAGAATATTGATCATATTAACTACATAATTATAAGTCGTACTTTGCAATAAATTTCTATATTATTTAATAATTAGTTGAAAGATTAATATTTTTGGATATTATAAATAATTAAATAAAATATTATATGGACATAGATATTTTAAAAATTAAATTATCCTTTTCAATTTAATTATCAAAAATTCAGAAATTATGAATTCATTAATTTCTCACAAAAATCATTATTTTTTACAAATAATAGTTTCTTGAAACATATAATGATTTTATAAAAAATAAAGTACTTATTTATAAATAAGGATTCATAATATAAAAATATTATACTAAATAATTAATTATATTTTATTCCTATTTATTTGATCAATATTAATAGAATGGCTATACATGTATTTTTTAAATAATTGTAAATCATGGTTTTCTAAAAAAGTTTTTTTAGTATATAGATAGAGATCAATAAATGAATAAAATTATTATAGAAAATTCCTAAAATATAATCATGTAATGGATTGGTGGTGTTGTGATCCAGGGTGGATGGAAACATAGAACAAGAACTCCATTAACCAATGGTAGGATATTCTTCATTGAGAATTCTAATTTTGGAATCATTATCTAGACTGCACTCTTGGTTAGCCATGTGATATGCCATCCGTGCAATACGTTTGGAAATGGAAATCCCAATGTATCAAGGATCTAGTTGAGGGTTTGGATTGAAATAATATGGGTCATAATTTGTTAATTTTTTTAAAATTTACACTAATTTCTAGTAAATAGTATCATCACCAACTCCACATATAAAAGAAGGGTCCGTAGCTCTACAAGAATCTTGGAGTACTATTAATCATTCTATAGAAGGATTTGGATCTAGATGTGGGAGCAAGACAATGTGTTTTTGTGTACATGTAGTGTGGGTATACCCGTTGTAGTTAGTATGTATCACAAGTCTATTTACTTAGATAGATATATTATGTAATGTAGATTTATGAGGAGTACTATCTGGGACCATCCTTGGTTTGAAGGAAAGTTTTAGTGACATATAATCTAGTATATTCTTTATTTGAAAAAGTTTCATCCAACGCCATTTCAAATATTGAAATTTTGGTGATCATTGGGCTTCATATTAATTTTCTTATAGGTTGATGTCACTTCATACCCTATTGGGTATCTGATCATAAGTTTTACATTAGTGCATGGGATTCCCTCCCTAGGTGGGTGACTATTGTTTCATATTGGAACTCTTCATCATCTTGTTGGCAGGTATTGTAATCATTATTAAGATTGAATAGATTGTTTATTAACACGTACATGTCAACTTATATCTTAGAAAGGTTAATTTCACAACAACTATGGTAGGTATTTTTATTTACTATGTTGAATGGAATGTATAATCCATTCATGTTGGACTAGATTATCGTGAGCTAAGTAGTGTGATAAAATTAGAAATTGTCTCCTAATTTGATGAAAAAGTAATTAATCATTAAAATGTACATCATGTATTATATAATTTTTAGTACATATTCCATGATTAATATTACATACTACCTCATAATATAGAGGTAGTGTTTTCAATTGATCTAGATCCAGGAGAATAACTAGTATCCATTTATCCTTAACGGATGACTACTATAGATTATTTTATGATCAACAGACAATTAGAGGGATTAGAAGCTAAGGTGTCTATATCACCCAATACATTTACTTGGGGATTACCTATGTTTCTTTTCCAATATACCAAATGCAACCATCATGATTTATAATAATTATCACATGTTGAATTATATCATGGTCAATGGATAATTATCCATCACATGGAATATTTAACCTCTTCGACAGACTATGAGGATATATGGTACATTCCATGACTAATTATTGTTCACACTATCACCATGTATGTATTATAGTACTATATATACCATGTAATCAAAATTAGTTGACATGTCTTGTATAAATAATTTTTTTCATTCCATTGACTCCGGAAAATGTGCAAATAGTTTTCATGGATATAATGAATCAGGTTATAAACCCCTATTTGTATTCATTTTTTTTTTGTTTCCATGGAAGGAATATGGTAGAACTAAAATAGTCATTATTAACTTGAAAATGTATTAATATCATATTGACATAATGACAGAGAACCATGTGAATCCTAATCTAAAAAATGACAATTTTATATTGAAAAAGATCACTTTTTGGGTCAAATTATCTTAGAGAAAATAATATTGGTGGACCAAGAGTAGGTTAAATAAGTGGTTTCCTAGGATAATCAGGTGAATTTTATTCAGATTTAGTGTTTCTTATTGATTGATGCTTATTATAGATGGTTTACCGATTATTTCTCACACCATTAAACACCCCTGATAGGATTGACCAGGAATGGTGTCAGGATTAGATGATCTAAATAATATCATACATCCATTCAGGACATTATATAAATACATATTTCCAATGAAATTGAAATTTGTATTAATCCATGAATAATTTATAATGCTTGTTTTGAAAAATTAGGCATTATTCTGGGAACTATTTTGGTGTATGGAGAGTGAGGTTTTGTGTATAGTTCTCACTAGTTTATCACTCATGAACATAAAAACCCTTACACATGTCTTCGATCTATCATATATCATTCTTGATTTAATTGATTGAGGTATTATATATTGGGGGAGTGATTAGTTGTATAAAAAAATCATAAGAGCCTAAAATATATATCTACATAGCGTGACTTGAATCATAAGAAGTGATATTAGGTTTAATAAATATAGTACTATGACATTAAACTTTCATGTATTCATAGAAAATGAATTTTCATTGAAAACAGTCTAAGCTAGAAGACTAGGACATAAGAATTTTATAATGAAACCACTGAATAATTATTGAAGGAACATTATTTTAAGATTGTCCTTGAGATTTAAGATGATTATTGGAAGTCTAGTAATACGTGTTTGATAGTGACATCTTCGCTTCTATATTGATTTATGATGATTCAGTTATCAGATCATGATGGCATTATTTTACAACAAATTATTTTTAGGCCTGAAACATATCTTTGATGGGTAATTGATATTGATGTGGTCTTGTGCAATCATGGTTTTTTTCCTTTTGATATCTAAGATGAATTGATTCAAGTGTCTCATGCCTCTACCTAGGTTCTATATCTTGATTTTAGCATTGAGTACTAGGACATATAACTCTATTAATTTTTTCATGTTATAAAACCAGAGATAGAAAAGACACTTATTTTTCCACCAATCAGCATGCGGAGGTGGAAAACTAGTGAAAAGTGAGTCTTTTTCATATTTTTCCCTTTCTGAAGTGAAAATGAGATGACATTAAAATGTCTTATATGTCATGGTAACCATAAAAATATAACCAGTGTGGGTGATCCATGAACTCTTGAAAAAGTTTTCTCATTTCATACAAACTAGAGATACATTTACAGTTATTGTGATATTAGGGTTATATTTCCGGGAGATCATATGGCGTTACAATGTTTCGAAAATGTTTTTTTAAGGGATTCATAGTTCACATCACAATTTTGGAAAATAGCCTAGAAGGCACTAGGTCCACAGGTTCCATTGATTTCATGCTAACACATGCATATCCACAGTCAATCTGAGCATACGAAACATCTGTTAGAGGACTTTATTCAAGAATATTTTCTTTATTTTAGAGATTATTTGGAATTACTCTTATCTCTCCCCACGTTTTCATATAATAAAAGATATTTTATATTTATACATATTGATATGTATATGTCCTTATATGGAAGTTCTTATCGATTACCTCTGTTTCTATTAGAGTTATAGGAAATAATACAACCTTTAATATGGAAAATTCATTAGGAATTGGAGTTTGTATTGATTTTCAGGAAGTATATGGTCATTAAAAATTCTAGGAATATATATATTTTTATCATTTCATTCGACCTTTAAAATTGTTGTGGGTGTTTATGACTTATTTCATCACACCATGATTTGTTCACTTATTAAATCAAGGGTTGGTCATGTTATCACATTGACATAGCATACATTTTGAGGATTTGGAAAGATTCACAACTATAGCTTATCAGATAAAACTCACAAAAAATATACAAGGGTATACATGAAATAGTTTATTTTCCAATTTTATACCATTATCATTTTGATTCAGTGTAGATTCTCTATCCTGATGTGGTTAATATGGACATTGACATTTTTTTGAGGGGTAACCATTATATATTTATTACTGGAGAATGTAGGCTCATAATTGAAAGGTAGTTACTCTTGTTTTGAACTTATGTTATCATTAATGTGTTTTGGATGAGAACTGTTAGAGAGTGGTTGACGTATATGCCTTGTGGTAAATGTTATTCTCATATGATGTTCAACCACCCTCAATGGGAAAATATGTGAATATTTTTTTATGTATGGGAGGTGGTGAGATCCATCATTATTTCATGGTATGTTTTACCATTTTTTTCAAAAAATAATTTATTTCATTTACTTGAGTTTGTTTGGACCTTGTAAAAGGTCCTTCAGAGACTTTTTGGGGGCTTCGTGGTGGATTGAACATATTTTGTAAGAGAGTTATGGATATAGAAAAGACAATTTAATAAGTATGATGTTTAGGAAATCAAAATTTAATTAATACCATAAAACAAACATATACCATATTGAACTCTGTAAATCCTTATGAAAGTGGAATTTATAGTGTAAATTACCTATTAATTACATAAAACCATTAGGTTAATTAAAAATTTAAGGGTTAATTTCAATTTTACCATTAAATTCCTGAAATATATGTTCATGATCTTTAACCATCTATGAATGAAAAAAAACTACTTCTTTTCTCGATCTATCATCTCCCTCTCAAGAAAGGTAATGAAGAATCCCATCAATTAGACGGTTGATTCAGGGGCCATCTATAATGACTGATCACCCTTTGTAGTCTTTATAATCCCCATTATTCCATTCGTAATTTCTTCAATAAAATTGAATTCTAAATACAAGAAATATAATATTACATATTCTATATGTATTATATTATATTACTTGTTTCACCTATTCAAACCTTAGTTACGTTTTGATACTAATTGTGGGGATAAATACATTTATAATGTAGTTAGTGTTGTAATTTTACCAAAAATCCTGGATGTTTATATATTTCACAATTTCTCTACTTGTCCAATGACCCATATGATAAATTTTTACATGAGTATTTCATAATTGAAATGTATTAGGATATACCTAAATATCCAATTTATAATTATTAAATGTAATTTAGGTTTAGAATAAAATTTATAACAACCCCTTGTGTGTGTTGTTACATTTGATAAATAAACCTATTTGACATTAGTATGGGAATCACCTTGTCATGTGAGTTCCTTTACATTTTTAATTTGAATGTTACAAATAATTGATTTGAATTGATGTTTAATTAAGAAATGTTGTAATTGATATCTAATACCCCAAAGCCTTCCCATTTTCTATGTGTCATTTTCATTAGTATATCCCTTATGTGTGATTTGTAATTTGAATTAAATATTATATTATATTATATGGTTATATTTTAACCCATTACCATTCATTATAAAATGCATATGGAAATAAATGGGTTCAAATTTGAAATTCCTTATATGGGCCCATCAGGATTACTGAATTGAAATTAATTTTAAAATAGTCTATATAATGTAATAAAAAATTCATTGGTCTTATGTAGAATGTGTTTTATGGGATCACCTGGTTATTCGGTTTTATATAATTCCATGACTGAGACATGGGTTACAATTTGGAATTCTAGGGATTGGTTTAGAGGGAAGTTCATTAAATTTTAATAGGAGGGGCACTTAATTTAGAAAAATGGAATTTCAAGGATGAATCATATATAAATTACATTATACAAGAAATAGAGATAAACCTAGGTTTATATAAGGAATTACATGGATAGGCTTATTGGGTGATGGGTTAAGGGTACAACTAGAGTGATTACAATGTTCCCTGTAATGAATTCCTTGTATGGGTTATGGATTTTAATAAACTAATTAATGGACATATATTTTATTCCAATTAAAATTATTGGATATGGTTAATTCATTACATACATGACTTCATTATTTTTATTTTTTCCATTTTTAAATATCATTGATTTATCAATCAACTATGTAAGTATGATCATCAAAGAATGACTTGGTTATGATCCAAGATCATGAGCTCGTAATATTATTCAATCATAATTAATATTCATTTAGAGTCATTCTAAATTATGATGAATCATGAGGTAATGAATGAGTTTCCCATTTGGAAAATAGACTGTCATGAATATTATATATTTCACTTTCTTTTTTAATTGTTACATATACTAAACTGCATTATCTTTTAATAGAACAGATTGAATTAGTCTGTATTGTTGGTGGCCTACTGAGTTTTACTCCCACCCTCTTCGGCCAACCAATTTGTACCCAAATATAAATGATGGGATTATTGTTGGATAATGGGAAGTATAAAGGTATTGAGGCCTTATTCTTTATTCATAGAATTATTATGAGAGATGATGACCATGAATGACCTCAAGATTCTATATGAGATTGATTTTTATATTTTTGTTTATCTATTATAGAATTTACATTGTGTTCATTTTTTCCAATGTATCTCCCATTTTTATACCATCATCTATTACCATTATCTTTTGTATATGATATTGGGATGTGTTTTGTTGATTATTAATACTATAGAGACGTAATTATTTCAATGATTCCATTATTCCTGATTTAGTTGTTATATATCCATATTTTAACATTGTGATAAACTCTGACAATGAGTGTGTAGTCCCTAATCTATTTGATAATTGAACATCATCACAAGATATAAGCATATAGTGTTTGCAAAGGATTGCATAATGCATTGTGAAAACTAAGTCTAGTCACATATTAGTGAAGTGGTGCATATATATCACATTTATAAGGTTCATTCCAATCTTCATATGGTACACCGTACAGTTAAAAAAAATAAAATATTTATTTTCATCATATATTTTATTGATCTTATAGGTTCTTACTACAACACATAATATAGTTTCATGTATACATTGTGTGGAATTGTGAAATAATCAGGAGTTTCAGGATTATCATAATTGATTGGTTTTGTTTAATACATCTACTAAATAATAAGAATTCTAAGGATTAAAATTACAAATGTATGGTTAGTTAGTAATTTCATATTGTATATCTATAGTAAATTTTATGGTAATGTAAATTGATAAATTTCAAACAATTAAAAATACCGTCATTTAATTTTATCTTCATAAAGTTCCATACATTTTATAATATCAACATCATATGGTTATTCCCTTCCCTTTTAAAATTGTAGTGAAATTTGAGATTAATATAATAGAAATTATCAAAAAAATAATGTAATAAAATATATTTATGAAAAATATAATTAAATTTTAAATTTCATGGTAATATTAATTATGTTAATAATAAGGACAATTAATCAAAACAATATTCAATCAATATGAAAGCTCAATGATTTACCATTACACTGCATGTCGTGCCACTAATTTATATAAGTATGAAAGGTATGTTAATTCTATAATGGAGAAGTTTCATTTCACAATAATTAATATATTGAGTATGATGGAATGAATGAAAAAGTTTTTATTTAACTGAGTATTTTTTGAAAGAAATATTCCCATGTCTCTTTTTTAGTTAATGACAATATTTACTGAAATTGTTTTTATGATATGATTTTGAATTCAAATATTAAAATATCCACTAGTTTGAATGAAGATATTTTGAAAAACAATAAATTTAAATATATTCCATAATTCAATTTGGGAATTTTTTTAATAATTATTTAAATATAAAATATTGGGAAGATAATGAAAAGGTGATTAAAATTATCTTTAAAAATTGTTACTATTTTGACAAATCTTTTTCTAGTAAAAGAAGAAAATGTGGATTCTGATACAAATGCTACATGGATATCATCTGCGTAAGAAATGAGAGAATTTTGAAACATTCTATAGATTCTTATGTTTCATAAATGAATGAGAAATTTTCCAATAATATTACAACCCTAGTGAGAGATTGAATTAGTCCATTCTAATAAATCTGTTGATGATGATTTGGAATAGACAGAAGGATGATGTGTAATTAAACTAAGGAGATAGAATATGTCAATGTCTTACTTTTATTTTCTTTTAAAGTATCCATTCAAATCTATTTTAGGACACCGCAACTAGTAGGCTTTCATTCAGGTTGTAAGGAAATAATATTCTTTTTTTATTGTGATCTATTCTATTTATTTTACAACGATGATTAAGGTACTTAATGATACCAACCCTTAGTGTATATGGATCAGACAAGCCCAACACCTGTGCACCTATTATTATGAACGTATAATCACTAAAATATAATAATGACAAAAAAATTATTTTTAGGGAAAAAATTATGATAATGGGGAGTTTTGTTCCATTAAAAGTTAGAACATTGAAAAAACCTAATGTGTTGTTGTTCATTTTTAGACTCATCATTATATAGAGTAGTGAGGTAAGAGAATCATCACTATATTTCTATCCCTTATCCAAGACAGAGGTTTTATCATGAAAATAATATAACTCAATATGATATTAGGAAAAGGTAATAATAGTTTAAAATGATTAATCCCTTCTCAATGTCCCAGAATGATCTATTTTGAAGATCACTAGAAGTACCTTTTATATGAAATAGATAATTTCACATGTTTTGAACATGTAATACAATTATGAGTTAATAAATAATCTAAATTCCCGAAATATCTTGGAACACACGACTCTAATATTTATAGGTACAAATAATCTATATATCATGAAAATTTAATTGTCTATATCACGTAATATAATCAATTGTCTCCTCTAATTCCAACAATATATTCACATTATTCTTGGGTATGATGTATTTTTTTTGAGTTATAATGGAAGAAATAACCATTATTTGAAGGTTTATATAGAAATAAAATATTGAATTAAATGATAATAACTCTATGATGATGGGATATTATAACATTAAACTGAATGGAGATACAGAGTGGGGTAATGAGAAGAATATATATTGGATGTCATGATACTTCAATAATGAGATAAATGATAATTTTTTAATCTCAATTTAATTTTGTGGTTATGATTATTTTGTAATCAATACCATGATGATATAATTAATTTGTAAATATTAATAGGGTATTTTTGGAATAATTTAAATATATATCCTATGGATGAATCCTATGATATTTAATTATATTAATCATAATGATTAGATATATTAGCCACAAATCAATTCATCATAGTGGATGAGTGGAGAACTGTGGAGATAAATTCAACCTAAAAATATAGATATCAACATAGTTACATTAAAAATGATAGCTGTCAAGGGTTATAATGACATAAACACATAATAAACATAATTGAATTAATTAATCAATGTTATATTTTTAGTAAATCATATGAGGGCCATTGATCTATGGAGAAATATCTATGTGGATTCATTGTGTATGTAATAATAGGGTTGTTATTTCTAATTACTAATACATGAACTATTGAAAAAATTATAGAATATATATTTTACTAACCATATATTCCCCTAATGATAAAAATACTATTAGAAGAACTATTCATATATGAAATTACTCACATTTATTTCTTTAGTGGAAGGAAGAACAATTATAGTATCATATTAAATAAAAATTTGGGGAAACTACGCCATACTTTTTTATTCATATGTTATTTAATTTTTGACCATGTTTTCTTATTTTGATAATCACTTGATACTTATCAACAAATGGCTAAAATTTATCTTGTAAATATATGGGTATAAAATATGTGATTCACATTCTATCAAGATGTTGACATTAGATATTTATATATATAACATGGGAACTGTTATAAATAATGTCCCTATCAAGGATATAGTATATTAAAATTAACTTATCAATTTTGGAAGTGTGATTATTCTAAAAATGTGAAACATTTTGTTGACAAATAAAATATAATTTCCTTTATTATACTAAATTTAAATGTTTTGGGAAATATTTTGATAACGGTTTGTGTTATTTAAGGTGTTTGGGGAATGATAAATGTGTGTTTTTAGTTTTTTTCAAAATGGGAGACACTGAATTATGTGGTCACACCATACCACACCAAAGGGTTGAAGACATCATATAAAGGATGAAATTGTGTTGTTATGTTAAATGGTGGTGTATTTGATTCATAAAATTATTTTATGGTGATGTCAACTAATGCAGGTTGTTCTAAAGTGCCTTACACTTTGACATAGTGCCTCATCAAGAATCAGTAACTCACCAAACGAATAATTTTCAATCGAGTAATGTTCTGTAAGATTTATAGTCTTAATAAGTTGATTTTAAATTTTATTGGAGAATTGTCATTGAAATAGAATAGGGTGTTTTGATTAGTATTTATGAGGGGGGTTCTCACATGGATTCAAATCATCCATTCCACTAAAAATATCATTTTTCTACCATATACTATGAAGGTCTATATACGAGACTAAACTTTATAAACCTCATCCTATGCTACAAAACTTTCAGGTTTTATCACAATTCTAAATCCCTATCAGCCTCTTGACACCGTAGATCTTGAATTCCAACCACCTTTTATGATTCATTCTCCTACTTTGGAGCATGGATGTTGTGTTCGGGAACAAACCGTGTCATAATCACTTTAAATAAACCATGAAGGTTCATCCAAAGACACACCTATTTTGTATTTAGTTACCCAACACCATATAGGTTTTCCCAATCACACCTCCACATTATAGATTCCAATGTTGTGTCATGGAGAAAGAAAACATTCCAATGATTCTTCCACCTCTCTTTTTTAACCAAAAAACGAGGTCCCTCTAGATAAATATCGTTCTAAAGTATGATTCATTAGTACCATTATGTGTTGTTTTTAAATGGATAACTTTAGAACCTAGAACTTGTTGTATTGGATTGATTTTATGATTCACTAGATGGTGAACATATTTTTGATAGTGGAAAATGTAGTTAAGATGATAATTCCTTCAATGATACATGATTATGATATTGACTACCCAGAGATAGGAATTTACATAAATTCACCATCTCTTATTTACATATTATATCCTTAATATAAATCTCATGTATGTATAACAAGAATATTTGTATAATTGTGACCGTATAAGGAAATTTTTCTTGCCCATGAGTCATTCATGAAATTTATTTCCATGATTGACTGTGATATAGCTTTCATTATTGATTGATTGTGATGACATGATATTATGTGTTGCTGATATATTAACATGTAAATATGATTTAGAAGTATTCTATATCATTTACATATGTTCCCTTTCATTATACATACCATTCTTGTTTATTGGAAATGTGGACCATCATGAAAATCTTATCCATTATTTGGAGTGTGAACCTAAACAAATGGGAGTTCTATGTCAACATAATGGTTAATATTTCATAGATACAGTCGATAAATCCTAGTAAATATCACGAGACATGTTCTAGAGGTTACCTAGTGAACTACATATCAAATGTTACTCGAGATAAGAGGATTTCCATTGAAATGACACACGTTATAAAAATATGATTCCATGTATCATGTACAAACAATACAGATATATAATTTTATGGGTATTATATACCAATAAACAATGTGATAATAACCTCAAACCCTTACCACTTTTGTAATAGAAAAATCTTAATCCTAATGAATGTGAAAAACATATATGGTTATATTTATCATATAATTTAATTTATATTAATAATAAAATAATTCAATGGGTATTAAATATACCATATAAAAGACATAATTGAGGAATATGGAATACATCTCCTAGAAGTTAATGATAGACTATATATCCATTATGTGAATTTCGTAATAATTTAATAGTAATACCCATGAAATAATAAAAGACAATTAAACATTAAATATCATGAAAATATTTATATTCATGATTTAATATATAAAATTATCTATATATAAACCCCGTAATAATATATAGGTTCATAACATAACATACATCAAAATAATCAATTTCAGTCAAAATATATTGCCTTATATCTTGACCCCCCTCATACATGATCAAACATATATTATAAAAAATATTTTTATTTATAAATATATTTTATTATAATAAATATATATATCATACCATATATGATTTACTTATAAATTCTTATTACCTCATTATTAACAATTCCTTATTGAAACCACATCTTTTGTATTAACTTCTAGATTTTCCCTTATAAATTTTGAATTTATATTTTATTAATATTTCATTGATCATGGTTCCATAATATATATAATTTTAAACATGATTTAAATTTTATATTTATTCATAATATATAAATTAAAAATAATAATAAAAGGTAGTATACAAAAATTAGTTCACAGTTCATAGAGAAAGTAGGTTATACGGATGCAAGAATTTTCTTTCCATGTTTTTGACAGATGGTACACATCGAATTTAAATAGTCAATGAATTTTAAAAAATCAATAAATTTATTTATATATCACAATAATTTATTATATTAATCATTATTACATTCCTTGTAAATTTTATGTGAAGAAAAAATCAGATCACATCGTGAGGTAGTTGTTTGCGGTACATAGGAGAGACATTGTCATATCCCTATAAAATAGAATTTGTGATGGAATATGTGATTTTATAATTCTATAAGTATAATATTGAAATAAATTTAATATAAATATGTAAAATATATTATTATATGAATATATAATATGTGGTTATGGAAAAATTATTACATCAGTTCACGAGGTGGTAGTAGTATGTAAACACAACATATTGTTTAATTTTCAATTTTATGTAAGAGGAAGTGGATATTGGTTACTAAATCAACATAATGTATATTAGTATATAGTAGATAATGTTATTTTTATATCATTATATTTGGAGATTATTTTAGAAGTATATAACAATAAATTAAATAAAAATAGAATTTCATAATTTTATCTCTTTTAAGAGAACTTCATTAGGATTATAAAAAAATCATATAATGAAGGGATTCATAGAAAACTATTTCAATATATAATATCGGGAGGTATGTAAGGAATGGATTTGGTTTTTTATTATCTTAAATATATCATTTTAGAAACATTAATATGAGAGGATATTAGGTATCCTTTTATATGTCTGGGGGAGGATACACTTGGTACTTTTGAAGTGAATTAAGAGTTACAATGTTTTATGTATGATAAAAGCCTAAAAAATAGGACTTTATAATAAAATAAAAGTTATAAGATAGGAAAATGGGTGAAAAAGATATCTGGACAAGTTTATAGGTCATTTACCCCAAATATTTTTAGTTTATCACCTGGTAAATCCGTTTAAATGTTAATCATAATAATTTATTTTTATTGTTTTAATTATTCATTTAAAAAGATATGATGAACATTAGTTATAATATAAATCATTTATTAATAAATATGGATTAATTTTTTATAATTCCATTCAAATAATTGAAAATTTTCATTTTTATTTTAACTCGTATACATTGGGAAAATGTTGTTTTCCAATGACAAAATTTTCATCTATTTAAAATGTTTTAATACCAAAATTCAATATGAAACTAATCCTAATAGACAAAAATGTATTGATAAATATATAAATAAACTATTTTTACTTTTAATTTGTTCTATAATAAGATGGATCATTTTAAATACAGTAATATAAATCGTAGATTTTTATAAATGTTTCTATTGTTTTTCTATTCACTGAAAAATTAATCTTTTTTGAAATTATAAATAATTAATTAATATATTATTTGGACCTAGTGATTTAAAAAATTATGTTTTCCTTTTCAACTAAAATATAAAAAATTTGGAAATTATATATTCATTATTTTCTAACAAATTGTATTATTTTTGCAAATAATAGTTTTTTGAAACATATATTGATTTTACTAAAAGTGAATAACTTTTTAATAAAACCGTTTTCATAATATAAAAATTTTTTACTAAAGATTTTAAAATTATTTATAGATATTTATTCCATCAATATTAATTGAATGGATATACAAGTATTGTTTAAATAATTGTAAATCGTGGTTTTCTAAAACACTATATTTCATATATAGAAAACCATCAACAAATAAATATAATTATTTTTACAAATTCTTAAAATATCACCATGTTATGGAATGGTGGTGTTTTGATCCAGGGTAGAAGGAAGCAAAGAACTTGAACTCCATTAACCAATGGTAGGATGTTCAACTATGAACATTATCATTTGGTAATCATTATCTAGAGTGTACGCTTGGGTATCCATGGGGTATACCATAAGTGCAATATGTCTGGAAATGGAAATACCAATTTATCAAGGATCTAATTGAGTGTTTGGATTGAAATAATTTGGGTCATCATTAGATATTTTTTATAAAATTTCCAATAATGTCTTGTGAAGATTATCATCACCTACTCCTCATCACGTAACGTCTTGGAGTACTAAAAATCATTCTAGAGAAGGATTTGGATCTGGATGAGGGAGAAATAAAATGGGTTTTTATACTTTTATTGTGGGCCTACCCATTGTATTTAGTATGTATCACAAGACCATTTATTTGGCTCGATATATTTAGTAATTTGGAATCATGGGGAGTAGTGTCTCAGACCATCTATGGTTTTAAGAAAATATTAGTGACATCTACTCTAGTAATTATTAATTTGACAACTTTTCGTCCAACATGATTATATTTATTGAATTTTTGGAGATCCTTGGGCTTTACATTATGTTTTTTATAGGTTGATGAGAGTTCATACAAAATTGGGTTTCTGATCATATGTTTTTTTAGTGCATTGGATTCCGTTTCTAGGTGGGTGACTATTGTTTCATATGAGACTTCTTCATCCTCATCTTGGAAGGTTATCTGATCATTATTAAGATAGAATGTATTGTTTCTTACTGGGAACATGTCAACTTATATCATAGAAAGGTTCATTTAAAAACAATTATTGTAGGTATTTTATATACCTATAAATTTAATGGAAATTATTTTTTAAAATACTTTGGAATTTTAAGAGTCTGTGGCTTCTGACGGCACTTGATTCTGAGGCCCGGTGTGCCTGGAATCAATTTCCGAAGTTTATCTTCGGTATGTTCAGTGAACGAATGAGCATGTTTTTCTATCTTTTGAACTGGTGCTCAGAATTAAAATCTGAGGGTACTGATGAACTAAAAATGCTGGTAATTTCTTAACAGGATCCTTACCGTAGTTGCGTTCGTGCAGGAGGATAAGTTATTTTTTGGGGTTTTATTTAAGAAGTAGATAAAAAATTGTCGGAACAATTTTTTATTTCAAAAGAAGGTTTTCCCCCCCATGGGTAGTTAAGGTTGGGGCCCACAGCCACTTAACTAACCAAGTGTGGATGTTATAGAGGTGGGGCCCACATGAGTCCCACCATTTCATTCCTCTAATCTCATTAAGAACCCCCTCTTAATTGCCAAAACCCCCATTTAACTGCCAACACATATAATTATGGGGACCTTTCTCTCTCCCTTCTTAAATAAACTGTCATCAGGTTATTAAATGTGTGGAATTAATTATGGGAGTTTCTTTGTGTGTGTAATTAAATAATAGGAGGAACCTATTATTTAATTTGGGTATTAACATTTTTTGTGCAGGAGATATTTGGAGCTTTTGGAAGAATGCCTATCTCTGACGAAGAACAATGAATAACGTCGATTCCTTGAAGATCGACGGTGCACCACCCTTTCTCTTCTACGCAACAAGAGATGATATGCCGCTTCATCCTTGGCACACTGCAACAATACCTACGATCATATTCCCTACGACGCCGTCTTCCGCAACACCGACATCCAACATCAACTGTTAATGTAGGGGAATTTTGAATAAATTTAATTATGTGATTTTATACCCTCGACATGGTGTGTAAATTGTTTGGTGGTGTTAAGAACCACTAATGCGGAGGGGGCGGACTAATGAACACGTCCGAACCCACCGCTTCTTTTTTCTAGATGTGCAGAATAATTGGCGATGATGAAGTGGGACCAAAATGGGGATTGGAGGCTTTTGTAGTGATGTACGGGTCTCGAGATGACCCTAGGCGTAGACGAGAGAAAACATCGGACCACTGGAATGACTCCAGTGGCCCGCGGAGGACTCTGGTGGTGCCCCGGAGTGCCGCCTGTAGGATCATGCCCTGGATGAAGCCACGGGGGTGAGGGATTTGATCCCCCAGCCACACGAGATCTAGGGGAGACACAGAGTTAGGTGCAGCGTCCTCAGAACACAAAGGGGGGACCACGTACCCCCCTGCTCGGCTCGCTGGCTGAGCTAACACACCCGTCGGGCGGGCTAGGGTGGGTCGTGTGGATCGGGTCGCGTCGCACCAATTCAGGTTGGGCCGTGCCTTACCAAGCGGGACTCGGACTCAGGTCAGGTCGACCAGGTTCGGGCTGACCTAGTGGGGGTTGGTCCGGGTCGGACTGAGCCCAGACCCCCCACTTTGGACCATTTTCGTTATTTTACCCTTAACATGAGCTACAGACCTCCGATCGATACACCATGAGTTGTGTTGGAATCCTCGGATCGAGATGGTAATTTCGGTATATTACAGTCAAGTCTTTGGCAATTATTTGGTACGTCCATGTTGGTTCGAACCCAAAACCAACCGGGCTCTTGAGCAAAAATGCATTAAACATAAGGACTGGACATCTAATTGATGTACCGTCAACTTTTTTGAATTCCCCATGATGAGAATGTCCTTTTTTCTTACTCCGCGTGAGTTTTGGACACATCAGGAGTACCTTTGGGTTGGTTTTAGCTTAAAAACCGACCATTCCCCTGGGACAGAAAAGCAAATAACTCTCACACCAGACATCTGATTGAGGCGCTGTCAGTCACATTGGGTTTCTTTTGACGAGGCTAAACTTTGGGATACATCAAATATGGACTTTGTGACAGTAGATGGATCGTGTCTTTTTCTCGAGGAGCAGAACCACCCGGAATCGAGCATGTTGTGTGCAAGAACCCTACAGCTGGTTGTGATTCATACTGCATCGATTACTGTACTAGAATCTTCTATAGGTTCGACAGCGAAGAATATCGTACTAGAATCCTCCGTTGGTTCGACGGTGATGACTGCTGTTCTTGTATCCTATGTGGGTCCGACAGTATTTACCTCTGTACTTGTATCCAATGTGGTTCCGTCAGAGTAGCTAGTCTTGTATCCTTTGTGGGTCCAACAGCTTAGCTGGTCTTGTATCCTGTGTGGGTCTGACAGCTTAGATGACTCAGTGACTACATCTGATCATCTCTCTCAACAAACGAAAGATGTATACATGTGTGAGATGGGTCTTGATTTTCAATCATTGTCATTGATGTGATTATCTTTCTTCCTGTGTGGATTGGGTTGTGTTTTCCTATGTGGACTGTATTGTGCTTGGGCTCGATAGTTGAAGACGAACTGTAACTGATGACTTAGGTATATGTATGGAAATATACCTAAGCAGAGTTATTGATACATTGTGATTTTATCTTTCCTTTTTCTTTTATACTTTGTGGATTTAAAGAGACCATCGGGGGTCTTAGGGTCCCTACTGAGTGTCATATACTCACCCCTGTATGGGCTATCCCCACACTACATTGTATTGGATGCAGAAGACAGACAACACTGATTGGGGTGGAGGCTAGTGTGGCTGGACAGTACTCAGAGGTGGACAACATGGAAGGACGTATATGGAGTAGACGACCAGACCCGAGGAGCTGAGGATACTATCTGTACCCACCCTTTAGGTGGGATTTCGGGAGGACGACTCAGTTTTGTTGTTTTACTTACTATTGTTGTACTTTCCTTTCAGTTGTACTAAACTTTCATTTGGGTTTATATACTGGACTATTTACTTTTCAGAACTTACCTTGTACCTAGTTTGTACTTAGTGCTTACTTCACTTGCGTACTTTGGTGTGTTTTTTATTACGTTATAAAAGGCAATTCCTTCCACTTTTTGGGTGTATTTATGACTTAGGTGCTAGTTGCCAGCCCCTGGCCTATTGAAGGTGGGTTTTGGGTAGTCATGACACGGGCCCCGAGGGCAGGTCATGACAAATTGTTATCATAGGAGTTGGTTATACCGAAGAACACAAGACTCTGATAATTTCTTCTTTGTGAAGAAATAGTGTTAAAAGTATTGAGCGTGGTTTTTAGTCCAGGGAGTTCATTGATGGTGCAGCTTCTGACATATCCTTACACCAGGACCCTGACCTCTAATTTCCGACTTAGTGCACGAAAACACTAATTGCGTGTGTGTTTTCTATCAAATGTTATCTTTGGGATTACTTTGTGTCAGCTCACCAGGTATACTTTACAAAGCGTGGCAGTCCTGATTTTTTTCAGGATGGCCCCACGAGGGTAGTTAACCAGGGTTCCTAGTTACGTGCGGGATGGCAGCCCACGGAGAGATGAGGCCTCAGTGCAGGACCCTATTACAGCAGAGGCACCAGCAGTTCCTCTCCCCGCTGAGCCACCAATGCTACCTGGTCTAGTGGTGGAGTGTTAACGCCACCTGAGTGCATTTCACGAGTTTCGGAGATAGAGGCTACCCTGGTTCTGTGGAGATACGGATCCTCAGGCATCAGAGGATTGGCTGGAGGCCATCGTCAGAGTCTTCACACTAGGAGGAACACCAGAAAATCTTATGGTGGTCCGTTCCGTGAGTCTCCTGTGTGCAGTAGCAGGTAGATGGTGAGATTGATTCTCTAGTTGCATGATGTGGAATCTCTTCTATGGCAGACTTCGAGAGCCTCTTCCACTCAGAGTTTGTTCTATCCACCCTCCCTATGGTGCGCTTCCAGGATTTACTACAGCGACGACAGGGTAGCATGTCAGTAGCTAAGTACTCGACATGATTTACCGACTTCTAGAGCTACTCAAAAAACATGTTATGGGACCCATTCTTCCAGGACCAAGCCTTTGAGCCGAGAATGAGGTATGAGATCAGAGCTTCGAGGATTCCCCTCACCATCCCGATGCAGGCAGGGGTGATGGAGGGAGCCCTGTTAGTGGAGAGATTTTTTCGTTGAGCAGCCATAAACAGCGAGACCCACTGCAGGATGGCACAAGGAGGATTCTTCTGCAGCCGGTAGTCGACAGACAACTCAGGGGTCCAAGCGAACCAGGACGATAGGTGGGAAACCTCAGGATTCAGGCTCAGCTGTGCCGGGCACACAACACAGAGCCAACCTTACAAGGAGCAGACAGTGCTACGCATGCTGCATGCAGGGCCACATGGCTCGTGAATGCCCGACCCAGCATGAAGATGAGAAGAAATAAGTAGAGGGACCTCTCAGGAAGAGGAAGAGGTTTGATCGTGGTGGTCTGTAGGGGGGCTGGAGGATACAGAAGAGGAGCTGGAGGAGCAGCGAGTGGTGGACGACGCTTCGTGGCTCTACCATCACCACCCCCAAGATGTCCACCCCGACCATAGGGAGCTGGAGGGCAGAGGTAGGCTCAGCTCCAGGCAGTAGTGACATACGACCATGATGAAAATGAGATGATTCAAGGTACTATCTGTGTCTACTCCACAATTTTTGCAGTTCTTATAGACACTGGTTAGAGTCATTCTTTTATTTCCGCTACCCTTATTCGGAGCTCAGATATTTCAATGGAGCCGTTGGATCGATCCTTTCAGCTAGAGACTCCTACGGGAGTAGACTCAATGATTACGCACTGGTGCCGGATGTGTGAGCTTACTCTAGGAGGCGATATCTTCGGCTGGGATCTTCTTGTAGTAGTGTCGAGGCCTTACGACTTCATCTTGGGTATAGACTGGTTATCTACAGTCCATGCTTAGATCGATTGTATTAGGAGCATGATGTTGTGTTTATGCACAGATGGGACTAGGTTCACCTTTACCGGTGAGATGGGAACCTTCGCAGCATAGGATGGACTCACGTAGAGAAGAGGGCAGCCAATCACACATCAGTTGGCTGGTCTCATCCTAGTAGCATTTGACGTGCAGAGTCTGAGTTTTCCTGTAGTGGTGGATCAGTATGCGGATGTTTTTCTTGACCATGTTCTAGGAATACCTCCTTGCAGGAAGGTAGATTTATATATAGACATGTACCCTAAGACATCACCAATATCAACTCTAGCATATCAGATGTCTCCCACCAAGCTTCGTGAGCTGCGGGTACAACTGGAGGACTTATAGGGGAATGGTTTCATCTGACCCAGTGTTTCACCCTAGGATTCTCTGTTCCATACTCCAAGAAGGTGGATGGGGCTTGAAACTATGTGTCGACTACCATCGCCTGAACCAGGTGACCATGAGGAACAAATATCCGCTTCTGAGGATTGACGACCTCTTTGATCAGCTTAAGGTGTAACACCCCAAGATTTCATAGTGTGTTATTTCTTCAAAATAATTCAATAACTTTCACTACATGCAACACCATGTTCAAGCACACCATGACTTACCAAACAAGCCGTTCAAAAGAGGTTATGAATAGTATTAGATAAATTTTAATGTTTATATAATCCTTATAATTTTAGAATCCATATTATGAGTTTCTTAGATATAATGCAAGAACAAATTCATTTTCAGTATTGCACTTTTATCAACTTTAATAGTGAACCCTTTTTAAATACTATATATTAAACTTTTTGACTAAATGGGGACATCAAAAATTTAAAATGAAACATCCCAAGCTTCCACGGTACGCTTTCTTTGAATAATACAGTAGCGTGTGTTGTACGCAACCTTGAGTTTTAACACACACCACAACCAATCAAACTAGCCGTTATGAATAGTAATACCTAATTTTTGAAATTATATATATTTTATATTTAAAAATGGACTTCATTTTTGGATTAGGAATATCGAAATTATCCTAGGGTGAAATTTTGGTACTTTTCGGATAACTTTTATATTTTGATGAATAGTGAAAATTACTAAATTTTAATTAAAAACAACTTTTTTAATCAAAATAATTAATATTGATAAATTATGAATTTGAGTGGTTTTAAAGTATATTTAGAATATATTTTTACCATTTAATATAATTTTGGTCATTGGACATAATTTTACAATTAAACCGAACATAAACGAGTGTCAATCTTTTGATAGTTATTATCTCTTAAAAACACGCTTTTTGTTTTGACAGCGGGATTTAATTTTAAATTAATTTCTGCCACTTCTGTGTTTTGAATTTAGGAAAATGGATTCCATATTTGGAATCAGGATGTTAAAATTGTGTAAATAGGTAACTTTTATTTTTAGACATTTTGAATAATTACTGCGGTAAATATTTTATTTACCATGGTTAAGGGTAAATCCGGTAAATAAGGGTTAAAAAAATAATATTATAATAATACTAAATTACCCTAAAACGTGTCTTAACCCTATTGGTTGATACATGGTCGACCATGGGAATCTTTGGGTCTATTTTGGGACCCCATGGATCCACTTGTAAGTGATAATGACACTTTATTTTAATTTAGTTAAAATGAATACAAAAATGACACAAGCATATATCTTTTAGAACAACAATTGTTACATAGGGTTGTATATGTTGGATTTTAGATTATAAATATTCATTAGAAATCTAAAAAGATTTTCTACATAATTATATTTTATTTATAATTTTTAGACATTAAATAATTTATTTTATTTATGACACAATGATGATGCAGTAATTACTATAATAGTGAAAAATTAAAATAATTGATATTATAAATACCCAAATAAATATAATATGAAACTTTTAATGAATTAAACTAATTTTATAGGATAATATGATATATTAGGATTTATGTAATTGACTTTGTTCGAAGTAATCAATCTGTTATGAGTTTCACAAAAATCAACTATTGAATAGTGTCAAAATTGACATAAAAGAGTTCTTAAAACAAATATTATATTATTAATTGATATTAAATTCCTAAAAATCTAAGGTTCGGCCAAGAGACTTATATTATGATAGGTTAATCATTAATGGACCACTTGGGGGTCGCTTGGATGTATATAGTAAGTTTATTAACCATATTATATAAAAATACAAAGAGACATTGTAAAAGTGAAACTAATTAACTTAGAGTTAATACTTAAAGATAAGGTTAATATAAGTACCCAAACCTGTCTAAATTCTATTGGATGAGTTGTTTTCGACCTATCCCCACCTCATCCTTTTAATAGTCAACTTTGGAGCCTTTGGAAACCGAATATTAATTTATTTTAAATTAATATTTCTAGCTTTTCCAAAGGTGCCCCTCACCCCTCTTATAAAAGGGCACTCCTCCTTCTCATTTCCTCACACCTCTCAAGCCACTTGGCTCGTCCAAACTCTGCCCAACTAAGCTCCCCACATCCCTCTCCTCCTCCTTGAAGCTTCCCCTTAGGCAGAAAGCATTTCAAGAAGTCCTTTGGTTCCAACCAAAGTGAGTTACCTAAATTAAAGGTAACAATTTTCTCTTAAAGTATTTTCATTTATTTTGCTTCTCCAGCCCCCAAAATATTTTTATTTCCTTTCTTTTGTAACAACACCAGTATCCTCAATATACTAGGATGTTGTTATAAGAAGGATTCAAACTACACATTCACACAACTCCATCTAATGGATGATGAACATAATGTTTCTGTGGATGGAAAACTAACGCCTCACGAAACGATGATTGTTCAAATACTTCTTACCGCCTCTCATGGTGGCCATTAGGATGGAACTGTAATTAAATATGATATTAATGATATATATTTTATATATAAGCTTCTGTAATTCCATTTTATTTCATACCATTATTCGTTTCATGTTGTATATACATACGATAATTTCATTTGAGGAAGTGCGGACTACCGCCCCCTTAAAATGATATGACTCGTTCATACCACACATGGAACGTATAAAGGATGGTGTAAATGAACTTAAGTAACATATATAAAATATTATATTATACTGGAATAGTAATATACCTATGTATAATTTGGATTCGATTCTTTTAAAATAAAAATTAAATGGAAGTAGCGTTCGTGCGTACGTACGGACTACCGTCTCCACGAACGCGATGAGATTCATTCTCCATCGTATAATTTGATGATTTAAAAATGATGTTTAAGAACTTGATACCATTCTGGATATGAATAATATACATCCCATTAATAACAAATATGTCTCACATAACAAAGAATATAAAGTAAAATGAACCCGTTAACACTCGAAATGACGATAATTCTAAAATATTATTAACAAATCAATGATAAAATATCATATATGATATCATATTAAAGTAAATGATTCTTTTATTATTCAATAACAATTATTTCACCATTATACAGGAGGTAAACCTACCATCGACCAAGGAAAAAGTACAATGTAAGGGTTTTCTTATCTCACTTTTAATTCCGTGAGAATTCCATTGATCACCACTTAATTATTGCATGTGGTGTATGTGTACTGCCCATGATCGTATTCATTGTGTAATATACTTTAATTTATGGGTATTTACATCATCATGGTATGATACTTCTTTCATGGGTGTATGTTTCGTAAGTTACCTAATCGATAAGGGAATTTGAGATTTCAATTTCCACTCATTTGGCTTTACACATATTTCATTGATTATATTACCCCAAGATTATGTGTGGAATCACTATTCATTTGATTATGTCATAATTTCCACTCCCCTTCCTATGGATAGAAGTTTGGTACACATAATCACTCCATTTGTAATTCTCAAGTCATTGATATGAATTTGATATGAGTAATTTTAACTCATTCTCCATTTGTTGAGTTAAACATCCAATTCGTTGGTATTGTTTTTACAAGATTATGTGTGAATGTCCTTTGATTGTTTTACACTGAATATCCAATCATATTTAGTGTATTTATATTTTTCACACATAATTATGTCATTGATTTATCCTTAACCTAAGGATACAACCTTTTTGAGAAATTTCATCTCAATTTACATTCCATTGAGACTTCTTTGATGATATACACCAAATCACTTTTATGTGGTGTATATAATGTACTTTGACATAGTATATCATGAATTCCTTTATTCTCATGATATTACAATGTTTTGATTACCTCAATTATTTGTATTCAAGTGTCTCTCTTTTGGTTAGAATCTCTAACCAAAATACCATTTTAAAATGTTTTAAAGAATTATTCTTCTAAATCATGCTCATTAATGTCCATATTTTAAAAATGGTTTTAAGGATTTATTTATATGGACATTAAAGTTTTAAAATTAAAACTCCTTTTAAAAGTTTCAAAGTGGTATGGGACACTTTGATTCAAAAATATACTTTTAAACGGCTTCTTGACAAAAAGTGTGACTTTTAAATGTTTTCAAGAAAAGGGGGATATTTCTCTCAAATAGTTTTGATGATTATTTTCATCTATGTCAACATCCTTCATTATTATTTATTGAGGTTAATGTGATACAATACAATCTTCCATATTGTATCGAATGAATTATGTTTGACTGTGGATGTGCTATTTTTATACCATTCATGGTTTGTGGTGAAAGTATTGACATTTCGTATGGTAGTTTAATACGAATGTTTACGTTATGTTTAAACCTTTTCATATGGGAATGCATTGGACTTAATAAGTGACGGGTTGAGCCCGCTATAGCTCCTCGATGCATCGGTAGGTCTCATGAGACAAACTAGTGTCTTGGCACAAGGCCTTGGCAAAATCTTATTTGTAGTCTTGGCACGAGGCCTTGGCTATGTGGTTATGATAGTCTGGCATTATGCATTCCATCATTATGAAAGTGGTTATTGATATTGCATGTGATCATTCGACTAGTAGAATATCCATGTGAGTAAGTAAATGGCATTATTTCATTTTACCTTTGCCATTTTATGCTGAAGTTCAAGTTTAAAAGGCTTTTGTTTTAGTTATAAATTTCCTTAAGTGTTTATGCTTATTTATGAAAGCTTCTGCTATAATGTTATCCTTACTGAGCATCCGAGCTCACCCCTTTCAATGTTTTAATTTTTTTCCCAGGATTATGAAGAAGTAATTTATGAATGACCTGCAGGGATAGTATGAGGGGATATGAAGACAAGATGTTTTTTTTATGATGTAATGTAAAAATTTATGGATGTATCTAGTTATTCCAAGGATACTAAACTAATCGGTCTATCGAGACTTGATCTTTCTCGTGATCATGCCAATGTTATGTAATTAATGCACCGACTCTGGGTAGCTGGGGTCGGGGCGTTACAGTTGGTATCAGAGGAAGTTTAGTACAAACCTTGGTAGCTAGATTTAGATAAACTCTGATTAGAGCACGTAGACCTAAGATGAACTTTGAGGATTAGTATAAAAAAAAACTTCCTAGAATTTTGGTATTGTAAATATTTTGTGAGTTTTCCGAGCAATACATCCCTGTCTGGATACGAGCAGGTAGAGGCGGATCTGGCACAGATGTACCTAGGGGTATAACCCGAAAACACCGCATTGAGCTAGACTCGAACGGGAACCGGTGCACGACAACGGGCCTTGCTGCACTCTTGGTTACGACACTCCCGGGGGATATGCTTAAGATAATTTACATTTTCTTTACAAACCGATTTAAGTAATATATACATAAGATGAGAGAAAATGACCTTGGTTAATCCTAATATGTTTCAAATTGAGAATATGGTGACATTTTAATCTCTAAATGATTTTACGACTACTATTACTCACACAATGCCTTCTGGTTTTAGTCAATGGCTGGATTCCAAGGAAGTCATAGTGACTTTGAGAATGATGTACAAGTTGGGAACAGAGGTGGCAATGAGAAACAAAATGGAATGTTGATAGGCATAAAAGATATCGTCTTTATGCCAAATCAGTTTTCCAAAAATATGATCAACAACATATATATTAACCAACTCCCAGACTCAACAAGGAAGAGAAAGGTGATAAATGATAAGATCTCCAGCAATGGAGACCATGGAGAAAAGAAACCTCAATTTTCATCATGCAGGAATTGTGGAAAGAGACACCCAGGAAAGTGTCTCAATGGGACAACGAAATGTTTTACGTGCGGGAAGGAAGGACATAAAGTGAAGAATTGCCGAAGAAAAATGAAGAGTACTATGGAAGAAGATAAAAATGGTCCCAAGAGTCCATTTACAGTCATTTGTCGTAAATGTAGGGGACCTGGCCATTACCCGAGTGAATGTCCTATTTTATAGGATATTTTCTTGGTCAAAGAAGAAGCTATGTGGAAATAAATGGCTGGAGAAAAATTTAAAAAGTATTAGCACTCATTGTTGATGGGTTTGCTTTGGAATAATTTTCTCTTGTATTTGTAACCCCGCAGTTTTCCATGTGAGAATGATATTTGAGGAAGAGTTGTCTCTTCTCTTGTGGATATAGGTATAAATAACCATTTGGTTTTATATGATCATTGGGGTTTGAGAAAATGATAAGTTATTATAATTTGGGATGAAAATGCAAAGTATGATATAATATTTGTGGTTAAATTATGTTATTTTGAGGAATTTATCTCATTTTGGTAATATTATAAAATATTGTTTTTGAAAAAGGACAACATGTAGACCGTGTGACAACCCATCGTGTCGGACAAAGCCGTGGGAATCGAACCCACAACCAAAGTGCGATTGGGATTTATCGCCTACCACTGGACTACGTGAAGTCCCTGGTTAGTGTGACTATTTTTTTTTGTTAAATGATTTTATTGATCAATAATAATATGATTTGGGTTCTTATGTCTTATCAAATGAATACCCTTGGTATAGGAAAATGATTTGGTGATTAAGTGATAAATGTTATTTTGTAAGATGTTCGTTTTGTTAGGAACACTATATGCCCAAGGAAAATAGAATACAATGAGGTTTCATTTGTAGAGTAATGGTGTATTTTTATCTACATTTTTATTGTTGATTTATAGTGATTTGGGTTATTTATGGAAATGATTAACCTATAACAGAGAATATGTGATGATTACTTTTAAGTATGTGACTTTAAGAGTATTTGATGTAATTTGGAGATACAATGTAACATGGGAGACTACATAATCAAATTCTTCTATGTTTTGGGTTTCAATATTAGTTTGGATTATATTAAAGGATTTTAAGGACAATTGGTTATTGAATGGTATCTATTTAACTTTGGGGTATTGTTGGTTTAATTTTAGAAATTAAGATTAGTGCATATTTATCTCAATGAATATCCTTTTGGGGGATCATTATATCATTCACTAACCATTTTGGTTTTGATTAATATATGGTTTATCCTGCATGGATCATGTGATTCTATAGAAGTTTATTCTAGCTCTTCCAGTGTGACCAAGTCTTCTTGAATACTCATCGTTTGATAAAAAAATTGAGTTAGTGGTGGAAATTTATTAAAGAATGAAAATCTACTTAAAATTTAAGTATATCTCATAATGTTCTTAGGCAATCTCATAAATAAATTCCCCAACATTAATAAAAGAAACATAGAACAAAAATGTTGTCCTAGATGGTACCTTAAATCATCACAAATTTATGGCTTTGGGATTTTTGGCCTTTTCATAGCCATGTTCTCTACCACTCTCCATCAGAGAATTGATGGTTAGATTTCTCCTCCATATCCATATTTTCCTTCATGGAACCCTAGTATGTGTTATTTTCGGTAATCTTCATACTTTCGACTCATTATTTTAAATAGAGGCCTCATTAATTCATTTTTCGATGTGGGATTTCAACTAAGATATTTTGAAACGTCAAAAATGTGTTATCCTAATACCCTATGTTTTGTTGAACCAATGGTATTTCAAATCATCATAGATTGATGAATATAAGGACCTCAATTTTACACTTGTTTGTGATTGATGACCTCAATCACCACCTATAAATATTTACGTTTTTCCTCCAATTATATGTCTCTAGTTTCCACCAATGTTCTCCTAATCGAGATCATAATTTGGTGGTGACCCTTTGATTTCTCTTTTTCTCATATTAAGACTAAATTTTAGTAACCCAATTTCCGATGTGGGTTTTCCCACAAATATATTATCTATTTTCAACCTTTTATTTTCGAAGAACAATTTCAAATTGCGAGGACGCAATTTATTGAAGGAGGGGAGAATGTAACACCCCAAGATTTCATAGTGTGTTATTTTTTTCAAAATAATTCAATAACTTTCACTACATGCAACACCATGTTCAAGCACACCATGACTTACCAAACAAGCCGTTCAAAAGAGGTTATGAATAGTATTAGATAAATTTTAATGTTTATATAATCCTTATAATTTTAGAATCCATATTATGAGTTTCTTAGATATAATGCAAGAACAAATTCATTTTCAGTATTGCACTTTTATCAACTTTAATAGTGAACCCTTTTTAAATACTATATTTTAAACTTTTTGACTAAATGGGGACATCAAAAATTTAAAATGAAACATCCCAAGCTTCCACGGTATGCTTTCTTTGAATAATACAGTAGCGTGTGTTGTACGCAACCTTGAGTTTTAACACACACCACAACCAATCAAACTAGCCGTTATGAATAGTAATACCTAATTTTTGAAATTATATATATTTTATATTTAAAAATGGACTTCATTTTTGGATTAGTAATATCGAAATTATCCTAGGGTGAAATTTTGGTACTTTTCGGATAACTTTTATATTTTGATGAATAGTGAAAATTACTAAATTTTAATTAAAAACAACTTTTTTAATCAAAATAATTAATATTGATAAATTATGAATTTGAGTGGTTTTAAAGTATATTTAGAATATATTTTTACCATTTAATATAATTTTGGTCATTGGACATAATTTTACAATTAAACCGAACATAAACGAGTGTCAATCTTTTGATAGTTATTATCTCTTAAAAACACGCTTTTTGTTTTGACAGCGGGATTTAATTTTAAATTAATTTCTGCCACTTCTGTGTTTTGAATTTAGGAAAATGGATTCCATATTTGGAATCAGGATGTTAAAATTGTGTAAATAGGTAACTTTTATTTTTAGACATTTTGAATAATTACTGCGGTAAATATTTTATTTACCATGGTTAAGGGTAAATCCGGTAAATAAGGGTTAAAAAAATAATATTATAATAATACTAAATTACCCTAAAACGTGTATTAACCCTATTGGGTTATACATGGTCGACCATGGGAATCTTTGGGTCTATTTTGGGACCCCATGGATCCACTTGTAAGTGATAATGACACTTTATTTTAATTTTGTTAAAATGAATACAAAAATGACACAAGCATATATCTTTTAGAACAACAATTGTTACATAGGGTTATATATGTTGGATTTTAGATTATAAATATTCATTAGAAAGCTAAAAAGATTTTCTACATAATTATATTTTATTTATAATTTTTAGACATTAAATAATTTATTTTATTTATGACACAATGATGATGCAGTAATTACTATAATAGTGAAAAATTAAAATAATTGATATTATAAATACCCAAATAAATATAATATGAAACTTTTAATGAATTAAACTAATTTTCTAGGATAATATGATATATTAGGATTTATGTAATTGACTTTGTTCGAAGTAATCAATCTGTTATGAGTTTCACAAAAATCAACTATTTAATAGTGTCAAAATTGACATAAAAGAGTTCTTAAAACAAATATTATATTATTAATTGATATTAAATTCCTAAAAATCTAAGGTTCGGCCAAGAGACTTATATTATGATAGGTTAATCATTAATGGACCACTTGGGGGTCTCTTGGATGTATATAGTAAGTTTATTAACCATATTATATAAAAATACAAAGAGACATTGTAAAAGTGAAACTAATTAACTTAGAGTTAATACTTAAAGATAAGGTTAATATAAGTACCCAAACCTGTCTAAATTCTATTGGATGAGTTGTTTTCGACCTATCCCCACCTCATCCTTTTAATATTCAACTTTGGAGCCTTTGGAAACCGAATATGAATTTATTATAAATTAATATTTCTTGATTTTCCAAAGGTGCCCCTCACCCCTCTTATAAAAGGGCACTCCTCCTTCTCATTTCCTCACACCTCTCAAGCCACTTGGCTCGTCCAAACTCTGCCCAACTAAGCTCCCCACATCCCTCTCCTCCTCCTTGAAGCTTCCCCTTAGGCAGAAAGCATTTCAAGAAGTCCTTTGGTTCCAACCAAAGTGAGTTACCTAAATTAAAGGTAACAATTTTCTCTTAAAGTATTTTCATTTATTTTGCTTCTCCAGCCCCCAAAATATTTTTATTTCCTTTCTTTTGTAACAACACCAGTATCCTCAATATACTAGGATGTTGTTATAAGAAGGATTCAAACTACACATTCACACAACTCCATCTAATGGATGATGAACATAATGTTTCTGTGGATGGCAAACTAACGCCTCACGAAACGATGATTGTTCAAATACATCTTACCGCCTCTCATGGTGGCCATTAGGATGGAACTGTAATTAAATATGATATTAATGATATATATTTTATATATAAGCTTCTGTAAGTCCATTTTATTTCATACCATTATTCGTTTCATGTTGTATATACATACGATAATTTCATTTGAGGAAGTGCGGACTACCGCCCCCTTAAAATGATATGACTCGTTCATACCACACATGGAACGTATAAAGGATGGTTTAAATGAACTTAAGTAACATATATAAAATATTATATTATACTGGAATAGTAATATACCTATGTATAATTTGGATTCGATTCTTTTAAAATAAAAATTAAATGGAAGTAGCGTTCGTGCGTACGTACGGACTACCGTCTCCACGAACGCGATGAGATTCATTCTCCATCGTATAATTTGATGATTTAAAAATGATGTTTAAGAACTTGATACCATTCTGGATATGAATAATATACATCCCATTAATAACAAATATGTCTCACATAACAAAGAATATAAAGTAAAATGAACCCGTTAACACTCGAAATGACGATAATTCTAAAATATTATTAACAAATCAATGATAAAATATCATATATGATATCATATTAAAGTAAATGATTCTTTTATTATTCAATAACAATTATTTCACCATTATACAGGAGGTAAACCTACCATCGACCAAGGAAAAAGTACAATGTAAGGGTTTTCTTATCTCACTTTTAATTCCGTGAGAATTCCATTGATCACCACTTAATTATTGCATGTGGTGTATGTGTACTGCCCATGATCGTATTCATTGTGTAATATACTTTAATTTATGGGTATTTACATCATCATGGTATGATACTTCTTTCATGGGTGTATGTTTCGTAAGTTACCTAATCGATAAGGGAATTTGAGATTTCAATTTCCACTCATTTGGCTTTACACATATTTCATTGATTATATTACCCCAAGATTATGTGTGGAATCACTATTCATTTGATTATGTCATAATTTCCACTCCCCTTCCTGTGGATAGAAGTTTGGTACACATAATCACTCCATTTGTAATTCTCAAGTCATTGATATGAATTTGATATGAGTAATTTTAACTCATTCTCCATTTGTTGAGTTAAACATCCAATTCGTTGGTATTGTTTTTACAAGATTATGTGTGAATGTCCTTTGATTGTTTTACACTGAATATCCAATCATATTTAGTGTATTTATATTTTTCACACATAATTATGTCATTGATTTATCCTTAACCTAAGGATACAACCTTTTTGAGAAATTTCATCTCAATTTACATTCCATTGAGACTTCTTTGATGATATACACCAAATCACTTTTATGTGGTGTATATAATGTACTTTGACATAGTATATCATGAATTCCTTTATTCTCATGATATTACAATGTTTTGATTACCTCAATTATTTGTATTCAAGTGTCTCTCTTTTGGTTAGAATCTCTAACCAAAATACCATTTTAAAATGTCTTAAAGAATTATTCTTCTAAATCATGCTCATTAATGTCCATATTTTAAAAATGGTTTTAAGGATTTATTTATATGGACATTAATGTTTTAAAATTAAAACTCCTTTTAAAAGTTTCAAAGTGGTATGGGACACTTTGATTCAAAAATATACTTTTAAACGGCTTCTTGACAAAAAGTGTGACTTTTAAATGTTTTCAAGAAAAGGGGGATATTTCTCTCAAATAGTTTTGATGATTATTTTCATCTATGTCAACATCCTTAATTATTATTGATTGAGGTTAATGTGATACAATACAATCTTCCATATTGTATCGAATGAATTATGTTTGACTGTGGATGTGCTATTTTTATACCATTCATGGTTTGTGGTGAAAGTATTGACATTTCGTATGCTAGTTTAATACGAATGTTTACGTTATGTTTAAACCTTTTCATATGGGAATGCATTGGACTTAATAAGTGACGGGTGGAGCCCTCTATAGCTCCTCAATGCATCGGTAGGTCTCATGAGACAAACTAGTGTCTTGGCACAAGGCCTTGGCAAAATCTTATTTGTAGTCTTGGCACGAGGCCTTGGCTATGTGGTTATGATAGTCTGGAATTATGCATTCCATCATTATGAAAGTGGTTATTGATATTGCATGTGATCATTCGACTAGTAGAATATCCATGTGAGTAAGTAAATGACATTATTTCATTTTACCTTTGCCATTTTATGCTGAAGTTCAAGTTTAAAAGGCTTTTGTTTTAGTTATAAATTGCCTTAAGTGTTTATGCTTATTTATGAAAGCTTCTGCTATAATGTTATCCTTACTGAGCATCCGAGCTCACCCCTTTCAATGTTTTAATTTTTTTTCCCAGGATTATGAAGAAGTAATTTATGAATGACCTGCAGGGATAGTATGAGGGGATATGAAGACAAGATGTTTTTTTTTATGATGTAATGTAAAAATTTATGGATGTATCTAGTTATTCCAAGGCTACTAAACTAATCGGTCTTTCGAGACTTGATCTTTCTCGTGATCATGCCAATGTTATGTAATTAATGCACCGACTCTGGGTAGCTGGGGTCGGGGCGTTACATAAGGTATCACGATGGTTATCGAAGATAGACGTCATGTCAGGCTATAATCTGGTCCGAGTTTGGGATGAGGATGTTCAGAAGACGAACTTCAGGTGTCGGTATGGCCACTATGAGTTATTGGTCATGCCCTTTGGTGTGACCAATGCTCTAGCAGTGTTCATGAGTCTCATGAATAGGATCTTCCAACCCTACCTCGATCAGTTTGTCGTAGTATTCATTGACGACATACTGATCTACTCGACCATCAAGGAGGATCATGCCTACCACATACGGTTTGTAATGGATACAATCAGAGAGCACCATCTTTATGGTATGTTCTTGAAGTTCCGGTTCTGGCTTCGAGAGGTTCACTTCATGGGGCACGTCATCTCATAGGTGGGGGTTTCAGTGGATCTCACGAAGGTTGAGGCGGTACTTTCTTTTGAGCCACCCAAGAGCATGACAGAGTTGTGGAGTTTCCTAGGTATGGCTGGGTATTATCGGATATTTGTGCCAGGCTTCTCCAGAGTTGCAGCACTGCTTACATCTTTGGCGAATAAGGGGAAACCCTTCGTGTGGTCAGATAGATATTAGTAGAGCTTCCATGAGCCGAGGCGGAGATTGACCAGTGCGCCCATCTTGAGGATACCTGAGGAGAGCGTAGGGTACGTAGTTTTCTACGACGCATCTGGGACTGGGATCACGTGTGTCCTAATGCAGTAGTAAGTAGTGATCACTTACAGTTCACGAAAGTTGAGACAGCACGAGCAGAACTATGATACCCATGACCTGGAGTTAGCAGCAGTGGATTTCGCCCAAAATATGTGGAGGACCTATCTCATTGGTGTGCACTTTACAGTCTAATCTGAACACCAGAGTCGTAGGTACTTTTTATCACAGAAGGACATGAACCTGAAATAGCAGAAATGACTTGAGTTACTCTAGGATTACGACTTTCATATTGTCTATACTCCTAGGAAGGGGAACGTTGTGGCTGATGCTCTCAACAGGAGATCAGGAATTCAGCTACTTGGAGAGGTGAAAGAGTAGTTAGCCGATTTGCAGATATCCTTCGTGGATAGAGATAAGGAATCATATCTTCAGTCCCTCCTAGTCACTCCTCCACTATATCAGTGGGTGAGAGAGGTATAGTGTGGGGATGTTGAATGTGAGGCGCGATGTGCTCAGATATCCTCAGGGCTAGCACCTGATGGATTTTCTGAAGGTGGGGAGCTTGAAATCCTCTTCCAGGGATGTACCATGGTACCTATTGCACTGCAGGAGGAGGTGCTGAGGAAGTTCCACACATACCCTCTAGCAGTACATCCAGGAGTATCGAAGATGTACCAGGACCTCATACAATAGTACTGGTGGGTGGGTATGAAGAAGGTTGTGGAAGAGTTCATTTCATGATACCTCACTTGTCATAAATTGAAGGCAGAGCACCAGGTACCTGCAGGCTTGGTACAGCCCTTAGAGGTCCTAGAGTGGAAGTGGGATGGGATATTGATATATTTAGTGATTGGACTTCCACGTACTACCAGAGGACACAACACCATCTGGGTGATCATAGACCAACTCACCTTATCGGACCACTTCCTACAGATCAGAGAGCATGGCTCTATAGAGAGTTTGGGATGCCTCTACGTCTAGGAGATAGTATGACTTCATGGTGTTCCATCATCTATTGTCTCTAATCGAGATGCTCACTTTACTTTCCGACATTGGAAGGGGTTGCAGGAGGCCTTTGGGATGCAGCTACGCCTGAGAACTGCCTTTCACCCACAGACGGATGACTAGACATAGAGGACCATTCAGACAGTCAAGGACATGCTTCGTGCATGTGTCTACGACTTTGGTCATAGCTGGGAGAATCACCTACGCTTAGTGGAGTTTCCATACAACAACAGCTACCCATCCACTATCGGGATGGCACCATACGAGGCATTGTATGACCGACCATGGAGATCACCTATATGCTGGACTGACCATGGAGAGTCAGCACATGTAGGACCAGAGATGGTTCAGGCTATGACGGAGAAGGTGCAGATCATCCTGGAGAAGATGAGGACATCACAGAGCAGAAAGAAGTCATATGCTTATACGAGGCGGACAGCGATGGAGTTTGAGAATGGTGACCACGTTTTCTTAGGAGTCTGACCTCTATGTGGATTACGGAGAATTGTCCACGATGGGAAGTTATCTTTGTGCTTCATCGGACCATTCCATGTCATCAGTAGGGTAGGCGAGGTGGATTACCACCTGGCCCTTCAACCTCAGCTGCACCGGGTGCATGACCTCTTTCACGTATCTCTGCTTCGTATATATGTGCACGACCTGACCCATATCATCGGCCACAGGGAGCTGGACATCGATGACGGTGTGACTCTTGTAGAGTTCCCTGTGGAGATCAAGGTTCGATAGGAGCAGGTCCTATGTGGATCTTCGATTCCTATGGTGCAAATTCGTTGGCAGCACAACAACCTCCGGGGATCACATGGGAGAGGGAGGCTTAGATGCATGCTCAGTACCCTCATTTGTTCCCCTTAGTTTATGTTATATCTTTATGATGATGCAAATCCCTGAGTTGGTAGTAATCTAAAGACTTGGAAATTTCGAGGAATTCTTTTTAAATATTTTTTAATTTTATGAGTCTGTGGCTTTTGATGGCATTTGATTCTGAGGCCCGGTGCGCCCAGAATCAATTTCTAAAGTTTATCTCGGGTAAGTTTAGTGAACAAACGAGTGGGTTTTTCTATATTTTGAACTAGTGCTTGGAATTAAAATCTGAGGGCAATGATGAACTCGCAACGCTGGTAATTGCATAACCGGATCCTTACCGTTGTTGCATTCGCGCGAGAGGAGAAGTTAATTTTTTGGAGGTTTATTTTATGAAGTAAATAAAAAATTTTCAGAACAATTTTTTACTGCATAAGGAGGTTTTTTCCTCCCATGGGTTGTTAAGGGTGGGGCCCACATCCACTTAAATACCCAAGTGTGGATGTTAATGTGGTGGGGCCCACAAAATTACAACCATTTAATTTCCTCTAATATAATTAAGAACCCCCCCCCCATTAATTGGAAAAACCCCCATTTAACTGCCAACATGTTTTATAATTGGGAACCTTCTGTCTCCCTTATTAAATTAAGTTTCATCACGTTATTAAATGTGGTGAATTAATTCTGGGAATTTCATTGTGTGTGTAACTAAATAATAGGTGGAACCTATTATTTAATTTTTGGAAGAATGTTCATTGTGTGGGAGAGCTTTGGATCTTTTGGAAGAACATCGGTCGCTGATGAAGAATGAAGAAGAATTCTGTTTCCTCAAAGATCAATGACGCACCACACTTTCTCTTCTCCACGACAAGAGAGGAGATACTGATTTGTCCCTGGCGTGCTCTGACGATTCCTACGATCCTTTTCCCCGCAACGCCGTCTACCGTGATGCCAACGTCCGACATCAACTGTTGAGGTAGGGTAATTTTGTATAAATCTCATTATGTGATTTTATACCCTAGGCATGGCGTGAAAATTGTTTGGTGATGCTTAGAAACACTAACACAGTGGGTGCAGACTAATGAACATGTATGAACCCACCGTTTTTTTCATGATGTGTGGAATTATTTGCGATGAAGAAGTAGGACCGAAATGTTTATTGGAGGCCTTTTAAGTGACGTACGGGTCCCGATGCGACTGTAGGCACAGACGGGAGAAAAATCAGACCACCAGAATGACTCCAATGGCCCATGGAGGTATCTAGCAGCGCGGGGCGCAGGCGCGGCAGTGCCGACAGCCGGAGGCAGCGGTGTCACGGTGCGTCAACGACAGGAGCTTTCCGCGGCTGAAGCTGCGACGACGAGGGATTGGATCATGCAGCCACGCGGGATCCAGAGGAGATGCGGTGTTGGGCAATGCGTCCATGGAACAGAAAGGGAGATTTTGTCCCCCCCCCCCCACTCTGCTCGCTAGCCAAGCCAACGCACCCCCTGGTGGGCCGGGTCGGGTCGGACTAGGCCCAGACCCCCCACTTCGGACAATTCTATGACTTTTTCCCATAACATGAGAAACATACCTTCATTCTATGCACCTTCAGTTGTGTTTGAATCCATGGATTGAGACAATCGTTTCAGTATATATAACTCTAGGTTTAGGAAAAGTTTGGGTATGGCCGGGTTGGTTTGAACCCAAAACCAATGGGGCCCTTGGAGCGGAAACGCTTAAAACAAAAGGACCTGACGTCCGTTTGATGTGCCGTCAAATGTGTTGAATTCATATTTATGTGATGGTACATTTAGCTTACTCATCTAGAGGTTTGGACGTAGCTAGTGTAAGTTTGGGTTGGTTTTAGTTTAAAAACCAACCAAGCCCCTAGAACAGAAAAGAAAATAACTCTCAAGACGAGCGTCTTATTGACGCATCGTCTATCACTTTGGGTTTCTTTGGATGAGATGGAACATTTGGATACATCAAAATTGGAATTCCTGATAGTTGATGTATAATCTCTTTTTATCTAGGATTGGACCCTCCCAGAATCGAGCATGCTGTGTGGGGTAACCCTAGAGCTGGCAGCGACTGTGACTGCATCGACTACATTACTGGAATCCTCCATGGGGTCAACAGTGATGACTACCGTACTGGAATCCTCCATGGGTTCGATGACGATGATTGTTGTTGTTGTATCCTATGTGGTTCTGGCAGTATTGTCCTCGGTACTTGTATCTTGTGTGGGTCTGGCAGAGTAGCTGGTCTTGTATCCTGTGTGGGTCTGACAACTTAGTTGGTCTTGTATCCTATGTGGGTCTGACAGCTTAGATTAATCAGGGACTACATCTGATCATCTCTATAGACATATGAAATATTTATACCTGTGTGAGCTGAGTCTTGATTTTCAATCATTACCACTGATGTGATTATCTTGCTTATTGTGTGGATTGGGTTTTGTTTCCCTTTGTGGACTGGATTGTTCTTGGGATCGAGAGTTGAATATAAACTGTAACTGATGTCTTAGGTATATGTATGGGCATATACCTAAGCAGAGTTGTTGATACTTCATGATTTTATCTTTCCCTTGTGGTTTATCCTTCGTGGATTCTGAGAGACCTTCGGGGGTCTCGGGGTTGCTACTGAGTATTGTATACTCACCCCTTCACGGGCTATGCCCGCACTACATTGTGTTGGATGCAAAAGATGGACAATACTGATCAAGGTGGAGGCTTGTGGGTATAAAAGGTACTCGAAGGTGGACCACTTGGCGTGATGTACACTGAGTGGAAGACTAGAACTAAGGAGATGAGGAGACTATTTGTACCCACCATTCAGGTGGGACTTCCGGAGGATGACTCGGTGTTGCTGTTTTACTTGCAACTATTGTACTTTCTTTTCAGTTGTACTGAACTTTTAGTTGGGTTTGTATACTGGCCCATTTACTTATTAGAACTTACCTTTTACCCAGTTTTTATTTAGTTCTCACTTCACTTCCGTACTCTGTTGTGTTTTTGTTTACTTTATAAAATGCAATCCCTTCCCCTTTTGGGGGATTTACGCCTTTAGTGCTAGTCGCTAGCCCCTAACCTATGGAAGGAGGGATTTGGGTAGTCACGACACGGGCCCTAAGTATGGGTCGTGACATATATTTTTATTTACCATGTTTAATGGAATGCATATACCATTCAAGTTGGACTAGAGTATCGTGGGATATTTATTGTGATAAACATGACTATTGTATCTTAATTTGATGAAAAATGAATTATTCATTCTGATGTACCACATGTATTATATAATTTAATTACATATTCCAGGATGAATATTATATAATACCTCTTATGATATAGGTAGTTTTTACAATTGATCTAGGTCCAGAAGATGAAATAGTGTCCATTAATCCTTACCAGATGACTACTATTGATTTTTTAAATATCAAGAGTCATCTAGAAGGATTAGAAGCTACAGTCTTATTATGACCTAATATATTTCCTTGGAGTTATCCTATGTTTATTTTCTAATAAAAATGATATGAAACTCATGATTTATATGAATTATCACTGGTTGAATTATATCACTATCAGTGGATCAATATCCATCACATGGTATCGACATCCTCTTCGATATACTATGAGGATAGATGGTCCTCTCCATGATTATTTTTTTTCCAGGCTATCACCATGTATGTATTATAATAGTAAATATACCATGTAATAAAAATTAGTTGATATATATTTTACAATTCCTTTTTTTCCTACCATTTACTTTGGAAAATGTGCCACTAGTTTTCATGGATATGATGAATCTGGTTCTAAACATGTATCTGTATTCATTTATTGTAGTTTTCGATGAATATCGTATAACTCAAATATTCATTATTAACATGAAAACATATTATTATCATATTGACACATTGTGAGAGAACCATGTGTATGATACGCTAAAAATTGACAATTTTAGATTGATAAAGATTAATTTGTGGGTCTCATTATCTTAGATGAAATAGAATTGGTTGAACATGTGTAGGTAAAATAAGTGGTCTTCGAGGATAATCCCCGGAATTTTATTCAGATATAGTGTTTCTTGTTGATTTATGGTTATTATAGATTATTTACCAATTATTTCGCTCCCTAAGAAACACCAATGATAGGATTGACCATGAATGGTTTCATGAATATAAGGACTAAATCATTTCATAGATCCATTCTGGACATTAAATTAATAGGTACTTACAATGAAATCCTAATTTTTATTAATCCATGAAAAACATATAATGATACATATGAAACATTAGGCATTAGTCTGGGAGATATTTCGGTGTATGGAGAGTGAGGTTTGGTGTATATTTATCACTGGATTAAGACACATGAGCTTAACAACCCAACACCTGACCTCAATCTATCATATATGGTTCTTGATTTAATTTATTGAGATATTATATATTGGGTAGTGATTTTTAGTATACATATATTAGAGGAAACTCAAATATATATATACATAGCGTGACGTGAATAATAGGAAATTATAGTAGGTTGAATAACTATAGTATTGTGTAATTCAACTTTCATGTATGCATGGAAAGTAAATTTTCATTGAAAACACTCTAAGATAGAAGATTGGGACATAATTATTTTAGGAGGAAACCAGGGAATAATAGTTGATGGAACATTATTCTATGATTGACATTGAGATTTAGGATTATTATTCGATATCTATTAATATATGATTGATAGTGACATCATTAATTACATATTGATTTAATATTATACTGTTATCGGATCTTGAGGGAATTGTCCTACAACATATTATTTTTGGTTATGAAACATCACATTGATTGGTAATTGATGAGGATTTCATCTTGTGAAGTCATGGTTTTTTTATCCATTTTATATCTATGATGAATTGATTCAAGTGTCTCATACCTCTGCCTATGTTCTATATTTTGGTGTTAGCATGGTGTATGAGGCTATATAACTCTATGATTTTTCCATGTTATGAATCCTCAGATAGAAAAAATAATTATTTTTTCACCTATCAGCATGTGGAGGAGGAACACTAGTGAAAAGTGGGTCCTTTTCATATGTTTTCCTTTCTAGAGTGGAAATGAGATGACATCATAATGGATATTATGACAAGATTACCAAGTTCACCACAATGATATGATTTAGTGTGGGTGATCCTTGAATTATTGAAAACAGTTTCTCATTTCATACCTACTAGAGAGAAATTCTATGTGGATATGATATTATGGATATATTTCCGATATATCATATGCCTTCATGATGTTTGGAAAAAGTTTTTTTCAGGAAGGGATTCACAGTTCACATCACATTTTAGAAAATGTCCTAGAAGTCACTAGTTCCACAAGTTCCATCCATTTCATGCTATCACATGAATATCAACAGTCAATTTGATCATATGATACATTGGTTAGAGGAAATTCTTCAAGAATGTTTCCTTTATTTTTGATTTTTTTTACAATTACCATTATCTCTAAACAAGTCTTCCTATAATAATAGATATCATGAATTTATAAATATTGATATGTATATGTCATTATATGGTGGTTCTTACTGATTGCCTCTATTACTATTAGAGTTATGGGAATTATTAATATATTTAATATGGTACGTTCATTAGGCATTGGAGTTGGTATAGATTTTAAAGAACTATATGGTTATTAAAAATTCTAGGAATATATATATTTTTATCATTACTTTCGAGCTTTAGAATTTTATTTGGGAGGTTAGGACCTATTTCATATCACACCATGATTTTATCATCGATTAATTCATTGGTTGGTCATGTATAATCTAGAATAAGAATTCATTTTGAGGTTTTGGAATGGTTCACAACAGTATCTTATTACATAAAACTCCCACAAATATACAAAGGTACATATGAAATCCATCATTTTTCCATGTTATACCGTTATCTTTTAGAGTAATCGTAGATTATCTATCCTAATGAGGTTAATATGGACATTGATTTGTTTTCTGAGGAGTACCCAAAATATATTTATTATTAGGGAATGTAGGCTGTTCATGTAAAGGAAGTTACTCTTGTTTGGAAGATATGGTATCATGAACATGTTTAGGATGAGAACTGTGAGAGAGAGGATGACATATATGCCTAGTGATAAATGATATTCTCAAATGATGTTAGATAATCCTCAATGGGAAAATATAAGCCAATTTTTTATGTATGGTAGGTGGTAAGTCCCTCATTATTTCATTGTATTATTTACTGTTTTTTCCAAAAAAAAAATTACATTTTCTTGAGTTTTTTGGGACCTTGTAAAAGATCCTTCCGAGACTTTTGGGGGGCTTCGTGGTGGATGTAGTATCTTCATTAATGGAATTATTGATATAGAAAATCATATTGAAAAATAATGAAGTTTAGGATATCAAAGTTTAATTAATACCTTAAAAAACATAGACCATATATCACTAATAAAATCCTTATGAAAGTGGAATTTATAGTGTAAATTACCTATTAATTACGTAAAACCCTTCGGCTATTTTAAATTTAAGGGAGAATTTCAATTTTCTCATTAAATTCATTTAATCTATGTTAATATTTCTTCATCCATATATGCAAGCAAAAAAAACTACTCCTTTTCTCGATATGTCATATTCCACTCAACCAAGGTTTTGAAGAATCCCAATAATTTGACGGTTGATTCAGGGGGCGTCTATCATGATAGATCATCCTCAGTAGTCTGTATAATCCATATTATTCTTTTCATCATTTATTTAATAATATGTAATTCTAAATACATTAAATCTAATATTCCCTATTCTCAATGTATTTGATTATATCACTTGTTTCCCCTATTCAAACATGGGTTACAGGTTGATACTAGATGAGGGTATAACTTCTTCTATAATGTAGTAATACATTTACATTTCCAAAAAATCCTTGATATTTATATATTTCACCATTTCCTTACATGTCTAATAACCCATATGATATGTTTTGAAATGTGTATTTCATGATTTCAATGTATTGGGATACACCGAAATTTCCAATTTATAATTATTAAATGTAATTTATGTTTAGAATTTTTTTTAACAACCCCTTGTGTGTGTTGTTAAATTTGATAAATAATCATATTATACTTTAGTATGGGAATCACCTTGTAGTGTGAGTTCCTTTCCATTTGTAATTGGGTTGTTACATATAATTGATTTGAATTGATGATTAATTAAGATATGTTGTAATTGATATATAATGTCCCATAGCCTTTCCCATTTTCTATTTCTTCTTATCATTGGTATATCAATTATTTGTGATGTGTAATTTGAATTAAATATTTTCTTATATGGTATGATTATATTTTAACACATTAATATTCATTATAAAATTGTTGTGGAAATAAATTGGTTCAAAATGGAAATTCCTTAGATATGATTATCAGGATTACTGAATGGAAATTTATTATAAATTAGTTTATATCATGTAATAAAAATTTTATAGGTATTATGCTGAATTTGATTGATTGGATTACATAGTTATTCATTTTTATATTATGCCACGAGTGAGACAAGGGTTTCAATTTTTGAATTCTAGGTATGTTTTCAGAGGGAAGTTCATTAAATATTAATACGAGTGTAACCTAGTTTAACAAAATGGAATTACAACGATATAATCATATATTAATTACATTATTCCACACATAGAGAGATACCCAGGTTACTATGAGGAATTCCATTGATATTCTTATTCGGTTACCGGTTAAGGGTACAACTAGAGTGATTACAAGGTTCCCTATAATGAATTCCTTGAATGGGTTACAGATTTCAATAAAATAATTAGTGGACATCTATTCTATTTCAATTAAAATTCTTGGATATGGTAAATTTTTCACATACATGACTTCATTTTTTTTTATTTTTTTCATTTTTGAATATAATGGATTTATCTATCTATTATGTTTGTATGATCATCAGGGAAAGCCTTGGATATGATCCAAGATCATGAGCTCCTAATATTATTAAATAATAATTATTAGTCATTCCGAGTCATTCTAAATTAGGATTAATCATGTGGTAATGGATGAGTTTCCCATTTGGAAAACAGACTGTCATGAATATTATGTATTTCACGTACTTGTTTAATTTTTACTTATAATATACTATAATATATTTTAATAGAACAGATTGAAGTAGACATTATTGGTGGTGGCCTACTGATTTTTACTCAGACCATCATTAACCAACCAATTGGAACCCAAATCGAAATGATTTGTGTATTTTGGAATAATTGGAAGTATCGGGGTTTTGAGGCCTTATTTTTTTATTATTAGAAGTATTATGAGAGATGGTGATCAATAATGATATCATGATTCTTTATGAGATTGATATTAACATTTTTTTCTTCTTTTATAGCATATACTGTGTGATCATTTTTCCCCTATTATCACCCATTTTGTATAACATCATGGTTTTCCATCATCTTTTGTATATGATAATGGGTTGTGTTTTATGGATTATTATTACTATTGAGAGTTTCTTATTTCAATGATTCCCTTATTCCTGATTTAGAAGATTTATATCCACATTTCACCATTGGGATCTACTCTAACATTGAGTGTATAATCCTTAAACTATTTGATAATTCAACATATTTGGTTGATAGAAGCCTCTAGTGTTTGGTAAGGCATGCCTAATGCATTGAGAGAGTATGATCTAGTCACTTTTTGTGAACTGGTCCATAAATATCACATTTATTTAGTTCATTCAAATATTTATATGGTTCACCTTACAGTTAAAAACTAGTAAAATATTTTTATCTCCATATGATTTATTGATCTTATAGGGTCATACTACAACACATAATATGGTTTCATGTATACACTGTGTGGTATTGTAAAATCATCACGAGTTTCAAGATGAACATAATTCATTGGTTTTGGATAATACATCATCCCTATAATGAGAATTCTAAGGTTCATAATGACAATTGTAAGTTTACCTAATAATTTCATAGTGTTTATCTATAGTACATTTTAAGGATACATAAATTGATAAATTTCTAACCATTGACAAAACCCATAATTCAATATTTACCTTTATAAGGTTCCTTACATTTTGAAATACCAACATCATATGGTTATTCTCTTCCCTTGTGAAATTTTATTGAAATTTAAAACTATGAAATTTTATTTGTTAAAAAATTATTAAATAAAATATATTTATGAAAAATATAATTAAATTATATGTTACATGGGACTATTAATTATTATAATAATAATGACAATTACTAAAGTGAATATTCATTCAACATGAAAACTCAATGATTGACCTTCACACTACATGTCATGCAATAAATCAATAATAGTGTGAAATGTATGTGAATTCTAAAATGGGGAAGTTTCATTTGACAATAAGTAATACATTGAGGAAGATTGAATGAATTAAAATTTGTGTATTTAGTGGGGTATTTTTTTAGAAGGGAATAGTCCCATATTTATTTTTCATTTAATCAAAATACTTACTGAATTTTTTTATGATATGATTTAGAATTGAAATATTAAAATATCCACCAGTTTTATTGAAGATATTTCCACCAACATTACATTTAAATATATTCAATAATTAAATTTGGGAAAAATATTTTTAATAATTATGTCAAAAAAAATAATGTGAAGATAATGAAAAGGTGATTAGAATTATCTTTCTAAATTGTTACTATTTTGGTGAAAAATTTTCTAGTAAATGAAGAAAACAGGGATTCTGATACAAAGGATACATGGAGATCAACTAAGAAACAAAGGAGACAATCATGAAATTTTTTATATATTCATATGATTCATAAATGAATGAGAGAGTGGACTATAATATTACTACACTCTAGAGAGATAGAATAAGTCCATTCTAATAATTCTACTGAAGACGATTGAGAATGGAAGGAAGGATAACATGTAATTAAACTATGGAGATATAAGATTTCATTGTTCTAATTTTAGGTTCTTTGGAAGTATCGATTCAAATCAATTTGAGGACACCCAAGCTGATAGGGTTCCATTTATGTGGTAGGAAATAATATTATTTTATTTTCTATTGACATCTATTCAATTTATTTTACAATGGTGATTAAGGTACTGAATGATACCCACCCTTGGTGGATATGGATCGAACTTGCCCAACACCTATGCACCAATTTTAAGTAACTCATGTTCACTAAAATATAATATTGAAAAATAGTTATTATTGGGGAAAAAATTATGAAAATTGGTAGTTTATATTCCATTAAGAGGAAGATCATTTAAAAAACCTAATGTGTTGTTGTTCTTATTTTGTCTCATCATTATATAATGTACTGAGGGATAAGGGTGTCACTAGATACTTATCTATTATACAAGACAGAGGTTTTATCATAAATATTATACAATTCAATATGATATTTGAACATGGTAATATTAGTGTAAAATGATTCACCCCTTCTCAATGTCCCATATTGATCTATATTGAAGATCACAAGAAGTACGATTTATATGAAATAGATAATTTCACATGTTCTGAACATGTAATCCCATTATGATTTGATAAATGATCTACATGATAGAAATATCATGGAACACATGTCTCTAATATTTATAGGTACTAATAAAGAATATATCATGAAAATATTATTGACTATATCATGGAATATAATCTATTATCTCCTCTGATTCAAAAATAATATTAAACATCACTCATGGGTATGATGTTTTTTTGAGGTATAATGGAAGAGTTGACCATGATTAGAAGGTTTATCTAGAAATAAAATATGGAATTAAATTTTGATAATTGTATGAATATGGGAAATTATAGCATTAATGAAAATAGAGATACATATTGGGGTAATGAGAAGAATATATGTTGGAAGGTATGATCGTTAAACAATGAGATAAATGATAATTTTTTACTCTCAAATTATTTTGTGGTTAGGTTTATTTTTTAATCAATAACATGATGAATTAATTTCATTGTAAATATTAAGAGGATATTTTTGGAATAATTTCAATAGAAATCCAATGGATAAATCCTATGAAATGTAATTTTCTTAATCATAATTATTAGATAAATTTGCCACTAATCAATTGATCATAGTTGATGAGTAATAAACTATGGAGAGATATTAATCCTAAAAATATAGATATGAACATAAGAACATTAAACATTATAGTTTCCAAGGCTTATAATGATAAAAAAATAAAAACAATTATTGACTTAATAAATCTATGTGATATTTTTAGTAAATCATATGGGGGACAGTGACCTATTGAGTAATTTATATGGGGATTCACTATATTGGTAATAAGAGGGTTGTTATTTATAATTACTAAAACATTAACTAATTTAAATAATAATATAATATATATTTTACTAACCATATATTCCCCTAATGATAAAAATATTGTTAGTCCCACTATTCGTATCTGAAATTACTCACATTTAATTACATAGTGTATAAAGAAAAATTAATTTATCATATCAAATGAAAATTTGTAGAAACTACGCTATATTTTTTTATTCATAAGTTAATCAATTTTGACCATGTTTTTTTATTTTGAAAATCAATTTATACTTATCAATAAATGGATAAATGTTCTCTAGTAAACATATAGGTATAAAATATGTGATTAACATTCTATCAAAATGTTGACATTTTAAATTTGAATCTATAACATGGGAAGTTTCATAAATAATGTCCCTATCTAGGATATAGTATATTAAAATTATTTTATAAATTTTTGAAATGTTATGATTCTAAAACCCTGAATCATATTGTTACCGAATAAAACAGAATTTATTTATTGTACTAAATTTTAATTATTTGGGAATTTTTTTGATAATGGTTTGTGTGATTTTATGAGTTTTGGGAATGTTAAACATTAGTTTTCAGTTATTTTTTGAAATGTGAGACACAGATTTATGTGGTAACACCATACCATACCAATAGGGTTGAATACATTATATAGAGGCAGAATGGTGTTGTAATATTAAATGGTGATTGATATTAATCATAAAATTATTTTTGGAAAAGGAAACTAATCCAGGTTGTTCTATAGTGCCTTACACTATGACTTAATGCCTCAACAAGAATCAATTACTCATTGATAGAATAGTTTTCGATCAAGTAAATGTATTTATTATTTTTAGTAATAATAAGTTAATTTTATATTTTATTGGAGAATGTTCTTTGAAATAGAATAGGGTGTTTTGATTAGGATTTATGTAGGGGTTCTCACATGTATTAAAATCATCAATTCCACTAAAAATATCATTTTCCTTCCACGTATGACATCAATTAAATATTTTTGAACGTCTATATAGGGGACTACACACTCTAGGCCCCATCCTATGTCACAACACATTCATGTTATTTCATAGTTATAAATAACTATCAGCCTTTTGACACTGTAGATCATGAATTAACTACTACAAAAATGACCAATATCAGCGCTCAAAATAGGCATTAACAGCGCTAAAAAAGTTTTGTAAAGCTCAGCGCTAATATAGGGGTGTCCCTTTTTTCAGCACTCCGAAAAGCGCTGGTAAAGGACACATTTATCAGCGCTAAAACAAAGCGTTGATTAAAGACCCCTTTATCAGTTATTTTTTAGCGCTTATAAAAGGGGCCTTTATCATCTCTTTTTTTAAAGCGCTTATAAAAGTCAAAAATAAATAAAATAAATAAATAATCCACAGGAGAGCCTTTATCAGCGCTTGACCACCCCTTTATCAGCGCTAGGAGGTCTCCCTCACACTAACATTACCTCGAATCCTCACACGCGCGCACCACCTTATCCTCCACCCAAACTCGAACCCGCAACCTCCCCCTTTCGTGGTTGCACCTTTACTACTATGCTATTTCGTTTTTTCCCTATTTATTGATATATCTCTTCATATATATATATATTTATATTTATTCTGATATTTATATAAATTCATATTAGTATAAATATATTTATTCATATATTAGTATATATATATTCATTCATATATTAATATATATTTATATTTATTTATTCATATATATATTATTTATAAATTTTTATCCATATATTTATTTTTATATTAAGATATACTTATAAGATTATTTTTAAATACAATTATGAAATATTTTTTTAAGTGCGTTTATAATTAAATATATAAATACATACATACATATATACAACACACACACAAACATAGACACACACACACACAGACACAGACACATATGAATAAATACATATATATGTGTCTTTGAAAATCCATTGAATGTTAAAACGACCATAACTTTTAATTAAAAGCCCATTTCAAATCCAAAACAAGTCAATTCAAAGAAAATGAAACAATATTCGATATGATATGTGGTACATGATTAATGGACATCCGGATCAGAAGTTATACCTGTTATAATGTTAATAAATCAGGGTAACCCGGATAAAAACTCAGTTTTGGAAGCCTTCTGGGGCTTTTTGTGATCGTAAAAAAGGGATAGAGGCTTTTCTTTAGTCACCAGCATGTAGATCTCATCGCATGTTTCAATTTTATATGTTTTTGAGCTCAAACGGACACCCAGATCAAAATTTATGGTCATTTGATGTTTGAGATACATTTTCAACTATTTTTAGACCTTTTATTAATTGTTTTTATGTTTTTGTGTCATTAAGTATTTATTAAATTATTTTTAATAAATAACAATGAGAAAATTATTAATTAATAATATGTTCTAAAAATATTTGAGATCTATTTTCACTAAATTTATTATATATTAAAATTAATAGTCTATTTATACGTATATAAAACATATTTGAACAATATATATTATATTTATATATGAATAAATTTACTTATATAAAAATAAATTAATTTTCCTGAATTTTTTCTGAAATATAAATTTTTTTATCACGGATAATGGCCCCCTTTATCAACGTATTTTTCTAGCATTGATAAAGGCCCCCATTATCAACACTTTTTTTAGGACTGATAATGAGGTAGCACTTCACTTGACCATTTTTGTAGTAGGGATTCCAACCACCTTCAATGATTCATTCACCCGCTTTGGACCATAGAGGTTGTGTTCTGGAACAACCCATGTCATATTAATTTTCCATAAACCATGAAGGTTCCTCTAAACACCCTATTATTTTTTATTTCGTTTCGCATCACCATATATGTTTTCCCAATCACTCCTCCACATTATAGTTCCCTATATTGTTTCATGGATTATTAAAACATTCCAATGGTCCTTCATCCTATATTTTTAAACCAAAAAACTATTACCCTATATATGAATATCATTCTAGGGTAGGATTCATCAGTACCCTTATGACATGATTCTACATGGATAACTCTAGAACCCATAACTTGTTTGATTGGATTGATTTTAGGATTCATTAGATGGTGATCATATTTTGGATGGAGGAAAGATGTAGTTAATATGATAATGCCTTTAATGAACCTTGATTATGACATTGACTACCATGAGTTATGAGTTTTCTTAAATTCATTATCTATTATTTCCATATTATATCCTTATTACAAAACATAAGTTGGTCTAACAAGTGGATTTGTATAATTGTGACCGTATATAAAAATAATTACATCCCAATAGATATTCATATTATTTAATTCAATTATTGACTCTGATATAGATTTCTTTTGTGATTGATTGTGAAGACATGATATTATTTGTTGCTGATATATTAACATGTATATATTATTTAAATGTATTTTATTCCTTTTTTTTCATATGTTACCATTCACTAAAGCTTTAATCCATCTTTGTTGGACATATGGACCATCATGAAAATTCCATCCTTTATTATGAGAGTGAACCTAAAAAAATGGTAGAGCTATGTCAACATAAATGTTATCATTTCATAGATATAGTTGATGAATCCTATTAAATATCATGCAACATGTTCTTATGGTATCGTAGTGAACTACATGTAACATTTTACTTGAGATAAGAAGATTTTAGGTTACATGACCGATGTTATTAAAATATGCTTCCATGTATCATGTACAATAAATACTATTAGATAGTTATCTACTAGTTTAATATCCCAGTTTTTAATTGGGTTTCTAACAACATTCTCACGGTCCATCTAGAGTAGAGATAAAAATGGTATAAATTTTTTTCTACTTGGTAATTACAAATCCATTATATATTTTATTGTTTTATGTTATACTTTTCATTATTTTATTGTAATTGAATACTAATTTTTAAATGAGAACATATGCTCAAGAAAGAATTAGATGTGTTATAGTGACTCATGAATTGAAAGCAAGCATAAGAATTTCATTATGATTTAATATTTTATTACTATTGATCTAGAAAATTGAAGAATCTCTATGATGGCTAGCTTGGCATTGGGGAGTAGACTTCATATTGGATAGGGATAGACCATGGTATACCATTCTATATTTAATTTTTTATTTATCTTTACTTGTTACAATTATTTTTATTTCCACATTGGGATACCATTTAATTTCTTTTCATGTATTTTATCTTATAGTTTTCATAGGATTTCTCAGATAATTATTTTGTTTTTTGTTTTATTTTATTATTCTTATTATCAATTTTACATGATAGAAAGGGAACAATGTCCCAAATGATAGAAATTGACCCCCATTCTTAATTGACAACCTCTTACATATAAATAGAAGTGAATGAGGTCATGTATCGCTCTAACATGGATCAGTTTATTAAGGTCAATTTATTATAAAATAATATAAGTTAAATTGGATTTAAGAACTTTTTTATTCTAATTTCATTCATTTGGTAGATAGTTAATTAGGTATATGGTGGTTTCTATAGTGTTAGAAGAACTGTACAAATATCAGGCTAGTAATATGTTTTGGTCCTCTATATTTCCATAGTGTAGGGGAATTTAGGTTTTAATGTGACCATTAATTAAATTCACATTGAGTTTAACGTTATTTTCATATTAAATTATTGATATTTTTAGCATGTTCATGCATCATGACTAGGAACATACATTCAGGTGCAACATATATATAACATTTTTTCTATATATTATTTCATTAATTAAATTACATGATTTATTATATATGTTAAGGAATGTGTCACAATTTTGATATACCCATATTATAAATAATTAGTTTGACTGATCCATCCATTGTGTTAATGTATATATTATGAATGAAAAAAAATTAATGGGTTTTGTCCAGTGTTATTGACAGGAGTTTCTTACCTTCGGTTATGGGTATACTCATAAGAGGACTTTGTAGGATAAATTGACCTATTATGATTTGTTTATGTTCCCAATGATTCTTTTATTCTTGATGATTCCACATCATTGAGTATTGGTGTTACAGTTTTATGAGTATGGATCTCCAGAAAAGTTTTTTTCATCTACTCATAAGTCGAATAAAATTATCTCATTATAGCTTCTAGTAATATCTATGATTGACTATGCCAGGGATTTCAAGTTCTATATACCTCTATAAAGTCATTAAAATGGTGGGCTATTGGATGCTTAGTACTGAATGTATATCATTGAGGGAATCCTAGACCTCATTGATATGTCAATTATCACGGTGCGGAAGTAGATCACCCTAATGCAACAAGGACCCCCAAAGATTTTTGGGAATTTTTTAGATTTTTTTTTCAAATGATTCTTGTATTTAGAATTACATCAAGAACGAATTATTTAGGAGGAACATTTTAGACATGTTTAACCTTGATTGATTAACAGAGTTCATATATTTTCAAAAAATATGCATGATATAATTAATGTGCATTAAAAAATTTACTTGGATTCATCTATTTTCTCCACATCTATCACGTAATGAGGATCAAATTCCCATAAATTAGGAGATATAACTTCAACCCAATATTAGATATCAACAATAATGGTTCATACATTAATTATACCTAGTATTACTATAGATGTTACCAAATATTAACAAGATCATTGAAGGGATCAAGTAGTTGGTATTGAACTACCATTTGAAGCTCGTATTGGAGAACATTAAACATCTTCTGTGTGTACATCTTTTGATGATAGGAATAAGTAGAAGAGGGTGGGTGATAGATGAATATTATGAATGAGGACCTGCAAGTGGAATATTTCCCCCTTCTATAGCTCACCCATAGCGTCTCAAATATGGTACGTACAGACACTAATTTGCTGTATTCAAAGTACCCAATATAATTTTCCATTAGTGTGTAATTAAATGATATATATTGAGTTTTTGGGAAATATAATCAAATAAAATTTCTATTTAGAAATTTCCAGGGAGATTGAAATTTTGACATGGTCACCAGACATGAACTCAGACTGGTCATGCACCTCATGGAAATGTATATAAAGTGAAGAAAGTACATGTGTATTGTGTGGATTGGATTCCTATAGATGATTGAGAATGACCTTAAATTTTTAATTGAATGGCCTTTATTACATCCATATTATCTATTAACATGGTCAATATTTTATCATTTCATTCATTTTCTATCTTCTAACATAGCGATGTTATATGGGTGGCCATTCATGTTTTTTCAATGTTGGTGTGTCTAGATACCACATTTCAGTAACAATTTTAGAAATATCCAAGGATTTAAATAGTGTTATATAGTTTTATGCTTTATATAAACCTATTGGAATTTTTTATTATTGAGATGAAGTAAAATGATGTGATTCTCACCATTGACAAGATGACAGACATTTTCTCTTACACTAATTTATATATTAGATATTTTTCGTTCACAAGAACAAAGGAAGAGATATTCTTGAATTCAATATCAAAGAGACTTAATGTATAATGAGTTGTAATAGGCATGAGTCAGCTCAAGATGGTCACATTAAAACTGGTGGGATTGGATTTTTTAGAAGGATCAGTGAGAGAATCCTAAAAGTTTAACCCATTCATCAATTGCTATCAAATGTATTTTTCGAAAAAATCACAATACATCCACATGATCGGGGAGTTGAAATTGATATTAAAAAATTGTAATGAACAAAACCACATTAGATACCCCATGTAATGTTCATCCAGTGATGCAAAAGGAGATCCAATTGTAGTTTGATGACTATGAGAAGAAGAACATTATCAGGAACAATTTTAATGATAATGTGAACCCATGTAGTGTTTCAAGAAGGAATACGGTATTATTCGACTCAATGTTGATTACTAATATCCAAACCATCTTAAGGTGATGAATTGATTCCAATTTCCTAGTATCAATTATCATTTTGATAATTTACATGAATCTTGTGGGTTATATATGATTAATATTTTATTAACACATCAGTAGTTGTCAGTTAGAGATTAGGGAATTCTAGACATGAAAATTCTGTGTATTTATGAGATGTATGAGTTGTCAGTGAATTTGTTATGAATAATCAACACACAAATAAATTTCATGGAACTCATTAATTTTTTTTCAAAATCTATTCAATTTAAATTTATTTTTCATTTATGAAACAATCATATGTTATTTCATATTGGTTTAATATGATAGACAACTTGAGAAATTATTAAGTATTTTTTAAGCGCATTTTCATTACCAAAATATATCTCAGTTTGAATTTATGAAACTAAATAGAAAGTTCTTGGGGAACATTGTATTTGAGATAAGTACATACATTGAACCCAAAAAATGTGGTGGAAGTAATATACTAGGCCAGTCCCCTTAATTTGTCGATAACTTGATATTTTCTCGGACCAACAAGACATTTTGAATTATTTTTCGAGGATTTATCATATTTATCATCAGTCATTAATGAAATGACAAATAATTGATAAAGGATTAATTGTATAGATCATTGTGAAGTGGAATTCCTTGAGTTGAAGATATTGTTGGAGGAAAATCCATTACAAATACCCCCCTGAGCCTAGGTCATTTATCTAGTGTACTTTAATCTATCTTTCATTAGTCTAGGATATGTAATAATGTAGAGATATAATGTAGCATCCTGTTGGTAACATCATATATGACCTAATTAGAGGAACTAACCTACTCATGACTTATATATCGATGTTTTGTATCTCTCTCTAAATTGTTGGAGATATTCTCTCTTTAGTGGCAGAATTATTGTTTACATTAACAAAAATATGATTAACTATATCATAAAACAAATGGCCCATAACCTATTATTGAGGAGATAAAGAGATTATATTTAGACTTATGAATTTTATATGTCTTATGCACCTAGGAATGGTGTTTTAATAGTACATTCTCACAACTATAAGAGGAAAACTGAGAAATATTTTGGAGATATATATTTATAGGATAAGATTACCATGATTATATTATTGGTTGCAATTAGATAGTTTCATGGGGGATTGTGTATCGATGAATTGTTCCCTTTAGTGAACACATACTAAAATTTGGACTAGGTGAAGACTTCTCATGAGTCAAATACAGAGTGTTATGATGATGTGATTCCTAAACATATGGGGATAGTACCACCTGCATCCATTAATGAAAATCTAACGAGGGATTACAATAACTCTCATTGTGTAATAAATAATAATTTAATAAATATATACTATGAAATTTGTTGACAATTGAAGTTTTCATGAAATAAGGGGAACATAACTAGTTTTTTCTTTTGATTCCTCACCTAACACTATGTAAAAAAGATCCACAAAACCCTGGTGGTCAGCTTTATTGACATATAATTCCCATTTAGAAGTGTAAAGATTTAATGATGGACGTTATAAGAGAGTTACACAAGACCTCTAAGAGTTTTTGTTCTTCATGGGTTAAATTGAATAGACTAATGAATATTTACCACATTGAACTGATTCGTTAGATACACTTAGTATAGTTTTGGGTAAAGCTCTTTGTGCATTGGAACATACACATATATTGATACCACTTGATTAATTTTTAGTAATTTTTTTCACATTTTTTTAACATGGATTTGTAGTGGCTCACATAATTTTCTAGGTACCTAGCTATGATAGTGTACAATATACCATACATAGAAAGATAGATAGTCTAGTAAAACTATATAAATATTGGAGTATATGATTGACGATTTCATAATAAAATTTGGAGGAGATTGGTATGATCACCTAACCTTGGTTGAGTTCATGTATTAAATTGTTTTCAAGTATAGAATTCAGATTGATCCTTATATGTCTCTTTATGGGTGATTTTTTCATTCATCACTCTATATGCATGAGGTAGGGGATGACATTATTATACTACCAAGTATGTACCCAGAGTCCATTGGAAGGGTGAAGATAATTCAAAAGAGGTCGATAACCAATATAAACAATAAGAGACTATATGGTGACCATTGGAGGATAACTTAGGAGTTCCCTAGGGGAAATCAGGTTTTGTTATGTGTGAATCCTTGATTATTCCTCCAACCTTAGAAGATGTAGTAAAAGATAGAACTAAAATTTTTCCCCTTAATGATCCCCAAATGGGTGGGGATTTGGTAATAGTATCTATAAATTCATTCATGTTATCAAGGAATGCATGATTTGTTCTAAATTTCCTTACATAATATGAGGAAGAAAAATCATTCACATGTTATAGAGTATGATAACGTTGTGTTAGAAAAATATGACTATTATGAGGAGCTTTTGGTGTAGATTAAGGAATGGGGTGAGAGAGTCATAGGAGTGATTATAGTGAAACTCATCCAGTTTAGGTGAATGGATTGGTTGATATAGGTTGATTATTGGTAGTGTATGCTTGATGTTCAATTATAGTTTTCTGAGTTATTTTAGTGAAAACCCTTGATATATTTTTTCTATATTATTAAACATTATACGGGGAGAATTGTAAATCATTAAAAAAATTTACTCCTAAAAAACATTGTTTTTCTTATTATACTATTTTTTATTGACTTAAGGCTTGATTATGTAAAGGTATGTTGGATTTGAGGAGCCTATGGAATGTTAAATGTGTGTTTTATGACATTTCATTCCAAAAATGTGAAACCACACAATAGTGGATATAAATTTAACATAACTAATGTATGGATCTGAGTCTAAATTATAGAGGAATGTGTTTTTATATAGTAGTTTTTCATTTTTTTTATTGACCATATCTATGGTGATGGAATCTAATGAATGATATGTCATGTTAGTATAAAATACACCATAATGCATCTATTCATGTAATATATAATTATTTAGAATATCCACTCATTGATAGTTTGTCTTTGGGAGCTATGAATGTAATGAATCTGATTTTAAATTCATAGGGGAATGTATTTTAGAATTTAATTGGGTCGTTATATTATTCATTAAAAGGGGTTTCTCACGTGAATTAAGTCTCTAATTTCCTCTAAAATTAATAGGTTTCCTCTATGATGGAATTTTTTAGAATTATGAAGGGATTCAATAGTGAATACAATCCATATTACACTTCAAATGATATATTAAATTTTGGGTTTATCTTCTTATTATATGATAGTAACCATTATTATGATATAGAGGAGAAAACATAACTATGATATACACCATACTCTCACCCATTATGTTGTATATATATATCTCTAAAATATCATATACCACAATCGCCTTCTCATATTTCATAATCATTACTTATGGTGAACTAATACACAAAAAAATGATCTATTTTTCAATGGTGGGATTTCCCAAAAAACCATCGATGATGTATTGTAATTCCTGGCGATTTGGAGACACATAATTTTGTAACGATCCTTCATTATCTCTTCTAAAATCATGAATCGGGACCCTCTATATGATGACAGTGTGTATGTTATTTCTAAAAATTATTATTTGTATCCATTCCAAACTTTTGAATCCACAGATTGTTTGATTAGAAAAGGATCTAGATCCACATTATAGGTGATTGTGTTCTTATTGGTGAGAGAATGTGGTTCAAATGACATCACCTTCAACATACCTAGACATTGATGATGAAAAATGTGTGGTTGGAAATTCCTTACCTTCATAGTCTCTCATTTAACCATTTCCCATGATATCATTTCATGATATTCCTAATTACCCTGAAATCATGAGATCACATTTGGGTGTCTATGTAGCCCAAAATACACATCATGTTTTTTGATTTCATGAGTGATTATATAGTAATTGTCGATAAATTTTAGTCTGATCACAAACAATTACATTCATATCCTTTTTTAGTTTACATTTTTGGAAAATATTTTCCAACAATATATATATTTTAACTTACATTGGAGGTATAATTCATGGTGTTATGAAAAGGGGGAAATTCATGACACGATCATCCATCAGAAGGGTAATATTGTGTGTGACTTAAGATGATGGAGAATAGGGAAAATTAAAATTGGAAAAGATATATAGATTCCATGGTTAAAATGTTGTGGATGAACTTGATGAAGAATAGTAAGTTTCAGTTCTATGTGTCTGAGGTATCCAAGTTAATGAAAATTAATATGTTAGTCAATAATATAGGATGTTGGGTAGCATGACAGACATGATTAATAGAGGATGAAAGGTGGAATATAAGCACATTACCATAAGTAATTCAAAATAATAGTTTTCTAGCCTTGTTGATAACTTGGAAACCTCAATCATCTCTTCTGATCCTTCAGCATCAAGGAAAATTTAGATAAACATATGGGTTATTTGCTACATGGATTTTGTAGAACCACAAAATTTTGTATTGTGTGATGTTATTATTATTATAGATTTATTATTATAGAATACACTTATATGCATGATAAAACATGGTAATAGGCATAATGGTGGTGCCTTATTAAGTCTTTTACACACACCCTATCTAGAGGAATGATGTGTTTTTAGAATTCATAACTGGAGATCTGATGAAGTGAAAGAACCCTGTGTTGGATAGCAAGGAAGAGTAAAATGGAGATCACTATAGATTGAGGAAGAACATAGTCGACCCAAGTATTTATTTCATATATTTATTTGTCAACAACATTTAATCTGGTCATGTATACTATATTGGGAGCCTATTTATTTATGTATATTTTATTCCATTGTTTAGATTCCATTATAATATACATAATATTTATTAAAATTTTTGTAATTTTAGTTATTACTATTTTCTCGATGAATTGATAATTTTAATATAATCTTTCAATTTATAGACTTAGCCACTAGCTATAAAGATGAAACTTCTTTGATATAGGGAATCAAACATGGGGCCTTGTGACACTCAAGCTCAATGATGTTTGTTTTGGTCTAGATGTTAGCAAATAGTATTAAGATCAAAACATTTCTCCGGTAAAATATTTAATGACTTGACATTCCCCAAGCTATGATCCTCGCCATCTAACCCCCTGAGTCACCTATAGTATCACATTTTTCCTTCATGAAAATGCATAGATATTATTCACTATGTTCACTTATATGACTAATGTCTATCTATATAAGAAAACATGTTCATTAATGTTGATTTTTATCACTCTCACACACCATAGAAATCTTCTAAGAGGACACCAAACCTAAACACTACTCGAAGGAAATCATTTTTAACTCTGGAGTTCTAATCAGATAGGATAACAAAAGTATAGGCGGTTATTATTGATGCGGTTAATAAAATTCATTATTCAATACATAACATTAATAAGGGTGTTACAATGAAAATTTATATATATTTTTATTATTAAAGATTTATAATTTTATATAATTTTATAAAAAATATAAATTTTACCTAATTTAACTATAAAATTATTCAAATATATGTAAAAAAATTGAATAACTCTTGTTTATGACTTATTCTAAAAAAGCCTATAGCAACATGTGATTATCCAAAATGAACATTACATTTTAGTAAAATATATTTAGCTCACTATGATCAACAATTAAATAAGATTTAAATGGTATAAAAATGTAAAATTATGTAATGGTTTTACATGGATAACGCGAAATGTTAATATAGTTGTAAATTTCAAGGAAAACTCCATTAAATAATCACATATTTTAGTAATCATAAATATGTTCATAAAATTACATTTCATATTTAATTTGAACATTCTATATTGGAATATAAATTTTATGTGTTAAATTATATATATTTTTTGGAAGGTTTAAAAATATATTAATAAATTAAAAAATCATTGGAAATTAATTATTTTGTACATTGTCATACACATTTATCTTTTGTCCTTATATTTTGATTGATCACTCAAATATTTATTTGTCGTTTAATAATAATAAATATAGATATTTTATTAATAGAATTTGATAATTTTTAACATTATATATTTTATATTTTTTCCTATATTTTCTAAATTGTAAATATAAGATTTATTGGATAGGTTTTCTTATGATTTTTATGTTTATCAATGACCATTTCTTAGCTTTTTTATAAACATAATAATAATGGATGGTTAATATTTTTCTACATTAAGTGCTAAGAATGTATTAATATAGGGATCCATCTTGATTATAGATTCATAGATAATTGGATAGTATATTAGGTTCAACTAAACTAATGATTATAGTAATGATATAAAGGTGATTAGATAATAATTAATTACACCATACATTATGAAGATTTAGATTCAAATTTCATATTCTTTCAAACCATTATTTGAAATGATTTCATGTACATTACTCTTGAGACACATGTGAATATGTGTTGATATAATGAGACATAAATTTGGGTAATAAACATATGTAATTAATTACCTGATGTCATAAAAATTAATATATTTTAAAAATTGTAATTTATATAATTATATTAAATAAAAATAATAATTTAATCATGTATAAATGTAAAAAAAGTGATGATAAAAGATAATAATATTAGAATAAAACCACATAAAAATACAAAATATTTTAGTTTAAATTTAAAGTGATAACTTATAAATACTCATTGTAACACATTGATATTTGAAAATGTGAGTACATTTAGATAAATAATGATTTTGACAGTTTCCACCACACACAACACCATACATAATATATATTGAAATATATTTAAGAATGATTCTTAAAACCAAGTTATTTAATTAAAATGATTGAATAGTAAATTCTAATTTAAGGAATACTTATATAAATAAACTAATGATGACTAATAATATCGAATAAATTCAATTAGTTCTCCAAAAATTAATGATAAAAATTATATTTTAGAAGAACAGTTTTTATGTATTTTTCATTCATTTATCTAGAATCATGTAATAAATGATGATAAATTATTATATATAGTAGTAATTGTTAACACTAATTTAGTTTGCAAATGATTCAAAATAAGAATAATAATTGTTAATAATTGTAACTATCATTTTCTAAAAAACCAATTTCTCGTTATTTTTAATGATTAAATATAAAAAATAAATATATAATTATTTAAATTCAAATTTCATAAAATGTATATAATTTTATATTTGGAAAAAATATAATATCATAATATGAAATATTATAATTTTTCAAAGAAAAAAAATTTCGAGGTGAATATTGAGAAAATACCGATTTTGATACAAACTATCAGTTTTACAATGTTTCCAAAATATAAGAATTAATTAAATATATTTTAAATCAATATATATAAAAAAATTTATAATTGTTTAAATTATTATGATGAACTTATAAAACCATTTAATAAGATCATATATAATTAAGTAATACATTATGAAAATTGTTTTTCATCTATTTCATTATTTAAGTCATCAAATGGTGAGAATAGTTATTATAATTATTTATTGTCACATTGCATTTATTTATAAACTAATAAATCTTTTAATTTTATTATAATAAATATAATTTATAAATGTATCCAAAACATAAATTTGGTGCTAAAAATATTTTTTTTCTCTGAAAATGTTGTTTTTTGGACTTACATACACTAACTATAAAATTATTTTTCCTATACAAAGAAATATAATTTCTAAAATGGACCATATATTTGAAATAATAATTTTCACATTCATTAACATGAACAAATACATTTTTTCAAATAAAAAATTAATAATTATATGATTGAATTTAATTAGAGTGTTAATGATAAAACAATAATTACGATGTATTTTATTTAACTCGTGAAACTTTTAATCTATTAAATTTACTTTATACTTTTAAAAAAATTAAAATAAAATTTTCAAATATTTAATAGTTTATATAGAAAAATTTATCTTTTAATCAATACCTATTAGGATTAATAATATTTAATCCTAAAAATAATTTTTTTTAGATAAAAGAGTTTAAACTTTTTCCTTTAATTTAATTTAAAACATAGATTTATATAATTTTGATAAATAATTATACATTATTAAATTTAAATATGGTATTATTATACCCAAATATGTTAATAAGGTTTAAATTTTTAATCGAATATACAATTATGTAGGTAAAAAGTGGCTACCATTGTATAAGTTAATCTTTGTAAAAGGATAAAAATAAAATTCAGAACATTAAAAAACAAAATTTTCTCTTCCAAATGTGTGTTTCATGTAAAATATTTACACAAAACCCCATTCCACTACACATTTTTCAATTTTTTATCTTTTTAAATTTTTTTTGTAACACCACATTATTGAAATTTATTATAATGATCCAGAACATCACTTCTATTTACATATAAATGTTTTAATATCCTCTACATTAAGAAACAACTATAACAAACATTTCATAATTAAATCATACAATTTTATCCTTTGGTAATCCTAATACATTTATTTACAAGGAGTATTTCATTGGAAAATTAAAGGTCGTCATGTGATTATTATTTTATCATTAAATTATTATTATTAATCATTCTCTTTCAAATATATTGTTAAACCAATAATATGATATCGTCAATAAAATTATTATTCTGATGATTTATTATAACAATGGATAAATTTTTATTTTATATATTTCCATCCTTATAGAGAAAACAATGATTTTGAATCAGGCATTTGGAGGACAACCACCACCGTGATGTTACTTTTTTTTGGTTTTTCATCAAATTATTATTTATATACATAAAACACTTCATATATGATTCCCCGACATAAAAAATATAAATTATATCATTATTATTATATTAAAATTATTTTATACACTTCTGTGAACATAATTACCAATCAAGAAATAATTTAGTATATTTGGGAAGGGTTATGCACATACTTGAATAATTTTATTAACACTATCATAGATAACTATGATAACTTCATTATTATTATTATTATTATTATTATTTAATAATAAATTAATTTTTTTTGTAAATTTATTGAATAGATTTATTATTTAAATTTTTATTATATTATCATCATTAATATCTATATTTACCTATATCACTTGAACTTATTTTATTAAAACACCACCATTTCAAGGGGTGTTGACTATAATTTACTTATGATACAAGGGTTATTTTGTATCAAAAGTATATTCCATGAGGCATGATTATGTTAGGCATCATGTTTTCATTTCAAATGTGTATTCAATTCACATAAATCATTATTTTAACATATATATATATATTATTCACAATAAATAGTAATCTAAATTCAGTAGGTAATTTTATAAATTCATACCCAATAGTAAATAATTTGGGTAACTCATTCTCTATTCATTGAGTAATGATCTCCCTAATGGACATGAAATTTCTGTTCATTTTATCAATTTATTTTTATATAGTGTTAAATTTTTTTGTATAAATTTATATTATAACCACATAATTCCATATATTTAAATATTTCATACTCAAAGTAGAATGCTGACTGTAAAAGATATTGATAACTGAAGACTCCGTAATTGTGTTTTGTTTTCTGTTATGAACACTTTTCTTCAATGGTTGGGTTCTATCTTAAAAATATGTTATTTTATGTTATTCTATAATATTTGTTAAAAAAATTATTTTTTAATATAATAAATATATTTTTACTCATTATTTCTATTATTTTTGAACAAATGTATTTTTTAGGATATAAAAAGGGCTCTTCCATTTACCTTCATATGTTTTATGTTAAACAAACATTTCTACATATTAAATCCTATGTATTTTTTAATTCCATAATATTGAATATAAATTTTAAAACTAATGGGATTCATATAATTTACATATCACCATTTATTAAATACTTCTAGATGTGACCATTAACTCCATCACTTATGTCAATGATAAAAATGTCAATAAAATGATATTTTAAGTTTTCAATTACAAATCAATTTTAATTTTTTGAACGAAATAACATAATAGTGTACATTTTTATCAACTAATACTCTAATATTATCTTATACTTGTAGGGAAAGAACTCATGGTACCATATAAGAAATTTTCTAATCCATTCATGAGTGGTATCGTTCAATAATTTTATTATAGAGACTTTTTAATCTAACTCAACAACATTATAAATTTCCATTATTTAAGTGTCATTTTTATCTTTTCAATACTGAAATATTCTACCTCTAGATGAGTTATGAACTTGTTTTCCTTTTTATTGTTACTATGAAAAGTAATAGCGGTCTATATCATTTTACTCCAATACAGATGATTATTTGAAATATAACTATGAATTTCATTGACATATATATTATTATAATAGATAATATATGGTAAAGATCTCTATTTTATTATAAAGGTGGAATGGAGTGGTTTTTAATATATTTGTATTCTTTTAGGGATGATTGATTAAAATTAATCCACATATTTTATGAACATCCAACTTCATGTTCTGTATGGGTGATGATAATATAATAACTTATATTGACATGAGAAAATGTTGTGTAATTCATTATACTATAATTAAAATACAATTTATTATTGGATATTTTGACAATGGGTTGTTTATTTAATATCACATATGTTGAATTAATTTGAAATAAACAAGTGATATGTATGGACAAAAATTACATATCTCTTTATTGAATCTATAGGATTCATGAGAAAATGTTTTTTGGTATTCTTGTGTATGAATTATATAAAAAGATATTTCCTTGATTATATTTATGATGTATATATTCATGATATATTTTATAATGAATCTATCAATATTTTGTTATGAATATTATCCCTAAATATACATTTATTAATATAAATTGATTCAATTATACAATGGATATAACATGAAACTTGTTTAAGTTGATTTTTTAATTCTGATGATCACTTATTCTAGACATAGAGTTACTCCAATTGTTTTCCATGATTAACTTAGTTGTAGTTTTTCCAATACTGTGTATTTAATGTCACCCATTCATCTCCATTCATTTAACTAGGATAAGAATAAAATATTATAGATGATATGTCTAATATGATATGTTATTTAGATTGTTTGTGTAAGAGAATAGGGAGTTATTATTTGATATATAGTTTCTTATGTAGTGGAATCAAATATCCATTAGTTGAGAAATACAATATTTTTTGTAGTTTGTATTTTTAATTAAAAATTCTCTAAAACAATGTGTACATTAGAATATATGTATTGATATATTTTTATTCACTTCACCTAATTCTGGTATAGTTAGGTTTGGTAATATATAGTTGGTATTGAATAAATAATGTATAGTGTCTGTATATGGGAATTTAATCTAAGAGTGCGGGTCTGGGGGGGGGGGCTACCCTCGAATCATTAGAAGGCTTGGATTATGTAAAATGTGGGTTCACAAGTATTATATTATGTTAAAAGTGAGACATATTTTGGAACCTAATTGGACTTTTAACCACATTAAATTATCATATTTTTGTTACAGATGGTCAGTGGACCATAATATGATTTGATTCCATAGTAGTGATGTTTGGATAATTCATATGTAAAACTGTGAAATTAGTTATACCCCTAACTATCCAAGAGTCATATATTTTATGTCCAAAATGACTACATTCCAAAATATATAATAATTTATATAAATGATAATTAAAAAATAAAACATATGAAAAATATCATTCTTAACTGATTAATAGATATGATGTATGTGATTATCATTTTAGTGGGAAAATCTTCATTGAAAGCCTTTATAAAATACATGTGATACATGGTAGTAATATAATTAATAATTTTATTCAATATTGGCTGAAATATTTTTAAAACCTTAAATTAATTTTAATTTTTTAGAAAGGGTACCTTAATAAAGTACATTCTTGTAATGATGTGAAAAATTTAATTATTCCCAATCAATAAAAAAATTAAATACTGTGGTGACTTGTTCTTTAATAGTCAACTTCTTAAGATATTTAATAATAATATTTTAGTGTCCAATAGAATCATAAAAGGGGAAATTCGGTATTTCAACAGTAATTTTAATTTCATTAGAATAAATTATTTAACATAATTGTAATGATATATAATCCTAAAAAATGAAACATAGCCTTTAGATGAACTCTTGGGGGTAGGAGAGGCATGGAAGGTTTGTGGTTACATTGGTATTATTTTCATGTCGTGTGATCAACTAAAATTTTTCTTATAATAATGTACACAATATTATATGGATGATAAATGATTAAAATAGGCTCAGGATTCTTAGTAATATATTTTTGTGTACATATTTTATTCTATAATAATTTTGAAGAAATGTTTAAATATGGATTATAAAATTTATACGACTAAGGTAATAAATTCATTGTTTATTTCATAAACATGTTATTGGTAATAAAGAATTACACATGTGGTATAAAAAATGTGGTAGTTGTTGTAATAAATGATAATTATACAATTTAATTAAATAATAAATTTACTAGATGGTAAAATAACTTTCATGGGTAGTTAAAATTTTATATTGATTTAAATAAGGAATATTTTTTTCCAATTATTTAATGACTAGAAATTAGAGATGTTTATTTCAAAAACACATGATGTGGTATAGTAAACACCACCAATAATAGAGAATAGTTATTAATATTATAATAATAATTTTTTTATTTGTAAGGGTATTCGATACGATTTTTATGTTAGAAAATTAATCTAAATTTTATAATGATACACACATTTTTTAAAGGTTGGGGCCTAAGATTCATTTTATTATTTAATGTAATGATAAAAAATTTATGAACGGTTGACAATGGAACTAAAAGAGTGGATTTATTTATAGTAGTAATAGTTTATACACACGGGTATGATGCACTGATTAATATTGTTGAGTAATGTTTAATAAATTGGAGATGTCATTATTTTATTCTCTATTATATAATAGAAAAATTACAATTGATGGTATAACACTAGAAGATATAATGAAATAATTATTGGATAATTTTTTTTCTTTTTCATAACCCAAATATAATATATTATATAAATTATGATATGGATGAATGCATATTAAAATAATAATTCAAAATTAATAGTTTTTTTTCAATTTTTTTTAGTTTATTACTCTATAAAAGTAATTTTTTCTGTATGAAGGTCACCTGTGATATGAATGTTAAAATTTTTATCCTAAAAACCATATTCCATCAGATTTATTAATGTAGAAAATATTTATATGTCTAAAAAATATTATATATCGAGAAATTTATTTTAAAAAATCATTGTCGGTGTTGATATTGATCATAGAGATGTTTAATTTTTAAATAAATAGAAGAATTATTTTATATTTATTTTCCAAGATATTAATGTAATACAATTTATATTATCTTAAAATATTATAAATAATGTGAGAAGTAATTAGAAGGTTATCTATAATATAAGTATGTTAATAGAATGAGTTTCATTATTACTAAATATCTATTATATAAAATTATTTTTTTATTCTTAGAATATAGTCTTAATGATAGATATTTTAATCGTAAATTTGTATATGATTTATTATTGGATATTCTGAAGTAATTTTTTTAAAAAAATTAATACATTTTTAAATGTAATGATTTTGAAAATGAATATCACAATTTTAAAAAAAATATTTCATATTTTAGGTTATCATACTTAGAATTTTAGAGTAATAATTTTTCATATGGATGTATTGTTATTTAATATATGTAATAAAGTTATATAAGAATTGGTATATGGTAATGTATCATATATTAAAGAATCCAATGAGAGTTTAAATTTTTTTTCATTAAATTATATATGTATTATGATGTAGTGAGACTGAAAACATATGTATATGATTTCATCAATATTTCCATAAAGTTTTTTAAAATCATACAAATTTATAATGTAATAAATATTGAATTATAATTGATCGGTCATTCTTGTATGTTGAATATATAATGAGAGTAATTTAATAACTACCCTCTTAGAGTTAAATGTCTTAATAATTATTGGTTGTAAATTATAGAAACTCAATCTAAATATATCATTATTTTACATATTTTCCATAATATAAACATTAATTTTCACAAATAATCAAAAAATCCCAAGAATCAAATGTCCAGTTTGTTTATGTGCCAGTTATGTAGATAACTTTTTTAACAATAATTTTGATAATTTCAGTAGATTTGAACCATACTAGATATCTTTTAGACATATCAGAAGGTTCACTAATCTCTATATCCTGGGGTGATTGAAAGTGGGGAATGAGTTGATCTCAGAAGGTAAGAATGGATTAAGATACTCAATAACAACAAAATGTTATATGTGATTGGAATATCATCATATGGGTATAATAAAGTAGAATAATAAGATCATAAACAATTATAAGTAAAATAAAAATCATGATTCCTGAAACATCGCTTGGAAGAATATATAAATTAAATAAAAAGAGTGTTGATATATAATTAAATAAAATTTATACATGAAAACATAACATAGGAATAATAATTTGAATAAAATAGTAGTATAAACATATTAAATATTAAATATATGATATTAAATATATCATAAACACAATTTTGTATAAAAAAAATATTGTTAGTAAAAATTAATTATTATAATTTTAATGAACATCCTTGTGAGAATAACTTAACACCAACAATACCCAAAAAAACCCTTGTTATCATAGGTAAACCTATATTATACCAACATCCAATCATGTGATTTTATCATAAACCCCACTATACCGAAACTCATCATTGAATAATTTTTAAAATACAACTAACTTTTAGATAATATCTATGACAAATTTAGAACTGTGATAAACCGTTTGAGAATATCGAAAGAAAAATTATACTGACCGAAAAACATGTGGCTATAGAAAAATAGAAATTACACACACAAAAAACATTACTACATGAGCTATAAACCCTTAACAAAAAAGTTGGAGGGAAATTGTTTATCCCACCTATCAATCATATATATAAATGTGTTCCAATTTTAGTCCATAATTCATGACATCATAATGAACCAATGAAATGAAAAATGGGTTTATAAATGTTTCCAAATGCTTTCTGAAAAAATGTTCTTTATGAAGAAAACATTTGATACCTAAGAGTTAGTCAACCTAAAATATAATTTAATAAAAATATTTAGATGGGGATTCCTCAAAATATATTACAATAAATTAATGCAATTTTATATAAAGAGGAAATGCTATTGAAACTATAAAAGCGTTTTTTAAAAAAATTTCTTACATTTTCATAAACTAATTTGTTATGGATCACATTAATAATACATTTTTTCAATGTTGATGTTAAAATATAAAAAATGATTCACATAAAGATATTCATCAATAAAATATCCATGAAAAGATATTAAAGTTATATAAATGAATCTTGAGTTTTAGATAAGACATTTACTTGTGAATGAATAGATATTTTTTTTCAAAAAAATATAGAGAACTATTGAAAACAGATAATGTAAAAATATTTTACAAAACATTCATTAAAAAAGATTAGTTAATATTTAAAGATTTTACAACCCGCAATTTTAGAAATGAAAAATACTTTCTATTTATTAATTTATTGCTAATATTGAGAATAAATAACAAACAATATATATAAACTTTAAAACCAAGACATTAAATTTATAGGATTTATAAGGTCCCAACAATAAAAAATACATAATATTGGTTTTTAGTAAATAATTTACATTATTTCACATTAATGATTTTTGTAGGATAATATTTTACGAGAATAAGGCCACCACTCATATATTAAAATCCATATAATAAATAGAGGTAATTTTTTATTATTATACATTGTTCACATAAGGTAAAACCATAAAAATATTTATTGGTTTCTTTTCATGGGAAATTTTCAAGACTTTAAACATGGATTCATAATTTTCCTTACACAAATTTAAATTATGTGGAAAAAATAAAATTTTGGGTTGAGAATAAAATTCATAGTTATATATACACAAAAATGGAAATCACTTAGTCCTATGAATAATGAAAAATCAAATAAAATTTAACATTATCTTCACTTTTAATTGAGTATATAAAACTATATATTTTATATAAAAAACTCACATTCCATTTTACGCAAATAAATTCAGTGAAAACCGTAAAAATAAAATAAAAAAACATTTTTTCTATTAGGTAATAATGTTAATTAATCATTATAAACCCATGTTAGATACGAATAGAGCCTAGTAAAATATGTATGAGAATCCCATTGGTAACACCCTCCTTCATTCCTCTTATGATAAAGAAATTACTTGTTAGATAAGAGTGTTATAATGGTGCCCCATAATTTATGATATTAAAAGATCACCAGGTCCTATATAGTCCGCCCGATTTTATAATATATAATTTGACCACCTATTGGTATCTTTTCCACACCATCGTATAAGTTTTAACTTCCTCACCCTTGCAATATCTTTTCCTCCCCACCATATAAGATATAATACACTCAAACATTTCTATATGGGCCACCCAATAATATAATAATCCAAACCATATCATGAATATGTACTTTTTAATCTTTTACTTTATTATTATTATGCTTATAAAAAACTCATTTAAACTCTTGAACAAATCTCTGTTTTATATGAAAATATCATATTCTTTTTTAAAACCATATAAATTTTAAAAAACAAATTTATTTTGATAAACCAAATTAAATATCAAAATACACAAAAAAAGGAAATTTTTATCATTCAATATAACATTAATTCTAAAAATGTAATGTATAACTCAATTAAAAATCATGATTAGGGGATCGGTTGTTGCCATCATAATTTAAAAAAAATTTGTTTGAAAAAACATTCTATTTTAAACACCTAAAAATATTTCTTTTGGTATCCATTGAATTTATGTAAAATATACATAAAAATTTAAATATAAATATTTTATATACACATAAAAAATTTTAAATATAATTTTAAAACTTGGGCAAAAATTTAATGAGTGTTTTAAGGATATCATTTATGATGATTCTATTGGCTGAAATGTATGTTATAACTTTGGAAATAATTAAATCATTATATCCATTAAATAAAAAAATTAAATAACATTATATAAAATTATAATAGTTAAATTCATCATATAAAACATCAATGGGTATGTATATACATCATATAAAATAATAAAGGTGATTAACATCAATATATTCCTCAGAGAATGGAAATATAGACAAAGTATCATATGTTGAATGTGATTCCTCATTTGTGTCTTAATCATCATAAATAATAAAATTATATTAATAATTTAAATTTTTAGATAATATTTCAATTTTATAAATACTTTTATTTAACTCATTACAATTTTATTTTGTATTAATTAATCTTAATGTTTATGTTGGATGTTTTCACAGTATTTTGTTCATATTTGAAAATGTGAATTTCTATGTCAACTATTATAAATTGGTTAATTATTTAAACATATATCGAAAAATAATAATGATATAATTATTATATTTATAGAAATAGTATAATATTAATACAAATAATTTATGATGGTTATGAAAGGTGAACCAACGTTATGATCATGGAGACGGTAGGTCGTGTGTTTGTATGAGTAACATTTCCATTTTTCAGTTATCATTTTGGGAATAAAGTTAGTTACATTTATCAATAAACAATTATAAATATGTCATAATATAAATAATATTTCAAGATATTTACTTGTATATAACATTATTTTTTTGTGGTTATGAAAATATAAACACATAACTTCAAGAAGGATGTAGTCAACACGTCCTAGATCAATGTTATAATTTATTTGTGATTAAAAAGATAAAAAGGTTATATTATATTTCTAGAGTGGTAAATATGTTATTAATTATTTATTATTGTATTTATAAAATATATTTTAATTATCATAAACTTTACTGCCTTCCATGTCATATGTTAGTGAAAATAAATCAAATCTTTCCATGAGGCGGTAATCCTCCGTACAGAAGAATGATTTTATCACATCCATTACATATTGTAATATAAAAAGGTTATATATGGTATAATGTATATACATTAATAATTATGTCATAAATACAAAATATGAACGTTATAAATATATTGATTCCTCGCCATGAGACGTGTTAATTGAAAATTATTAACATATTTTTCTGAGATGGGAGTATGTTGTAATCACGAATGATGATTCCCTAACCTATTCGGTGGATGAGTGTGTAAGTGTAGCTATAAACATTGACATAACAAAGAATAAATAAATTAATGATACAAATATTTTTAGATCATAATGGTTTAAGAATAATTTAAGGGAGTGTGAAAAAAATAAGAAAAAAATTCTCATTGAGAAACATTACATCATCTTATGGTATCTCACTTTAGTTTTCATAGAATTGATTCCATGGTTTGATTTCATCACAAATAAAAGATTACGTGTTGATAATTAGGGAGTTGGGATATTATTTGTCATGGTTTTTATGAGGGAATTGTTTTTATTTGAATATAAGGGGAGATTTTGTGGTCATTTATAAATGAGGTGAGTGGAACACATGTAATTTTTTATGAATGAGTGACTTCCACCAACCTTTCTTCATGACACCTAAACCCAATAAAACTCAAAATATTATAATAGAAGTGATAAGATCTACATTTTGTCTTACCATTGATGTTTTATTATTTTCCATGCTATTTATACCCATAAGTTTTAAAGTAACTATTATGGAAACTCGTTTTTACCATAATCATTAAAATTATTTTTACTTTATTTGAAAGATCTATTTGGTCAATCTTTATTTAGTACATAATATAAATTGTAAATTTATCTAATTCAAAATTTGGAATCAAATATTAAATATTTAATTGATATTGGTTGAATTATTTATATTAATATTAATATGGGAGATAAAGAGAGTCAAGAGGATATTAAGAAGAGTTATTTTAAGAAAAATATGATTCTATTTTAACTCAATGAATATTAGCGACAATCCTGAGAAGATAAATTAATATTAAGTGATATATAATTTATAAATTTAATTCATTACATTTCCTTGTAAGTATTATTTTAATTAAATAAAAAAATAGATGCATTATGCATCTTTAAATACCCAAATGAGAACATCATTTTAGGCCAAAATATAATCATATTCTATAATAAAATATAATTATGAATTAGAATTAATTAATTGGATTAGATATAATTAAATGATTCACAGTTTAATTGAAACCATTTTAAAATTTTTAGTCTCTTATATTTATTAATTTATTAAAAAAATTACATTTAAAACAAGTAAGTATTTTCCATTATTCACTAAAAATAAAATTTTTTAAAAAATCCAAAAATTTGACAAAATTTAAATTTAGATATTCTTATTTAAAAATTAAATTTATTTTATAAAATTATAATTATAAATTTTTTTATTAATTATATTATATATTTGTAATAAAAACATGATATTTTTTAATTAAAATTTACATGATATTTTTATAACTACTATAACTTTGTAATAGAAATTAATAAATTCAGAAATGATTTATTCTATAATTACCTGGTTCTATATAGGTATGATTATTATTTAATAAAGTATTATATATATATATATATATATATTTCATACTCAATTCAAAATAATGATAAATGATTAGTATGTAATCAATCAATTCTTAATAATGTAATTTTATTTGTCAAAAATTTTTTTTTAGAAAAAATGATTTTATTACTTTTGATGAAAATATACTATAATTAATATTCTTATGTGGTTTATATTTTTATAAAAATGAACACTAATTTTTAATCAACATATCAGAAGATAAATTTGGTGAAATTTTTATATTTTTTAGAAACTATTCATTTTTAGTGGATAGTGTAAAATAATGATTTCTATAAAAATGTCATTTCATTATAATAAATTCAGAAAATTTAATATTATAATTATTTTTTCAATATGATTTAATATTACATAATTATTCATTATTTATATTCAATCCACCTATTAAATTTGAATCTTGTCCACAATAGATATCAGTATATTGAGACGTTTTTTGTCTAAAAAGGATATTTTAAAAAACTATTTTAATGTGTATAATGTTTATTATTTATAATAAATTAAAAACCACTAAAAAGGATATTTTAAATTAAAATTATTAATATTATATCAATTAATATTAATTTAAATTAGTACAGTTATTATTTTTAGTCATTGATTTTATAAAAAACATTTTCCCCCTAAAAATACACATTTTAAAAAATTATCATTTTCATCAAATCAATAAATTTTAAAATCATAAAATTATACACTTAAATGAATTGAATTATGAAAAATGGATTTCACATTCGTAATCAATGATATTTATATTATCTAATATGGCTAACATATTTTTGGACTATATTGAAAATTGGATACAAAAAAAATTGATTATAATGGATAATGTGAAAAATGATTTACATGTTAGTTTAAAACAAATTTATACAGTTTAGAATGAAGTAAATCTTTTTTAAAAACTATTTTATGGATACAAGTTCACTCTATAATTACTAAGGCTCATAAATGGTCCACTTTAGTGCCTTTTGATATATGAAAAATTCAGGTATGCCATTTTATTTTAAAAAATTACAATTGATCCACTAAAATTTCTAGAAAACAATGATATTCAATTTTTTATAACACATGGTTTAGGCCCCAAATCCATTGATACATCTTATATAATCTTATCAATGATCCTTTGTTGTTACTGGAATCATTATTGGTTTATACGAATGATTTACATTGAAACTGTTGTTATAGGTCACAACCATATTTAAGTACCCATGGTATAAATTAACCCATGTGTATATATTAATAAAAATGATCTAAAAAAATATTCGTATAGAATACTATGAATAATTACTGTATACTTATAGTTCCATGATTTATTTTTATACCATATTATACCAGATGGATAGCAGCATCGCTCTGTAGCACAACTCACATAACATTTAAATCAAGTACATACAATAGAAAAAATTTAATACAATATAATAGTAATATTTATTTATTTTAAAAAAGTAATAAATATATTTAAAACTATTTATAATAATATAAAAAATATAAAATCGAGACCTTCAATCATTTTTCATCATCAAACATTATTGATACTTGTCTCTTTACTATCAACTCAAAAATGGAGGGGATCAATTTCCCCCTCATCACTAATATTCCAATCATAATCAACAACAAAAACCATATGCATATCATTATTAGCATTACCATTCTCATCATCATCACCACCACCACCACCACTCGCAAGAGTATCATCACCCCGACCACCACAATGACACTCACTAACATCAGTCGGTTCATTATATAAAGATAAAGTTTTTTCCATACATTAATAAAAAACATTACCATCCTTTGGTGGATGTGATAGACCAATAGATTTCATATATTTCTAGAACTGTTCTGATTCTACATAGGAGAAGATTTATTGGATTCACAAGAATAAAATGATTTTAGTTAGAGGCTATAACAAAGTGAAAATCACAGAATAGAAGTTCTTACAAACGTGGGTCAAAATGTTGATGGACTTTGAAGACCATATTAAGGATGATCCAGAAACATCAGTAACATATATTTCCTAGAATCGCTTTAGGGATAAGATTTAAACTAATCTCATGTTACATTTTAATAACTATGTTTTTCTTATAGTGCCTATTCGGGGTGATTCTGCAGTATATCACTTTTTCCAAAAATGTTTATGATAATTAAAAATTATATTTTAGCTTGTACCTCTTTCACATACATATATAGCTATATTATTAACCATATATTCATAAAAAAGATAAATTTTTGACTTGGTGTTTTGAGATATCTGATAGGTGCTTGATGAGTCCCAATTCCTTGTGGGGATGATTCTTTTATAGTCTCAACATCACACTAAACCTACTGCTCCTCACCCAACCAATGTCTCAAATGATTTTTTTTTGAATTAATCATTTTTTTCATTAAGTGCCTTTATAGAACATAATTGAAAATATAACCATGCTATTTAATTATTAATTATGTATCAAAATTTAAAATTTCAATACAACCACTTATAATATTTCCTTTTTCTCAATTCAATTATAGCACTTGAAGCCTTTTTACTCCTACTCCTAGAAAAAAAACATTCTCGAGGAACATGGCCTTTGATGTCTAATGTCTCTTTCTGAAAATAAATTTTTTTAATATAATATTAAATTATTGAATTATATAAACATCATAAACAAAATTAAAACAAATTTAATTGGGATTCCATGTTATATAAACAAAATAATACTTGAATGACATAATTGATACATAATAGTTGCACAAAAAAAATCAATATATAGTAATTACTGTTCTAAACGTGGATATGATATAGATTCATATTTATTTATCATTTCATTCTAATTATTTTTGTGTTATGTTATTTTGATATTTAGTCAGTTGGCTTATTTGGTCCATTTGGGATTTGGTTCATTCAATGGTTTGTTTATTAAGTCATTTAGCCATTTTTTCATTCATTAATTTGATATTTTGGTCAATTAGATGGAGAATATTTTGTATTATTTGGTTTCATAATTTTTTTAATTTTTGTTTATGGAATTTCATTGATTAATTTTATATTTCATGTGCGTCATTTTTGGGACATATCATTTAAAATATTTTTTCATTTTTCTATTTATCTAGATAATATGTTTCATTTCATGTATTGTAATTTTGGGTGATTAATGTTAATATATTATATAAATATTTTTAAGTCATTTTTTGAGTTATATAATTTGGTATATTATTGAAAAATATATTTTTTTATTTTATATTATTTAATTTTGTGTACTTCCAATTGGTTCATGATTAGGTTTTGTCATATTTTTTTAGTTCATTTGGATAATTTTTGGTAAACTCATTTAGTTTATAATAATGTTATATATTTTTGGGTATGTTCATTTGGTCATATGCTCATTAATTTGGTTAGATCAATTATTTTACTTAGGTTTTTTTGGTTTATTTTTTATTATGAAATTTTTTTAATTTTGGTTATGGGATTTCGATGTTAGGTTATTTTTTCATTTTTGGGATACCATTTTTTTTGGATTATTTATTGGGATTATTTTTGTATAGATCATTTGGTTTATTTTGTGGTTGTTACTTTTATAGGATATTCCAATGAATTGTTGTGGTCGTATGTTCTTTAGTTTCATTTGGATTAAGTTATTTGAAAAATTGATTATTTCTTTAGGTTTTTTAATTAGTTAATTTTGGCTTGGATATTTATTTTACCAATGATTAGTTTATATTGTTCAATTTTTGTTAGAGTATTTATTTATTCATGGTAATGTAAATTGGTTTTTTTCGGTTAGGGTATTCGGTTTACATTGTTTATTTCAACTAAGATGTTCCCAAACTAATCCCTTTAGGAATGATACACTCATATAGTAATGTTTCTAATGAATTAATATTTATATTTATATAATATTTTCGAGATAAAGTAATATAAATAAATAACATATTTAATGATTTCAGTACAGAAATCATCAATTTTAGGATTTATTCAGAATAAGGGTCTGTTATGAATTTTTTGATACAAAGAATGGGAGAGAATATTTCATGTAAAAAAGGGAAGAGATAAGGAATCATTCAGTTTTACACTATAATGAATAAGAGTATTGATGAGATTTATTTATTATGTTTGTGTGATTATGTTGAGAATGAAAATAATAACTATATTCACATAAATTACATTCTAATATTCATAATTTTTTTAGGAATCTCATGGAATTATCCATAATTGATAGTGAAATATTTTTAAAATATCAGAAATTACCAATGAGATGTTGTAAATATTTTTACAATATCAGACATTAGTTTCATATATTCCATTTTAATTTTACTCATAGTTTAGTAATATTATTCTATCATATGTATATATTTTCTAGTAAAGAATATAGATTAACCTTATATATTCAATTCAAAACCTTCGTATATTTTTTCCTTCTCTTTTGTTTGAGAATTCATCTAAAATTTATGAAAATAAAAAAAAGAGAATAAATAAAAACAGTTTCTAGATACCAATTATAGTAAAAAGCTTCTTACATGGATTAGTGTGCTTTCAGTGAATGAATATTTCTCAAACCTTCCATCAAACTACCCTATAATGGATAGACTGTGAGTTATTTTCTTGGTTATTATATCATATATGTAACTGAATCCTACCATAGGGTGATGATACGATGTTTGAGTGTACATAAATCATTATAGAACCCATGATTTGTGGCATAGAGGAAGTGTTTTCTTTATTTTTTGGGGTTTTAATGAAACATAAACTATGATAGAGTCACCCAAAAAAGCCTTTATATAATAATAGTTTTTAGGGGTGATTAATATTTTTGTTTGAGTAAGGCATTAATTATATGTAATTTCATCAAAAGAAAAACATGTATATTTATTTTAAATTTAATTATGATGAAATAAAATTCTCTAATTAGAGGATGCATTATTATTGATGATGTTTTAAATTTTGTATATGTTTGTTCAATTGAATTTGTCAATGTTTGATGTTACATTCAATTCCAATAAAGACCCCCACATTGGGATCATATTTTATATAGAAGGGTTATATTTATAGCTAATGAAATTTCAATGTGATGGAAAAATATTATGAGGAACTAATGGAAGTAGTTGAAGTAATATTTTTTCCCATTTATGAGGACCCTTATATTAGATGAATCATACAAAAGATATCCTTTACATATTAATATTTTGACAGGTGAAGATTCATGTAGACATATATATAAAAAAATTAGATATAAAGATTACACTAATGTTTCAATTAATCTCCCAAACCAATTATAATGTGAGTTCATCTATCGTGGAGAATGAGTCCATTATTGAAGATCCTAAAAGGATAAAAAGATATATAGTTAAACCAATCTATGTTTTTATTGGTTATCAATTCTAGCATAGTGTGGGGAATCCTAGTTGGATGTCCTAGTGGAGTTCAACCCCCAAACAATGAGTTGTATCCACTCAGGTGTCATTAGTAGAGCCCACATGATGTCTATATTTTTTACAAATAGTTTTTTTATTTATTTTCATTATAATTACCATGTAATTGGTCATTTTAAACCAATTTTTGTTATTTTTCTCAATACATTTAAAGGTATTTAACGAAAATGAAATATTAAATTATATCAAAAAATTAAATAATTGGTTTTAGTGTTATAGTTTTCCCTTACCACTTGACAAGGACCTCACAGACATAATATTTTATCGGTATAGTATGGCCTTTAAATTTTCACTATTAATAACATTATTAAGACCTCTGAGAGGGAGGTATCATTGCATATCTGTGTAATGGGGGTTGGAAACTAGGTATGGTGACTCAAACATTATTCATCCTATGGGTAATTTTAGTGATTGGGATAATAAATCATATTGTGGTTGAGATCATAATTTATGTAAGGAATTATTTTCAAAATTTAAGAAAACAAAATATGACAATTTTTACTATCTAATTAAAAATTATGGTTCTCCAATTATTCAAATATTAATAATGTGTCAGAAGACATGTCAATGAAGTATAGATCAACCTAAAAACTACATGAATAAAAAATTATGTTGAAAACAAATAGTTATATTCAAATAGTGATCTCTAAATTCTTGGTATGTTTGTTATGGTCACTGATCATGAAAAACTAAGGAATTTATTTTTTGGGAATAGTTATGGATAAAAAAACCCACTCTAAAGACCAAATAATATTTGTAGGTCATTATTTTTTTTGTGAATAAGAAAAAATTATATTCAAATTATTCTTACTTTTTTTATGAAATTTTGAATAAAATATTTCTATTCACTATAAATATTAAAAATCATGAAGCCTATTTATTCATGAGAGCCCGCCCCCCCCCCCCCCACATAAAATTTAGTTTTATCTAATGAATATCTAATATTTATGTAACAACTAAATTTAGATATTATTTTTTCATATTAATTTTTTTGGAACCTTTCAAGATTCGATATTATTGTGATCCACAAAGTGTGAATATACATCAGAGAATCCTTGTAATTATAATTTTTTCCAATGCATCATAAAAATAAATAATCAATACAATTAATAATAATAATTATATTTTCAATTAAAACCATTACTAATTAAGAATACCTAAAACTCATTAATATTCCAATATATGATCAATTCATAGTATTTTGGTATTGGATCATTCCTAAAGAAGCAACTAGAGGATAAAATGGTTTGAATGATGGAATGTCTATGAAGGGTTAGGGTGTGATTGGGAATGAAGGGTGCATGGTGTAGCTCTAGGAGCACCACTGTTCGGACCCATACATGTAGGACCTAAAATATTCAACTCCTAGTTTGAATAATTTCCCTAAAAAAGTTGATAACAAATAATAGAATAAAATAAATTGTAATTAAAAAGGGAAATATTATAGTTATTATACTCAGTTATGATGCTAGTGGTGGACACCCTACTTCATGCATTTGGTGATCATTATAAAAAATACACTTCCTTCAAAATTTATTCAAAATCATTTTTAATTATTATAAGAAAGAAATTCGAAACCAAATACAAAAAATAATTACTCATTTTTATTAATATAGAAAAAAGGGACCTCTTATCTAATTTTATATGTAAACAAATGCATTGATTATACAATAACTAAAATAATAACGTTTATCTATCATGATCTATGTAAATAATGTCAAAAGACACATAGATTGTGCATAAAATGTGATAAATGTAAAACATACTAAGAATGCACCAAATTACACATTATTAACCTTTATACTATAATATATTTAATGATAGTTTTAAATAAAACAATAAAACAAACAAATAAGGTTTCAATTAAAATTAGAAGCATAAAAGAAGTAATTTTTATATATCTCTTTAATGACATGCATGTCTTCCACCTATTAAAAATAAATTTTAGTTTCATTCATAATATTAAAGGAATGATGGATATATAGTGGAATTATATTTAATTAATAAGTAGATAAAATTTATTTTCAATAAAATAATTATGAGGGTTGAGGAATAAAAATAGGCATGGATAAATTTTTTATTAATATATAAATATATTTTAGATAAATAGAAATAGAAATTTATTATAATACATAATATTACAGATTATAAATGTGATTATAACAATTGAAAAGTTATATTTAATTCAAATTCTAATACATACACTGTTTAAATAAAAACAAGGGTAATTTATAGTCATAAATACCATTATTATTATAATTGGTAACCCATAAAATTAATGAACTGCCATATTATGTGAGAATCATAAGATAAAAGAAATAAAAAAATTATGAAAATATATCATAATAATTTGTTAGTATAATGATTATTTGAATGCACCAAAAAAGAAAAATTTGGTAATTTTCAGACATCATTTATATTATCATTTCATTATTGTTTATTTCCATGGATGAATATTGTGTTCATAGTACATTTTATATGGGTGTTAAATATCATTAGGGTGTATTTTCATAAGAGTACCATGTCTATTTGGTTCATTTTATATGGGATAAAAACAGCCAAAAATTATATATTCCATTTGAGTGACATATACTCATAATACCAAACGCAATGATTTAAATTACATCAATCCAAATTTCACGCTGATAAGTAACTATGTATCTATCTTATGTTCCCACCAATATGTCTAGGTTCTCCACCATAAATTATTATATATAATTTTAGGACATATAATATCCCATTATATATTTATCAATCATAAAAATTTTTAGATTCATTAATTACATAGTTATTAAAATTATATTACAAAAAAATATTTTGGTTTACTATAAAAATAATGGATAACATTACTAAATCAATATAAATATATAATATAATGAAATTTATTTTATAACAATATAAAAACATATATGGAATTTTTTTTTCAATTAACCAAGTAGAATCATGTCCTAATAGTAGAATGGTTTGGTTTTGATACATATATGAAAATTAAAACAACACTCATTAGAAGGGAGTAAGGATTCACAATTCAATAATACAATTGTGAAGAATAATTTAATCAAAAAATCATTGGTCTTGGGGAGAATGATGGAAGAGTGTAGAAGGTGTCCACCACTATCTTGGGTAAGGGGAGACTAAAAAATGTGGATGAGGAGGTGATGGTAGATCATACTTATTTTATTAAAGCTACATAGTAGATTTTTTTTAAAATAGTTTGTATAGATATAATTTTTATAATAGTTTTTAAAACCAGGACTATAGAATGTTATAGTAACTCTATATCCATTGTTTCCAAAAATCATTGATTGTGGTATGTTGGGATAACCCCATTTTCTTGTAATATCACATAACATATAAAAGGAGACACACCCTCATATATTATTCACAATTTTGAAGAATTTTCACATAGCCATCAACATAAAAAACCTCTTACCTACAACCATCCACAATACCTATATCGCTTATTTTGATCAAAAATCCATCATAATAATGCTTTTGGTTTTTAGATACGGAGGTTTCCTAATGAATTGCTCGAATTCTTAATCGAGTTACTTTATTTTATTTTACTTAAACCTACATAAATTGTTTTTCAATTAATATTTTATAATATAACCATTATAACACATATAATGATATTTTATTATATATTTTGATAAAAAAAACTTTCACACTTTTAATCATATTTTCTACAATTCCATCATTCATTTGTATGGAAGACTACCACCTCACAATCTAATGTAAATAATTTTTTATAATTAAATATCATTACATGGTGTAATGATGCATTGATATATTATATATGATTTTTTTAATTTATTTATATGTAAGGATTTTTTTATATCACATTGACATTTATAATTTATATTCGTTGTAGAATACGATGACATTGTTTTTATTTATAGGGTGATGTCGCCTCATTAAGCGATGTGATATTTTTCAATAATGATTTACATATAAAGTGACAAGGATACATGTAATGCATATATGTGATATATATGAAATAATAATAATATTAGTCATATATATATCCTTTTGAAAAATATAATATATCATTTTATTCCAATAATTTTAAAAATGAAAATATCAATCATTGATGTATGAACAACAGCCTCCACGAAGAGATGTGATTCTTGTTTTCTTATCTAAAGTAAATGGACTATATATATATGTATATGTAAATAAATATTATGATATTTATTATATTATGATAATTATATACTGATAAAATTATGCATAACATCTCTCAATAAAGATAAATGATAAATGAAAATGTTACTCATGTGTACATAAGACCTACCGTCAGGATGTTATAAACATAGGTCTTTTTTCATAACAAATTTTAATTATTGATTCTATAAATTATAATTGATGTATAAATATGATAATTATGTCATGATTATTATTCATGATATTTTGACTCAATGAATCTTTTACCATAGTTAATGTACTGAACTCAATTTGAAATGGTTAACTGAATTTCCTCAGAACATCGATTGTGGGCATAAATATAAAAGTATTTTAATACATAATTAACAATAAATAAGTTAAATAACTTACATATAATATATCTAAACAGAATATGTGTCTTAATAAGTCATGTAAATTATATAATATTATTATATATATTATAATAGAATCACAAGGAAAGTCTGTACTCGAAGAAATCATTAGCTCATATCATTTTGATTTCCTTAAGATATATTATATATTCACTAATTATTTTTTTTGTTTCATGTATATAATAACCCAAAATTTATTTTATGTTTCTATTCATGAAAATTGTTTTTATTAAAAAATAAAAATAAAATTCACTCTTTCATGTAGTGTTGAAAAATAGATTTTCTGAATCAAAAGGGATTTTGTATCAATTTACGTTCAAAGAGACTTATTTTAATTTTATGTACGTTATTTATTTTATTCGGTGATTATAATTCTTAAATCACATGTAATAACATGAATCCCTCCTAAATAATATAATTTTATGATTAAAATATTACTCTTTCATTCAAGAGGATTTTAATTGAAATAAAACAAGTGGTAAATAATTTAACAACATGATTTATATTCATTGGGTTATATTAATTATTAATTTTATTTCATATAAAATAATTATTTTTGTAATGAAATAATATAATATTATGTTTTATTTCCACTCATTTTGTTTTTATATACAATAGATACAAATAATTTATTTTGTTATTAATTATAAAATTCAATGGTTTTCTATTTAAATGGTGATTAATTTATAATTCTATTTCATTGAGACATATAAGTTTGATACACATATATAATCATTTTTAGTTATATTATATACCCTATGACATTTTATATCATGAAAATATATATTTTCTTAATATTTAATATATCATTTCATGTTATGCATTCGTGGCGATTATGATTAAGGATTAAACCATTTGGAAAATGCTTTTTGTTATAGTCTATTTCATTTCGATATTATTTATGTCGTGATTTTTTGGAATAAAGAATATGTTATTATTTTATTGAATCACATATCTATAATCTATATAGATTATAAATATGGTTAAGATGTTTTATTCAAAATTTCTGCCTTTCTGATTGAATAAATATAAATAAATATGTTTGTAAGTGATACCAATCATTTATTATATATTATATCATGAATCTACAAGTTTTATATCCATGTTTTTTATGATCTCTTAAAAAATATCATTTTAACAAAATTAGTAATTATACAATGCAATATTACATGGTCTATAACCATATATCATAAGGATATAAAAGGGAATTTCATAATTTTTTCAAATTGGGTCCCTTTTAAATCACTCTTTCAAAAAATATTGAAAAATGGTTTTTTAAAAAATTAAAACATTATTGGATTTTCCTTCCATTAAGACCATTATTTTCATTCATGCCTTATTTATATGTTTCCATTATTTTTGATAAATATATTTATTTCCGTAATATTTTTCATTTTTTAGTTTTTTAAAATTATTTTCATATTGAAATTCTTGTTTTCTTCTAAATTTGTTTTCAATAATATTGAAATGGTATTTCCATTCATCAACATAAAAAACATTGATTGTTTCTTATCCTCAAATTAAATTGATTTTAAATTTTTCCATCATTATTCAATCATTAATTGGTTTTTGACTATTTTAATGGTATTTTTTGGGATCCCATTTCAATTCCATCGGTTCATGATATATCAATGATATTTTTATTGATCATGTTACTTTTCAATGGGATAATCATCCTTCAAAGTGAATGTTATTGAAATAGAATCTTTTATACAAGATATTCATGTTTCAAATAAATTTTTATAAACCATGTTTTTTAATTGGTTAATAATATTTCATATAGTTTTTCATGTAACATATTTCTTTTATATAATATAATCATATATTATTCTGATATTCATGAAACTTTTTCCTTTTAATTATTTTATTATGGTATGTTGGTAAGGAGGATTTTTTATGTGGTTTTTGATGAAACACATGCTCTGCATACTATATTTATAAACAAATGGGAACAAATTCCCTTTTATTTTTATTTAATTTTTAATATAACCACATTAATTTTGTTTAGAGGGAACCCTATCATGTCCCTTAGGCCACATAACATACGACCAATTACATGAACTGAAGGACAGAAGGAACAAGGCCTAACACACCACCTGAAGGCCCAAAACAACTATACTAGAACCTCACCTTTATAGAATATTCATCATTTAATGGAATCTCTACACCTCACAATGATTATCAGATATCATTACCCTGTGCAGATCGGTACAATGCCTACTAAAGATTCTAGTTTCAATTGATTTTAATTATTCTAATATGGTTAGCAATAATTTTTCCCTTTCAACATGCATTAAATAATATTTGATGTATTTCTATTTTATTTCACTACAGGGAAAATAATATGTTCTTGTGACCTTATTTCCCTTGTCCCCAAGGCCTATATTATTCCAAGGTCCATGTTCACAGAAGTCATGTGGTGGCCCGAAGGCCCTGAGAATGATTGTCCCTAATTTGAAGAGTAGTATTTGCTTTAAGAATAAAACATAGTCCGAAATATATTATGTCTAAAATAACTTATAAATTCACCTATACATAGATTTAATCTTGGGAAATTCAGATTCCATGTAGGAGCTTCTTCCTATTTAGTATAGAATTTTTTTTATGTTATATATGGTACACAAATATTTAAATATGAAGGGTGCACCCAAAGAGAACTACATGATCTGATATATCGTATATGATGGGTTCTCTTAGACAGTACTCTAATGCACAATACAATGATTATTTTCTCCAAAAAAATTAAAATATAAGTTTATATAATATTTCATTAATTTGTAATGGCTATGTGAGGGTTTTATATGTGTTCAAGGAGGATATGGTCCAACGATACCGACATGTTTTTAATTATTCATACTATAGCTTATAAATGTTTACATTGATCATGATTGATATCACATGGATAATTGTTATTGATTCTAATTACATATTCCTTGGTGAATGCATTATTCCTTGTTTTCATGTTCCATGATCTAGGTGTTGCTTTGTATGAAATGTCTTATTTTATGTTAATGTAATTTTATTAAATCATCATACAACCATTACCTTCTTATTGTTACTATTGAAATTCAATTTTTGTTTTGTAAATTTCCATGTATAGATAATTTTTGATCAACCAACATTTATTATATTTCATAAATTATAAAAAATTATTTTATATGATGAGTCTCCATATGGGTTTCTATGGATAACGATAATATCTAAATGTGAAATAACAAAATTTGGGTTATGTTGTATAAATTATAAATTAGGGAATGGGTATTGTTTAAATTATTTTAATTCCTAATTTTCTAAAACTCCAAACAATTAATGTACTCGAAAATTTAATCAATCCAATTTTTCCATCTATTGTTATATATTTTTTATGGGGAAAATTGGGACCCCATCATCGGTAGAAAAGTCGTAAATTTAATAATTATGTATTAAGGACCAGATCTGGGAGTGTGGGTTAAGGTATTTAGTAGTTATTATTAATGGGGGGTTATATAAGATTAGAGATTTTTTAATTTTCTTCTTAAGAATTACAAATACAATCATATGATTAAGGGTTTGAGGTTTTCATATGTTAAATGTAATAGAATGTTTTTTTGGATTTATATAATCAATGATGAATAATGATATTCATATTTATTTTAATCCCGTTTATGATGATTTTATATGGATATAATTATGGTATAAAAGGAAAAATGAAGGATAGTACAAAACCCACACATTAGGAAAAGTAGTGGTGATTGAACCAACAACTAATGGGAATGAGATGTAGTATCTACCATTGGAGTATGTGTTGTTATGGTTCATAAGAAATTGTTATTAACAAATTATAAAGATTTAAATAAAATAATAAACATTATTATTATATCATATAATTTATCATAACGGTAACCACGTATTTGAAATGTGATTTGGTGATTAGGTGATTATTGTCATTTCTAAAGTGAATCAATATAATATTGGGAATCATATTACCTAGAGATAACCATTTAGTATTTTAATGTATTAAATCCTATGGAATACCATGATTATACCTTTTATGTTTATGTGATTCTATAAAAGACGACTTTTAGTGCTTCGGAATTAAAAAATTAATGTTTTTTACTCATCGATTTGAGTAAATGATTAAATTGTGGTGGGAATTTATAAAAGGATAAAATTATAATTATCTAGTATCTAAATATCCATATTCTCATAGAAAATATACAAATTTATGTCTGCTACTAAACGAAAGAGATCTTAATATAATTTTTTTTCATATTAACCTCATTTATAATGATATTAATGACATTTCTACACATCTTTGTTTTATGATTCTATGGTTGTTAAATCTATCTTGATCATTAATATTATGGAGATTGATGATCCCAATCACTATGTATCACTTATTGGGAATTATTATTTTATTCTTTGTCAAAATAATCAGTTCAAACCAATGTTATCTTATTTTGAAATTAGATATGTGTTATTCTATATATCCTCTGAATGTCCATTTCATTCTTATTAAGTGCATTTTTCATTAACCCTTTTTGTGATATGGGTTCCAAAAAATTAATTATCCAAAGTGAAACCTTTTATTAATGATATAATGTTCAAATTTTGAGAATTAAATTTGTTAATTGGGTTAGATGAAGATTTAACACCATTATATTTTAGAAAATAAAACTATGTTTGATATCTTATTCCATAAATAACACTACACTTAAACAACACACAATATATATTACTATTATAACGTACGTATCAAATTGGATCAAATGAATAATATAAAATATTATTTAAATTATATTTATTTATTTATTTATTAAAAAAAATTCAACAAAATATTATATAGTAGTAAATTTCTAGTATATAGTAAATCAATTTTCATTGAATTTATTTTATCATCTTAAATATGTTTTTATCAAAAATATTTTTATAGAATTTTGGGAAAAAATAATTATTAAATTGAGTGATATTTTAAGAAATATCTAAATAAATTAAACTCACTTTTCTAGATCTAAATATATAAAAAAATCTTTTAAACTTTTATTTTTCTTGGATAATATTATTTTTTCAAAAAATAGTATAAAGTACAATTTTTTTACATAATATTATTTAATTGCAATAAATTATTTAAATTTAAAATTAAAAATATGTTTTCACTATACATTAAAATGAAATTTTTATTATTTACTAATATATAATAAAATTAATAATAATTAAACATCTTTATATTGTTTTTTACTTCATATATGTTTTAGGGATTAAAAACTGGTTTTCCTAGAAATTATTTTTAAGGGCCCAATGTATCTCATTTTTAATTAAAAAACCATAATGGAGAATGTTTTAAATTACATTTATATAATATATATAAAAATAAATTTTTATTTTTATTCATAAAATTATTATTATTAGTCATCAATGTTTTATAAAATAAGCTTTTTCTTGGAAAATTATATTCTTGAAAAACTAACTTTTCATCAGATCTATATGTTTTGTTTTAAATTAAATTTATTTATTTATTTAAAATTACTTATTTAATATTTATTCAATATTTAGAATCATAATTATTTAAATTATCTAATAAGGTCAACCTAAATTTTTCCCACAATGAATAGTTAAAAAAGTAAAAAAATAATTACCTTCATTGAGGTGAAAACAATTTTACCAACGGGTTAAACTCAAATGATATGTTCCAAAATAACCTAAAATTTTATTTTAAAAAAATTCTACATATATATTGAAAATTATCATGTGTATACCTCAATAATGATCCATTTTTTGATATTGATTCCAGTTAAAAATGTTGGTACACGATTTCATTTTAATAATGATAAGCTTACCACACACCACACTTATAAACGAACACATATTTTTATCTCCTCTTCCTACCATTAATGTCCATTATATTGGAAAACCCCCCAAATATCCTTTTCCACTCTCATATAATAATTTATATACCTTTTAATAATATTAATCCCTCATATAATTTCTTTTGATGCTTACCTAAGGAAGATGCATAATGAAGAGGAATAATGCTTAAATATCATCATTATTTTATTTCATCTCCCACCTCCTTAAAATATTAATAAATTAATATTATAAAATAAAAAAATTATATAAAATATAATAAATAATATTATGTTAATTAAAATATATAAATATACCTCCTCTTCCTTCAAATTATATAAGAAATTATTATTTCTATGTATGAAGGACTACAAACTCCTGAATCACCGTCATTTGTTTTTCATCATCACCTCTCATGGAATGTTGTAATGATTAATTTAAATTATTTATATGATATTTTTAATAAATTTTTAGTTATTTAGTTTTCATATCACAAATACCTTCTTAATATCCAATCAATAGAAGATAAAATGACATGGCTTGTATATACAACGGACTATCGCCTCATGACGTGGTATGGTTTTTTCACTAACACTTTACATGGAAGGTGATAAGTATAAATATTATTAATATAAGTTATTAAAATGATATAATATTTATATTCATGAAATATTTATCATTCTTGAATGATAATTTTCTATTTTTTATTTCACACTAGAAAATAATAGTGTCATTCATTATTGTGTGGACCACAATGTCCAAAAAGTGATGTGATTATTTTTTTCATCACTAAATCACATGGATAATATGTATGTATATTTAAGAAAATAATATTATAATTATGAATTTATGATCATTCTCTAAAATAATATTTTTTAACCTCCAAATTATTATAATTGAAAAATATTAATGTTACTCATCTATATGTACGAACTACCATATCCGTGATCGTAACATTGTTCTTTTTTCTAAAAAATATTTAATAATTGGTTTGGAAAAGTACATTTTTTTATAAATATGTTTATTATTTCATGATTATCATTATGAATTTTATGACATAATTATATATTTTATGATGGTCAATACAGTGAAGTGATTTTGGAATAATAAAACATATGTCATCAAAACAACCTTTGTGAACATAAATAATTAAGAATTTTAATATGTATTTAAAAAATTAAATTATTTACATATATCAAATCGAACGTTCAAATGGTTTCATATAAAAATAATAATTGAAATGAAATTATTATACTCGAGTTAATACTCATGTGTGTAATTTCTCGACTAAATGTACGGGTTTTCTCAACTCAATTTTATTTCTTCAAGGAAATTCTATTTTCATCACATAATTTTTAGTGGTTTTAAAATACCAATGAATTTATTTGACTATTATTTTGATATATATTTTAGTGATTTACAAATCCATATGAGGTACAATATTTCATGGGGTTTTGATATGTATATTAGTAGAGACACAAGGAATTTCATAATTATTTACATTCCTTGAGACATATTTTAATGATGCATAACTATTTTATTTTAAATGGTGTATATAAATCCACATTAATAATTAATATCCATAATATATAAACAATAATGGTATTCTAAGTCTAAATTTAATTTATTCATTCCATGGTTATTTTAATTGAATGTTATATAATTTTAAAAAATTTCTAACCCTATTAATTTTTATTGGGTAATATTTTTTCTTAATTATATTTGGTATTACGTGATTATTATTTTAATTAATTTTAATTTACATATATTTTATTTAATAATTTTTAATATGGATTCATTTGAATCACATATCAAATTCATTGATTAAAAATAAAAATGAATACTATGATTTTTAATGGTTATTTATCTAAATGTCTCATTTTTTGATACATAAATTAATGATATAAACCTATATTCATTTGAGAAGGGTATATACTTCCCTTTTCCATGTTATGTCATGTTGTTGTTATTTTTCACGGTTCCTATAATTCATGTGTTACTATTGTGTGAACAATGTTATGTTAGAATCTTATTCCATTAGAATGTGTATATGTTCAATGTTTACTATGATGATATCATTAGTAGATATTTTCTTAAACGACATAACTTTCAACTCAACTAGTTATAAATGTGTTTAACATGTCTTATTATTTTTACTCTCATTATTTTTTTTGAATTAACATGAAAAACTATTGCAAGTGATACTGATCCCATATATATTTTTTAGATTAGTAATCATAATCCTCTATATCCATGCATTAGAATGTGTTTTAAAAAATGGATACATTAAAAAAATATTTTATAAAGCCATATTACATGATATTTTATCTTTTTTTAAAACATTAAAATGTAAATTTACTAATGCCTTCTAAATGGTTAATTTTGTAAACAATTTTTCAAAATATTTTAAAAACATTGTTTTTTTAACAATTATATCATTATCATATTTGTTGTTTTAATTATCATTGTTTCCTTGATAATTCATTTATATATTTGTAATATTTTTTATAAATAATATGATTTTCAATTTTATTGAATTTTTTTGTAATTTTATTTTCAAATTGGAATGCTTATTTTTTTAAAAATGTATTTAAATGTCATTTAATGGTGTTTTAATTCATTTTCATCCCCAAAAATTATTAGTACTAATGTTACAAGGATAATTTTTTAATGATATCATCCACATTATTTCTCTCGATGGATTAGGAATTGTGAAAATAATATTTATATAGAGCTTATTTTGAATCAACGAGTTAATCATGTTTCAAAGAGATTATTATGGAAGCTATTTATTTTTCTTGTGTTAATAACGATTCATTGTGATTTTTAGAAACATTTTATCTTTTCCTTCAATTAATCATAACTCAATGATATTGTTATAGTATATCATACTTTTACATGTTTATGTTACGTTTCAAATTATATTATTAAGGAACCCCTTTATTTTCAAAGAGTTAATCAAATTTGAAATATATTGTCATAAAACATGTTTCATTTCCATCATTTAGTATAGTTATGAGGATAGAAATGACTCTCTTGAGTTTTATAGTGAAACATAAGTTTTATTTACTTAATTTATGGTTCATTGAAATTATTATGCAATGGGTGTGACTATATTTGACGTGGTGATCGGAATATAGATTATATGTTTGGATTTCTAGGTTATAAATCCAATGCATTGGGTAATGACTACATTTAATGGATTTATATATTAAATATTCACCATATATTTATTTAATTTTAATGTGTTCTGTAAGTGTTCGATGATTATGATTCCTATGATAAAAATAAATTTTTGTTATTATTGATATAGATTATAAATATTTCCCTTGATCGAGAATGATGTCACATGGAACATGGATACTAATTCAGATAACCCCTGAATTTTTTAATGTCTTTCTTCATGTTTTCATGTTTTATGACATAGGTATTTATGGGCATGAATATTATTATGTTATGCAGATAAAAATTGATTATTTAATAATTGTCTTATTCTGTTCGTATGTTCACTATTGAAATTCAATTTTCAATTCATATATTTACCCGTACTAATAATTTGAGATCACATTAAGATATTTCATTTCTTCTTCATTATAAATAATGATTTTGATGAATTTTTTAACATAAGGGTTTCTTATAGATGATAATGATGACTTATGGTGAATGGAGAAAAGGTGGGTTAAGTTAGAGAAATTTTTATATAATGAAAAGGGTATTCGTAATGTAATAGTTTATATTAATTATCCAAAAATATTAAAAATGTCCCATTAGAATGTATTTGATCTAATTTTTTCTTTTCCTTTTTCATATATATATGAAAAAAACGGGGATACATCTTCGATATCAAAACTGGAAATGTTATTTTTTTCATCACTAAATTATAGGGTACATGTTTAGGGATATATTAAATTTAATTCCCTATTAAACATAATTAGGTCTCTAAATATAGAGGAAATAATTTTTGGGAATGAAATACATGGTTATAGAGAGAAAATCGTCATTAAAGAGGAAGAATATTTTTCGTAACTATTATATACTTTTGAGAATGAAATATAATCATGATAAAACATTATAGTAAAAAGTTAATTTTCCACAATAAAGGAATATAAATTACTATTAAATAAAATATTATGGATGATGAAACAAATATATAAATATTGAACTTCATAAAAAAAACTTCTATCTCAAAAAATAGAGTTTATTTAACAAACACCATAAATCGAATGGTAACAGATGATTAAAATGCATGGGAGACAGTTACTATTAAATGATCAGAAATCAACATTAGAAGAAATCTATTCATTCTTCTTGAAGGAAATATGATAGAAAATACACCATTTTAAAAAAATAACGGTTTCTAATATCAAACATTTCGAGTGGAGTTGAAAATGAGACAATGAAATCCAATTTGATTATATAATGTTTTATTAAAACCCCTTGAGTGGAATAACAATGAATATAGCATAAATAATAATGAAATACAAAATAATAATTATAAAAATGATAATGGGTAGTATTTTCAGCCTAAAAATAAACCATTATATATAACATGAACATGTATCCAAGAAATATTTTTTGACATAATGAAGTCTTACATTGAATTCTTACATATTTGATCATTCTCTATCCTCCCATATTATAAAAATAAAAATTTTAATAACCAATTTCATAAAATTAATATTTTTTATAAACTTTTATAAATATTATTTATAAATATTATCTATATTTATATTAGTTAGGTTTTATCAATTTTCATTATTGGGTGTGGGTAATATAAATAATTATGAAATAGTTGTGTTTTTATTAATTCAAATCCCAATTTTCATCATTAATAAGTCATAAAAGGTAATATAATAATTCTTATTAGTTTATAAATATATAATTTCATTATAGTAGAGATTTTATTTATTTTTTCAAAGAAGACAAACTAATTAATGATAATGATTAAGAGGTTTGTTATCATGGAAATAGTTGTATCATATTTAATCATTTTAGTGTTACCACAATTGAATAAATGAAATAATTAATGAGTTTTTTATATCACATATCTTCATTATTTTTTTAAATTTTATATATAATTTTTTTTTTCAATTAGGTGGTTAAACCAACCAAATTAAGAATATAGAAAAAATAATGGATGATTGTAAAATTATTTCTTTGTAATATCATTATACAATTTTAATAATGATATTATTTAGTGTATATTAGTTTTATTTATTATAATTTTAATGATATAGATGAATAATAAAACCAAAACAATGATATTATATAATATAGGGAAATCATTTTTACCATAATATGCCCTTTTTAAGGGTTGTATTTCCAATGACTAATTATTTTGCATATAGTTGAATTGTAATCAAATTAAAAATAATAGATCATTAATAATTTCATAAAAACTTATTTATATATGGATAATAAATTTAAAACAATCAATGAAATCCAGTTATTAGTGAAAAAAACACATTCCATATAGGTGGTAGTATGCCTCTATAAGTAGATGCTCATTTCCTTTCTTAAGAATGAAAAAAATAATAAAATGGTTTATCATTTAATAATTTTTAATATTCTATAAATATAATACATATTTATTAAATTCCAAATTATTACTCATAAGTAATTGATAAAAAAATGAAACACATTCTGTCATAGATGTGGTATTCAACACGTACAAACGAGCCATATTTTTGTTTTTCTTACTGGAAAAAGGTAGGGTGGTTAATTATAATATCATAATTATATTACAATATGTGTATTTTATTGATACTAATTTTATCACTTTATGAATGTGTAATTTAATTTTTATAATTCCTTTTCAACATCAATAAATAGAAAATAGAAATGGGAACTCCGAAATTTTTACCTCCTTGCATGGATTTTCATATTTTTGAAGGGGTCAATCCTATGTAGAATGGTATTTTAGAAGAATAAAAACTCTTTAAACGTTTATAAAAGTTATATTTTTGTTTTTTTTTTGGTTTTTTATCATAATATTGGGCTTTTATTATGAGGGATATATGATAGGATAACACATTTTATATGTTAAAAGTAATGTTTTTTTTTGAAAATTAACGTGCATATTTATAATAGAAAGTCACTATAAATGATAAGTGGATACAAAACTAAAACTAATAGTGATTAAAATTTAAAAGTATTATAATTTCATCATCCAATCATTCCAATATATGTTTTTAATATTTTTTAGGCCATATACTCTATATTTTTATGTTTTTCAATTTTAACTTTTACAATAGAAACAAAATTTATCATAAAAGTTAACCATTATGATTATTAATTAAAAAGAAATTATTATATATTTTTTACCAATGGATTATAAATTTTAAATACATTCAATGTGATTCAATTTATTAATGTTGTAAAAATGAATTTTAAAATATATATATACTGTATTAAAATCAATTTCATGAAAAAGTATTAATTACATTAAAAGACATTAATTATAGGTTCACAAAAAATATTAAATGATTTTTAAATTTATAATATAACCTAAGAGATGAGTAATTTTTTCTATAATAAGATTTCGTTATTTGTTAATTTTTTATAAAATAATAATTACAGAAAAGTTATGTTATTAAAAAAAATTATAGTGCACTCTTCATGGGAAAAAAATATTTATTAAATGCATCAAGAATGAATTTTTGGGTAATTTTAATATGATAAATTCAAAAATAAAAATGATTTTAATATAAAAAAATTCCAAAAATTAAACATTTTCATTAAAATACACAATATAATGAATAACAAATTCCAATGAATAATGATATTTTTAATCATTATGTTTTAATAGTATTGTTTCAGAAAATATCCCAACAGAATGTTAAATGTCTAATTTGGATCAGTGTGATAATGGGGGGGGGGGGGTTGAATCGAAGATCTTAAAAAATTTATGTTTCCTGAATAAGAATCAAATTTCACTTCCAAGGAGTGGGTGTAATCATTTCTTGAAAAAAAATACACAAGAATACCCATAGGTAAACATGTATTTACTAGGATCACTATAAAATAATGGTGTCTAGTCCTCTGAATTAAATGGAAGTATTCCAAAAACACAAAAACACAAAATAATTTTATTTTTTATTTTAATAAAAATATTTAACTCAGGCTCATAGTTCAATAGTATATTGTCAGTACATGTTCTCTTCAAACAAATAATATAATATAATAGTCTATTGTAATAATAATAAGATCCCTCAAAAAATATTATCATTGTACTACTTTTTCTCTATTCACACTTTCTATTTTATCATGTTATTCACCTTATTTACATTATGGTACAACAATAACATAGAAATTTGAGTCAAATGATAATAGAATATCCAGTATACTAAGTCCCATTGATCCTTGATTATTATGTTGGATACAAACATATATGACCACATTTTTATATTCTTTTTCACCTTAATTTTTTTGAACCAACTGGTAAAAATACTATATCTTGTACCACTCCTTTTTATTTTACTACTTTTGATGAATTCACAACAGACCTCTGACATGATTTTCAATTAGTACCTCAAAACATTATAAATACACATAGCATAATAAAATCAAAATAATTTTACTCGTAGAAAAAACTCCTAGTTGTATATGTATTTATTCATAGAATATTTAATGTGACTCGTGAAATTGAAATTAAATGTTACCACTCAAACACTGAACATTCTTCTCAAATAATTCAATATTTGACCTCCATCAAACATCCAACATTGTATGAGTCAATAATTTTCATAAAAAACAACAAATATAATTTTTAATGTTCATAGAATATTGCTTAACTATTTAAAAGAACCATTATCTTCAATTTATGATTATTTACTCATTTAACGTCATTTTCAACATCACCGGGTTTAATATATTTATGATTATGTCACTAATATATTAAATAGTTTTCTGATAAAAATTCATAATAATATATATATATATTGTAAATCTAGTCAGGTAACCTCTTAAGGATATTCATTAACCAGTCACCCTCTATTTCATAGAAATAAAACACTTCCATATGGTAGGTTATCAATGATTCATATACTTAGAACTCACATTGTATATTTTTTTGTGGACTCCTTTAAAATATCTTTTCTCATGTACTTTCATAACATCTTCTTTATAAGATGATTTATCATTTTAACTTCTATCTGATGATATTGACTCATAGATATCTATTTTTTTACTCATAGAAGTCTGTTTGACCATTAGTTAGATTTTCCCCTCACAACATGATATTTTTAAATGTCCATTAGATAATCATCATAGAGATCTTCTTTGAAAAAACATCTAGAATTTTGTTTCAGGATCCATAGATCCACTATGTTCAAAACACATCATCCTTAAATCAATTTTTATCCCGAATCATATATAAATTTGTATTAATATTTTTTTACTTCTGGAATATAAATAATGTGTCACTTTATTTATTTGTAGAATAATCTTGGTCTGACATTATTGTGAAAACAATTGGTTATATCCTCCATGTGGTCATATTAGAATGATCTATTGAATATTTTGGAATTATTTTCATGGACCCCATATATTTATCACCTTCAATCCAATATGATTAATTTATTCATGTTGTAATTTAAATGGGAACAATTAATTAAATCTTCTTCCTTAAAAACCAACCTTTTCTTGACACATCCACTCTTCTTAATTTAAAAAATATCCATAGGGACTTTTTTGTCAACTAAGGAACAGAAAAAATAGAATTATAATACAAATGAAATAATGTAATATAAAATAATAATCACCCTACCTAATGAAAATTGATGTTGGAAAAAATATCGATTAAATAATAATATGATTTTATCGATGATTAATGATTAAAGAAATTTTATTAAGAAGCATTTAGAACACATTCAAATCGTATTATCATTGATCAAAAAATGTAAACCTATATAGTAAAAATTCATATAACAACATTAATAAATTTTAAATTAGTCCACCCATTGTGAATCTTAGTTTATAGATTTTATAAAATACCCCAAAAGATATAATATTCATGGATACATAAAACATATAACAATGGAATAATTTATGTTACATATCCCCCCATTTGAAAACCCTATCCAATTAAAAGTGTAATTTTGGAAAAATTCACCTAGATTAGCCTTAAAGAGAGGGATATTGAAAACCCACTATCAAACACAACTTATGAAAAATTTACAATATTAATGGATTAGTTATGATACTAACACCATCCTCTTTTATAAGATAAATTTTGATATTCGTTTCATTTGGTTTCACATGATATTTGATGAAAATATATTTAATATCAACGTTCATATTTCATGAATGTTTTATTGGATTTTTTTTGTGATTTAATGAAAATTTATTTTACTAACAAAAGATAAGGGATAGCAAAAAATATTATAAAAACACATCCAATAATATTATATCCCAAATCGATTGTGTTGCAGCATGAGTAGATACTATATAATCAACCTTTTTAGTTTATAGAGTCACTAAATATTGTTTAATCATATTATAAATTAGAAATCATTCTCTCAAAAATAATTATCAACAATTCTAGATATTATATCATTGACGCATATATGAAAAAGATAACATTTATAATCAATCATATCAACCATTTCTTTACTATCACATTATATCCATGAAAAATTATGGCCTTTAATATATTAGAGAAAAATATTTTCATCCAAATGATGAGACGCCATTTGAGGAATTTCATAAGTGGAATAAAATGTAATAGAATAAACCAAATTTAGTCTTGAAGATCATAAATGTAACAAATTTTCAATCATGTTTTTAAATTCATTAAGATAAACATAATTTCTTTTATCATATTTTACAATGTTTTTTACACTCTGATAGTTGTGGAAACAGGATATAGAATCATTATTTTCAAAAATATTAAAAGTTAAAAATCATAGTTATCTATAAAAATGAAAACATACTTTTTTATTTTGCGTTTTTTGGCAATGGAAGCATTTCCTTTCACCTTAGATGGAAATTAAAAAAACATATTCAACTACTCATACAACGAAAATTGACACCTCTTCATATATATTTTATAAATATAATTTTTTCAACATATAAAACCAAAATAAAGGATACAACATTATAAATATTAAATATATTTATTTGAAATCATTATTTATAAAATATAAAATTCATTAGAATGTCTAAAATTTAAAATTTCAAGATATAATGGATTGTTTCAATAATAAAAATAATTCTGTAAATTTAAATCATATATTTTATCAAAATTATCATGATGTATTATTTGTTATAAAAATAAACATATTCATCCATATATTAGTTAATAAAATATTACTTCACATCCATTTCAAAAATATTATATATTTGGTTTCTGATAATACGAAGAAGTATTTTGTTGGATTCATGTATATATATAGTGAAAATGGTATTATAAAAATCAATTCACCAATCATATGATTATATTTTACAAACTAATCATTAATTATTTCTTACCACATGACCATTTTTATTCGATTTAATTCAAAATATACTTTTTTATAAAGACAATATTATCATTTTCTTCTGGTAAAAGTTCACATATATCTTTATTTTTAATCCGATTAAATTATTAATTCATGGAATAAACAGACACATTATGATACAAATATTTTTAAACATATATGGGCACATCCTGTGAATATAAATAAATATGTGAAACTATTATCTATTTTCATCTAGTTTAAGCACATTTTCCTCGATCTATAATCATATTATTTATATATAATTTCTACACAATTCAGGAAGATATAAAAAATAATCTTGTCATAAAATGACATTACCAAGTCATCACATCCATAATTTATATCTTCTTTAATATCATTTATGTCAAAACGATTATTTCATAGTAGTAGAAACATTATCCTAAAATTCCTTATATAATCATAATTCATTAATTTTTATATATACTATAATTTTTTACCACTTTTAACTATAATGGAAAAAAATTATTCCCATTTCATTGTTATAGCATCTATTTTCTTTACCATTGGCAGTACATCTAATAAAGATTAATAGAGCTGTTATCAAGTATCCAAACAATTTCACCATTTTACATTGATTATTTAGGGGAAACCAACATACCATATGTATTTCAAATATGGGTTCTATATTTAAAATAACTTATAAATATTCGTATCATAGTTTAGCATGTTGAAAAAAAATCAGAAATATGAATTACTTCACTAATATAATTCATATAAAAGAATTGACATTTATCATTTTAAAATTGTATAATTCGATCCAACTCCATCGTTATTTTATTTTGGTTTTAGAGAAACCATAACTCTATGATTTATGTAGTGTAAAAAACTCATAAAGAGTCCTAATAGTTTAATCCTAGACCATAAAATCAACATCTTATACTCTAAAGTATTATCAGATTGAATATCCTCTAGGGATTATCTAAATTCCATGTCATCACTTCTCCTCTAACTCTTATACATTTGGATATACTGTTACTTATGTTTTATAAACATCACACAACTAAACGAGGTAAAATTTATTATAAATGAAATAAATTACTAATCATTTTTTATTTCATTAACATACTACCACTTATGTCAGAGAGAATAATAATGAAGGGGTGAGATAGATATATCTAAATATTTTTATATAATAAATTTTTAATATTCCTTTAAATAAATATGATACAACACTAATATCTAATTATTATCTATTCATAACTATAATGAAAAAATTCTCCCTAGATTACAATTTCCAAATTATTATTGTGCATATTTCCAATCATTTTTTTTACAATTTATGTTCTTCAATCAAGCTTAGATAAGATAATCTATTAGAATATAAAACCTGGAATAGATTTTTATATATTTATATTCCTAACATGACATATTTCACATCTTTAATCCTTTTTTAAAACCACCTCTTCCAAAAACAACTTTGTTACCTTGACCACGCAATTTTTCATACACCTAAAAATTATTTTTCACTCCATCCATAAACAATGATATTTTATGTATCAATTATTATTTTACAATAATTTTAAATGCAATTCAATTGAATTTTAGTGGCTCATCATTACCAAAATTCAATGTTCCATCCATATAATATATTAAATTCTTCAAAAAATTTCAAATATCTTGTAATATTTTATAATAACAACAATCTAATATCCAATGTTGATTTTATTTTATAGAATTTAGTAATATTTCAAATAACAATGGCCTTCTACATAAAAATTTTTCCTTAAAATTTATATTTTTTGTTTTATAATATTTTTTGAGTTGGAAACATAACAAAAATTCATTAAGTATATTCGTTATATAATATCAAATATAAAAAATATCTTTTTGTGGTCTAAATAAATTTTTAGTTTTCAAATTAGATTATTTAATATTCCTACATTTTTTGGGTTGAATACATATAACATTTTTTGTTAACACCTATATTAATTTTAATGTTATTTATTAAACTAATTTTTTTAATATTCTAAAATCCATCACAATATTAGAAATATCATCTCAAAGTATATAAACCATTAAAATATTATTTTTCAAAATTGTGTATCTGCATTCTATCAAATCAATTGATCATATCAATTGATTTTTATTTCCAACTTAAGTTTTGATATCTTCTTAAAATATTCATCATCACCTTGTATTTATTATTCAACTTAATAAAGTCTCTATTAATATAGTTTTTTTTTCTAAAAACTATGAATAATTAGAATGTTCAATTTGTTTAACTCACTTTTTTTTGGAATGGCAACGGGGTATTGTTAAATTTATTCTTATTCTTAATATCTTAAAAAACTTTTACCTCAATGGATTATATTTATGTATTGTTCTATGTTTCATAATTGGTATAACATTCACCAACTTTGAAATCATTCATCTACAATTTCTTTAATTCTTTCTCGACATCAATAATTTTATACATAACTTATTCAACTTCATTATCCCTCAATATTTTATTTTATTGAAGAATTAATTATATTTTATTCTCATCAACACATTAATTATTATAATTCTCATTATCATTTAATAAAATATCATATTTTGATATTAAATTATTATTAATTGTTTTTTAAAATATCATAATTTTGGACATTCATGTTCTCTTTTTCAAGTCTCTAAATATTTGATATATATTGTATCTATTTTTATTTAATCATAAAATCCATCTTAGTATTGTGTTTTACTTATTATTTATATATGATACATTTATCACACATAAGGTTCACATCACTCTTTTTTCAATAAAAAAATTTCAGCATCATTATGATTGTAGTTATTTGTTTCCACACCACTATTATCCTTTTCCTCAAACATAGAAAATGATTTCTTTTTCATATTTAGTTAAATTTATATCCTATCATTTTAAGAACAAAAATTTTATTTGATTGAATTATATTTCCATGATCAACAAGAATTTATATCTTCTTCATCACTCATTTCATTTTCCACCAGTCCTAGACAATTTTCATCAACATTTCTAGTAGAAGCATAGCCAAATCACATAAGCATTAAAATTCCCTTTTCACATCCCTCTCCCTCTTTCATATTTTCTAATACATAAATAAATATCTTCGTAATCAATTAGTAACGTAGTATTCTATTTTAGATTATGTATACTCTCCCACAACTGTAAACATTAGAAATTTTCTTTTCTTGAACCCATTATTTTAATTTATTTTTTCATCATTCACTATTATATTCACATTATTGTTTTATTATCTCTTTTCATATGTAATGAATACAATATAAAATTTAATGGGTGAGAGAGTTTTCTGATCACTATAATCTAAATATAATACCTATCAAATAGAATAATCATGATGAATTTGTATAATATTTTGAAAATTTGTTTAATCTTCTATATTCTCCCAAAAAGTACTTATGGTTCACAAAATATAATTTCATGTTGTAAATATGTCAGTAATAAATTAATCATCACCAATTATAATATATTTATATTTAAATATCCAAATTAAAAAACTATATTTAACTAATTTTATATTTCCATCAAAAATGTTCTTATTATTTTCCCAAATTCTATTTTTTCACATGTCTATTAACAATAACAAATTTACTTTAAAGGAGATAAGAAATAATAAAATTTATTTATCACTGATCATTCTCGTGAATATTCATAAATGAAACTACAAAGGGAGAATCATCAAAAGGAAGAATAAAATAATCTATTTTAACATCTACAATATTATTTCTACTATACATTAGACAGATAGTAATTATTTTAATCACATGTATGATAGTTCTATATGTTGATGATAATAATTTCATTACGATAATAAAGTTTCTTTATCCATAAAAACCATAATTTTATTCAATATTTATACATGTTTTAATGATGTAAACCTTAACATGCATAAAACATAAAATGAAAAGTTTATAACTTCTTGATCACTAATAGAGGGAGGAATATAACCAATTATTTCTCCATTTTTTGTTTTTTTGTAATGAAATAACATTTACCTTGGATTAGTAAGAACTGACACTTACATAAAATAGAAAACAATTATACCCCTAGGAATATTGTGATTTATGAGGATCACAAATCAATATCACTAATAAGTCCTTAAAATCGTTCCGAAGTAATTCAAGATCACACAAAAAACTAGAAATATATCATTTTGGTGGTCATAGTAACCCATTATTATTGATCACTTTCATAACACTATTTTCCCAAGAGATTAAATATATTCCATGAATAGAAAATATAATACAAAAATATATTTTAATAATAATTACATAAATCCCCAATTGGAAGAAATATTTTTCCACTATGCTTCTTAGACATGCATCACATTTCTATATATTGCATGTTTTTCTCCCTTATCTCTTTCTTCTGTGGTTTCAATCAATAACATTCCTCTAACAAGAAGTATTCATTCTATTATGATCTAATTAAAATACTTAGTTTGGTCAGCCTCTATCCATTATGATTAATACCACTATTTCAATCCTCTACATAAAATAATTCTATGAATTTTTCATGTCATACAAATTCATAGAAAATTAAATCAAGGAAAATACTATTTGACACTACTATTTTTGTTACCTCATAAACCGATTTCTGGAAATATCATCCTATTTCTCTTAAATAAATCATCAAATTTCCAAGTATTAATAAATCAATATCTATTTACTTAGAATATCATACACCCTTTATGTATGAATTGATTCAATTTATTTAAGGGACTAAAACTATCCTCAAATGTTATATCCTATCATGAATATTGAATATCATACTAAAATATTTCAATGTATAATAACACGAAAACATCTTAAATATAGTATTAAAAAACTTTTATTATGAATAGCTCAATTCATGGAGACCACATTCTTCAAAAATCACATAAATGTTAGTGAGAATATATATCATTCCATCATTATTATTGGGGGATATAACATCCAACTATGAATCATATTATTTAATTAATTCATGAAAACCTTATGGTTATCTGAAATATTCATCCAATGCCACTTCATAGGATTATATCTATTTGGAAAATCATTTAAATGTAATTTTGACTAATTTTTTTACCATTATGAATATGATTGCATAATTACAATTTCTATCTTCTATTAGAATCAATTTTAAAGACTTCATCCAATGGAACTAATCATTTCAAATTTTTTATGTTATTTATATTCGGGAAAAAAGTTAATTCTTAAAATAATTTTCTTTCCTTATTTCCACATTATTCATAATATTTCAAAAATTATTTTTCATAGAAAATGATATATTTATATTTTAAATTGTATAATTAATTGTTAAATAAAATCAAAATTATATTCTAAATATTAATGATAATATAAATGCAGGACAAACAATTTGACAAATTTAAAAACAAATATTATATGAGAATGTAAAATCATTTAATATTAAATAATATTTACCATTATCATCTTAGTATATTAATATTTATTGTATTTATTATTTCTAATTTATTATAGGTTTTATTATTCCTATAATTAATGAAATAATGATCATATAATATATTTTATATCATATTAACATGTCAATGCATGTGAAATAACCTATTAAACCAAAATTTATTTAATGCAAAAATAATATTAAATTCATTTCGTGTTCTACTCTCACCTATTAATTATATTATATCCCAATAATTATAATTTTATTTAACTAGTGAAATATTAAAATATATAATAATGACAGATATGACACATGATTTGATTTTCAAATATGCATCTACCTAATATACATGGGTAGGTTGAAGTGGATACATCTTTTCCATAAAAAGAGACAAAGCAAAATATTGTGTTTCTTCATAACCAATAATGATAAAAAAATAATCATGATTTGGGTTTTGGCATATATTATTGAATCATATTTTCTAAAAAGTTCATCAGATACCATCATATGAATAGGGATAATATATTGAATTTGTAAATGATATATGATCACTCTATTTCATTACTATAGTGTATTTATGGAGACATGTAATCCTTTCCAATAACATCTCTCTCTTTTAATAATTAAATATTATTATTATTATTATTATGCATATTCTGGTAAAAATATTTTATAAATGAATTAATGATATGGGTTACAATTTTCCATTCAATATAAATTATCTTTATAAAATTATAGCTTCTCAAAAAATAAATATTATGATTTTTTAAATAAAAAAAATCATTACAGATGACTAAAACATTGATTTGAAAAGTCTATTTAAAAGAATGGAGAGACCACAAAAACATTTTATTGATCATGGTAAACTCTAGAAGATATCCATCATTAATATTCATCCCATAATCCAAAAACATTCACAATATGTTTGTGTGATAATAAAATCCATGGAAACAAGAGAGTATAAGCATTTGAATAATTTAGAATTCAACTTCCATTAATGATGCGTACTTTCATTTGGATATATTTTACAACACTATAAGAATAAAATTCATGTGATAAATTATTCTATCCTCATAAATTTCCCATTTCAACTAAAATTATAATAGAAATCATCTCAGTATAAAGAGACAACGTGATCCATCATGGAATGTAGAGATATCCCATTGCATTGAAGCTATGATTTATAAAGATTTCACCATATCCCAATTGACCTAGATTCCAATCAACAGCTCCATATATATTAAATTTGATCCATGCCTATAACTGTGGAATGAACATGACAGAAAATTATTGAGAAGGGGGACAAAAATTGCATGTAATGAAAAGTTGAATAAGTGTAGTTAAATCATGAATAGAGTTATACCAAACCATTTTATAGTTCATTTTATTTTTTCATTGTAAGAATGATATAATATGGGTATTAATTTAACAAAAACTAATATTACATGAACCATATTGTTCAATCAATATCATAAAAAACACATAATTCTTGATAATTCCACCAAAAAGATATCCAATAAATTATTTGAGTGTGGCTACTCAATTCATACTATGTGGTTATTCATTATATGGTTGTATATTAGATTTTTAACTCATAAACTCTACCCACATATTGTCATAGAGAAGTAGAAGTGATAATATTGATGTAAAAAGGCCAATATCATCTATCTAGTGGTTACATAAGGAGAATCATGAATACACATCCATTCCATCAATTGGGGAATAAATTCATATGTGTGAAATATATAACACATCAGCCTCAAAATAAGAGATAATATGGATGGTTGGATCTGAATTCTTCTCATGTTCATAGCCCAATCACTCATTTTACATGAAAATGCCTCAATTTTTTTTGAGGAATGGTTTACATTCCATGAAGTATTCCAAATAACAAATCATCATCATATATAATGTTTTAATTCATAATAATTTCATTTATTATAGATAGAATAATTTATATAATGTTTTAGATATTATCTTAAAATTTTCACTTTTATGTCATGTTGATTATCACATGAGATTCAAAAATTATGAAGAAGATAAACAATCCAATTTTTAGATTAGAAAATCAGATATATTTTAGTCCTAGAAATCTAATGTGATTTCATTTAAATGATATCATAGGACGCCTTAGGGGATAACCGAATGGAAGAAACCAATAATATAAATTTATAGATTGTGCCTTTTCATGATCCAACATATTTGAAAAATATATCCCTCTAACTTCACACTGATAATCCTCTACATGTAATTAGATTGAAAATGTTTTTTAAATTTGGATAATTTTTTATTACAGTACTTCCAAAGTAAATATCATCATAATATGTATTCCATTGAACATTAGTAATGTTCACTAAATTATACTTACATTGATAACTTTTATTTTACAAGAGGGATTAATATTTTTTAGGTGTTACGAAGGCCATTAATAAACCCAGAATTATTTTTGATACATTAACAACATTCATTGGGCTGATCCTACATACTAATAATAGTGCCTTTCAATTATTGGAATCCCATTGATTTCACATCATTCCCAAAATGTGATAAATATGAATTACATTTTTATTTTCCCAAAACATAGGAACACCAACATATATAGAGGGGATCAATATTTTACTAATTCATAGACCATTAATTATATCTAATTTTCCAATTCAATGATTATTTTATCTAAAGTGAAGATATGATTTATTCCCCCTAATCACTGAATGTGAAACTTTATCGTAATTAGGGATATAATTTTTAATTCTATTAACATTTATTTTATCCACCTAAGTAAATAGGATAATACCATCAATATTACATAAATGATTTGGAGTAATAGGTCCTATAGAATCTCTAATATATTTGAATTTATTGTGGTTATCATTATAGAGAAAAAAACTACTCATATAAACTTAATCAATATATATTATAATCAATTATATAGGTTCACATAGTCTAACATTTCTTGAAAATGCAATGTATCCCTTAGGATAGACATTTTTTAAAAATAAAATATATCATGAGTTTAAAAGGATTTTTACCCATTTAATAAAAACTATATCAATACAAAATATAGTTAAAAACATTTAAATGAATCATGAGTCTAATGTATCATAATATTATTTTCATTTCAATATTGAAAAAAAATATTAACTCATTTGCTGAGTTTCTTGATTATATTGACTCATTCAGTTGTAGTGATCTAAAAATATTGAATTGTTTTTCTTTTGATGAAAAAAATCTTATTAGGGAAACAATCCCATTGTAATATTATCATACATATTAGAAATTATTTTCCAAATGATTTTATATACAGTCTTAACAATGGATACATTCCTGAAAGAATGAATATCATTTTCATTATCCACATTTAGAATGAGATCATGAAATGAAGAATTGAATCATTGTGTTAGATGACCACCATTTTTAAAATTAGTCACAATATTATATAAATCAAAATTTAAAATCTCCCATATAGAATGAATGAAATAATTTGTGAACCCATCTAGTCCAAGATAGCTTCTAGAAATTATCCTAGATACTAATAATCTAATCTGATAATCAAGGGGAATTTCAATACTGCATATTTTATCTCCATAATGAACAAGAATTTGGAATTAATACTTGATTAAATCAATTATTGTGTTTAGACCATCAAATAGGATCATATAATAAGAGACAATATTTGTATCCAAATCATCACTATTCTAGAAGAACACAATTATCCTTGATAATAGGCATAAGACTTTTTATTTTTTCTGATCAAATGATGGTTTTTATTTTTTAGTATTCACATCACCCATTATAATCCATTTAAAAATCCATTATTACTATTTGACAACTTCCTTTAGATTTTAGAGACTATTGATTTAATCTACAATAAAATTTCCATGCTCAAGACCAATAAAAAAATCACAACCACAATTATTTTCATGTGTGGTGTGAAGCGAGGATTCCACCTGAGTAATATCATCATAAATTAAGTAGCATAATTATTGAAACCAAACATTCATTTTTCCTTAAGCACTATAATATTTTAATCATAACAAGGATAATCATTTTTATAATTCATAAAAGTCCATTTATCTTATACCAATTTCATACAACGAGGATGAATGTCCCATGAATTATCAAATCGCAAAGGAAACAAGGATTTAACCACTTTATTGATAATATATTATATATGATGATTATGATCTATGTTATGTTTCAAAATAGTAGGGTAGGAAATAGAATCTTGAGAATCTTATGTATGATTAATAATAAAATTTATATTTAATTTTCTTGACCACTTTTTATAGGGATGTATACCTACCACATTGATTTCGATCCAACCTGATTTAACCAATGAGGGTAACAATTTTTTACACTTTCCATAAATTATCTATATGATGTTGAAATATTTATAATTCCAAGGCTCTGATATAGATTAAGAAGATCCTAGATCTGTCCAAGGATAACCCATGAGTTTGTTATAATGTTGATCATATCCTTTATATTTTCCCATAGCTACCTTATAACTATATATAAATTATTATATAGAGGGATGATATTTTTTTCATACCAGTAATTTTATAACTAAGAGTGACCATCTTCTATATAGAAGTGATATTTGAGAAACCATCCATCATCAAGTGAGAATGAACCTATAGTGGTTCAATTTCATTACAAAAAATATTTGGTATGATGAGTGTGTAGCTATTTTTTTATAGAATAAATACCCTGAATAAAAAATATATATTTTTAGATAATTAGAAACCCATGATTAGGTGTAATTGTAAAAATTTAAAGCGAACTTGTTGTTTCAGTATTAGTTACTCCATTAATATTGACAAAAATTATTCTTCAGCTAAACTTATGTTTTGAACTAGATAACACTTTTTATCACCACCATGTTTCTAATTCATGTAGTATTTATGATAATATAGTGCATATAAATAATATTATGGATTTATGTTTGTTCCATTCATTAATAACTAGGACTAGTTTATCGCATTGTATGATTGTCCCCTAAAGAAATGTTTAAATAGTAGAATTTTCTATCAAATATAAAGGAATTATAAATCTTTATATATTTCATGTATACATTATAATTTGTTTTTTATAGTATATAGATATAATAATTTTACATGTTTTGGGTTTTACAACTACCACTGCTTCCCATTATGTATTCCACTGACACAAGATTTCTATTTGTTGTGAGTTTATTGTTAGTAGGTATTTCCTTAATACCATCTCCACCTAAATTTTTATTTTTAGAAGAGATATAATTCACACTAACCTACTAGATTGAATTCAATTGCGTAATATTTTGATTAGATGAATGCATATGGAATTTTATAGGTGGATTATGAATCACATTAAAATGTCCCTTGTTATCAACTATAAGTACATGATGAAGATTTTTCATAGGGAAATTGAAATCAAGATTCTAGTTAGAATTCCTCCATGTTATATAAATAGTGTCTAGAGTTGTATTTATAGTATAATAATTTAATATCTTTCAATATCTAGTTAGGTGAGCAGTATTCATTATTTCATTAGGAGAATTAAATGTACTATCATTTTGTGGATCTATATACGTAACAAAACATTCAGGGTTATCAGATTTGGATTGTACATGGATTTGATCAATAATTACGAAAACATGGGTGGGATTAATATTTTTATATATAACTAAAATTGGTATCACAATAAGAGATCACAACATTAGATAATATTTGATAATGGCCATTTTGAAAGGATTCATAATGCCTTAATATTTCAGGGTTAATTTCAACAGATATGATAACCACATTAATGGTCATTACTTTACTTATCATTACCACATAAGTAGTAAAAATAGAAGGTGTTATCAAGTTCATTGTGGGAAAATCTGACCCATTATCCCTCTCTTCTTAATAAATAAGTGCTTATAAATTATTTCCCAATTTGTACATAAATTCAAATGGCTTTGACTTCAATTAACCCATTTTCAAGGTTGTTACTACTTTAGGAGTCATCATTAACAATATTAATGGATTTCCATTCATATATATTTCATTCAAAATTATTGGAATTAGAATAATTTGGGGTCATCAAAATTTTATGGACCAGTCAAAAAAATTCAATGCAGTACCCAATAATCCAATAAAATCAACCAAAATTTGTAGAGTATTCAAACATAATTTATCTTCATTGTTATAATCATTTCTAAAGAATGTAATCACATAATGATGTTTTGAATAAAAATTTTCATCGATATGTATCCTATATGAAAATATAATTTCAAAAAAATTAGTACACTGATCCTATTTCAAGGGAGGGATAAAGGAAGAACCAATATCCTTGGGGTTTTTTGTATGAAAAAATTGATTCATTCAGTATAGCCCATCCAAAATTTGGGATATGGAGTTTCTATAATTGAAATGATTAGAACTCATATCCTATTAATAAATCATAAATATTTCAGCCAAGGAAATATTATCTGAAGTTCTCTTCACAAAAACCAGATCCTCTATGCTCCCCAAATGTATCTGAATAATCCCCCTTCTGAAGGGGATCATTTTCTAGTCATATACCGACCCAGTAATGTGAAATTAAATAATTGATATCTATAATATACAATGTCTTATCCCACTTATAGTTAGAATAATCTGATGAATGGGGGAATTTAAAAAAATCTATTCACTTCTAGACAACTTCAAGATCGTCCAAAACTAATTAATAGTCATCATCTATTTCATGGAAATTGAAATATAGGGTAAATCATCCATGGATGGATCTTTTTTATAATGAAATACAGTTATAGAATAATCTTTTCATTTTTTTGTTTTTAACTATTTAAAATGATTTAGATTATCCATAAAATAGTACATTTTCTTATGAGATTCTTGATCCACATCATTCAATGAATGTTCGTAGCTGGGATGGAAAAAATCCATGAAGAAGTATTTAAACAATATGATAATGGAAGAATCATTTCATAACCTAAAAATTTATAAAACAATATCACTACGAATTCACATTTTCAGAACAACCAAGAGTATCCTTCTAGCTCTAGTGGTGTGTCACTATATCATCTTTATAAATGATTGATTTTCTAAGGAAAAATAAAATAACAATAATAATTTTTATAGAAAACATGATATTTTATCCTAAAAAATTTATAAATATATGAAAATATGTAGGACTATAAAAAATGAGGACAATTATATATATGAGTTGGTGAAGTGTATATAAAGAATTCTTAATTTTTATTTCCAACATCAGTAATTTTGATAGAAAATTATTTCCCTTGTTCTCTTTTATTAGGATGTCAATGAAATAACTTATTATTTTATTCCCTATACCACAGAATGAATATTTCAAATTTCCTAATGTCATTGAATTTAAATAATTAGAAATTTCTATCAGATATTGAAATGGTTGTCCATTTTTTCTTTCATTTAAAATCACATGCTCGATGACTAGTCCTTTTACAGGTGAATCATTTTCATTTTCTTTTTCTACATGTTATTGGGTTCTCTAATAAATGTTGTTTGCATGTTTTTATTTGATATTTATTTCCAACATGATGTTTTCTATATGAGTTCCCATAGAACTCCATCTTCTTTTTATAGACTATAGAGTCCCCAGAATCCATTTCTACCTAGGCTAAACATATAAAACCCTCTTCATAGATATCAATGTCATTAAGTGACCCAGATAATCCACTTAAATAGTTCTAAAATATATTCTAACAAAGCCTAAAGTTATTTCTCGATCCCCATTATATGTCTTATAGTGCATATGAATCCAAATATAGTAGATAGAATAATTTATACATAAATAAAATAGATTAATAAAATGTAGCAGAAATAAAAATACAAAAAATTGATACTATTAACATTCTATAAGGAATATGTTCCCAAAAGTAGAAATGTATAATCTTAAAATGACATTACAACAAATGTAATCAGATAAATCCATCAGGATATCAATACAAGTGAACACATAATAAAATAATAAAAAATTCAACCTACAAACAGAAACTCAAAAATAATACAATTCAACTTCATTTATAAAAATTGTTTCAGTGTGAATTTCAATTACATTATAATGATAAAAGAATATTTTAATAAATGACCTGATAAATAATTTCATTCTAAACAAATATTAAGAAATAATATCAATCTATAATTAAATGTACTATAATTTTATATAATATCTATAATACCCAAATTTTTAATGATACATTTCATTAAAATTAATTTAAATTCTTCAATAGCAGGTAATATGCACAACCTCAGGGCCAAATGAACCGTAATGTAATGTATCGTTAAAGAATACCCACAAAGGTGGGGGATAAGATAATAATAATAATAAGAATAAAACAAATATGTAAAATTGTTTTTGATAAATAAGGTATATTTCCAAATAAGAACATACTTTTTGATATAATAATTATATGATTTTAAAAAATATTATTTCTAAAAAAGGGGGTTTACTGATTTTCATGATTAAATAATGAAATTAATTTATACATCATTAATAAATTATATTCATAAAAAAATTAAATTTTTGATATCAACAAGAAAAATCTATGTTATGGTTAATTTTATAGAATTCTATGAAATTATTGACTTTTCTATGAATATTTAAGAATACTAATTTTATTTAAGAATATACCTTTTTCAAGTATTCGAAATGTTTCACATTGTTTTAAATTTATGTTTTAAATATTATTTACTTATTATTTTATGAATCCAGTTATGATCATTTTAATTTATTTTATTTTGAATTTGGTAAAAAGACCATTTAATGTAATGAGATAAATTTTAGGGAAAATTCTCATTCATCATGATTTTTGGGGATAATAAAAATTTAAATTTATATATTTCACTTTAATATTTTTGGTAAAATGGATTCCTTATTTTAAATAATTATATAAAAATTTAATACTTTGGACAAGTTAATTTTTGGATATAATGAATTTTAAATGAAATAAAGCTCTATTACCGCTATTATAGTGAAAATTAGTTTACTAGGGGGTTAAAAAAATTGGTTAGTGTGATTTTACCATGAATCATATTTTTTCCCATCTATATTACAATCCTTACACAACATTATTTTGTTTCATTGAATGTATTTCTTTTTTGAATAATATTTCTTGTGAAATAATTTATTATATTTTAAAATATTATTAAATTCTTTGTGTTTCCTCTCCTCCACATATAAAAGGATACCCATACATCCAATTAATTACACATATTTCTTTGATATATATAAACAAATCCCAAAACAATCTCTTATAACCCTCAATGTATAATAATTGAATCTATTGGTCATCACGAAAGTACATTCTAAGTGTCCATATGTATGTATCTAAACGATGAATATTAGAAAAAAGGTACTTAACATTCCTGAATTATTTTAATTTATTTCTTATTCTAAATCCTATAAAATTTTCAAATTAATCATAAAATAATAAATTTATTTTTATTAATGTAATGAAATGATATTTTATGTAAATAAATATCATTATCATCCTTCTTGTATACCATATAAGAAGTGAAATTATCATAAATCTCTACATATGGACTAACACCCTCAATGTAATAATAAAATTTAATCTCCATCACCATTATTCACCGATGGTCATTATGATGGGACTGAATTTTATATTTTTCATTTATATCTTTAGTATATTTCTATAATTTTAAAACAATATCTACTTTATTATCATCACATTTATTTGTAAAATACTAATGTCACCGAAGTGTACATCAAGACTACCACCTCTACAAGGTGATGTGAATCATTTTTCATTCCAAATTAACATGGATAAAAATAAGGGTATTTTTAAATAAAACATGTATTATATGGTCCATAATATTTATTCTATACTGTTAAATTATTATTTAAAATTATTTTGTTTCATTCTTTGAAATGTGGAAATAGTTTCCTTGATTACATTCAACCAACCATATCCATGATTGGTGTAATTCATTTATCAATATTTAAACATTATAAATGAATATATATATATATATATATATATTGAATATATATGATATTTTTATCACGATTATAATTATATATATTTTTGATCTATTATCAATGTACAATGATCATAAATACATCACCGAAATTATCAGGAAAAAATGAATGAGTTAATGCTATAAAATGATGATTATAAAAAGTAATTATTAATAAAAGGTGTAGAAATGTTATATGTGGGTATAATATTTCATTATAAGTGTATTAATTTTTACAAAATTAAAATAAATATAAAATTATTATACTATAGATTATATTTCATTCGATGCTCATCAAACATTATGTAACTGATTTATGTTACAATCTAATTATTTTATTGATATTCATTACGATTAATAAAAAAAATGATGAAATTATATGATCAATATATGAATAAATAGATGCCTCTTAATCTATTATTGTTATATTTGGATAATAAATGTTTCTCATTAATTATATTATCTATATGTAATCATGAATCTAGCAGAATATTTGTACGGAAAACTATCTTTAGTTCTTTATTTGGTTGAAAATCCTTTTTTTCTCATATCTCTGTTTTCTAACTATATTTTATAGAATGTTATCAATAATCTCCTATGATTTTTTAATTTCATATATAAACATTATGTAATTTTAAAAACAAATTAAAGGAGTCTTCTTATCTTTTTCTGAATGAGGCACATATGAAATTATAATAAAAATATGAGAGTAATATTGGTTTTAAAGTACACTAAATGAATAGAAGTTTCCACCATCATGACTACTGAGTACACTGATGTTCTTTTTACTATTTTATAAGGATTTATTAAAGAAATATTAATACATAATATTTTTAAAAATTTTTTATTTTAAATTTCATGATTTCATTATGAAATGGGTATTTTCCAAATGAAATACTTATCTGGTATATTAATGCAATTTTTCATCTATGATATCATTATTTGATATTTCATATGATATTTAGGGAAATGATACAATAAAAGAATATAATATCATTATTTTTTGTGGATTGTGAAGATTTTTTTGGTATGATTCAGTGATACTCATATAATTCTATGGGTTAGTTGATTTATGATGAAACCTTTATGAGACATATTTATTTTCTACAGTTTCTACTAGGATAATGAATGAAATTATAATGAAACCCATGTCCCATTCATTTATTATTTGATGTTTACTATTTTAAGATCTTGTAGATCACATATGTATGTTTTTAAGTAGGTCATGGTAGGTCCATAATTTATATATACCTCCAATGCATTTTGAAAAAGTTGATATCTAATGAGATAATAATGTATAGAATTGCGTGTGTAAAAAGTAAAACAGGGGAACCTCTCCACTATGATATTATTTGGAGTGAACCACAACAACATTTATGATGGAATGGGGAGTTAACCAAACTGACTATGATAATATTAGAAACAATTCTTAGCTATTTATATTATTTTCAATTTTCATGTGTTTGTCATAACCAGTTTTCTAATGAAAATTCCAGTCTCTAAAAGATAAAATTCATTTGATTAATTTGTGACTCTCATTTTATTAATTATCTTGATTATTGACACAATATTGAAATATGTTAAATTATATCCAAGGTATGGCCTTATAATTTTATGATCATGTTTTCATAACATTATGATTTTGTTACTCACTAGTGATCATTAATATCTTCCTCGTTTTACCTTAATGAGCATCTAATATAACCCTCTATTATGTTTTCTATCCAAAATTTATTAATAAATATTTTATTAAATTTATTTATAATAACGGTTCTAGGTTTGATAAACTATGTGGAAAATTATTTATATCTCTTGTAAACTAGTAGGTTATGTTTCCATGATTCCATAGACACTAGGCATGAATGTTTCCAATATGGATTTTAATATTATGTATAAAATATTAATCTATTTTGATTTAATATCATTGTAAAAATGTATATGATTCTATAGATGATATCATATTGTTTTTTAGATACCATTTGAATCTATGGTGATAAAAAATTACGGACATATCTTAGTGTAATCCCATGTATAAGAGAATTCAATAATTAATGTTAAATAATGGGATGTGGATTTACTAAAAAACATCTATATCAAAATATTAAAAGTGAATATGGTATTGGAATAGAATAATATTGAGGTAATATCTCTGTGATGATTTGTTTAAATATATCTCACATGTAATTATTGTGAATAGTGAGTGTTCCCTTACAACGCATAATGTTTGAAACAATTAGGGGATATGCTTGGGATAATTAACATTTTAATTTTAAATCATTGTAATAGATATGAATAAATAATGACCATGGATAACCTATGATAAACTAACGGTGTCATATATTGAATATATGGTGTGTTGATTTAGATAACCTATAAATTTCTATTCATGATTATATAGTTTCCCAATATATTTTTTATAAAAGTATTCATTAATTGGTTTTACTCAATAGATAGATCCTAAAGAATCCATGTTAATGATGAATGTGAATGAAAATGAATTGATTATCCCGATATGTAACCAAGTGTTATGAAATATGGAATGAAACATATTTTTTATAGTGTTATGCACCATTATCAAGATATGAATTATATAGAGTGTCCAAATGAACAAATGATGGAACAGAATTATTTGGAGTATTTCCTAATATAGCATACACCTTATTTTAGTGGGTTTAGTAATCCACTATTTAATGAGAAATGTATCAGTATAACAACAAATATATAAACTATATTCCAATATTTTTATTTTTAAATATTTATAACATTTATTTAACATTTTATGGTGATGTATACAAACAATGGATTTCATCCACAGACAATAGGAAATCTGAAGAAATTAAATCCTTGGAGTGGGATGGTTTTAAGATGTTATTTTCCAATATAGAAATTTCTTTTATTATTCATATAATAATGGTAGATAAATTTTATGCGCTAATGTATAGGGATACATAATCTATTAAAACTCATGATGAATTTTTGAATGATTTTCTGTGTATGATTATTGTATTAGAATCCAACATAAACATAAGATAGAAATATTATATTTTATCATAAAATAATATTCCAAAATGGAATTATCTATAAGGTTATCTAGTGGTTATAAATAAATTATTATTTTTTTCTATCCATTTGGTGATGGGTATTGTTGTTACCCACTAATATTTTGATAATGAGAAGAAAATAATTATAGAAATAAAAGAGGTTCTAAAAAATATATAGGGAAATTTATTAAATTTCCTTTATGCTAAATGTGTAGATCGAAACATAGATGAAATTTCCTAAAGGGTACTAGTAATTGTTTTATTGGTGGAATGATAAGTCCCTGTAAGATCAAATGTTTATTAAATAAGAATAATAAGTTAGATTGTGATGGAAAAAATGGACAACATAATAAAGCTACCACACCAATGTGTATAAATGCATGGATTATGGTATTTATTCAAAAAATTCTCAAATTAAATTTTTATGGATGGTGTTCATCATAAAAAAACTCAAAATACAATATAAAATGTTAAATATCATGTAGTCACAGTTATCCATTTAGGTGATGATAATTGTGTAGTGATAGGTACACATACAATCTATTGTACAACTGATAATAAATTATTTGATTATAGATCAACAGGAGATTTTATGTTTGAAAAAATTATTATGTGTATCAGAAAACCACATCAATGATTAAATGTCAATTTTTTTTGAAACTCATAATTATATGATGATCACAAATCATGTCTTTGAATCTTCTATAATTGATGATTGTGGATATTTCATTTTAGAAAATCACTTTATTTTACATCTTGTTGTTTAGAAAACTATTTACATTAATTTACCACCCAATTAATTCCCCAAATAAATTTATTATAAGTATTTATTAAATTAGAAACATTATATTTAAATAGTTAACACTAATAAGGGGGTGAGGGGAATACAATATGATAGTTCTATGAAAAGAAGAAAAAAAAACATGTATTTCTTGATACTTATCCAAGACTTCATGTTTCTGATCTTTGAAAAACTTCTTCCATGAAGGGAAGTGAAAGAGCAACCCAATATATGACCCACAACGATTAATCAACAAAAAATACAGATGTCCACATGATGAACAGAATAAGTCACCAGCAAAAATAAACTCCATCTGCTCACCCCTAGTCATGATCCAAAATTGAAACCATTAGGATGAATAACATATTAATGAACAAAAGCCCACTAAGTGACATAGAGTATACTCCACATCAATAAAATTTAGATAAAACAAAAACACATAAAATATTAAACCACTATAAAATACCATCCTTGGGGAACAAAAAATTGAGTATAGAAAGATAAAGAAATATCCCCCGGGGAAGTATAGTAGATACACATTAGATCTTCATCAAGAGGAAAAAAAACCCAAAAACATGATTCAATCCTCCCATCTTCATGAGGGTACCAAGTCCATGAAAACCCAATAATGACCTATCAACCCCCTGAATAAAATTATCCGTAGGATAGTGATGTGAAGCAACCACATGAAAACAAAGATTCAAGGATTCCATATGTGTCTGAACAAAACAACAAAAAACACCAAATCTTAGAGGAAATAAAATATTCTAATAATGGTAAAATAAACCATTCAGTATAAATGATGGAGAGGTTCCCAAATTTAGATCAGGAAAAAAAAGAATCCATAACTCATTTCCATGGAATATATTTGATGTTGAGGTTTGGTTCCTTCTTAAATTCTGAAATAACTATAATAAACATCCTTTTTCTGTTATTAAGGTATATATCATCAGTCATGAAACCATATTTTTATTTTCTAATGGTAGTTATTTCATTATTATCCATCAAAGAATCAAGATCCCGTAGTATGTCTAATTTATACTCTATTAGAAAAGAATCCCTATACATTGTATCATTTTTATAAGTAGGACTTGAGGATGCATATGAGTTAGAATTGTCATATGAATATGAGGATGTCAGAAATTTTTTAGTAGGCATGTGTAGTAGGGGTATATAATTTTATTCATTCATCTTAGAAGCTAATGAGAGCGTGAAAATTTTCCCCTCAATAATAGCATTGTCCATACGTTTTTGAGTTATTCTGGAACTCAGAGTGAAGAACCCATCTATGTCCGTCATTTTGTTCTTTCTTTTATAGCTCAAAATTTAAATAATTTATCCCCAAGTATATGAAACTTGGTTAATATTATGAAGCGGATTCTATCTCAAATGGAAGAGGAAAAAATAAAATTAGAAATATGCATATTTTATGATAGTTTTATGATGCTTTTAGAGAATAATTTCTCAGTATACAAATAAATCATGAAATATTGTTTCCAAGAGAACTCGTATATAATCTTAAACACATATCAATGAATCCTAATTGATTGGCCCCAAGATATAGGCATGAATTGATAAAGTAGCACTAGGATAATCTATATTAAGAATTTATTCATCCATGTACATCACTATGTGGTCCACCTATTCTTTTATATAAAAATAATGATGGATAAATGTGACACCGCATTGATTATCATAAAACTAACATGATCAAAATAATGAATACGTATCCACTATACCATATCAATTAATATTTTTATATATTATGAGAAGATTCTAATTTTTTCAATATTGAATATAGATCTAGATAATCTAGTTTAGGGTCAAAAAGTGAAAACAATCCCATAAAATCCATCCACACAAGGTATTGAATCTATTAATTTAATGTGAAGATACATGGTATTGCTAAATCCACCTATATCATCATGGGTATAATAAATAGACCCTTTTATTATTTCAAAGATTAGTTTTTAGATGTATTTATATATGATATGATTTTATATTCCATGTTAAATAAAGAGAATGAGATCACTTGAGGATTTTTATGATTTTTTATTGATAAGATAAATTGTTTGATAAATGTTCTACAAATTAATTTTGGTTATAAGAAAATTATTCTTATGGTTATATAATGTCAAGAAAGTGTATATATATTAATAAACTAAAGAATGAATTTTTTGAATGTTGGCCAGAATAACCTTTATGAATTATATTGATATATTTCTATATTTGGATTGATATTATTGATTATTGGTGTATACTTTATGATTTTTTTCAAAAAATCACACCATGTTATTTTTATGTGATAATATTTTCTTCTGGAAAATGAATATAAGGAAACATTTCAACAAATGGAAGAGAATATTAGAAAGTGCACATGTACTTACAGTACTAATTACTGTGTTATGTATTGAAAAATATAGATATGCATAAATTATCTTACTAAGATGATTCCTCATAAATAATTATATTTATATACCTTATGACTCATCAAAGCTAATGGTTCATGGGAAAATTTACTCAAACTCATGATTTGTAGTCAATTATAGTAATGATTTTATAAAATATATTGAGGAATTATATTTATGTTGAATTGGGTGATATATATATTATTCATAAAATATTAATGTGTATATTAATTCAGAAATAATTGAATATCCACTAAATATGTGGTTAGATATTATTAATTATTATGATTTAACAATACATCACCATGTGAAGAAAACAAATAATGTGAAAATGATATACGTAAAAAAGATCAATCTATAATATTTAAGGTGAGGATAAAAAATTTCCAATTTATATATATTTATAATTGATAGATCATAAAATCATGAAGAATGGGGAGAGATATTTTCTTCCCAAAATTAGTGTTTAACCATATATCCATGGGAAGACTAAATTAGTGGAAACAAAATATTTTAAATTCCAAAATAATATGACCATTATTCTTGATTTATTAATTGAATAATATAGAATGATTATGTTGAAGAATCATGCATGTTTCCCATAAATAACTTTCATGAACAATGATCTATTGGAAAATATACAATTTTCATCATTATTTATTCATCCTAGAAGAACGATGATATAAAATGTTCTACAAAATAAATTCAATTGGTAAATAATGAAGGGTGATAATGTAGAGTCTCTATTATAGTGAAAGAAATATTAGCAAGGTAACAAATATTGAAATATGTCGAATACAAAATCACTCCCATTACACATTATATGATGGAAATGGTAAAACATAACTATATAATTTATAATTGGAACCCCTAAAAAATATAAATCAATAATTATATATCAATTCTTTTGGATCACCATAAAAGATAGAACTTTTAAATTTTAATAGAGAACATTTTTACAGAGATTATATTTCCGGGATTTACTTTAAAGAAGTGGAAAATTTTCATGGAGTTCTACATTCTATTGCTTCTAATCATAATCTAAAGTGTGCTATGATGATCTAAATAATTCTTCAGCAAGTCCTAGATGTAATTGTTTTTTATAGTACTGATTAGAATCCCAATATAGGTGGAATGTATGAGGCTCCATTAAAATAATATATTGTGCATTAAGATCATGTTCAATCGATTGAAATGGTTTTTATAGAAAACATATTTATTTAATAATTTTTTCATACAATCGTATCATTCACTCAAGCATTAAAATCATTCCTTAAAAATATATATATTTATTATTTATAGAAAATGAATATTTGGGGAAATGTCTGGGAAAGTGTTATTTTGGTACCTATTCTAGATAGAAAAATAGTAGAAAAAATACATATCAGATTAAAATTACATACAACAAGATCAAAGTCATCAAAAATTTTATTCTTACAATCACATATGAAATCTAGAATTAAAATTTTGAAAGAAGGTATTCTAATGAATTTCCCCAAGGGAGTTTTTTGTGAGATTTAAGAACAAGTGTGACTTGATCCCTAGGTATATTAGAACCATCTATATTTTTTATGAAGTTGGAATGGTGTCATATTACATGATGCTTCTACCAAAACACTCTCAAGTTCAGGATGAGTTAAATTTATATCTATTGAAGAAGTATACACATGATACTCCACGTATACCGATCTCAGAGGTTTTACATTGGATAATGATATTTACTATGAATATAAACTTCTATAAATCATTGATCATAATGATAATGTTTTAAGAATCAAGACTAATTACCTAGTTAATATTATTGTGAGTAATCAAAATATATATGAATCATTTTTGGAACATAAGAATGTGTTAAAATATTGATACCCTAATCATTTTTTATCTGAGTGATGGAATTTCTAGAGAGAAGATCATTTTAATGGGAATATAATGTGACAACATGATATTTCAATAAATATTTCTATGTTTATATTTAATATTATGTTGAATTTGGGTATAAATACATTTAATACTTAAGAATATTTATTATGTAATTTTCTTATCATATAAATTTATGGGTTAAAATAGAAAATAAAATATTCAAATTTTGTTGATGGAATTTGATAAAATTTATTCCAAATTTAGAATCAAGCACACAAAATTTTCTAATGATTCCAGATTTATTTTTGGGTATACAAATAATAAAAAATGTAAAAATCACATTATATAGATAAGGTAAAAACATCTTTACTAGGTCTAGGCTAATCCAAGAGATAAGAAAATAATTTGAAATAAATATTTTCTATTACCACATTAATGTAAATATACGAACTTAGCAAATCACATAATTTAATATATCATCATATGGAATTATTTTTCATGAGAATTTATTAAATATATTGTAAAAATTTATGAAATTCCAACTCTTTCATCTCTCCCACTTATAAAAAGACACCCCTGTATTTACTTCATTTCATCTGATGGGGAAATATAAACTAAAAAAAAGATAAATATTCTTATTTTGAACATACCAATAGAATAATTATAGGATATTACATTCTTACAATTTCATTTCAAGGTTCTTTAATAATGGATCTAATGAAGGATTACCAAAGAAAAGATAATCTTCTTATCTATACTGTTATTTTTTCCTTATTCTTCCTCTTAAATATATATAATCTATCATTAAATAAAAAATTCAGTATCTTAAATATAAAATTTATTATTTTTATTATTTAAATAATATTATCCACACTATATTCTATAAAAAAGGGACAGAATGTGTCACTCTTTCATATGTGTGGACTACCACCATAACATTTCGATAAAATTCTTTTTTCCTCCCCATCTTAATGGTTGGTTATTATGATAGGATGAATATTACTATTATTTATTTATATTATATATATTCTTATAGAATTATTCTAAAATACCTACATTCTTATAATATATATATAAGAAAATGATAATGTCACTCATACATATATGTGGACTACCACCCCCACAAAGTGATATGATTATTTTTAGAATATTCATTTCAATGATAGTAGTAACGCTAGATGTTAAAAATTATATATGACATATATGATATAAAAATGATTATTTAAAGGTGAATTACTGTTTACTTTTATTTCATTTTATCCTTTGAGAAATGAAAACAACGTTCCTTTGTATGTATGACCTACTTTATCTAAGAACATTGAAATATGATTTTTATATTTAACATGTATGGATGAATATATAAATATATATTTTAAATATATATGAAATTTATATAATTATTAATTTTATTTAGATGATTTATCTATGATCAATGTAAATGGAAAAAACTTTGGACAAAAATCCTTATGAAAAAAAATAGTTAACACCCATAAATGATGAATTTAATAACGAATTATTTTTATATTAATGATGAAATTTTTTAATTTTATCATATTTATTATTATAAGTATGTAAATTATTCAATAATAAATGTATAATTCATGTAAATTAATTAATAATGAGTTTATAATTATTTTATAGAATATCAAACTTGTGGTATGTTATTCATGTTACAATCACATTATTTATCAGGATTGTTTATGATTATGTTTCAATTGATGAAACTTTATGATCAAAATCCCAATAAACTCATTAATTTTATTTTCATTTTTTAATAGATTTATTTTTTTCATTTATTCTTCTCATATTTATGTATTCAAGATAATGAAATAACAATTTTTTTAAAACCTAAATTTATTTCACAATTTTATCAAAATAAAATTTCCATCAATATCCATGTTTCTAAATATATTATAATGAATGTTATTAATATTTTCATATGATATTTCAATGTCATTTTTAACGATGATTTATTTTTAATTTTTTTTTAATGAATCAACTTGTTGATTTCTGAATGTGACAGTTTTTTCATTCTGCTGAAAAATTGGAAAAAATATTTTTTTAACAAACAAAACATAGAAATAATTTCCTACCACCATGATCACTGAACACATTAAAGAATACATTACATGTATTCATGATTTTATTGAAATAAATTTTATTCCCTCATGTTTGGGAACTGTTTTTTAATATGAATATGTATTTTTAAAGTGAATATATTATATTCCACATGAAATGTTCCAGAAATATTTAGATGTATTTTTTCCAGTATGATTTTATACTTTCATATTATATATCAATTATTGTGAATATTATCAAATGATAAAATCTAAATTCATTAAATAAATGTAAAATGATAATTTTTTTGAGATGATTTTAATAAGACTATCTATTTCCCATGAATAATTACATTACAATGAATCATTTGCAGAACCTGATTATTTTCCACAGATTATCCAGGGATGATATTATGAAATTATTGTGAAAAAAATCCCTTTTTATGGTTTATGATATTTTGGAACATAAATTTCTTAATCTCGTTTTTTATTGTATATCCTAAAATTATATATTCCTCCAATGAATTTTTTATATATGGATATTTAGAGAGACAGTAATGACTTGAATGGGTAGTAAAGTCAGTTAATTAAGAGACTTTGTCTAATAAAATGGTATTGGGAGTGAACCATGACTAAGTATATATTTGAATGGTGAGTGAACCAAATCCACAATCATATTCTTGGAAATGATAATGAACGGAGGGAATTATTTTCTGTATTATGTATATTCCACAAACTTCTATCATATGCCATTATCATTCTCCCCTGGATTTTTTTATTTGATTTCATTATGATTCATGACATATATACTTCCAATTTATATTCCATAATAAAGATTTATGATGTATTATATGGTGGTTATGGTTTAAAAATTATATACCATTGTTTCATACCATTATGATCATGTTACTCTTTAGTGTTCATTTATATATCAATTTTTACCATTATATAGTATTTATATTCCACAACCTTGTATTTTATTTCCCTAGTCTATGATGAATGTTCGTATGTATGATTTTATAGAAAGGGGTTGTATTAATGAAGAACTATGCGTGAAATAATGTTGATATCTTTTGAAAATTATTTTCATATATCCAGTCATCCAAATAAAAAAGATAAATATGATTCTAACTTGTATTTTATTATTATGTATTGAATATTCATTTATTAAGAATATATATATATATTTATGAAATATATTGGATATATATAATAGAAAAATATTTATGAGACCTGAGGATATGTTAGATTAAGGATTCTCCCACCGCTATATTCGGTACAACCTCATTTGTGAAAACACTCCCTAGATGCAAATACTATGGGGATAACAAGGAATCCCAAATAATAACTTCACATCAATAAAGATTGATTATTTCCAACTTTTATGATAAAGTATTTTTCAGATAGATCTAATAAATGAGTAATTTAGATTTATCAAAAATAACTATCACTAGTTCTCTCTGAATCATGGTAAATCTAAAAATTATGTGGTTATAATTTTATTCCATAATTATCAATTATTTCTATAATCCCCATATTCATTCTTCAGAAACGTGCCTATAATTTCTAAAATTGAAATTATTTTTGGATTTTTTTAAAAAAATCTTGCCAATTATTTCCAAACATTTCACATCAAATATGGAATCATTTTCATTCATTTTTATACCATAAAAAATAAACTTCAAATCAATCATTTCAAATCAAGATAATTTTCTTGAAATCATTGATTAATTTTTCAATGTAATTTTCAAGGTATTTTTTCGCAACCCATGAAATTAAAAATCATTTCTCAAGAAAATCAATTAATGATTTATAAATAAATTGTAAAAAGTTTAAAATAATGAAAAATATATGGCTTTAATTAATAAATAATTATTTGAAAAACCACCTACATTAATTCATTTAACCAATGATTAACCAACATGAAAGTCACACCTAATGAGGTATTTAATGATAGGATTGGCCAAAGGTGAATCCTAAAATTCCAATTAAAAATGTAAATATCTAGATTCGTCAATAAAATTTGAGAATACACTACTATGGAAGAGGGTATAGAGTGATAATGGAGGATCCATGACCAAGAGATATTACACTTACTAGAAGAGAAAAATATCCCCAACCACCACATTGATCATTGATAAAATCATGGATTTGACATCCAAAATCATCTCTCAATAGCCTATAAGGTGTTCTATGTTGTATTAAGTTCTTGGATGGAGTTTTATATATAAACATGATATTTAATAATGTGGAATTATGGTACAACCCTAACAAAAACTGTCCTTATTGACATCACTGACTAGATGGCCTCCCATACCTACCCAGTTTCTCTAGGAAGAATTTCCAGGCTAGGAGAAGATGCATAAGTGGGATTGTGGATCTCTCATGACAACCTGTTGAGATCCTATACGAACACCCTTTTACCAACCTTCAATTATCCAGTCAATACCATTCACCCGCAAGATAGTGGGCCTCATATAACTTTTTATAATACAAGATCATGACATCTCTGATGAAAAACCCCCTTACCATGTCCCAACCACTAAAATATAATAAAACCCTCAAACCAACCCTTCTAAAATCCCATTCAAGGGAGGATACTATAATGAAAATTAATAATGGAATGATTAAAACAATATAGGGATCAATGTACGATTAAAGATAAACATGGTTATTTCAAGGTCTATAAATAAATGATGGTAATGGGTTGTTAGAATCTCCTCACCACAAATACATTCCTACACTATAAATATTATCAAGAAATATAGTACATGAAGAGGTGAGGACACTCCTATATCATCAAATACCTACACTACAAAGTTTCATCTGAATCAATAACATCAATCCAAATCATTTGATCCAAGGAGATATATTTTCCATTATAGTCCCACATCTAGAAATCAATGATCTAAAATGATTTTTCAATCACGGAAATTTTTGGTTTCATATCAAGGTCCACTTGACCCAATACATAACAAGGGTGGTAGAGATTCATCTTGATCTGCGAAACATGGGATACATTTTTGATTGATGACATATGCCATTGAAAATTATAATTGTATTTTACTTAAACAATATTCTCAACAACCTTAAAGAGTTCATCATATCTCACTGGTAACACTCCATATTTACCAAACCATCAATGATAAGGACAAGTTGACTCTATAAAATACACATGGTATGTCAACAAAAAATCCCATTAGTTTTGAATATGATAAAAATAAGTCATATATGATCATTATCCAGTCACCAATCATTGAAGAATCAAATGAATAATTTTCAACAACGGTTGGAAGAAACTATGACCCCCTACGGATGATTCACAAATCTAAAAAATTTGATATTTAAGAGGATGTATAAAAATTCACTAAAGGGGGAAAATATTAATGGATGAATAGTAAATATTATAATAATATAACTCATCCAACCTCATGTATAAATCATAATATGATATGAATACATGGAAACAATTTTCAATCATGTTCTCAATAGTCTATATAGAATTTTTTATCTAGCCAATTATAAGAGGAATTTACATTATTCCCTACATTAAAATGGATAACATTACCTCACGGAGGCCACATACGAAAAACATTATTTAAACTCGGTATCTAGATTGTAATATTTTATAGATAGAAATCCATAAATTATGAAGAACTTCACCACATTCTTATTTCACATTTCCTCACAATTGATCTTATCAAGAATTTGAATAATTTTAATTGATTTAACCATTCAACGAATAAAAACACAAATATCAATGTTTACTCAAGGTTTACAAGGACACCAACCACAAATTCTATAGATGTCTCTTACAGCATCAATATAGGATCTCAAAGTGAATATAGAAGAAAAGATGTCTACAGATTGTCCAACATGATATTATATCAAGTATAACAATGAGAAAAAAAATCAAAAACACTATTTTCCCATAACAAGCTAACATAAATATAGAAATATTTTGAAAATAATATTTTTTGTTCCTCGGTATACGTCCCATCGATATTGATGATAATATACCATCAAAAACAATATTTATTGGAATTAAAATGAAAAGCATAATCATGATGAAATATATACCACTAAAATATGGGGACCATTCACTAATAAAATCTCAAAAATATAAATAATTAATTATTACATGAAAATCATCATCAAGACATTGTTCTAGGGGATTCATCTCGATTAGCGTGGATAAACTCTGAATAATCGATAAAAAAACCTTAGTATCATCCTTTCAGACTCATTAAAAGAAAATGTCTTTATAGATCTACCTAATTCTTCTTCTAGAAAAATAATTTCAAAATTTAGGATAATGTATTTCTATTCAAAGTATACACAATGATGTTTAAAATTACTGGTATAAATGAAATTTCACAGTTAAAAGACTTTACAAACTCCACCCATCACCTCTGCCAATGGTTTATTTCTTTTTTGTAAGAATATATTAGTAATTAATTTTTTAAATTTTTTCTCAAAAAAAAATCAAAGGGTATAATTCAAAATATTAATAAAATTTATTATTAATTTGAGTTTTAGGTCATTTGTGGGATAGTTCTTCACATGAGGTTGAAGCTGATGTGGTACATAAGAAACCATGTGATAATTTTTTGAGAAAATGAATCCCAAACATCTACCTGATGTATCAAATAAAATTAGTACAGTCCAACCCATTTTGTGGATGAGGCAACAATAGAAATGTATCCAAATGATGAATGCAGTTACCAATTAAAGCATAGTATTTTTATTCCCAAAAAAATCACTCCATCCCATGTGATAGAGTCCAATGGAAAAAAATCGTAATGCATCCTTTACAAACCATTGATAATATAATAGAAATGCCATGATGTTATGAATCTCAAATACATTCCATGGTTATCATTATGACATAATAGATTACACTTTCTCAAAAGAAACTAAAATAAAATGTTTAAAATCATGTCTCCAAATAAATTATACTGAGCAATAAAATAATTGCATTTATAAATCATGGAATAATGTCCACAATTTCTCTTGATGTACAAATTTACTTTAAAGTGACACACATAATCCTCCCTTTAATTAGAGTAATCCAAGATGTCATCCACTAGTAATAATATATGTATAATTACCACTATAACTATAATTACCCTCACTATTCAAACATAGAAAATAATTATAAATATATATTCATTACATAACATAATAGAACCACACTCAAATAGATTGGGTTTATTAAATTTAGAAATAAGGAAACAAAAATAACTAGTTCTGTAATCATCAATATCATATCATGCATATTAAATTATCAATTGAACAATTTTTGAAAAATAATACTTAATTTAATCCATTATGTACTGGGAACATTATCCCAAGATAAATGACATCACCAATGATAGTTAAGGGAAATGAAGGGATATATCAATCCTAACATAAGAATGAGGTAATAAGAACATGAATATAACATATGAAAATTATACCCTCCATATAAATCATCAAATCATTGATCCATAGAATATATTTGATATATTAAGAATAGAATAATTATAAGATAAGATGAGCCATGAGAGATTAACATTATAATAATACATGAAATATGGCGTACACATAATCATAGAAAATCATTTCCTAAGAAGTTAAGGGACTATCCCAAAACTGTCACCATTGAATGGGATTACAAACAAACCATCATAGTATTACGGCTTCTCTCCCATGACTATCGCTATAGAATCTGTTTTCACATACCACATTGGGTACCCTAGTATCCCAATAACTAATTAAATCCTAACATGTCCCGAAGATAGTTCATGATTCCCCCAATTTGGATACTAGTACCTAGAATCAGGTAAAATGATAGTGTGAATGAATATGAAATAAGAAATTTAAAAGAAAGATAAAAAATCTTTATGCACACAAATGAATCTCCATAGAGGGACGAGTTTTAGAAGTCATAAAAGTATAAAAATCCAAATTAGAACATCATGTACCTAAAATTAGGATATGATCCTATGTCTCGACAGACATAACTCACCACTCCCAAATATCAATAGCTAGAACCACAAAAAGTGTTTCATTTCCCCTACATGAACATTGAAGGAGATAATCCACAATCAACGAACAACAGTATTATGGTGTGGGCTAATAATCTTGTCGTGTTTCAAAAAGGATTCAATAATAAATTCCCATTTAATTATCCATATAATAATTTCAATTTTAAATAAATAGATATAGAATTTCAATGAAAAATTTAGAGAAAACATTCTTTATAGTTCATATTATTGATACACATTTAAAAAATGACTTAAACAAATTTTCACACACACACACACATATATATATATATATATATTATAAATTCTAGGGTAATGTAAAACAATTTATAGTAAGAAATAGAATATATTTTAAATAGTAAAATGTAGAAACATTATAATGTGTCAAAAGGTATGATGGTTACAATCTATATGATCCAAAAAATCTCGAAAGTGAATAATGGAAATATATTTATAAATATACATTTGACATTATCCATGTGATCTTCATCCCCATACTTTAGTGATGTGATGGCATACACTAAGTGTTTTTTTAAACGTCAATGTCTAATATCCTAATTACTAAATAACTGACTATTCTTTCATGTGATATAATAAATATAAATAATGGAAAATTTATTCTAATAATATTTAATATAAAACTCAATATAAAAACCCTTTAATAAAATCCAATTTTTATTTGAAACCCTGTAAATGGATATTTAATCCAAATACGCATTTTTAGCATTAAACCTTAGAGTTTCTGTCAAAATCATTTTAATCCATTTTTTCTAAATAAATATTTTCAAAAAAATCCAACAAATAAATATCAAAATTTAATTTAAAGAATTCAAATACCACAATTTAAATTAAATTTTAGAAACTCAACATATTTCAATGAAATTTGGGGTTTCTCAGATTTTATCAATTTTACCTCCAAATAAAGTTCAAGTCATCAAAATAAATTTAATTTGGTTGTAGTAATGAATGATAAATGAGATTTTAAAAAATATAATTTAAATAAAATAGATTAAATTAATGGAAGAAATTTATGGATAAATAAATTTGACAATCAATACGGAACAAACCGAATCAGGATCACATAATATAAAAAAGAAATTCGCACAATAGATTTCTCCCACTATGATTGTCGAAAATAAGAATCCATGAATAAAACCTAGTTCTGAGATCCAGAACAATTATTTTAACATCTTCCAAATTCCTAAAGATACAAAGATCCATATGGAGGGAAAGAGACAGATAGTGTGGGACAAAGATAATGGGATGTGGAATCTAACTAGGAGAAGAACGAACATCACACACCTAGGATAAATTCACATTTAGAGGGGGGGATGTGGGACAAATAATTATCATGGGAGATCACATAGATTAGTAAATCATTATAGTGTCATAAAATCACATATAGACCTTGTCAAATGGTTTCTATATTTTTAAAATAATTTTCTAATTAATTATTTCCTATACACATGGTTTCCTTGAAGAGTAACAGAGTTTAGGAAAACTATGTGTTGTAGACATTAATGCCTTTTTTCACAGTTCCCAGTTTTTAATAATTGTTCACACAATTGGTTAAACCATTTTCCATTCATGGAAAATCCCAAACGAAGGATTAGATGGGTTTTTATAGTATATCGCATGGTATAGATAAACCCACTATCTTGTCTCATCTACATGATAAATTAAAAATATATTTTTTTGTACTGATATGACTGGATTTGGAAAAATGGATTTTTCTTGATGAATTTTAAATTAAAAATTCTAATAATTTAAACATCTTCGTTTCTAAAATTATTAGTGAAAAAACAGAAAAATAAATATGAAAATTCATAGATAAATTAGTTTACTAAGGAACTAATATTTATGCATCTGTGTAAAATGATCAAGAAACACATCCCACACCCATTGAATGGATATATATAAACCATAATTATTTATTGAATAAATTTTGTGAATTATGGATTAATTATTTTAGGTTTAAACATGTGTATAACTAACATTGTTTTAAAAAATGCTAATTTTGTCCTCTCTCTCCCACATATCAATCCCAAACACCATTTTCCATGTTTTTCAACAATCAAAACTAATTATTCTAAACAACATGAAAAAATAAATTATCCACATCCCTCCATTATTCGAAAAATTTTCCATTAGTTATAAATAAAATTAAAGAAGACATTTCATGCAATCTAATAGGTGATACCTATAGAACATTTAACATTAATCATAAAATGTTTTTATTTTATTTCATCCCCAAACCCCTTAAATTATATTTATATCATTATTTTTAATGACCTAAAATTAATAGAAATAATGATATTTTTTATGGGCAGAAACTGAAACCGAACTCACTTTAATAACATTTATTATTAAATTATCGTTCATTTCTATGGTAGAGTACTGCCTTGAAAACTAATGTTGTTAGTTTTTTTCCATTACCACCTATCAAGGTTATGAATAATGAGGGATATGATATTAATATACAGTATTTGTAATTTATTTTACTATATTATGATTTTTGAAATGTAATTTCATTCATATCATCATGAATTTAATTTTATGGGAATACTATAAAACCATTCATGTGTACGGCGGACTACTGCCACAACATGCAATGTAATTCATTCACACATTAAATGGAATCTGTCAAGGATGGGTTTAATAAACATATGTGATATATATTAAATTAAATTTAATATATATTATCATATTTAATACACTATCCATTATTTCAATTCTATAGAAAAATAGATACCATGTTCATGGATACCTATGACCAACCATCTCTATGAATGTTGTATTTTATTTTCTACATATAAAATATATGAATAACTATAAATATATTTATAATAAATATATATCATATTTTTATAGTTTTTATCATTAAATAGATGATGATATCCTTATAAAATTTGGAGTACCATAAAAATAAAAAACTAAGAATTATATTATAATTAAAGTTGTTATTATACTAAATGTTCCATTAACATGGAATTGAAAATAAATGGGTAATATAAGTCCACAAAAAATGATATATGGAATGATATATATGATTTTAATTTAGTGATAGATTTATAATAAAAATATATTTATTATACAGGTATATGAAATTAGTATGGTGAATGTCAATACTTATGGTTAGAGAATTGATAATCTCAATTTTATTTTGGAGAGACATATTCAATATTTCCCACATGTTATTTAGTATAGTGTATATAATAATATTGAAATGATATATCAATAATATACTAAATTTATTTATAATTAATAAATACATTTTTTTTATTATTTCAAAAGAATATAATTAAATTATTACTCAAGTAGTTATTGATGTTTTTTTAAAATTTCCTTATTTTAGAAATATATCAGGTTTTTCAATTTTATATTTTTTGATGTGTATATAAAACCCCTATTTCATATAATATTATGAATTTTTTCATCTTCTCGATGTTATATGTTTCCTTCTATTCTCTTATTCCATGAGGTTTATAAAACACACATACCAAATTGGTAATGGTTTGTTACTAAAGTCTCACAATTTATTAGGGACGTTTGATATTTTTCATTAATTGATGAAATATTATAATCCATCTATCCACGATTTTCTTGACAATTCCTCCCATCTAGTTATTCATGATATCATAATAATTTGTATAAATTCACCACTCATTGGTAGTTAATATAATTAACCATATATTTATATGTAAATAAAACATTATCTTTAACTTTCGTCATATATTTGTTATTATTCCCAATCTTGTTTTTAAAAGTTATTTTCAAATGTATTATTAATCATTAGAAAATTATTTATTAAAATTATCATTATACATATTAACTTTTTATAAAAAATATTTTCCATGTGATCTTCTTGTGTTTTTCCAATCAATTTTTTTTATCATGTTTTTTACAGAGGAAAAGGAATGTTAATTCAACATGTAAAACTTGTATAAATTTCACTATGTTCATAACCACCATTTCAGTAATTATTATTTAGAATATTTCAATGTTATTTTTAATGAAATTATTTCTTAATATTTTAAACCTTATTTTTCTAAAAATGTTTTTAAATAAATACTTTTTCAACAATAATTTATATTGAATTTTCATTCAAATACTAAATGACGTTTTCCTCCAGAAATGTTTCAAATTATCTTTTAAAAATATTTTCCATTTTATATGGCATACATTGGTGGTACTCAAGGTTTACTATGGATATGATCTATGGGATAATTTCAAACTCTTTCACAAAATATTTTTTTCTTTTATTGAATTTTTTTTGAAACATGTTTCTCTTCCATGGGTTATATTCAAAAAAAAAACAATTCTTTTCACAAGTTATCAAATTATTACAACCATGTATATTTTCCACATGTTAAAATATAATGAATTTTTTATGATACCCAATTCAGTTCATGCTTTATAATATGATTAATGATTATGATATTATTTAAAAAATATGTATACTATAATTATGTTATATGGGAACCTATATGTCCCTCAATCAAAATGGATATTTATTTATATCTCTCAAGAGATACACATATTTGGAACATGAAGAGAGCTCGGTTCGTTATGACATTTCCCAAACGGAATGAGAACTCAATTATGCAATACTACTATCAAACAGGAAGTGATATAGATTTAGTAATATAGAATTGTAAATGTGAGTGAACTGAGTGAAGTAAATGTCTTTTTTCTATTTGATGGTCTTAGTCGGGATCGTTTACTAATATGAAATGATTATCTATTATAGTTTGTATGTCAAAAAGAAGCCTATATTATGCCAATTTTATTATGTCATTGCTCATGTTCTTTGATTTCAATAAGATTCATGTCTTATTATCTACCATTATTTATATAGAGATTCATAATCATAATTATAGGGTATGTTATCCATTTGTTTTGATCATGTTTTTATAACCCTATGCTCATTTTATACTTACATATCTCCCTTGAATAATCTAACTGAACCTCTGAACTCCCCCTTAATGATAGTTACTTTCAACAGGTTATAAAGATATGTATTATTCATGATGTTTCCAAGAAGGTTTGAATTCATAGAGAACCTAGAGGTGGATAATTTAGATTACATATTGACTAGGATTTATGTTTCCATGATTCCAAAGGCAGTTAAATTATATTGTATTTGGGCGTGAGTTTTATTATTTTAATGAATATTCTAAAAAAATGATTTAATGTCTATTTATTTTATCGTCTAATACTATAGTTGGTATTAGAGTAAAGGTTTAGTTATCTTATGGAACTCGAATTATAATAACATTATGATATACAATATTAAATGTATAATGATAATTATAATTATGAATAATAGTATAAGAATATGTCCATTTATTTTTTAAATGGATAAAGTGATTGGATTACAAGAAATACATATTTATCTAGATTTTACATGTGGATGTGTATTTGGAATATATGTTCATAGGGGTACAAACCTCGAAAAATGTGCAGAGATAGACATGAATAAGAAATGGTGTATGATAATGGGCCTTTCTGGACACCTTGTTTTTCACTCCCATGAAATTTGGTTAGAATAATTTACTAGAATAATATAAACCACCGTGAAGGATTTAAAATGAAGATGTATATGATTGAACTAGAATAAACATATGGTTTTATATATCAAAAAAAGGATTCATCGTGTATACATCATGTTAATTATTTTTATGATTATTTGGATTCTAATTGTGTTTATTATCTCTTACACTATGTTTTTGTAGTTATAGTCATTGAAAAGAACCTGAAAGAACAATGTCAATGCATATTACTATGGAAAATCAAAAAAATCTCCTCTTAAGAAAACAAACGTTTTGGGATATCCAACAAAAACTATTAAAAGTATTCTCACCTAAAATTCCCAAGATATAAATCAGGTTAGACTTCCAATGAAGTAAAAAAAGTAACAACATTATGTGGATTCCTTCATATGGAAACATCCACATTATTTCACTGGGTATTTTAGTGATTTTTTTTAGAAAAATGGATCGGCCCAATTGAAAATATATTATCAATTATTTAATTTTTGGAAGATTAACAATTCATTTTTCTTGTATACTATATGGATGGTGATGCAGGCCAGTGGTGATATCTTATCAAAAAAATGACAAACTAATACTAAATCCTTTAATTGGGAAGAGTTAATGAAATTATTTTTCTATTACTAATTTCTACATATTCATAATAAGAAAATAGAGAATGAGTTTATTGTTTTAATGAATATATATGATGAATAAATTCGTATATATAAGGATTTTTTGTCAAGAACATCCAGAAATACTTCAGGTATTATCTTCCAACATGGATTTACGGTTGATTAATTATATTTCTTCTTATATCCAAGTCTCCAAAAGGAATTAGGTATATAAATCATTAGTAGTTATGAATTGATGGTTTTATGTTTTATAAAATTTGAAATAAATGTAGTAGTTATTTTGAAATATCATTACTCTCAAAATAAAATAAAGTTATATTTAGAATGAAAATATAAAAATCATAGAGGGATGAAGATGATTTTTCCTTTGTGCCCATGCTATGGGAAGAAGAATATAAAAAATTGTGTTCTAAAACAAGTAATTTTTTTAATTATGTAAATGATGACTAGTAGGAAAATTAATTCTGATGGGATGGGATGATGTTAGCTAATAGTGTGAATACAGAGAAATGTGTGAATAATTAACCACACCATGGGAGTGCTTCATGTGTAAGGAGAATCAGAATTATTCCAACCAATTCTCATATCCAATGTTTATGGTTGATGATTGATTTCAATAACCTATCATATTGATGGATATTTTGAAATATTATATGATCACTATTTCTGTCAATGGGATTAAAAATTACAGGGAGAATGTTACACATACCACCCTCTCTATAATACCTAATTTCCCATTTGGATCAAATATACCGATTAATTAGTATATAATTTTTTTAAAATAGTATCAATAATCAACAAAAATGATTTGATATAGAAATAGAAGTAAAATTAACAAAAAAATTTGATGATTTAATTTAATGTCAAGGATTCAAATTCAGTTTTTGTTGATGGGAATGTGCTTCATGAAAATAAAACCATTCTACCTCTAGTGTAATTTGATTTCATATTATCCCTATATTGGATTTAATTTCATAAATCACACATTTATTATCAATGAATTGAATGATACATATGATTTTACAATCCATTCATTGATATTATATCAATGTGATGATAAGTAAATACTTATTATGGAGATTACATATAATGTAGACATCTCAATTTCCATTTAGATGAAAGGTTTTTTTAAAACGCTTGTATAGATACACAACATGAAAATTTTGAATATTTTATAGTAATTTGATGATTAAATTACATATGATTTTAAAAGTCTTACAACCATACATGAAGTTGTGTTATCAATATAAACCATAAATTATACCACATCAGTTTAAAAGTCTCCCACTAGAAATGGCTTGATTGAGTTGTCATATTTAAAGAAAAAACAATAGGAAAAGAATCAATAGAGATTAGTTATTCCATGTGTGTCGACTTGGTGTAAACATGTTCATTTTTTCAAAATGAAATATGGAATGAATAATATATTTATTGATTATCGAGAGATGAACAAGATCATAAGCAAGGAAAATTATTCACTCAAAAAATTCATGAAATTTTTTATCATCTACATGGATCTTAACACTTTTCAAAAATTGATAATCATTATATATTTCTATAATTCAGCTCTAAGAAGTGGGAAATGACTAAGATAAATTTCCATAAATGGAATGGAAAACTTAAGAATATTGTGATTCTTTTTAGTAATACTAATTACCCTACTATTTTCATGGATTTAATGAATAAATTATTCTGAGACATCAATCATCAGTTTGTTGTGATTCTTATAGATATCACTATTGTTCATTTAAATGTTAAGGGAGAAAATTAAGATTAATTGAGATTATTTCTAAATAAACTACTGAATTATATAATATATGAAAATTTTAAAATGCCTTTATTTTAATGAAATATTTTTCATTTTTAGGTCATATAATATCATCAGAGGGCATATCATTTGATTCATCAAATATGGAGGCTATTTATTATTTTTCTAGACCAACCATAGTGATTAAGATCTATATTTTCACAGGTTTATCCATATATTATAATTATTTTGTGGATATGATTTCATGACTATCTAATACAATGAAAAAAGTGACTTAGATGGAAGATATATTTATCTAATTGGATGAATGTGAGAAAATTTTCATTATTCCGAATAGAAGGATAGTAATCCAAACTATTAAAAATTTAACCTATAATGGAGAATTGTTTGTATTCTATAGTGATGCATCTAAAAATAGATTTTGATTCTTTCTAATGTATAATAACATGGGTATATATTTGTCTTTACAACTACTGATGATTGATGATGAAAATTACCTAACTCTCGATTTAGATTTATAATGCATAATTTTTTCTTCAAAAATATCGAGTTAATATCATTACATAAAATTGTGTGATATATATACCGATCATAACATTTTAAAGTATATTTTCAAACATATGGCGTTGAGAATATCCAACAGATTATGGTTAGAGCTGATAAAGGATTTTGATAGCTCAATATATTACCACCCTAGTAATGTAAATAATGTGTTTGATTCTTTGACTTTAAAGAACATTCTATATTTTCCATGTTGAGGATCACAATTGAAAAAATATTTTCATATATTCAGCGAATGGATATATGAATCCTTAATAAGTGGATTAATCTAATCATTACCAATCTGATTATCACTAATCTGTCAATGAGACGATTAAAGGTACATATAATGTAGATTTATAAATTTAAAAAAATATTATAAAGTATAAAATGTTTAATCTTGGCCTTGATGGAATGATATTATTCAAGAATTATGTATATATTCCTTTTATTCTATATTTGAAGGAGTTGTTAGAGTAATCCCCCAACACTTCATTCATTCTTCTTCCTGGAGGAATAAACATATACAGATATTTGAATGAATACCTCTGTTGGGAATGAATTAATATTGATATCAAAGTGTTTGAATCTCAATGTATGGAATTTCAGAAAGATAAGGAAAAATAAAAAAATATAACGAGATGTTTAATCCATTTCCCATACCAATATGGTAATGGAACAACATCATTATGTATTTTTTCATTAGACTCTCTAGAACATCAAAATGACATAATTAATTACGAGTTTTATTATATGACCTTAAAATTTGTCACATTTCAATAGTGTTGGATAAGAATTCTAGATGGGTCATTGTTCCCAAATATATGTTGTGAATGTTCTACGGATCTACATAGTACCACATTCTGTTTTTTCTAATAGGTAAATGAGGGTTACATCAATGTTCTCATGAATTCATAAATAATATCTTTTTGTGAAACTGATTTAAAGAATTTATTCTCATCCCCATATAGACGGTAAGACTGAATGAACCACTTAAAACCTATAATTTTTATTGAGACCATATTCTATAGATTTCAAAGGTGGTCAGGATAAACACATTCCAATTATTGGGTTTTCATACAACAATAGATATCATAGAATAATTCTGATGGATCCTTATGAATCCCACTATGGGAAGTTCAATATATATCTATCATAATGGGATGATGTTGGAGAAAGATTGAAATTGGGGCTAAAGATATCTAATTACATTGAAGAGAATATTATAGTCATTTAGAAAAAAACAAGGACGATCAATGTATCTAGATCATTTTTAGAATATTGTCATTTTGAACAAGAATTTTAATTTAGTGGAAATGAGTTTCTATGAATTTCTCCCTAGAATAAGATTTTGAGATTCGAGAAGAAATGGAAACTAAACCCAAGGTAAATGTGCCCCATTGAGATTATTAGTCTTATAAATATTGTATCATATAACATGGAACATCCAAAAATTGACTTCAAGTCAATAATGTGTTCCGTGTATCTCTCTGGATGATGTATATACTTAAACATTTATATGTACTAAACTCGTAGATCATACAACTAGTGTATGATAATTCTTATGAGGAACAACATTTTGATATTTTGTATTGTGTAGATAAAGTTCAATGATATAAGATAATTAATATAGTCTGTGTTTTTGGAGAATCCTCTAATTTGGTGATGTTATGTGGGAACCTGAAGATATGATGATGAATTATTTTACTCCTTTGTTCGTATTGGTGTGATAAATATCAAGGGTGGGATTAATTTTCATGGAGTAGAATATAAAATTCAATTTTTTTATGATCCTTTTAATAAAATAAAATAAATTTAATTGATGGATTGAATTCCACTATACTGAAATTTGGATTCTTGAATACTCTACACCGCGTTATGTTTTGACTACATAAAACCATATTATTGGTTTTGTAACACACAACACTAGGTTTCTATGAAACTATATTTTGTTAATAAAATTATTTAAACATGATAGTTATAACCTAGATATTAAACATAGTAATATTAATAATAAATACTACTTTTAAAGTGTGATTTATAATGGATTTATATAAGGAATACATATTGATATTGAAATATATAATATTCAGTAAGGTTAATAAATGTTTTTAAAATAATATTTTCTCCAAAGAACATTCTTTCAACCCATCAATGAATGAGGAGAAAATTAATTTTCGACAATTTAATAAATTTATTTTTAAGAAAAATACTTTATATTACAATTAATAAGGACAAAAAATAGACTACGGTGACTTGTTGGCAATTTTATGAATATATAATTTTTTGGATGAGTAGTGGAAAATATTGAAATTTAAATGAAAACTTCTTTATCATCAATTTTTTTCAAGGTAATGCAATATTATTATTTAGTTTTATAATATAATCAGATAAATTATACTTCTATAAATCCAATATATGAAACATTAATCCATTTTACAATGAATATCTATATTAAAATATTTCAGTCTTTTGATCACTTTAACATTAAAAAATTAGTGTCTTAGCACATTTACAGTAAGAAATATTAAAATAATTTATACAACTTGTGGAATTGGAATATGATAAAATGTTTTCCATGTATATAATTTTTAATAACAAAAAATTATTAATCTGGCCTACTATATGTATTAACCACATTATTAGTGAAAACTGTTAAAATTTATCACTTTTATTAAGTTTTCCATGTATATAATTATTAATAACTAAAAATTATTAATCTGGCCTACTAAATTTATTAACCACATTATTAGTGAAAACTGTTAAAATTTATCACTTTTATTAAGTTAAAAAAGAGTTTACCATCAGAGTAAGCATTAATCTTAAGGGGAAATAACATAAGACAACTTGAAAAACTATCGACATTCCATATTTTGACCATAATATTTCATGGATAGGAAATTTTTTATTATTAAATGTATTTTATTGTAAAAAAGTTGGTATTCATAAACATTGTTTTCAAAAATTCCAATTATGTCCTCTCCCCTTCATATATAAGGCAAATATCTATTCCCAACAATTCACTTCTTCAAAAACTATTTTTTTGAAAAATAACAAACAAAAAAACATACATACATAACTTCCATCATTTTATACTCCTTATATTGGTATTAATTCCTTCCGAGGAAGTGATTTGTTTAAAACTAAAAAGAGGTACCTAAATGAAGAGGAAACATTCACCAATGAACAATTTTTTAAATTTATTCCACAAAACAATTAATTTCTTATTATATAATTAATATATTGAACAATATGATTCTTATATATTTATATATATGAATACATTTTTATGTTATGCTTATGAAAAATGGCTACAAACAAATCCATAAAATGGGTTATGAAATCCTCATCAATTTTTACGGTAGACTTTTGCATCGTGAATCAATGTTGTTCATTTTCAATTACATTCATTTAATTTGTGTAATAATGATTTGAATTATATTTATATATTATATATATGATTTATAGGATTCCATTATAGGATTTGAAATTTTATTTCTCACATACATTCATGATTTCTATTTCTTGGAATACGATAACAAAATTTGTGTGTGATGTAGAATAATATCTTGCAAAGCAATGTGATTCATTAACACACTTAATGAAAATTATTAATAAAGGGATAAATAAAAAAAATCTGATATATATTAATTGAATATTATTATTTAATAATAAAATGTAATTTAAATTTAATTCTTATATGAAAATATAAATTTCATTCAAGCATGTGTAAGGCCTACTGTCTCCTTGACAGATGCATTTTATCTTATAACACTATCTTTTTTGAATAACATTTAATAATTATAGACATAACATACAAGATATTAATATATTATATATTATTCTATTGATTATTAATCCATGATAAATTTAAGAGGAAAAAAATATAACAAAACAAAACATATATGAAAAACAAAGAGGTTATTACCAGAAACATAACTTTAACAATGTATTGTTATCAAAAGGTTAATTAAAGGTCATAATAAAATTTAATATTATATGATATATATGAATATGGTTCTTTGATAGATGTATAATAATCTTATATTTGTATATAGGAATTTTTAATGAGTATGATGGATGTCCGGACTTTAGGTAATGGGACATGAATCCTTAATTTTATTTTTGATACACTCATTCAATATTTATTACATGTCGGATTTTGTGAAATATATAATACCAAATGAAAAATCATTTCCTTAATCTATCTTATTTAATTATAATTAATGTTTCTATTTTTGTTATTTTTTCATAAGGATAATGATTCAAATATTACTCATCATGTAATACAGTTTTGTCACAATATCAATTCAATGAGACATATGTTATGTTTTTCACATATATTAATTTTTTACATGTATATAACAAATAATTCATTTATAATATCTTGAAATTTTTCATTCCCATGATATTTTTTGTTTTTCATTATGTTATTCCTTCATGGGTTTTATGATTAAAAGTTACCTAAGAGGTAAGAGTTTACTACTATAATCTCATCATTTAACAGTATTGTTTTTTTTATGATACTATAGATAATATCCTACGATCCATTTGTAAATAATTATCATGAATTTTATTCCCATAGGGGTTTTCATGATAACTTCAAGTGGTGATAAATTTTTTCCACATTATCATAATTAAGGAAATTATGAATTTTTTTTTATAAAATCTGACAATATTTTTTTCATCAGATATCTGTTTTCATTCAAATAAAATTACTAAAAATATTATCCAAAGTGTTTTTAACATATATTAAATTATTTTTAATTTTTTCTAACATTTTCATATTTTTAAAATTATTTTTCTCAACGGAATCTCGAAATTATTTCTTAATAAAGGTACATTTATAAACATTTTATTGCTGAAAAGGAATGTTTATATAACATGGACTATATTTACAAAATTACTCAATGTCCCTAATGTGATTTCATTAAATCTATATTTTCATGATTTGAATGTTAATTTTAAAGAAAATATTTTTCCAAATATTATATAATTTAGTTATTTTTTAATATTGGTATTAAAATGTATTATTATTAAAAAATGGTTTTTAATATATTTTCAAATCGGAATGGATATTGTCCTAAAGTAATTTTTTAAATTACCATTAAAATTTGTTTTCAATGTACACTAATTTTTTTGGCAAAAATCAATCCTTAATAAGGATATTATCTAGCAGTACCATTCCTATTAATACTCAATATTACTTATATTTTGATGGAATGATGGTTATGAAACCAATTTCCCTTCTATATAGTATATACTTATTAAACCTTCTTCTTTTCATGAATTATTATATTAGTATGTTACATGCCTCATATATACAATAAATTATGTGATTAAATGTCTATGATTCACATTTCAATTATTGGGTTACCATATGGTTTGTGATTATGATAATGTGAAAAAAATATGTATTTTATAATTATGTGACATGTGGGACCTATATCTCCCTACAATGAATTGGGTATATATATATATATTTTTATTGGGATATAAAATAATTGAAACCAAAGTGAAATTGATTATATAATAGATGGCTAGAACGTGATGTGAACTCCATTCAATAATTCATAGCTTGAATGTTATATGAACTCGATTAAATATTACATGACTAGAATTGGTTATGAACATGGTACAATAAGGGAATATTCTTCTTTGATGGTGTTTTATATGACCATTTAAAAAAATAAAATTATTTTATATGGTCATGTGTATTTTATAGAATTCAATGACTTAGGTCGTTGTTCTAATATCATGATCATGGTCAACGATTTCCATTTGATTCGGGTATTATATCTATCAATCATTATTCCATGTTGCAGAATCATAAAATTTGACATGTTGGGTATGCAGTTTAGTATCTACACTTTTCTTTTAGTACCCTTATTCTCATGTTATGATTATAGCACTCCATTTCCAAACCTTATTGAGAGAATGAGAACACCCTTTTTTATGTTACATATCCCTAAGTTAAAATGATACGTGTTGTGTTTAATTTGTCCACTTAGGGTTCTTGTCATGGAGAACATTGTGTTAGATAATGTAGTTCACTTATGGGCTATGGTTTATGTTTCAATATTTCTGATGTTTTGAAATTAATGATGTATTTGGGGATATTTATCTTTATTTAAATGAGTTTTCGACAAAAATTATGTAATGTATATTTTTGGAAAGGCTAGGTCCCTACATTCAACTCCAACGAAATTTTTTTCCTACCTATAACTATTAAATCCAACCCCCATTTCTAGCCCCTTCACGTATGAATATTTAAAATTTCAATCCAACACAACCTAGAATATACATAAACTAAAAGAGTTTATCAATGTTTTTCAAGCATACAAGTTCCTACAAGGGATCATTGGTTTCCTAGAAGGATGGTGGATTTTGATGAATTAATTTATAGGAATGATCTGCAATATCATCCCTTTTTGGTAAAACCATTTCATCTCAATTGGGAATAGGTGAAGCTACATATCACATCACAGGGGGAATATTGCATGGGAATCAAAATAAATACAAGGGAACAACTTCACCTAAAATATATAACATTATGGGAAAATTTTTATTTAAAGCAATAAATTGAAAGTATTCAAAAGATTACTCAAGATAAAAATTTCCACAATTAGATATATAAAATAATAAAAAATTGTACATCAATGATACACATAAAATTAAATGATCAGGAAATAAATAAAGGATCCCCATATAACATGTGGATCTCAAGATTCATTGATCTCAAAAAACATAAAAATTGATTCAAATAAAGTACACACACTTATTTTTTTCATTACATTTTATAGTACCTTATATAACTAAATGGATACATTGATAATGACGATCATATGGTAAGAGATAAATTCATTGTATGATTTTAAAAAACTTATTTTTGAAATATTTAAAATATGATCCATATTTTAACAACATTAAATAAAACATGGTTAAAAAATATTTTCAATGTACATATCAAAACATGTTTTATTAAAATTTTCAATGAAAAATATAATGCTGGTATTAATTTGAATTACTATAAAATTATTTAGATATAATCATATATGAAAAAACAACATGAACATTCATTTTTATAAAATAAAATAATGTAAAATAATTTAAATCAATAACTAGTATGTATAATTATTGTAATTGATAGAACAATGGTAATAATACTAGTGGTTATATTAGTATAGGGACTATAAAAAATTATATTTATATATGACAATGGGTGTGCACATGATCTGTACATCCCAATCTAACGGAGAATAGGATAGAATCCTAAATAATAAACCCTATATCTTTAAGATAGTTTAATTATTATTGGAATAATCCATACATTTCTATGTAAAAAAATATATTCCTAGATCATATTTTTCTAACCTAACAGTCTAGTATACCATTAGTATTACGGAAAAAATGACATTTTTCCCGATATCATTCAATTTAATCAACATCCGAAATTTCCAGTAATAATTTCTTGTTTACCCATTTTATTGTTTATGAAACATAACTTTCATTGGAAGAAAATAAATCATGTAAATTTTTTCAAATAATGAAGACTTTCATTTTAATTAATATATCAATTTCATGACTTTGCTTCCAATTGTAATCATGCCCAAAATAAATCAATTCAAATCATGATCATTTTCATGAAATCAATACATAATTTCTCAAAGTCCATTATTAAGGGATTTAATCATGGACACCATAAAATTCCTAATTATTTAAAAGAACAATAAATTCAATGTTTATAAATAAATTAGTGGATTAATTTTTAAAAAAATGGATCTAATTGTTAAAATTGAAACTGATTTCTTTATAGAACTACCTACTAAATTTATATGATTAATAATCTTCCAACCTAATATCCACGTCGATGAAGATGATCAAATATAGTATTGATCGAAGGAAAAACTAGAAAATAATAATAAACTCGTAATAATTATCCACTAAATACTTCAAGATCAGCCACTCTCAAAGAGGGAGTGATTGAAGGAAAGGATAATCCATGATCATTATAAATTCTAATCACTAGAATAGATCCATCACAAAAAATACGATTTCTATTCATGATGAATCGTGGTTATGAAAGCCTATATTATCTATATATATCATCTATGGTGGTTAAAAAAAATTTAACTTCATCTAATTCGGTATATAAATAAAATAATTATTATATAACATGGAATTTCAATAATTCCATGAAGAAACTCGGACCTTATGGAATCCAACTACAAGTCATTGGCCTCCACCATCTAACCTATTCAACATGAAAAAATTTCTTGAACATTGGAGGTCCCATTATTTGGATGGGGTTCCCAGATGAATAAATAATCCATTAGACCCTACATAGGGTGTCCTGTCGTGTTCATGTTGTTTCTTAGTACATCACTCCTCTCACTAGTTAGCTGGTGTCTATCCCTGGCTATCCATTGGGCCTCTTGTTTCACTTTTTGCTATATTACAATTCAAACACTAATCCTGAAATTCTCGACCACCTCCCAACCAATAGAAATAGTATATAAAAACCTCCAACACTGATATAAAATATCAAACATGTGGGAAACAACGAGAAAAAAAATATATCAAATAAATGAATAATGGAATTCGCAAAAAATTAGTAATAAATTTTGTGATGAACAAAACATGGATCATACTTGATGTCTTGTAATAAGATGATATAATAAAATCCCAATATCTCCAATTAATTTTTTAGGATTAGTTTTAGGAGACATAGAACTGTTAAATCAATCACTCTAGATCAGTTATAAAACAATATGTTCACATTTCATGTCTTTGGATGAATACTTAATAGGTACTCAATAATTAAGAAATAATTTTTTTAACATATGAATTTATACCAATTTTTTGACGTTTTTGAGTGAAATATTGAATAAAAGATACTGTTTTGACTTCCTCTCATTCTATTGAGTCGACTTCTTCCATATTTTTCATATTCATAATGATGATAAATAGATAAGAAGAAACTATCATCTAGTATGAAAATGAGAAAATAAAATATATTTATAATTTTCATAGATCAAATTCTAACAAATCTATGGATTAGAAGTGCCAAAAATGGATGTTGGATGCATTCACATGAAAAACCCAATAGCATGTCTCTTACATCATGTTTCATAATGGATATAAACAAGATTTATTTTAGTAATAAATAGAGATTGAACTTTTAGAATTTTTACACTACATTTTATATCAATTTTTTTCTAGTTTGGAGAATAATTTAATTGTCCATCACATCCAATGTTAACAATGATTCTCCTTAGTTCATCTATTTATATCACTGAATGTTTTAATAATGGGGGATCTATATTTAACGCATCTAGGAGTTAGGAAAACCTCAATCTCAAAATGCGTTATTCATTGAAACCATCACTTATCTTTTAGTTCCACCTAAATAATATTTTTTCAATGTATGTTTCTTTATGTAGGGATCACATATATACCTTAAGAAAATATTTAACATAATAAATCAATCATAAAGACATGTAATGTTTATCTTATTAACAAGTTCATATCACCTTTGATTGTCATAGTTCATGTGTACTTATTCATCATTGAAATAAAACAAGTGATGAATGATATATTGCCCAATAAACACTTTTTAGCGTTATTACTCCAATGTAAAATTTTGACATATTATTCCACTACATGTAGTTTCTTGAAATGTATGTTAATTATATAAAAACCCAGAAAATATATACATTGTCTGAATATCATGATGATATCTAATAGTTAGAAAAATTACTTTGACTTAACCCTTGTGGATTCACTAAGGTACTAAAACACTTAAACAAAAGGTAGGTAAACCAATCCTGAATAAAAAACCCATGCTATTATAGAATAATTAGTGACCTGAGCTATAAAATATATATTTTTTAAATCAATTACATAATGTAAAAATTATTATTAAAATAATCATTTATTCCCATTAAGGAAAGCATTAGGTCTTTGAAATATATTAACATAGGAATGTTATATTCAAAATTTATGAATATTTCATCATAATATGACAACACTACATCTACTCTAGGCTTATCATAAGGCAGTCTCATCTCCATTACCTAAGTGAGTGGAATCAAAATAAAGCGTTATGCTCAAGGGCTCAGTAAAAATGCAGATAAGAGATAACACACAAAGATAAAAATGATCGTAATATGTGCATATGGGTTTAATCAAGATATATCAGACTATTATTGCCAATAAATAATAGTGAATACTTCATGAGCCAAGATATAAGTATGAAAATAACATAATAAATAAAACAAAATAGTATGGAATAAATATTCAATAAACAAGATCTGTCGGATCATAACATAATAATATGAATATTCCAAAGAGTGTGGTGTAAACATTAGAATCAAAAAATAAATAATTTTAATAATTTCATAACGAAAATTATGTCCACTCGTAGCGTTGAGAGTGTATCTTATCGATAATAATACATATTCACGTCCTCTTTAGAAAAGAATAACAGTAACTACACTCATTACCTACATTTTTAGAATGGAAAAGTTTCAATTACATAGATGCACAACCTCATGAGAATAAATTTACGTCATCTATACCGATAAAAAACCTTGTGATAATAGATAAACTGTAGTTATACCAACACAAAACATCATAATACTTGATAAACCGAAATTATAATAATATACAAAACATTTTGAGAATAGATAAATTTGAATTGAACCCATACACTACCTTGTGCAAATAGAAAAACCACAATTATAGCCATTCACAATATCATTATTTTATGTTATATAAATCCATAAAAATAAATTATATGGTGGTAATGGTCACTTCACATTAATCCACCATTAATATTAATACCATCTTCTATTGATCAATCGTTATATCATAATGAAACCATGTAAATAATAATGGGATTCACAACATTTCGAATTAGTATCTCAATAAAATTCATTAAGGATGAAAATGATTGAAATAGTACATTTAATAATCCAAAAATTGTATTTAATATGATAAATATGAGGGTGATTAATGGAAAATAATTTATAAGGAAATAATTCCATTTAATAATGTAGAAAATTCTAGGGAAATAATAATATCATCTTTATAAATCACTTTTAGAATTTGAATTAAAGTAGAAGTTACTGATCACATTAAATTTCAATTTTTTTAAAATTTTTTTGAATATAGTAGATATTTTGTATATTAAAAGGAATTTATAGTAAAATATTATATAAATGATATATATTTTATCATAATGAATATTGATATGATAATAACACCTTTTATTATTAATGGATTTAAATCCTTTTTAAAAATTTAAAATACCTTTGTTAAATTCATACTTTGTAAATAAGATTACTATAATGTGAGTTTGAAAATTTTAAAGGAACAATGAATTTAAAAAGGGTTAAAAAATTATTTTGTTTCTAAATATATAGAAGAAAAACATATGAATGGAAACATTTACATGGAATAAAAACCATCCACATAGTAAAACAGAATTATAATTTTCGATGATATACTTTTGAGAAAAAAATTTTATAATGGTATATGATATAAAATAAAAGTAAATTTTAAACCATAGTGTAAAATAATTTAATGTTATATAAAATATTTAGTTTTATGATATGAATCATGGTATAAATAAGTTCATGATGAATAATTTTAAATAAACAAAGGGATTTGGCTTTACAAAATCCTTATAATATTATTAAAAAAATTACTAAAAACTTAATGAGAGTTATTATTAAATGACTATTAATATATAAATATATGAAAGGTATTAATTATAATTTATGGAATCAAAGTAATTAATAAACCAATAAAATATTTTATGGTGTAAAATATTACACATATCATAGGGAGTTGAAAATTTAATTGTGAAACTATAAAAAATATTTATAGAGTAAAAAATATAAGAGAAAAGTATCCCGGAATTGAAAATTAAATATCCTGAAAAATAATAGAATAAAAAAATATAATGACGTATTATTTTAACTATAGAAAATTATATCTGTTTTATGACAAATTTATTGCTGGCATAACTATAATTTGAAATGAAGAATATATACATGTAATTCTGATTTATTTGATTGTGGAGTAACCTTATGAATAGAAACTATAACTATATTAATAAACTATATCATAATATTAATCTTTTTTTTATAATTTTATAAAATTTATTTATAAGTAAAATCAAATATTTAAAAGTTAAATTATATATTTTTAATATCCTCTTTGAGTAATCTTCATAGTATGGAAATAGTTTCACAATTGTTATGTTGTTCATCAAATTTCACCAAGAGAAACTAATGAAAATATAATAAAAGGGATCTAAATTTATTTTTTATCATATTTTGATAACATATAATTTCATTCTACAATATTTTTGGTTATGATCCTTCAGGGTGAGCAAAGTAATTAGAATGCTCTACAATTTTTTCTTAAATGAATAGTTTTATCTTAATTAATGAGTTTTATGTTAGAATTAATATAAGGAAATATTTAAAGACATTTATTGACATATCTAAATAATATATCATCTATATTTGTTCTCTACTAGCCATACATTCTATTAATTTGTTGCCTTTTTCAATTAGGTGGTTAAACCAACCCAAACTAAATCACAACAATTTTAATTGATTATTATAAAAATATTTAGATGTAATATCATTTTACTAGGAGTATAATGATAATTATAAGTATTTTTAGTGTTAAATATCATAATATTGAATAATAATAAGACAAATATAGAGATTAAGAATTTATTAATTAGAATGACGATATTATTGTTGTATTAGTACACCCTTTTGGACAGTTGAATTTGGAACAACTATTTATTATTAATATTGATAAAAGGATGTCTAATTGGAATATTGGTAATATTAATTTTTGAAATAAAATTATATTTAGGAAATTAATACATTCATAAAACCATTCACGAAATGTTCTAAAGAAATATAGAAAATAAATTTCCAAGGAGCAGTAATATGCATGTATACATGAATTATGATGTCATTTTAAATAGAAAAAAAATGTTTAATATGATTTATCATTTTAGAATTAATAATATTTTATAAATAATATAATAATTTACTATATTACATATGAATAATTTCATATTATGCAGTTTATGGAAATGAAAACATGTTGTGTTGTAGAGGTGGTATTCTACACATATGAATGACTAATAATCTCAATTTTCATTAAATAAAGGGGTTAATTATTTCACCATTATTGAAAAAGAACAACTTTTTAGATAAAATAAAATTAATTCCATTATAATTTAAATGTTATTATTTTTATTTATTTTTATTTATTTTATTTACTAATTGTTTTAATAATATTTCTATTTTCATAATAATGGTAATCTAATATGTTTCAACTAATATTGTATTAGTTTTTCAAGTTCAACTAGGTATTGATGTAGTGATTATTTAAAGGAAAATTTATTAGAAAATATTGGGGTATTGAATTAATCACTATTATAATTAAAGGGCTTTGATGTGATTTTATGATCAATATGTGAAGGGGATCATATAAAGATACATAGTTCACAAGAGAGACACCAAAATGAGTTTTGATTTATACTTGTTAATCCATAATATTACAAGGAATGAATTTTATTATTTCCATCATATGAATGGGGTTTTGATTCAATATAATCCCAAATTCTTGAGATTAACAAGTTACACTACATAAATATAATTCCTCAAATATCAAATTCATATTTAATACTTGAGGATAAAACAATTATGGGTAGTTAGGTATTTTATTGATCACATGGAATGTATTTAATTACTATGGTGGTATTATTATGTTTATATAAATAATATTAATTTTGGTTCCCCAGTTGGGTAAGAAAAAGGAAGTCTATATCTATACCATAACATGTGAAATGAGACATATTTTTATCTACATGTATGAGTGACCTATGATGTAATAGATACCCAAAATTTTCATGGATAGATATTACTTCTATGTAGATGAATATTCATTAAATTACCTAATGATTCATACTAAAAACATATTTTTCATGTCTTTTTGGAAACATGGAAACATAAACAATAGGTCCATGATAGTTTTTCAACAACTCCCACATAGATCTTCACAATTATCATATTTTTTAGAAATATAATATATAAAATACTTCTTTATATCATTGTAAGGGAAACATATTAAATGGTGATATATGATTCTCAGTACGCATAATTGAATAATAGTTGTGATAAATTGATTTATAAAAGTTCATTTATTTGATGAAATCTATAATTTTTTATAATAATGTTTTTTATGTAAAAATTAGACCCATTCCAAAATAATAATTTTCCTAATAATGATGAATGTTACATAAATGTTGAAAAAAAACCTAAATGGGATAAATGTTATTGTTTTTTTATTTTTTTTGTAGTCTCATCGGATCTGACATAGATACACCAGATTCACATGTTTGGATTGATCAAATTGAGATGAAGAATATGTCATAGCGATGCAATTTTTTATTGGAATTATTATCATATTAAAATAAACTGACACGAAGATTGGTCGGATTTGATGTGGTTTTGAATATAATAATTCTATAAGTGAAAAAACAATATAATTATTCCATAATTTGGGATAAAGATTGTGAATTCTATGGATATAAGGTTAGAAAACCTTTTATACTAATATAGAATATTATTTTCTAACAAATAAGTTCTCATAAATCATAAATAAATAATGATAAAATTATTTAAAGAAATGTATAAATTGTGATGATTTTATTGATACTAGAAGTCAAGACGTAGTCTCCATTATTTCAAGAGGCACCATACATTTAATTTTTCAGATGATATAATGAGTAAAGAAAATGGGTATTGAAGAAACGCAATGTTAAATAATTGAATTATGGTTCAATACGTTTGATCAATATTGGAAAAGCATCGTAAGGTGATTTCTATCATAATGTTAAAATAAATTCTGATAATAATTTCATCAAAATGGGAATTCAATCATTATATTGATTCTATTAGATTGACTATGATATGTAAACATAGTTATTTTAAATGAGATGAGGTTGATCATCGTAATGTTGTGGGAAATAATTTAAAATCATAATGAGTAGAGAATGAAAGCTAGATTATAATGAGATGAGAAATAATGGAAAATCATAATTAACTAAAAATGAAATGTGTATCATAATGGTATAATAATTAATATAAAATTTTAACGATATAATAAATTAAATAATATCATAAGGCGGTGAGAAAGAAAAGAAGGTAGTAATGAGCTGAGAAATAAATCCATATCATAATGACACGCGAATGAATGTAATAACACAATAATCTCATAACAAAAGGTGGATCATAATGATTATAGGATGTTGAAGGTGAGGAAGATTCATCACATTGAAGCCAAGGAAGATACATTAGACTGAATAAAGTAAAAATATATAAAAAGGGATAGATATAGTAAATAATCATGATATTATAGGAATTTTTTATAGAGTTGAGGAGGTCAATTTTGAAAATAAATATTGGGAAAATATTATAGAAATTTGAAAAGGCTTGAAGATTTCAAAGTTAATTGTTAAACAAGATCAATTATTTGAGTTGTTGAAATTTGAGAAAGTGGGGAATTTTTTTGAGTTGGTCGCATTTCTTATTTGAAGTCACCTATAAACAGTTCCATAGATCATTCAAAAATTTTAATTTTTATATAAGAAAAATAGGCATCGTGTGGATAAAATCAATTGAATGTTATTTCCATACATATATCTCATGAGGAAGATTGGATAGGCGAAAATTTTTTTAATGGATAGATAAATATTGCATTGAGAAGATCTTTTTAGCCAGTATTAATGAGAAATATTATATTCAGTTTCTATGAGGCCCTTTACAATTTTATATTGAGTAAGGATGAATTGTATTGACTTCAACTAATATACAATAATAGATCCATCCAAATCCATCAAATGATTCAAACTGAAATTTTTTGCATTAGTTTGTATAATGTATTTCATCATTTGTTAGACCAATTTTTTTTATATGAAAAAATTTCAGGATAATGGGAGTTAGTATAATACATTCAATCGAGGGATAAAAGGTTTTAAACATGTTTTAACACTAATTTTACTCACACAATCTTAATAATTAATCTCCATTGACCCATGGGAGTGGAAATGGGAATGATGTGGGTTCTCACATTAAGGGAGAACCTTCTAAATCATTTATGCATTACATTATTTACTAATTTTATATGCATGAGTATTTATAAAATTATGATAGGAAATTTTATTTTAATATGTTAAGGGGTTATCTTTTAAAAGGTATTGAAAAATTAAAATAACTGATTCAATAACCCATATTAGTTTTTATTGGATCCATTGGAATACCAATTAGTATCAGAACCATGTTTCTTGTGTTTAATATTTATAATGGATAATTTCAAATTTTAAATAATAGAATAATTCATGGATATGGGGGAAAATTATAATGTATTCTAAAATAGGATAATTACTTATTATAGAACTATTTTCATAGAAGTTTTTGATGGTACTCCAATTTGGAATATAACTATTCTTAATGTTTCCAAAATTAAATGTACTAATAATTGAAATATTGAAGTTAATGGAATGACTTGATATTTATATTTAATCCTTATTAGAATACTTTTATTCAAATTTGGTGGGTCTTAAAACATCAGAGTGTGTATGAGACAATATGGAATTTATTTTTTATGGTAATACTAACATGAATGAAGAAAATATTTATATTTGGCATTGAAAATATGATGAAATCAGAACAATGACGAGGAAACTATTGGGTAATACTTTACTAGTGTAAAATATATTTTTTGAAACATCATTGGATTCATATATTTCCTAGAATATTATAAAATTTTGATGAAACATATGAAATAATTCCCAGATAGGTTATATTTTTAAATTTCCTCTTTAGTATTTAAAGATTCATTTACTAATGATAAATTACATATCTATGTTGTTTTTTATGAAATGAGATAATCTCCAATTCTTAAAAAACATAAAGGTTGAAATGGATTTTTATACAATGATAATGATGGAAATTGAAGATATTAAATATAATAATCACTGTGAAACTGTTGTTAAAGATGAAAATGAGTTGACTATGAAAATATTGTCCCTTATATCCATGAACCATACATGAAGAAGTAGAAATTATGGTGTTACAAATCATGTAAAACTTTTTTTAGTGTGGTGGAATTAGATACGTTGTTATGAGTTTCACCAAGGACAGAATCATAAAAATATGGGATTATTCTGAGGAAAACCCTAAAGTAAAAAAATTATATAAATGTTAAAAAGATAAAATGTCATCCATAAAATAAAAAATGGATAATCATGAGTACAATAGATGTATTTTGACTCAGAATGATTAATCAGACGCATTTGAAAACAACTATTTAGAAGACAAATGTTTAGAAAAAATCATAACCTTTTTTTCAATGTTGAGGAAGGTGAAAACTCCTAAAATACTGGTGATGATAGAGATAAAAAATCACATTGAGAGTATCATCTCAGAACAAAACATCTTGATTTTCTACAGAATAAAAAATATCTTATAAATGAAATTAGAAGTATAATTAAGGGTAGTTAATAAGTTTCTAATGGATTAAAATATTTCTTCAAATATGATGATGAATACATTGATGAGATCATAACATACAAACTAAGAATTATTAAAAAGTGAAAAGAGATTGAGTATCTCAATTAGAAATTGGAATATATAAAAGAAAAACTTATAATGTTTCATTAAAAAGTTTTCTGTTCAAAAATATCCATATGAAGATGAATGAAAATTTCAAAAATTCCTCAAATGTTATTAAAAATACTTAAAATGTTATAGAGATGGTTCCAAAAATGAATCTGGTGAAATCTTCATCCCCCAAAAATTAATTTTCATCTCATTTTTATAACATTTAATGTTCTAAAAAAGTATTGGCAATTATTTTGTGTAAATGAGATGTGAGAAACCTATCACTTCCAAAATATTTGAGAAATATCTCAGGGGAAAGATGATCCTTTCCAAGAGAATGTGAGGGTAGAATGACACTATCAATATCAGTAATGTTTCATTAGAAAAATATCCAACTTCAATAGTAAATCATGATTTTCAGGATAATTTTATTATTGTGTAAACTATGGGAATAACATATATTTACCTCGATGAATATTTTTTCGAACAAGAAGAAATAGTTGATGTAAAAGTGGTGACCATCATAACCCATAGGAAGTTAGAAAATAAAATCTCATGATGTTTGTAACATTCCAGAAAAAAATCATTTTGAATGTGTTGAAAAAGTTTGTCGAAGATTGGATGAGATTGGTCATCATGATAAAAATGTATGAAACTCTGTCTAGAATACTTTTCTTATAGTATAAATTAAATGTATGGTGGAATGATTAATGTTAACGAAATAGATTGTGTTGCTTGTGACAAAATAAATACATGTGAAATGAACAAACTCGGGATTATTTATATTTTTTGATCTTTATATAGGATAGGTGATTTAAAAAATTATAAATATATTAAAATACAAGATATAACAATAGTTACCTTTTGAAATGATAGTTCATTAAATATAAATGAAAAATGAATGGAATAAATTGAAGTAGAAATGTTGAAATATCAAGATGTTTTTTTTGTGGGAAAAAACACAACATACATATTGTAATTAAATTTTTTATGATGTAAAAGAATTAATCTTTGGAAAATATTCATGTGTTAATAGATGTTTCAATTATAGAAAATTTATCTTGAAATGAGATATAACTATTTCGAATCACATTATGATTGGATAATATACCAACCCATGTTACATTAGTGATGATGAAAAAAATAATTTGAGGTTACAAGGACATAGCCACATTTGATAGAACACCATAAGAAACTATCTAATATTTACTTTTTAATTATTTTTCAGAATTTAAACAAATATATCATGATTTTTTTTTGTTACTTGTGAAAAATGGAATATGACTCAAAAATGTCATAGGAGACTTAAGATTCAGTCTTTCATCTGTCTTGAACATATCTATTCAAATTTATATAAACCTAAGAGTTATTAATCTTCCAAATGTGATTAATATTTATTCAGTTTAATTAATAATTTAAATTAAATTGTAAATACCCAGAAATCCCTTGATATTGTTTTTTAATACATGTAAATTTTACGAGTCTATGAAAACTGATGACGCGTGATTCTAAGACCCGGTGTGCCCATAATCAATTTCTGAAGTTCTGTTCGGGTATGTTCCGAAAACGTATGAGTGAGATTTTATAACATTTGAACCGGTGCTTCGAATTGAAATTTGAGGGCACTGTTGAACTCAAAGTGCTAGTATTCACTTAAGAAGACTTTCACTTCGGTGACAGGGAGTCGAGAATAATTTTTGTTTTGGGTTTTTGTGGGAAGTAATAAAATAAAGCTCAATTTATTTCATTTTTAACCACTTGGTGGAGGTTGGGTGGTTGAAAAATCCTCATGGGAGTTGGAGGTGGGACCACCACACCTTAACCTCCCATGAGAGGTTATGTTGGTGGGTCCCACTCGAGCATAACCTTTCGTGAGAGGTTATGATGTGGGGACCACATGAGGCTTAACCCCCTATTAATAGAGGAGGGTAAAACCTTCTTAACATACCATTAAATGGGGAGATACCCCTATACCTTCTTTACCAAAATAAATCCTACTCCCCTTTAATTTAATTTGTGCCAACTCTCAAGCATTAATTAGGGGACATTTGTTATTTAATTAATTCAGTCTTTTGAATTTTAAATCCAACAATCTCAAATAATAGAAAAACTATTATTTTTGTTGGAAATAATTCTTGGTTGGCATTTTTCACTTTTGGTGGATATTAGGAAGAGATTAGCTTGAGAGAAAAGTTCTTCTAATGAAGAATGTCAGCAAAAACCTTCTTCGACTACCTCCATCGGATTCTACTGATGTGGAGTGCCTTCTATAGCCGACGCAGCCCATGATTGGGAGTGTGTGACAAATGCGGAGAATAGAGAACTTCGTCGTTCCCTTTCTGCGACACCATCAATGAACAATGATCATCAATCAAAAGGTTGGGGGATTATTACTTGATGATGTTATACATTTTCTTGTCCTCTTCAATGGTTAAATGGACTTTTTAAAAGATGTGTTATTGTTCATCTGATTTTCATGATGAGACATTTGATACCTCCATAAATGTGTAGGATACGTGCTAACCTAACAGGGCATGACATCCTCCGTTGATTTTTTCTTCTTGTGGAGTTATTCGTCACATCGATGATTCGACAACAAAGAAACTAATGTGGAAAAGAAAAAGGTCACACTACTCATGGAATCTACGGATCATGCTTCCCCCATGGTGCACCGATGCTTTCAGCTGAACATCACCATCCCATGCTGGCCTGAGCAGCACTGAATCGGCCAGCATGTAGCCTCCCGCGAACCTCGCCGGCCTTCACGAGCGCTGCCCGCGTGCCCCGCTGGCCTGCCCAGGCGCTGAATGTGCTCTGTGCGGCCAGCCCGATGCTCTGTTGTCATTCCCTCACCCTACACGCTCCTTGCGCGGCCTCACGGCAACCTACATGTGCCTTGCATGGCCTCCTGGTGCCCCACCGCACCCTGCGCAGCATCCGGCGCAGCCAGCCCGGCGTCCAACCGGCCTGTCTGATGCCCTTTCGGACCGCCCCACACCCCCACATCCTACCCATGCACCACCCAGTGCCCCACCAACCTGCTCGCACCCCGTACTACCTCCCGTCGTCTAGACAGTGTCCTGATAACCTCCCAAGCCGATCCTCTGAGCTGTGCCCCTCGCGGAGCAGACCGAACGGGCCCCAACCTTCAGGTCGAGCCGCCTACATGGCGATCTCCAGACCGAACCGCCTCCGCCATCCGCTGGGCCAGACCCAAGGGACATAGCCGAACCTAGCGGGCTGACCCACCCAATGGGCTGGGTCAGACCCAGCGGGTCTGCCATGTTCGACCAAGACCAGGTCGGCCCAAATGGTGTTAGGCCAAGTCGGTCCGACTGGGTCGGAGCGGACCCCGGCCCACTAACGGCCCCTTTACTTTTTTTGGCCATATCTTTGGCACTAGATGTCTGTTTGATGAACCATCAGCAGTGTTGGTTTTCATGGAGCATGACTGTCTATTAGAGTACACCCTACTGAAATTCAGGGTAATGTTGAGATACGGTCAGGTTGGATAATACACGAATTCAACCAGGCCCATGGGACTAAAATGTTAATAAATCATATACCGGGCATCTGATTGATGCAGAGTCTATTGTGTTGAGACCCATATGATGTGGTATACCATTGAGATAATTTTTCTTGGCACTTCATAAAAGTAGTAGTGTCGACCTATAGCTCATGGAGAGGACCCTACCAGTGACGAGCAAGTAGAGTACGAAGACCTAGTAGATGGATGAGACCTGACGACTTCTTGACTGATTCAACTTGGAGTGATTCCACTAGCCCAATGGGGAGCACCTGGTAGTTGGCGGCAGACCCATGGTGGAGGAGCTCCCTGTATTTGGCGGAAGACCCGTGGTACTCGACCTGTGGACTACCTCTACATGTTATTTGGGGGAGTGCCTAGTAGTTGGCAGCAAAACCATGGTGGGGAGCGCCTCTATATGAGCACATCAGACCCACAGTCCTCGACAGAAGGAGTACCTTAGCAATACTAGGATATTTGGAAATGTCTGTTAGTTGGTGGGAGGCACACTGTACTTTAAATAGGATGGGTTCTCCAGCAACCATGGTTTCAACAATGTGAATAAAATCCTTGTTGTGCTAGGTTAGTAACTTTTGTTTTTAACTCATGATTGAGATGACTTACTTGGTAACTTTTGTATTTGTATCGGAATATACCAAATTGTGGTTATCTGTTGATTTCATACGTTTTGGTTTATCCTTTTTTGATTTTGTGACACCATGAGGGTCTTAGGGTGTCAATTGGGTATCGTTATACTCAACCATGCACGGGTATTTCCTGCACCTCGTTGTGTTTTTTGCAGATTATGGACATCGCTAACTGTGGCCGGGAGTAGCAGGATTGGACGATACCCATAGGTGGACCACATGGCGTGACGATACAGAGAGGAGACAGACGTACCTGGAGTTTTGTGGAGGATATTTGTACCTACCCTTCAGGTAGGAACTGTGGTGGACGTTCCAGGATATGCATTATACCTTTCATCAGTTTTTTCCCTTTTCAGTAGTACTTGTACTATACAGTTGGTCTTGTATTTCTATCCCCTTTACTTTTCACCACTCCTTTTTGTATATAGTTTTACATTGTTTTTTTCTTCCAGGTTATACTCTATCATGTTTTTATAATTTTTAAAGGCAATACATTCCATGATTTAAGTATTTATGCCTTTGGTGCTAGTCGCCAGTCCTAGGCCTATAGAAGGAGGGCCTGGGTTAGTCATGGTAGGGGCCCAAGGGGACGGGTCCTAACAAATTCGTATAAGAGCATTCGGTTGTACCGCAGAAATTAGGACTCTGGTCATTATTGTCTATGAAGCAATATTGTTAAGGATACCGAGTGTGGTTTTCAGTTCACGTAGTCCAGTGTTGGGGCGGTGGCCGACGTATCCATACACTAGGACCCTACTTCTGATTTCTGACTCAATTCACAAAAACACTGATTGGGTGTGTGCTTTTCAATAGTTTTCTTTAAGTCAGCTCAACCAGGTCAACTCACCAGTTATAATATTTTGACCGTGTCACATCTAATTCATTCACGATGCCTCCCCACAGATGACCAGTTAGAGCTACTAGATTTGTGTGCTCAGATATCCCATGGGGCGACGAGGCCTCTGTGTATGACAATTTTCTAGTGGAGGCACCAGCGGTACCATGCCCCGTTGGACAGTCGATGCCAATAGCCCCAGCAGCAGATGATAGACGCCGTTTTAGCATGTTGCAAGAGTTCCATTACCAGTGGCCAACCATGTTCCAGGGAGGCATGGTCCCACATGCGCCTGAGGATTGGCTGGAGAATATGGTGAGAGTCTTCAGACTAGTAGAGACACCATATGACTTCATAGTGATCCTTTTCGTTACTCTTCATCAGACAGCAGTAGGCAGATGGTGGAGCCTGATGCTCCAAGTGCATGATTAGGTGGCACTTATCTATCAAGACTTCGAGAGCCTATTCTAGGTGGTGTTTTTTCTATACACCTTACGTGAGATGCAGATTCAAGAGATACTACATCTACAGTAGGGTATCATGACTATAGCTTAGTACTTAGTGAGGTTCATAGACCTCTATCGATACTCCACTGATATGGTACAAGACCCATTTTTCAGGGCTCGGACCATCGATAATTGAATCAGGCGAGAGATCAGGGCTTCGATGATCTCCCTCTCCATCCAAAAGCAGGTAGGTGTTTTAGAGAGATCCCTCTCAGTGGAGAGCTTCCTTGCGAAGTATTCACCAATTGAGATACCCACCACTAGTGGACATGTAGTGTATTCTTCAGTTACTTGTAGTAGATAGATGACGGAGAGGTCCAAGTAGACCAGACCTACATATGGATGACCGCACGACTCAAGATTGGTTGTGCGGGGAACCCATAGTGGAGACAGAGCTAGACGTGCTAGGAGCGGACAATGTTACTCATGCGGCCGGCATGGTCACATAGCTCGTGATTGTTCGACCCGCAATTTAGATTATCAGTAAACCATCGAAGGACCACCTAGGTAGAGAGATAGACTTGATTGAGGCTGTCCAGAGGGAGCAGGCATACATGGCAGTGGAGATAGTCATGCGGCAAGCGGTGGGAGATGAGTTGAGGTGTTACTTCAACCACCGCCTGGAGGTCCACCCCGACCGAAGGGGTCAAGTGGATAGGTGAGAGCTTAGTTCCAGGCCACTGAGGCTAATGATCATGGTGCTCCAGAGATTTTTAGAGGTACAATTAGTGTCTACTCCCCTATAGCTAATGTTATTTTAGACACAGGTTCCAGTCACTCTTTCATTGCCACTACCATCGTTTGGAGCACAAAGATTGGGACAGAGCCATTGACTATATCTTTACAGCTATGGACTCTTAAGGGATTAGACTCGACATATACGGACTGGTACAAGCAGTGTGAGATTACAATAAGAGGTGAGAGCTTCGGCTGGGATCTCCTCGTATCAGCGTCGGGGCCTTACGACATCTTCTTGGGTATAGACTGTTTATCTATAGTCCATGCTCAGATATACTATATTAGGCGCAAAATGTGGTGTGCCTGCATGGATGGTACATGGTTCACCTTCACCAGTAAGAAGGGAGCATGTGCATCATAGGAAAGACTTACTCGGAGGAGGGTGCAGCCAATCACTAATCAGTTGGCTTGCCATACCATCAGAGCAGTTGATGTGGCTATTCCGAGCTACCCTGTAGTGGTGGACCAGTACACCGATTTTATCCCTGACGATGTTCAAGGACAACCTCCTTCTAGAGCGGTGGACTTCTATAATGACATGTACCACAGTAAAACACAAATATCTACTCCATCATATCAGATGGATCCCACTGATCTTTGTGAGATGGGGATACAGTTGGATGACTTGTAGAATAAGGGATTCATCCACCCTAGTGTTTCTCCCTTGGAAGCCCCAATTCGATCCACCAATAAGGAGGATGTGAGTATGAGGGTTTGAGTCATCTACCTTCTCCTAAACCAAGTGACTATGAATAAAAAGTACCCACTCATGACGATTAATGACCTATTTTGGTGTACCCAATGCCCCAGCAGTGTTCATGGGACTCATGAACATGATCTTCTAGCCATACCTCAATCTCATTGTCATAGTCTTTATTTAAAACATTCTGATCTACTTGACTACTGATGAAGAGAAAGCTTACCATTTGCAGTAGTACTGGACAGACTCTGAGAGCACCAGTTTTATGGTAAGCTCTCAAAGATCCAGTTTTGGATATAATAGGTTCACATTCTAGGTCATTTCATCTTGGAGGATATAGTTGCAGTAGATCCATCGATGATTGAGGTTGAACATTATTGAAATCCACCTAAGAGTGTGACGAAGGTGCAGAGTTTCCTAGGATTTGGTGGTTACTACTGGAGATTCTTTCCAGACATCTCCAGAGTTTTAGCACCACTAGAATCCTTGATGAAGAAGGGGAAACACTTCGTGTGGTTAGAGAGATGCCAGCTGAGCTTTCATGAGTTGAGGCAGAGGGTGACTATTTCCCCCATCATGAGGCTTCCATTAGTAGTCATAGGGTATGTATCTACTACGATGTACCAGGGACCAGAATCAGGTATGTCCTGAAGTAGGAGTGAGCATTGATCACTTATGGTTCTCGACTGCTGAGAGAACATGATCAGAACTATGCTATCCATGACCTAGAGGTAGAATCAGTGGTGTTCGGCTTGAAGATGTGGTGAAACTATATTATGAGCGAAAGTTTTATTGGGCACCCTGATCACAAGAGCCTCAAGTATATCATCACTCAGAAGGACCTGAACCTAAGTCATCAAAGATGGATTGAGTTCATCTCAGACTATGAATTCGAGACAGTCTATAGTCTTGGGAAGGGGAGTATTGTTTCGGATGCATTCCATAAGAGATCTAGTATACATATGCTAGGAGAGGTGATAGAGCAGCAAGATACCTTATTGATATCCTTTTAGGATAGGGGTAGAGTATACTTTATACATTATTTTACAGTTACTCATCCACTTCTTCAATGAGTCAGGAAAGCACATCATTAGGACGCTAACTGTGAGATGTGTCGTGCTCAGATTCTGACAAATTAGGGACCTGATGGATTCTCTGAATGTGGGGATCACATCATCCTCTTAAGAGGATGTACCATGGTACAAGTGTCACATAAAGAGGAAGTGTTGAGGGAGTTCCACACTTCCCCTCTAGCAGTACATCCAAGAGTGGTAATGATCTACCATGACCTTTGGCGACAACACTAGTGTCCAGGTATGAAGAATTTAGTAGCAGGGTTTGTCTCACAATGCATCACTTCTCAGCAAGATAAGGCGAAGCACCATGTACTAGCAGGATTGATTCTTCCCTTAGAGTTCCCAGAATGGAAGTCAGATGGAATATCCATAGACATTGTGACAGGTCTTCCATGTACATCCAGGAGTCGTATCTCAATTTGAGTGATCATCGACTGACTCACAACGTCATCCCACTTCCTACCGATCAGAGAGCAGGGTTTAGTAGAGAGCGTGAGGCGCATTTATGTGAAAGAGATTATTCATTTTAAATTGTATAACATCTATTATTGTCTTTGATCATGTTGCACGATTTAATTCTCGGCTATGGAAGGGGTTGTAGGAGGCATTCGGGACATAGTTTCGTTTGAGCACCACCTACCATCCTCAGACAGATGATCAGTCTAAGCAAACTATTTAGACCCTTGAGAACATGATATGTGCTTGTATCCTCGACTTCAGTCATAGATGGGAAGACTACATTCCTTTGGGGTATTTTTCATACAACAACATCTATCGCTCCACCATGGGGATGAAACCTTTTGAGGCATTGTACATGTGACCTTACAGATCATGCTTATGCTGGATAGACAATGGGGAGTCTGCACTGGTGGGATCAGAGAAGGTAAGAGATACCATGAAGAAATTGAAGATCATCCATGATCGAATGAAGACTGTACATAGTAGGCAGAAGTCATATGCTGAATAGAGATGTAGACCCTTGTAGTTTGAGGATGGATACCAAGTTTTTCTACGGGTCTCACCACGACGAGGTCTACGGTGATTTGGCTGAGGTGGCAAGTTATCTCCGAGATTAATCAGACCATTCCAGGTCCACATCAGAGTATGTGAAGTGTCATACCGCCTAGATATTTTACCACAGTTGCACATGGTGCATGACGTCTTCCACATACCCCAGCTGAGTGGATATGTGCATGACTCTTATCACATCATCGACCATTGAGAGCTTGACATCGATGATGGGGCGACATTTACGGAGGTTCCAATGGAGATTGAGGATCGGCAGGAGTGGGTCCAACGTGGATGATAGATACATCTGGAGCGCATTCGCTGGAAGCACAGGATCCTCTAGGAGAGAATAAGGGAGCGGGGGGCTGAGATGTGTGCTTAGTTCCCCCATTTGTTACCATAGATCAATTTTTATCTTACAAAGATGTAATGTCCTGAGGTGGGGAGAATGTAAAGATCTATAAATCCCATTGGATGTTTTTTAATACATGGGATGTGTTTGACTCTGAAAAAAATGATGTTTCCTAATTTTGTGGCCCAGTGTGACCAGAATCAATTTCTAAAGTTTTGTCTAGGTATGATCCGTAAACATATGAGAGATATTTTATAAATTTTGAACTAGTGCTGAGAATTAAAATCTAAGGGAACTGTTGAACTCGGAGTACCGGTATTCTCTTAAGAATACATTCACATCGACGATAGTGAGTTGAGAATAAATGCTTGTTTTTGGGTTTGTGCGGGAAGTAATACAATAAAGTAAGCTCAATTTATTTTACTCTTAACCGCAATGTGATGTTTGGGTGGTGAAAACCTCCTCACGGGAGTTGGAGGTGGGACCACCACACCTTAACCTCCCTTGGGAGGTTATGGTAGTGGGGCCCACCCGAGCATAACCTCCAGTGAGTGGTTATGATGTGGGGACCACAGGAATCTTAACCACCTATTAATGGATGAGGGTAAAAGCTCCTCAAATCCCCATTAAATGGTGAGTAACCCCTTGACATTCTCCATCTTAATGAAGCCATCTCTACTTTAATTTAATTTTTGCAACCTCTAATTCATTAATTTGGGAAGCTGAATTATTAAATTCATTCTCTATTTTGAATTTTAAATCCAACAATATAAAATAATAAATAAAATATTATTTTTGTTGAATATAATTCTTGGATGTCATTTTTTTTCTTTTACTGGAGTTTGGGAACAGAGGAGCTTGAGAGAAATGTTCTTCCAACGAAGAACGCTGGAAAAAACCTTCTTCGATTTCCTCCCTCGGATCCTGCTAACGCGGAGTGTCTTCTACAGCTGACGCAGTCTGGGATTGGGAGTGCGTAATCAAAAAAACGAATGTTGAACTCCTTTGTTCCCTTTCCTAGACCCCGTCAATGAATGATGAATGACTATCAAAAGGTATGGGGTTTATTACATGATGATGTTATACCATTTTTTATCATCTTAAACAGTTATAAAAGATTTGTTTGTGGACGTGTTATTATTCATCTGATTTTCTTGATTATCCATTTGGCACCTCCATAAACGCTCAGGATATGGGACAACTTAACATGGACGGATATCCTCTATCGATTTCTCCTTCTTGTGGTATTCTTCTACATGTCGATGAAGCGGTAACGAGGTGACAAATGTGGAAATGACAAAGGACGTGATACCCACAACCTCTGTGGATCACACTACCCCCATGGAACACTGATGCTCCGAGCCATACATCATCGGCCAGTGTTGGCCCAGGCCGCACTGAACCGGCCAACTCGGCCTGCAAGACGCCTCCCGTGTGCCCCACCGGCCTGCACGTGGCCTACATGCGCGCTACCTTCATGCCCCTTCAGCCTCCCTGCCTGATACCCATGCCACGTGCGGCCTTTCCGCCCCTCACACTGGCTCCCAGCACCCTTCCCCACATTCTTTCCTCTCCCCACACGGCTTCCCATCACACTGACACACCTCGCGCTTCCTCCCGCACGCCCTGGCTGGCACACTGCCAGCCTGCCTGATGCCCTGTCGGCCTGCCCACACCTCAAGCAGCCTCCCAGTGCCCTTCCAGACCCCGAGTGGCCTCTCGGTGCACTTCCAGTTCCCTACCAGGCTACCGAACCAAGCCGCCACGCTGCGCCCCTCGTGGCGCTGACCGAACTAGCCCTGACCTCTTGGGCAAGCCACAGAGTTGTGACCTCTAGGTCAAACTGCCCCCACCGCCCACTGGGCCTGGCCAAAGGGACAGGGATGAACCAAGCACGCTGACATGGACAATGGGCTGGGTCAGGCCTAGCGGGTCTGACCGTGTCAACCCAGACCTAGTTGGCCCCAACTTGGTTGGTTCAATTCGGTTCGACCGTGTCGGGCTGGACCTGGGCCCACTACTGACCCCTTTATTTTCATTGGCCATATCATTAGAACCAGACGTATGTTTGAAGAACTATCATCGGAACTGATTATCATGGAGTTGGACTGTCCCTTAGAGTATACCCCATTAGAGTTCAGGGTAATGATGAGATACAATCTGGTTGTATCATACAAGAATGAAACCAAGCCTCTTGGAATAAAATTCTAATAACTCACATATCAAGCGTCCAATCGTTGAGACATGTTTTTCCTTGACAACCATATAATGTGGTAGACCTTTGAGATATAGCTTCATGTGAATTTTTGACTATTGTAGTATCGACCTATAGCTCAGGGAGGAGACCATCCTGGTGATGAGCGAGCGGAGTACTGAGACCTAATAGCTGGATGAGACCTGAAAAATGCATGATCGATTCGACTCAGAATGATTAAACTAGCCCAATGGGGAGAGACTTGTAGTTGGAGGTAGACCCATTGTAGAGGAGTACCTGGTAGTTGGCGGTAGACCCCTGGTATTTGATAAGAGGTGTACCTATACATGCTATTAAGGGGAGTCCCTAGTAGTTGGTGATAGACCCACAGTGGGGAGAACCACTGTGTGAGTGTTGAAAACCCATGGTACTCGACAAGAGATGTACCTTAGTAGTATAAGGTTAGTGAGAAGCTCCTGGTAGTTGTCGGTAGGCCCACTATACTCGACAGAGGAGGAGTTCCCTAGCAGTCATGGTTTCAACAATGTGAATAAAAATCCATGTTGAGCTGAGTCAATAACATTTATGTTAACCTCATGATTGAGTTGGGTTACTTGATAACATAGTGATATGTATGGGAATATACCATTTTTTGGTTATTTGTTGATTTCATACATTGTGGTTCATACTTGTTGTATTTTGTGAGAACATGAGGGTTTCGAGGTCCCTTCTGAGTATCATTATACTCACCACTGCATGGGATTTTCCCACACCGTGTTGAGTTGGTTGCAGATGACGAACAACGTAGACTACGGCTGAGTATAGCAAGATTGGACGGTACCAAGAGGTGGACCACATGGTTTGACAATACACTGAGGAGGCGGACAGACGTGGAGTGTTGTGGAGGCTATTTGTACCTACCCTTCAGGTAGGATCCATGGTGGACGATCCAATATCTTCTTTGCACCTTTTAGCTATTTTTCCCCTTTTTAGTTGTACTTGTAATTAACTCTTGTGCTTGTATTTCCGACAACGTTACTTTTCAGAACTCCTTTTTGTATATAGTTTTAGTTAGTGTTTTGCTTCCATCTTATACTCTGTTTTGTGTTTCTATTTTTTAAAGATAATGCCTACAAATTTATAGGGATTTCTGCCTTCAGTGCTAGTCACCAGCCACTAGCCTATGGAAGTTGGGCTTGGGGTAGTCACGGCACAGGCCCCGGGGGACGGGTCATGAAACAGATGAAAAAAATCATGATTAAAAAACAGAAGTCAATTTCTATAAAATTGATCATGGTTTTTTTAAAAAAATGTTGAAAATTAATTCGGGGTTGATATAAATAAGCTGAGAACAGATAATGGTACTGAATTATCTAGAAATGATTTTTTGTCACGACCCCTCCATTCAAATTTTACACCTCTTGGGCCGGCAATGTGAGAAGAGAGATAATGACCCCCAACTCCCACCTCCAATAGGCCCCGAATTGGCGACTAGCACCAAGGGTATAAACACACACAAATGGGAGGCATTACCCTCTAAGATTACACATGCAGAAGAGAGAGATAAGATAGTCACCAATAAACTGAATCTCAGATTTGGAATACAATATAAACCCATGTTCATATATGAAATGTCTTGAAAAAATACTTCAATCGGAAGGGAAAAACAACAAATACTCAAAACAAAGTAAAACCAGCAGCAACCACAACCCCGAACAGCTCCTGTAACTCCAAACTACTAGAAAGCAGCCTGATCTCCAACCTACTCCAAGTGACCTAAAAACAGTTTATATATATATAGATTGAGTATAACAGTATGCTCCGAAGGATCCTCACTGAATCCTCTCGTGAAAAAGTAAAGAAAGCATGCTAAAGCACAATGAACAAAAAGTGAAACTAACTCATCAACTAAAGTGGTATACTACGTTCCCAACCTCACTAATGCTACTATCAACAAGTAACACATAATATTATATATCATATAACAAAGAACATCAAGGGTACCCTCCTTCTACTTCCCCACTGGTTTGTCGCTTTACCTTAATGTCGCACATCATAAGCATCTCTCTCCGAAAAGGTTTGCCCGCAGACACCTGGGCGAAGAACCACAATATGCACCTCGTGCTCCACAATGGCTTTCCCGTAGACACCTAGGCGAATCACCACAACATCCCCACAACCAAAAGTAACCAGGATGTTTTCAGGATACACCAAAGATCTCATAACATGTATCAATTGTCAGGCATTATACCTCAAGCCATTACAACCCAAACACCAAGTAAGGATCCTCAAACCATCACATCCTATACACGTTACACCTATAGTAGTACCTAGAAAAATATATGCACAATATATGTCTGTGAATAACCACTATCCATTACATACCTCTACAAACATATATGGGGAAAACTAACCAATGTGCCTATCAACACAAGTAACTACCAAGAGAAGAGAGCGGGGCCAATGGGGGTATTCAGCCATTCGTCCTCCCAACAAAATATTATGGAAAACACCCCCCTATGGCTCAGAATCCCCAGGGTGTCAGGTTCCCTTACTGACAGGGCGGAGTAGCGTATAGAAACAAAAAAAGTACATGATATATTATAACTCACAACCACATTATGGGCATTACCTAGTCTAAGACAAAACTGCAGCTAACAACTCTAAGACTCTAGGCTGCAACTTCTAAGACTAGGTATCATATAAGCCCACAACCATTTAATAGATTTATTAGATTAGTTTATTTCCTTTTTATCAGTTCCACTATACGTTAATTAATTCATCAATCATTAATTTACCATGAACAATACCACATTAATGTTTCATTAGAATCACACCCAAAGTCAATTGTTCCTTCAAAAATTACAACATCATCATTATGTTCCAGCATCTCCATCCCCATGGTTTAACACCATTTATTAAAATACTCATTACAGAATTACTTTTCTATATTCTGAGGCATTCTAGAAAATCATTCAATGATACTAAACACAAGGGGGTTCAACCCGATGAGTAGATGTACTACCCTTCGAGTCTTTTCTGCCTATAGGATGAGTGTAGACCCATTCCCCTTTGAGAAGATACACATAGAAAGCACATGGAATACCCCTGTGTCCTTTCCTCTATCAAGAGAAGGGTATGCAAGACCTGATTCCTTGAGTAGTGGGGAATGGTAATGAAGATAAATAACAAATCAAAATTACCAAGAATCCAAAAATCACATCCACTCCATTCCATCATCCCTTGTGTCCTCCCTGACACCCATATGCATAAACTGATGCATCTTGAAACTCTAAGAATCATCTGATACCAGAACCAAAAAACCCCCATGACCCCACATATCACAATAGCCATCCAAGATCACATCACAGCACAAATAGCTAGAAAACAAACACCACATTTAATTAGAGACTTTTCCCTTTAAAAATCAATAGGGTAAATCAGAACCCTTTAAGGAATTAACAATCAATTAGTTCTTTAATCCATCTTGGGTTAACCGATTTATTATTTGTAGGTTCCAAATTCGGGAAACCTAACTAGTAAGTTATCATAAATAAATAAACATGCTTACTCACTAATATGATTGACATCAAATTACAACAGGAACCAGGTTCGTTTACATGCCTCTTTATCTTTAGAAAAACAATTATCAACTAATCCCAACATACTTTCTTTACCAATTTACTTCAGGAACGAACAACAAATCAAATAAATCATAGATATCACACTATCTAGAAAAACATGATGAAATAATGTACGATTGATATGAATTTGTTTATTCGATTGAAATATTTATTTTGTCGATTTCATTGTCATCCAGTGGGATTAAACATGCTAACAATATATTTTCACTTGAAAGAAAATATATGCAATGAATCCCCTACCTCAAAAAGTTCATAACGTTTTTTATCCACAAAACGTGTCATGATCCTCCTCTCGTGCCAACTACATCTACTTGAGGATGCCACAGAACAACTGCACCAACAAAACCCCAAGAAAACCCCCATTAGAGGCATGGATATTACATGCTTTAAAATGGAAGGGAGAAATAAAAGAAGATTATCCCAAAGGAACAGCTATAAAACATACCTTATTTCAAGGATTGATCGATACAGCTCGGTTGCATCAAAACAGAGTGGAAACATCCTGTGGAGTAATGTTTTATTGTGAAACTCCTATGGGAAGGATTAAAAGGATCTAGAATCTCATAGACACCAAAAAAAAGAGGAAGGATAAGGGAGGTTGGTTTCTTGTCTATTTTGATGATTTATTGGGGAAACATTTTAAGATACAATTATTTCCCCATTAAAAGATGATTGCATTAACCAATGCAGTTTGACCAATTAGAAACAACCCGAGCCAGAGGAATAATTTATATAGGATTTATGGTCTTTAAATCATCCGTCTTAATTTCAGGGTTACAACGTCACAGAAAATTCTCAATTCGAACACCATATGAGGGACATATGTTGGATGAAAGATCCTGTAATAATAATATTATTATTATTATTGGGTGTTTCGTAGACCTGATCCACGAACCATAATTTAATTTTCAACATTAGACTTGAATCGATCGTATTAATGGTAGGATCACATCGCCACTGATGAGAAGTCAGTCAGACGTGACACACGAGAGTTATGGAGGGTTGAAGATTTAATAATAATATTAAATCTATTATTTTTTGTGCACTTTGGGTAACCGATCCAAAAACACTAAAAATACATCCAATATTGGACTCATAATTTATGTCTCAAATTCAGGGTCGCACTGCTACTGATAGTTCATAAAATCAAGGGCGCATGAGGAAGTTACTGCCAAAAATGTGTTTTATCAACAAAAACAATAATCTGATTATAATATAATTTTTTTAATTGATTTATTTCAAATACCCAATTTCACGCACCACTCTCTCTAATTTGGTGCGCCTCACTCCCTTTCTCCTTAATTTATTTCATTTTAATTTTCATTTATCACTTCCCCAATTAATTCTTAAATTCTCTCTCCTATCTATCTTTTCAATTCAAGATTTCTTCTCCCACTCCACCCAAAGTGGCACCTCCCCATGGCCATTAATCCATGCCCTCACACCCCAACTCCTTTCTCACATCAAAGTTACTATTAACAAAATTAATAATGTTAACACCCATAATTAATGTTCTAATTCAGAACCATTAAATTAGTTGACCATGGTTATTCTCATATTAAATTAAAACCATTCCATTTAATAAATCACACACGAAAATCCACCATTACCATTATTATTTATTAGTAATAAATCCTCGTTCAATTTCATTAACGGGTCACCATAATTACCTTTAAGAATATTTATTATTATTGACACCCATTGTTATCTTATAATTACTCTATCTCTCCCATCTATTAAATACTTCTCCCACAAAACTCACATGGAATCTTCCTAACCCTAATTTTCACAATGTAATGGATCGGAGAGGTCCGGGCCATAACATCAGATACCTCTCAAAACGTTGTCATCCACAATAATTCAAAAACAACCGAAAGTGTCAAAAAAAAGAAACAGGGTCCGAACAACCACTCATCGAGATACCTCTCAAAAGGGAGCAAGACAAAAAATGTAACAAAAGAAATTCATAAATAAAACTTGAAAGGTCTAACCACATAGAAACATCATTACATGAAAAGTGTTAAGAATCAAACAAATCTTGGTACTGAGCACGTATTTGTGACTCAATTTCCAATGTACCTTCCTCCATACCACCGTGTCGCCAAAACACATGAATTAATGGGATAGAACACCCACACAACACCATCTCCTTGCGGTCTTGGATCTTCATAGGTCACTCCTCAATGGTTGCATCATCATCAAAATCGATCTCTCTGGAATCGATAATGTGGGAGTCACCATGAAGATAACGATGGTGTTGTGATATATGGAAAACATCATGTACCCGACTCTTCTGTGGGGTATGTGTTACTCGATATGCCACAAATCCAACACAAGCTAAAACCTCGAAAGGCTCGTCAAACCGAGGAGAATGCTTACATCCATGACCAAACCTTCATTTCCAATGAAGGGGAGTCACCAACAGAAACACAAGATCCCAAAAATTAAACTCCAAGGGTGTCCTCCTTTGATCAACATATGACATTTGATGATATTGTGCTTTCTTCAACCTCTCATGAATCACCTAAACCATCTCTATTGTATTCTGAACTAGCTCTGGTCTGATAATTGTTGACTCTCTGACCCCTATCCAGCACAACGGAGAATGTCACGGCTGGCCATACAAGGCTTCAAACGGCTCCATACTGATGGTGTAGTGAAAACTATTATTGTGACATAAATCCACCATGGGTAAGTTCCTCATCTATGAAACTCAAAAATCAAGAACACAAGAGAGTAACATATCTTTAAGATTATGGATGGTACCCTCTATCTGACCATCCGTTTGAGGGTGAAAAACAGTGCTAAGGAATAATTGATAACCAAAAGCATGTTAGAGACTCCTCCATACCCTGGAGGTAAAACGAGGATCTCGACTAGAAATGATCATCCTAGTGACTCCATGATGTCTCACCACCAACTCTAGATACTTCATTGAAAAAACATCCATTGTGCTTGACTCCTTGATCACTGTGATGTGGGACGATTTTGTTAAACGATCATCTACCACCCAAATACCATCATGTCCTCCAGGGGCTCGAGGTAAACCTGCAACAAATTACATTGAGAAATTCTCCCACTTACACTTATGAATCTCTAATGTTTGGAGAATACCCCCAGGAACACAATGTTCGGCCTTCACCTTTTGGTAGACTAAACATCAAGACACAAACTCTGCAACCACACACTTCAGACTAGGCCACCAAAACTGACTCCATAAGGTTCGACACATCTTTGTCGCAACAGGATGTATTACTAAGGGTGAACTATTAATCTCTCAGAGAATCGTCCTGCGCATCTTCAAGGGATCAAAAAGAATTCCATGATACAAAACTCTGTGTGGTTCGTCCTCCGACAAACCAGGAAGGTCCTCACCATAATCAAACTGGTCTCTCCAAACCTCCACCTTTATATATCCCAACTGGGACTCTTCCACCTTCTACACCATGGATGAATATACTATCATATGAAAAAGAAAACCTCTACCCCCATCTTCCCCCATATCAAGATGCTATGCTGATATTTCTTCCATTACTCTCCATGAATCTCCGGATTCATGCTCATCATCACTACTTGACTTTCGGCTCAGCGCAACAGCTACAAAATTCCATTTTCCATGTGTGTAAAATATTTTGATGTCGTATTCCTGTAAGAAATCCATCCTATGATGCTGTCATAAGTTTAATTCATGCTGATAGAAAACATACCACAAACTCTTATGATCAGTGAAAACCATAAAGAGCTCATCAATAGGGTAATGTCTCTAAAACATCAGAGAAAACACCTTGGATGCCAACTCAATATCATTGTAAGCATAGTTTCATTCATGGGGATTAAACTGCCGAGACCCTTAAGAAACAACTGACCTCTACTTCATGAGAACACAACATGACCCCAGATGTGACGCATCATTTAAAACATCAAACTGGACTCCCTCACCTGTAAGACAAAGGACTAGAGCACTTACTAACTTCTCTTTTTGATACTCAAATGCTGCCTGACACAGATCAGTCCATATGAATACCTGATCCTTGTTGTTCAAAGATGTCAGAGGAGTCAAAACTTGTGAGAAATTGGCTATGAACCTCTAGTAGTAGCCTGCGAAACTAAGGAAACGTCACACCTTTGACACTATCTTGGGGGCTACCCAAGTCACAACTACTTCTACAATCGATGGATCCATAACTACTCCCTTTAGAAAACCATAATTCCCCATGAAATGGAATTCTTGTCCCCAAAACTCACACTTCAAAAACTTCCTGTACAACTGATGTTGGCGAAGAAAACCCAAAACAGCTGGTAGATGCTCTTCATGCCCCTCTTCAGATGTGGAGTACACAAGGATGTCATCGATGAAAACTACCATGAATTTTTCCAGAAACTCATGAGACATAGAATTCATTAATCCCTTGAATACGTCTAGAGAATTTGTCATGCCAAATGGCATTACAATGAACTCATAATTCCCATGACGGCAATAGAAAGCAGTCTTCAGAATATCCTCATCCTTCACATGCATCTGAAGATATCTTGACCGCAAGTCGATCTCCGAGAACAGACCTTCACCATTCAGTTGATTGAATAAATCATCAATTCATGGTAGAGGATAGCAATTATTTAATGTCACTTTGTTTAAGTGATGATAATCAACACACAACCACAAACTATCTTCTGCCTTCTCCATGAAAAAAACTGCTGCACCCTATAGTGGCACACTTTTCCAAACAAAACTGCACTACAACAGACCATCATACTGTATGTGTAGCTCTCGTAAATCAGAAGGGGCCATTCTATATTGATAAATAGATATAGGATACGCTTCTAGATATATCTCGATCCTGAACTTGATATCTCATTGAGGGGGTAATGCTACAACCTCATCTGGAAAGACATTAGGGTACTCCTCTACGACCCTAGAAAATGCCAACTGCTAAACCTCTGAAGAAATCAGTATCAACTCAGCCATAATGGATGATAAAGATGAAATGCTCCTATGACCCATCTGAGGGTCTCTCTCACCAACAAACCCCAATTTCTCATCATCCGCACCAATGAAAATGACCTTATTCCTGAAGCAATCCATGATATCCTGCACCTAATACAACCAATCCATGTTGGGGATGACATCATATGGTTGTATTCATAAACATATGAAATAACCCCAAGAGCGGTGCTGCCCCAACACTAGCTCACAATCTCAACATACTTCAAACAATTCACCTCGACCTCCAACTGGAGTAGTCAACGCCAAGTGCCCTGGAAGCCTCTCTTCTTCATGTCCCAAAGCATGGACAATGGTATGTGTTATGAAGAAGTGTCTCACTCCTAAATCAATCAAGGCATACACCAAGGTAGAAAACATGAAAAGGGTACCTTGAACGATGTCTGGCTCACCTAGAGCTGGCAACGCTAGAGCATGAAGCTGACCATGACCTCCTCCATGACCTCTATAACCCTGATGAATACCCCTACTACGGCCCACTCTGCTCTATGAGGATGAGAAGAATCATGGGGATTTCCTCTACATGACCCATCTACGCTCTGCTGATCTAATGCTGGTGTAACTGGATGCTGTTACCTCGGCTAGAACTGCCTCAACAGAGGAACCTGGAGCATAGCAGTTCATGATGACTACTCTGAGAGGTTGGCCACTCCCACTGCTAATGTCCATGACCCCCATAAGAAATAAAAGTGCTTGATCCCTTGGCATATGCTTGAGAGTTGTTGCCTCTTGAGAAATTAGATGTGAAGGGCTGGGACCTACCCCCGGCTGAACAGAAACTCTTATGCCCTGAAAACCAAGAACCTCAGACCCCAGCTCTGTAATAAGTGGAATCATGTCGATTCTCCTATCATGATGATCCCGACATGGAAAAATTCCTCTCGACAACATCTGACCCCACCAGTTCCTCAAGATATGTTTTCAGCATAAATGGGGTGACCTAGCGCTGGATCTCTGGACGTAATGCCTCCTTGAAATGCCTTTCATTATCCTCCTCATCTGGTAATATTTCTGAAGCATATCGTAAAAGGTTCCTGAAATGGATTCCAATCTCTTGAACACTGGATCTCCCCTGTCGAAGGGTAATAAGCTCCTTACGACTGGACACCTCTGTAGTCGAAGAAAGAAACATGACTCTAAACCTATCTCTGAACTCCTACCATGAGATTGGTGACTCCACATGATCCCTGAGGAACATGAACTACCACTACCACGCTGCTCCACATAGCATTGTCAGAACCAAGGACACCCCGATATCTTTCCAAGCATGAATCGAACTGATGTCGATATCGACCTCCTCTAACCAGTCTTCCGTGACTGCATCTGAAATGGAGCCCTCATACATCTGCAGACTCTGGCGCTGAAACTCTTGGCGTGTATTCCTCCATGTGTTGTCATCTTTAATCTCTACCCTACGATGATCATCTATAACAGCCTGCTGTACATTTTCTGTGCAAACCTGATGTGGACATTGACCTAGAGCCGTACCTGTAAAATAACAACTCTTAGAGTTCCTAATCTGGGAATATTGAAGACTCAACATTAATTAATTTATTGTTTTCATTCATTCGTTTTAAGTTAACCTACCCCATGGTCTACCCATTCAAACTCAAGCACGAAGAATAATGATGCATAATACATTCCTAGGTCTCTACTATGCATCTAGTGTCACCTTGTTTATTAGACATTTTAAACATAACGTTCCATAAATATGATCATAGGAGGCCCTAAACGCCTATGTCTCTTGTGGTCTCTAGTGTTTACCTCACTTGCTAAATATTAATGACACTGTTTCTGTAGAGACCCGTATCTTGACGTAAATGGACATTACATTACATTTGCGGAATACTTAGTACATAACAAAAACACACACACAAGGATCATAATAGTTTAGTGTCTTTGGAAACTCGGAACGTAATCTTCTAATCGTGGTGAAAGATCTTCAATATCTCCCATAAAGATCTTCCCTTTTTTTACCTAAAACCTTTCTTTATATCCTGGGGAAAAGAAAACATAAAAGGGTGAGCTCAAATGCTCAGTAAGGGTAAGAAAAAGAAATATCAATCACATCATATACATAAGAACATAGCTTTTGGAAATCTTAACCTGCAAAAGAGCTCATTATATCATAACATGGGATAAATCATAGAAGTGAAAATGAGATCCCCATAATCATAACATGAAACTTGAAACTTTGTGGCATGCACATATAATCATAGAAAATCATTTCTTGTTAGTCATGACTCATTGCCTAGACTATCTTAGTGGACAGAGTCCCTTTCTGAATCTAGTAACCCTCGTTTCAGTCCTGTTTCACTGAACCGGTATAACCTACCATTTCAGCCATGTCTATCTCATGAGATATAATATATTTACCCAATGCATTGGAGGGAGATATAGGTCCCACCCATCTTATAATGAATCCTTTCTTATGTGTGCCACATAATCATAAACCATACATCATAGCGTAACCCATGTAATAAAAATGGAATTCTTAAACAACATGACATCATAAAACAATTCATATAAGATAAAGGAATTAATAAAAATATTTCCATTACAACATAATCAAACCAATGTAATAATAGGGATAAAAACAGAACCCTTTTATTATCTTATATGGAAAATAATTTTGATAAAATACTTGAACTCCATTCTTGAGGAAAATATCCTTTCTACTTCAAAAACACTTTTCCTTTCTTAACATGTCATACGACTTTAAAATAAAAGAAGTTGATTAAAAATAAACTTGAAAACTTGTAAAGGAAGCTTCTTGGAAATAATGTTTTAAAAATCCATTCATGCCGTATAAGTTAAAAAAACATTCTTCGTACTTTTGTCGGAAAAGTCAAAAAGTACCTCATACGAAAAAATGACAAAAGATTCCTTTCATATTCTTTACTAAAAACTCACCGAAGGGTAAAATTGGATTTAAACTATTGTAATTGGATGTAAATAATATTACATATTTATGAAACTTGGATGTGGATGATAAAATACACCCCAGTAAATACTTACGAATAAACAATCTCGGATAAAAATGAGATTGTGATATTTCCCTTACCTTAGGTCCGATTTGCTTCGTAAGTGTCCGAACCTCCTGTATAATGATTTAAATAATTTCATTGACTTATTAAAGAATCATATTCATTGTTATGATATCATATATGGTTCACTTATGACATTATATTACTCGTTCTTTTGTAAATTCCATGTTAAAGAAGCGTTTTGGGTAAAATCGTTTCATTTATCCTAGGTGTTCTGACTTGTTGTTCTTGACATTATTATTACTTATATCATGATTTAATTACTTCCAGAATATAAAATATGATTTATATATCATATATATTTAGTATATATATATAATATATAGATAAATGAAACGAAAAACACCGTTCATGGAGACGGTAGTCCGTACGTACGCATGAACGCTGTTTTCCTTTCCTTATTGTCTTGAATGGAAGTAAGTAGATGACATACATATATATATATATACATAAATCCAGTAGCTTTATAATGTCATATATTTCATTATTATTTCTTATATATACTTTATAATCATTCGTAAATGGTTAACATGGAGAATGAATCTCATCGTGTCGTGGAGACGGTAGTCGGTACGTACGCACGAGCGATGATATCATTTACATAAATATTGAATTGAATTGGGGTGGATTATACAATATATCAGAATCAATATGATGTTTTAATAACTATTTATAGTTATTCTTTACACCATTATACCCATCCATGTAAGGTGGTGGTGGAAAATAGATTACACCACGGCGTGGAGACGGTATTCCGTACGTACGCACGCGCGGTGATTTCTTTTTCCGTAGGATGGATAGATGGTGAAATATGGTTGTTTCATACTTATAATAACATATCAGTATATGAGTGATACTGATGTTATTACATCATAATGATACAACCTAAGAAGAAGAAGTGGAAGAAGAAATAAAGATGAAAGAATTGGTAAAGGTAATTACCTCTTCTTTGAAGCGCCTCTTTGAGACCTCCTCTTAGGGCACTAAAATTGGTCTTTGAGGAAGACCAGAACCTTTAAGATGTTTCTAGGGAAGTGGAGAAGAGATTTTGGCAGGGTTTGGCCGAGCTTGAGTGCTCAAATTGGTGTGAGGAGGAGGGGGAGGAGGTGTCCTTTTATAAGGGAGGAGAGGGGCACCTTAGGAATATCTCAAAATATTATTTTATATTAAAGTCAAAATCGGTTTATAATGGTTCCAAAGGGTCTTATTTTGAAGCTAAAGTGGGGATGGGTCGAAAGTCTATCAACCAATAATATTTAGACATGTTTAGGGTATTATTTTAACCTTATCAATTAGATTTAACTCTAAGTTAAATAATTTAACTTTTACCGTGTCTTTTTGTTTTCTTTCACTATATGGTTAATAAACTTACAATAACATGCCAAACGAACCCCAAATTGTTTATTATCAATATATATATCCTTATCTAAGTCATTTGGCAGAACCTTAGATTTTTAGGAATAAAATAACAATTAATAATATAATATTTTATTTAAAAACTATTTTGTGTCAATTTTGACACTATTTGATATATGATTTTTGTAAAAGTCATAACAGAATTATATGTTCGAACCAAGTTGATTAAATCAACACTAATATATCATAGTAACCTAGAAAATTAATGTAATTCATAAAAAGTCTCAAATTATATTTAATTTGGTGTTTATAACCTCAATTATGTCAATATTTCATTAATAAGATAATTACTGCATCATCTTTGTGTCATAAATAAATTAACTTATTTGATGTCTAAAAATTACAAATAAAATACCATTATGTGGGAAATATTTTTAGCTTTATAATGAATATTTACAATCGAATTTATCTTATGTATAACCCTATATTAAAAATGTGTTAGTAAATAAACATTGATTTTAACTCTTTTAACTCTTCTTTGAATTAAATAATAATAAATGTCCTAATCAAATCCAAGTGGGCCTAAATGATAATATTTTACACTTAAGGTTGTTTTTGGTCGAGATACACTTGTCCAATAGAATTAGGACATGTTTTAGGGTAATATTAATATCATTCTTACCCTTAATTACCCTATTTACTTTTAACCGTGGTAAATAAAAGTAAAAAGTTACTATTCACCAAAAATTATTTTCATCTCATTGAACCACATTTTACTTACTGACATCAACCGTGTCTCTCGGATTTTTGAAATTCCATTCACAGAAGCGGTAAAATTTTTTTTTATGAAAAATTCAGTTTTTTAACTACCACTTAGTAGTTTCACTATTCATCAAAAATTGATGTTTTTCAGAACAATGCCAAAATTTCATCCTAAGCTATATTTCATATTCCGAATTCAAAAATGAAGTCTATTTTTCCAAATTCAAAACATAAAAGTTGAATTAATTAATTTTATAATTAAATCCCGCTGTTAAAACAAATAGCGTGTTTTTAAGAAACAATATCTATCAAAAGATTGACACTTGATTATGTCTGGTTTAAATGTGAAATTACATCCAATGACCAACATTGTATTAAATTGTAAAAATATATTCTAAATATACTTTAAAACCACTCAAATTAATGATTTATCACTATTAATTATTTCGATTAAAAAAGTTGTTTTTAATTATAATTTAGTAATTTTCACTATTCATCAAAATATGAAAGTTATCCGAAAAGTACCAAAATTTCATCTTAGGCTAAATTCGATACTCTGAATCCAAAAATGAAGTCCATTTTGAGAGCTAAAATTTATAAAATTTAAAAAGTGGTTATTACTATTCATAACGGCTAGTTTTAATAATATTTTAATAGCATATCATTGTTTCGTGAAACTCTGTATTACGTACTACACACGCTATCGAGGAAGGTTGCGATTGCGTGTAATGCAAGGCAAGTCAAGGATGCATGTTGTGCAAGCTCCTTTTGGTGTAGCGTACAACACAAGACATTAGTGAAATAAAAAAGAATATTTTTCATAAAATCTTGGGCTGTTACATTCTACCCCCCTTAAAATGAATTTCGCCCTCGAAATTCGTTGGGGTTATAAATGGTTTACTATTCGAAAGTTTCTTTAATAGAAACCCACATCGTAAAAAGGAATACCAAGACTTGGCTTTAAAAACTAAAGTATGAAATGTAACGATTACCCAAATAAACTAATCACTGGGTTTCCACATAGGTGAAAATATAGATATGGAAGAGAAATCTAACCATCATGTTCTGATGGAGAGTGGTAGAGAACATGGATATAGAAAAGCCAGTAATCAAAAATCCATAAATTTGTGACGATCCAAGGTACCATCTGATTCATCAGGTATAAGATCACTAGGACAACATTTTTGGTTTTCAAGATCATTTCCCTAAAGTTGAAAATTTGAATTAGAATAAATAATTACTTTATTTTGGTACAATATCACTGTTGTTCGTGCCTTGAACAATTTCCACTTCATCTCTTAAATAAATGAAGTTGAATTTGTTATCCGTGAAGTGTTAGCAGATTATGTGATAGAATGACGGGTCATTCCATCTGTCTCAAACAAAAGGTAAGCAAAAAGTTATTAAATATACATAAGTCATTCTATAGTGAGATTAATCATATATGGTTCCTAAAATGGACTTATAATTCATATATCATACTGCTTAAAACTAGCTTCTACTAAACAGGGACTTCCTGTCGGTCAGTGGTAGGCGAGAAAGGCCAGTCGCACTTCAGTTGTGGGTTCGATTCCTACAGCCTTGTCCGAAGCGATGGGCTGTCGCCCATCCTACAGGTTGTCCTTTTTCTAAAACTACGTTACTATAGCATCCCATCAATAATATCGAAAATCTTCTATCCTTAAATAATACTAACTTATGTCCAACATAATCCAGTCTAATCTTTAGGCTTATACATAATACTGCAGTCCACTCTCATAATATAGTGACAATGATTACCAGAGATTTAATACTGTCGTTGATCCCCACATATCATAAGATATGTCTTGTTGGTCACATTCCAAACATTCAAAGTCCTTAATCGTGTATTCTCTTGAATACCTTAGTGAAAACATGAATGCAGTTAAAGGTTAACACTTTCCACATACCAAAATCCTCAAAATTCTATATACTCAAACCATGATATCACTTAGTCCTTATATCAATCATGAGCTCATGAATACTATTAAACATTTCATTTTCTCATTTTCCCTTCATTATGCGCATATCATCTTATTTCCAAAAAAAAACTCAATCACTTTGAATACCACATCAAAAAATATTACAATACTCCATGATACAACATTATATTGGAATCCCATTACATAAACACTTAATCATTCCACCACATCGTTTTCACATTCAACATTGCCAATAGTGATCGCATATGACTTCCCTTTGTCCTTTTCCTTCAGTGGTTGCTCATGTTGATCATCACTAACCCTTGGATTAGGGCATTTATTAGCATAATTCCCCATTTCCTTGCACTTGAAGCATTGAAGTGTTGGTGGTGCATTCTCTGCAGTGTTTGCTTTATTCACATCATTAGAATTCCTTTTTCCATTACTTCGACACTCAGCTGCTCGATGACCTTCTTTTCCAAACTTAAAACATTTTCAAGTCCCTTTAAGACAATCTCCACCATGCTTCTTTCCACACTTCGAGCATAAGGAAACATTCATCTTCTTTTCACCATTATTATGAGATTTCTCCTTGAACTCCTTCTTTCGTTTCTTGTCAAAACCATGAGATGGATATGTAACACCAACTTACATTTCTACCTTGATAGCACAACGCACAATTTCTTCATAGCTACTGAAGTCTCTTATAGCTAATGCCCTTCGAAGACATGGTTTTAGGCCACTGAAAAATCGATCAACTTTACTTTCAGGTTGGATGATAATGCCAGATGCATACCTTGCAAGTCTTGTAAAATTTGCTTCGTATATACCAACAGATTCATCATCCTTTTGCTTTAGTTGAAGAAACTCCTTCTCCATCTTTTTTCGAAGAATACGAGGGAAGTACTTACTGAAAAATAAGTTCTTGATCTCATCCCATTCCATAGACTCAATTTCATCTCTTTTCCTTGTATTCTTGGTAAGATTCCACCATTGATCAGCTTCACCTTCCATACGATATACTGCTAAGATGACTTTATCATGTTCAGAACATTGAAGAACTGAAAATAACTTTTCAGTGGTACTGATCCATTGTTCAGCAACAAGTGGATCAGAAGACCCACTGAAGGAAGGTGGACGTTGCCTCATGAAGGACTCAATAGAATATTGTTCCCTTCTCTGCTCATTTGGAAGTCCAGAATGATTCATAGCTTGTGTAAGTATAGCAATAAGATTTTTCACTCCATCTCCCATAACATTTGTTTGTTCAGGAGGACAATCATTGCATTGTCCATTGCATTGATCAACACGGTTCCTTCGGGTTCCATCCATCGTCTAAAACCCAAAAAGAATAGTGTGAGAGGCAAAAATCATGCTAGGGAAAACAACATAATAAATGGGGAGTACCTTCAATATCTAACATCTTAGGTTTAATTCTATGATCGTTAGCGTAATTCCAGTACTATAACTTATACGTTTACTTAACCTTAGGGACATCCCTAAAAATACCTTAGAAATATCTCTAGGGATCTCACTAAAGTTCTCGCATCCTAGTTTCCTAAGGTTGACTAAACCTTTCCTCTGATACCAACTGTAGAGACCCGTATCTTGACGTACATGGACATTACATTACATTTGCGGAATACTTAGTACATAACAAAAACACACACACAAGGATCGTAATAGTTTAGTGTCTTTGGAAACTCGGAACGTAATATTCTAATCGTGGTGAAAGATCTTCAATATCTCCCATAAAGATCTTCCCTTTTTTTACCTAAACCCTTTCTTTATATCCTGGGGAAAAGAAAACATAAAAGTGTGAGCTCAAATGCTCAGTAAGGGTAAACAAAAGAAATATCAATCCCATCATATACATAAGAACATAGCTTTTGGAAATCTTAACCTGCAAAAGAGCTCATAATATCATAACATGGGATAAATCATAGAAGTGAAAATGAGATCCCCATAATCATAACATGAAACTTGAAACTTTGTGGCATGCACACATAATCATAGAAAATCATTTCTTGTTAGTCATGACTCATTGCCAAGACTATCTTAGTGGACGATGTCCCTTTCTGAATCGAGTAACCCTCGTTTCAGTCCTGTTTCACATAACTGGTATAACCTACCATTTCAGCCATGTCTATCTCATGAGATATAAAATCTTTACCCAATGCATTGGAGGGAGATATAGGTCCCACCCATCTTATAATGAATCCTTTCTTATGTGTGCCACATAATCATAAACCATATATCATAGCGTAACCCATGTAATAAAAATGGAATTCTTAAACAACATTACATCATAAAACAATTCATATAAGATAAAGGAATTCATAAAAATATTTCCATTACAACATAATCAAACAAATTTAATAATAGGGATAAAAACAGAACCCTTTTATTATCTTAGATGGAAAATAATTTTGATAAAATACTTGAACTCCATTCTTGAGGAAAATATCCTTTCTACTTCAAAAACACTTTTCCTTTCTTAACATGTCATACGACTTTAAAATAAAAGAAGTTGATTAAAAATAAACTTGAAAACTTGTAAAGGAAGCTTCTTGGAAATAATTTTTTAAAAATCCATTCATGCCGTATAAGTTAAAAAAAACATTCTTCGTACTTTTGTCGGAAAAGTCAAAAAGTACCTCGTACGAAAAAACGACAAAAGATTCCTTTCATATTATTTACTAAAAACTCACCGAAGGGTAAAATTGGATTTAAACTATTGTAATTGGATGGAAATAATATTAAATATTTATGAAACTTGGATGTGGATGATAAAATACACCCTAGTAAATACTTACGAATAAACAATCCCGGATAAAAATGAGATTGTGATATTTCCCTTACCTTAGGTCCGATTTGCTTCGTAAGTGTCCGAACCTCCTGTATAATGATTTAAATAATGTCATTGACTTATTAAAGAATCATATTCATTGTTATTATATCATATATGGTTCACTTATGACATTATATTACCCGTTCTTTTGTAAATTCCATGTTAAAGAAGCGTTTTGGGTAAAATCATTTCATTTATCGTAGGTGTTCTGACTTGTTGTTCTTTACATTATTATTACTTATATCATGATTTAATTACTTCCAGAATATAAAATATTATTTATATATCATATATATTTAGTATATATATATATAATAGATAGATAAATGAAATGAAAAACACCGTTCATGGAGACGGTAGTCCGTACGTACGCATGAACGCTGTTTTCCTTTCCTTGTTGTCTTGAATGGAAGTAAGTAGATGACATACACACACATATATATATATAAATAAATCCAGTATCTTTATAATGTCATATATTTCATTATTATTTCTTATATATACTTTATAATCATTCTTAAATGGTTAACATGGAGAATGAATCTCATCGTGTCGTGGAGACGGTAGTCCGTACGTACGCACGAGTGATGATATCATATCCATAAATATTGAATTGAATTGGAGTGTATTATAAAATATATCAGAATCAATATGATGTTTTAATAACTATTTCTAGTTATTCTTTACACCATTATACCCATCCATGTAAGGTGGTGGTGGAAAATAGATTAATCCACGGCGTGGAGACGGTATTCTGTACGTACGCACGCGCGGTGATTTCTTTTTCTGTAGGATGGATAGATGGTGAAATAGGGTTGTTTCATACTTATAATAACATATCAGTATATTATTGATACTGATGTTATTACTTCATAATGAAACAACCTAAGAAGAAGAAGTGGAAGAAGAAATAAAGATGAAAGAATTGGTAACGGTAATTACCTCTTCTTTGAAGCGCCTCTTTGAGACCTCCTCTTAGGGCACTAAAATTGGTCTTTGAGGAAGACCAGAACCTTTAGGATGTTTCTAGGGAAGTGGAGAAGAGATTTTGGCAGGGGTTGGCCGAGAATGAGTGCTCAAATTGGTGTGAGGAGGAGGGCGAGGAGGTGTCCTTTTATAAGGGAGGAGAGTTGCACCTTAGGAATATCTCAAAATATTATTTTATATTAAAGTCAAAATCGGTTTATAATGGTTCCAAAGGGTCTTATTTCGAAGCTAAAGTGGGGATGGGTCGATATTATATCAACCAATAATATTTAGACAAGTTTAGGGTATTATTGTAACCTTATCAATTAGATTTAACTCTAAGTTAAATAATTTAACTTTTACCGTGTCTTTTTGTTTTCTTTCACTATATGGTTAATACACTTACTATAACATGCCAAACGAACCCCAAATTGTTTATTATTAATATATATATCCTTATATAAGTCATTTGGCCGAACATTAGATTTTTAGGAATAAAATAACAATTAATAATATAATATTTGATTTAAAAACTATTTTGTGTCAATTTTGACACTATTTGATATATGATTTTTGTGAAAGTCATAACAGAATTATATGTTCTAACCAAGTTGATTAAATCAACACTAATATATCATAGTAACCTAGAAAATTAGTGTAATTCATAAAAAGTCTGAAATTATATTTAGTTTGGTGTTTATAACATCAATTATGTCAATATTTCATTAATAAGATAATTACTGCATCATCTTTGTGTCATAAATAAATTAACTTATTTGATTTCTAAAAATTACAAATAAAATACCATTATGTGGGAAATATTTTTATCTTTCTAATTAATATTTACAATCGAATTTATCTTATGTATAACCCTATATTAAAAATGTTTTAGTAAATAACCTTTGATTTTAACTCTTTTAACTATTCTTTGAATTAAATAATAATAAATGTCCTAATCTAATCCAAGTGGTCCTAAATGATAATATTTTACACTTAAGGTTGTTTTTGGTCGAGATACACTTGTCCAATAGAATTAGGACATGTGTTAGGGTAATATTAATATCATTCATACCCTTAATTACCCTATTTACTTTTAACCGTGGTAAATAAAAGTAAAAAGTTACTATTCACCAAAAATTATTTTCATCTCATTGAACCACATTTTACTTAATGACATCAACCGTGTCTCTCAGATTTTTGAAATTCCATTCACAAAAGTGGTAAAATTTTGTTTTATGAAAAATTCAGTTTTTTAACTACCACTTAGTAGTTTCACTATTCATCAAAAATTGATGTTTTTCAGAACAATGCCAAAATTTCATCCTAAGCTATATTTCATATTCCGAATTCAAAAATGAAGTCTATTTTACCAAATTCATAACATAAAAGTTGCATTAATTAATTTTATAATTAAATCCCGCTGTTAAAACAAATAGCGTGTTTTTAAGAAACAATATCTATCAAAAGATTGACACTTGATTATGTCTGGTTTTAATGTGAAATTACATCCAATGACCAACATTGTATTAAATTGTAAAAATATATTCTAAATATACTTTAAAACCACTCAAGTTAACGATTTATCACTATTAATTATTTCGATTAAAAAAGTTGTTTTTAATTATAATTTAGTAATTTTCACTATTCATCAGAATATGAAAGTTATCCGAAAAGTACCAAAATTTCACCTTAGGCTAAATTCGATACTCCGAATCCAAAAATGAAGTCCATTTTGAGAGCTAAAATTTCAAAAATTTAAAAAGTGGTTATTACTATTCATAACGGCTAGTTTTAATAATATTTTAATAGCATATCAATGTTTCGTGAAACTCAGTATTACGTACTACACACGCTATCGAGGAAGGTTGCGATTGCGTGTAATGCAAGGCAAGTCAAGGATGCGTGTTGTGCAAGCTCCTTTTGATGTACCGTACAACAGAAGACATTAGTGAAATAAAAATAATATTTTTCATAAAATCTCGGGCTGTTACATTCTACCCCCCTTAAAATGAATTTCGCCCTCGAAATTCTTCGGGGTTATAAATAGTTTACTATTAGAAAGTTTCTTTAATAGAAACTCACATCGTAAAAAGGAATACCAAAACTTGGCTTTAAAAACTAAAGTATGAAATGTAACGATTACCCAAATAAACTAATCACTGGGTTTCCACATAGGTGAAAATATGGATATGGAAGAGAAATCTAACCATCATGTTCTGATGGAGAGTGGTAGAGAACATGGCTATGGAAAAGCCAGTAATCACAAATCCATAAATTTTTGACGATCTAAGGTACCATCTGATTCATCAGGTATAAGATCACTAGGACAACATTTTTGGTTTTCAAGATCATTTCCCTAAAGTTGAAAATTTGAATTAGAATAAATACTTACTTTATTTTGGTACAATATCACTATTGTTCATGCCTTGAACAATTTCCACTTCATCTCTTAAATAAATGATGTTGAATTTGTTATTCGTGAAGTGTTAGCAGATTATGTGATAGAATGACGGGTCATTCCATCTGTCTCAAACAAAAGGTAAGAAAAAGTTATTAAATATACATAAGTCATTCTATAGTGAGATTAATCATATATGGTTCCTAAAATGGACTTATACTTCATATATCATACTTCTTAAAACTAGCTTCTACTAAACAGGGACTTCCTGTAGGTCAGTGGTAGGCGAAAAAGGCCAGTCGCACTTCGGTTGTGGGTTCGATTCCTACAGCCTTGTCCGAAGCGATGGGCTGTCGCCCGTCCTGCAGGTTGTCCTTTTTCTAAAACTATGTTACTATAACATCCCATCAATAATATCGAAAATCTTCTATCCTTAAACAATACTAACTTATGTCCAACATAATCCAGTCTAATCTTTAGGGTTATACATAATACTGCAGTCCACTCTCATAATATAGTGACAATGATTACCAGAGATTTAATACTGTCGTTGATCCCCACATATCATAAGATATGTCTTGTTGGTCACATTCCAAACATTCAAAGTCCTTAATCGTGTATTCTCTTGAATACCTTAGTGAAAACATGAATGCAGTTAAAAGTTAACACTTTCCACATACCAAAATCCTCAAAATTCTATATACTCAAACCATGATATCACTTAGTCCTTATATCAATCATGAGCTCATGAATACTATTAAACATTTCATTTTCTCATTTTCCCTTCATTATGCACATATCATCTTATTTCCAAAAAATATCTCAATCACTTTGAATACCACATCAAAAAATATTGCAATACTCCATGATACAACATTATTTTGGAATCCCAATACATAAACACTTAATCATTCCACCACATCGTTTTCACATTAAACATCGCCAATAGTGATCGCATATGACTTACCTTTGTCCTTTGCCTTCAGTGGTTGCTCATGTTGATCATCACTAACCCTTGGATTAGGGCATTTATTAGCATAATGCCCCATTTCCTTGCACTTGAAGCATTGAAGTGTTGGTGGTGCGTTCTCTGCAGTGTTTTCTTTATTCACATCATTAGAATTCCTTTTTCCATTACATCGACACTCAGCTGCTCGATGACCTTCTTTTCCACACTTAAAACATTTTCTAGTCCCTTTAAGACAACCTACACCATGCTTCTTTCCACACTTTGAGCATAAGGAAACATTCATCTTCTTTTCACCATTATTATGAGATTTCTCCTTGAACTCCATATTTCGTTTCTTGTCAAAACCATGAGATGGATATGTAACACCAACTTCCATTTCTACCTTGATAGCACAACGCACTATTTCTTCATAGCTACTGAAGTCTCTTATAGATAATTCCCTTCGAAGACTTGGTTTTAGGCCACTGAAAAATTGATCAACTTTAATTTCAGGTTGGATGATAATGCCAGATGCATACCTTGCAAGTCTTGTAAAATTTGCTTCGTATATACCAACAGATTCATCATCATTTTGCTTTAGTTCAAGAAACTCCTTCTCCATATTTGTTCGAAGAATACGAGGGAAGTACTTACTGAAAAATAAGTTCTTGATCTCGTCCCATTCCATGGACTCAATTTCATCTCTTTGCCTTGTATTCTTGATAAGATTCCACCATTGATCAGCTTCACCTTCCAAACGATATACTGCTAAGATGACTTTATCATGTTCATAACATTGAAGAACTAAAAATATCTTTTCAGTGGTACTAATCCATTGTTCAGCAACAAGTGGATCAGAAGACCCACTGAAAGAAGGTGGACGTTGCCTCATGAAGGACTCAATAGAATATTGTTCCCTTCTCTGCTCATTTGGAAGTCCAGAATGATTCATAGCTTGTGTAAGTATAGTAATAAGATTTTTCACTCCATCTCCCATAACATTTGTTTGTTCAGGAGGACAATCATTGCATTGTCCATTACATTGATCAACACGGTTCTTTCGGGTTCCATCCATTGTCTAAAACACAAAAAGAATAGTGTGAGAGGCAAAAATCATGCTAGGGAAAACAACATAATAAAGGGGGAGTACCTTCAATATCTAACATCTTAGGTTTAATTCTATGATCGTTAGCGTAATTCAAGTACTATAACCTATACGTATACTTAACCTTAGAGACATCCCTAGACATACCTTAGAAATATCTCTAGGGATCTCACTAAAGTTCTCGCATCCTAGTTTCTAAAGGTTGACTAAACCTTTCCTCTGATACCAACTGTAGAGACCCGTATCTTGACGTACATGGACATTACATTACATTTGCGGAATACTTAGTACATAACAAAAACACACACACAAGGATCGTAATAGTTTAGTGTCTTTGGAAACTCGGAACGTAATCTTCGAATCGTGGTGAAAGATCTTCAATGTCTCCCATAAAGATCTTCCCTTTTTTTTACCTAAAACCTTTCTTTATATCCTGGGGAAAAGAAAACATAAAAGGGTGAGCTCAAATGCTCAGTAAGGGTAAACAAAAGAAATATCAATCACATCATATACATAAGAACATAGCTTTTGGAAATCTTAACCTGCAAAAGAGCTCATAATATCATAACATGGGATAAATCATAGAAGTGAAAATGAGATCCCCATAATCATAACAAGAAACTTGAAACTTAGTGGCATGCACACATAATCATAGAAAATCATTTCTTGTTAGTCATGACTCATTGCCAAGACTATCTTAGTGGACAAAGTCCCTTTCTGAATCGAGTAACCCTCGTTTCAGTCCTGTTTCACTGAACCGGTATAACCTACCATTTCAGACATGTCTATCTCATGAGATATAAAATCTTTACCCAATGCATTGGAGGGAGATATAGGTCCCACCCATCTTATAATGAATCCTTTATTATGTGTTCCGCATAATCATAAACCATACATCATAGCGTAACCCATGTAATAAATATGGAATTCTTAAACAACATGACACCATAAAACAATTCATATAAGATAAAGGAATTCATAAAAATATTTCCATTACAACATAATCAAACCAATGTAATAATAGGGATAAAAACAGATCCCTTTTATTATCTTAGATGGAAAATAATTTTGATAAAATATTTGAACTCCATTCTTGAGGAAAATATCCTTTCGACTTCAAAAACACTTTTCCATTCTTAACATGTCATACGACTTTAAAATAAAAGAAGTTGATTAAAAATAAACTTGAAAACTTGTAAAGGAAGCTTCTTGGAAATAATGTTTTAAAAATCCATTCATGCCGTATAAGTTAAAAAAAACATTCTTCGTACTTTTGTCGGAAAAGTCATAAGTACCTCTTACGAAAAAACGACAAAAGATTCCTTTCATATTCTTTACTAAAAACTCACCGAAGGGTAAAATTGGATTTAAACTATTGTAATTGGATGGAAATAATATTAAATATTTATGAAACTTGGATGTGGATGATAAAATACACCCCAGTAAATACTTACGAATAAACAATCTCGGATAAAAATGAGATTGTGATATTTCCCTTACCTTAGGTCCGATTTGCTTCGTAAGTGTCCGAACCTCTTGTATAATGATTTAAATAATGTCATTGACTTATTAAAGAATCATATTCATTGTTATGATATCATATATGGTTCACTTATGACATTATATTACCCATTCTTTTGTAAATTCCATGTTAAAGAAGCGTTTTGGGTAAAATCGTTTCATTTATCGTAGGTGTTCTGACTTGTTGTTATTGAAATTATTATTACTTATATCATAATTTAATTACTTCCAGAATATAAAATATGATTTATATATCATATATATTTAGTATATATATATATATATATAATAGATAGATAAATGAAATGAAAAACACCGTTCATGGAGACGGTAGTCCGTACGTACGCATGAACGTTGTTTTCCTTTCCTTATTGTCTTGAATGGAAGTAAGTAGATGACATACATATATATATATATACATAAATCCAGTAGCTTTATAATGTCATATATTTCATTATTATTTCTTATATATACTTTATAATCATTCTTAAATGGTTAACATGGAGAATGAATCTCATCGTGTCGTGGAGACGGTAGTCCGTACGTACGCACGAGCGATGATATCATTTCCATAAATATTGAATTGAATTGGAGTGGATTATACAATATATCAGAATAAATATGATGTTTTAATAACTATTTATAGTTATTCTTTACACCATTATACCCATCCATGTAAGGTGGTGGTGGAAAATAGATTACACCACGGAGTGGAGACGGTATTCCGTACGTACGCACGCGCTGTGATTTCTTTTTCCATAGGATGGATAGATGGTGAAATAGGGTTTTTTCATACTTATAATAACATATCAGTATATGAGTGATACTGATGTTATTACTTCATAATGAAACAACCTAAGAAGAAGAAGTGGAAGAAGAAATAAAGATGAAAGAATTGGTAACGGTAATTACCTCTTCTTTGAAGCGCCTCTTTGAGACCTCCTCTTAGGGCACTAAAATTGGTCTTTGAGGAAGACCAGAACCTTTAGTATGTTGCTAGGAAAGTGGAGAAGAGATTTTGGCAGGGGTTGGCCGAGCTTGAGTGCTCAAATTGGTGTGAGGAGGAGGGGGAGGAGGTGTCCTTTTATAAGGGAGGAGAGGGGCACCTTAGGAATATCTCAAAATATTATTTTATATTAAAGTCAAAATCGGTTTATAATGGTTCCAAAGGGTCTTATTTCGAAGCTAAAGTGGGGATGGGTCGAAATTATATCAACCAATAAGATTTAGACAAGTTTAGGGTATTATTTTAACCTTATCAATTAGATTTAACTCTAAGTTAAATAATTTAACTTTTACCGTGTCTTTTTGTTTTCTTTCACTATATGGTTAATACACTTACTATAACATGCCAAACGAACCCCAAATTGTTTATTATTAATACATATATCCTTATCTAAGTCATTTGGACGAACCTTAGATTTTTAAGAATAAAATAACAATTAATAATATAATATTTGATTTAAATACTATTTTGTGTCAATTTTGACACTATTTGATATATTATTTTTGTGAAAGTCATAACAGAATTATATGTTCGAACCAAGTTGATTACATAAACACTAATATATCATAGTAACCTAGAAAATTAGTGTAATTCATAAAAAGTCTCAAATTATATTTAATTTGGTGTTTATAACATCAATTATGTCAATATTTCATTAATAAGATAATTACTGCATCATCTTTGTGTCATAAATAAATTAACTTATTTGATGTCTAAAAATTACAAATAAAATACCATTATGTGGGAAATATTTTTATCTTTCTAATGAATATTTACAATCTAATTTATCTTATGTATAACCCTGTATAAAAAATGTTTTAGTAAATAAACTTTGATTTTAACTCTTTTAACTCTTCTTTGAATTAAATAATAATAAATGTCCTAATCTAATCCAAGTGGGCCTAAATGAAAATATTTTACACTTAAGGTTGTTTTTGGTCGATATACACTTGTCCAATAGAATTAGGACATGTGTTAGGGTAATATTAATATCATTCTTACCCTTAATTACCCTATTTACTTTTAACCGTGGTAAATAAAAGTAAAAAGTTACTATTCACCAAAAATTATATTCATCTCATTGAACCACATTTTACTTACTGACATCAACCGTGTCTCTCGGATTTTTGAAATTCCATTCACAGAAGCGGTAAAATTAAGTTTTATGAAAAATTCAGTTTTTTAACTACCACTTAGTAGTTTCACTATTCATCAAAAATTGATGTTTTTCAGAACAATGCCAAAATTTCATCCTAAGCTATATTTCATATTCTGAATTCAAAAATGAAGTCTATTTTACCAAATTCATAACATAAAAGTTTCATTAATTAATTTTATAATTAAATCCCGCTGTTAAAACAAATAGCGTGTTTTTAAGAAACAATATCTATCAAAAGATTGACACTTGATTATGTCTGGTTTAAATGTGAAATTACATCCAATGACCAACATTGTATTAAATTGTAAAAATATATTCTAAATATACTTTAAAACCACTCAAATTAATGATTTATCACTATTAATTATTTCGATTAAAAAATTTGTTTTTAATTATAATTTAGTAATTTTCACTATTCATCAGAATATGAAAGTTATCCGAAAAGTACCAAAATTTCACCTTAGGCTAAATTCGATACTCCGAATCCAAAAATGAAGTCCATTTTGAGAGCTAAAAATTCTAAAATTTAAAAAGTGGTTATTACTATTCATAACGGCTAGTTTTAATAATATTTTAATAGCATATCATTGTTTCGTGAAACTCAGTATTACGTACTACACACGCTATCGAGGAAGGTTGCGATTGCGTGTAATGCAAGGGAAGTCAAGGATGCGTGTTGTGCAAGCTCCTTTTGGTGTAGCGTACAACACAAGACATTAGTGAAATAAAAAAGAATATTTTTCATAAAATCTCGGGCTGTTACAGTTTCCCTACCAACCCATGAAACCTCACATGTGCCTAAATCCAAACTCCATCCTATCCCTCAACGAGACCTCTGATACCACTCTGTCACGACCCACTCCCCGCAATTTGTACCCCTCCTAGGCTGGCAATTTGAGAAGGGAGACAATGAACCCCGATTCCTGCCTCCAGTAGGCCCTAGGTTGGCGACAAGCACCGAGGGTATAATAAACACACAAATGGGAGGCATTACCCTATAAGAGAACACATGCAGAAGAGAGAGATAACATAGACACCAATCAAATCCAACTCAGAATTTTAATATAAAAGAAACCCATGTTCATATATGAAATGTCATGAAAAAGTACTACAACCGGAAGGAAAAAACTACAAGTACCTGAAAGAAAGTAAAAACAGCAGCAACCATAATCATGTACATCTCCTACAACTCTAAGCTAGTAGAAACAAGCTTGATCTATAACTTGATCAATGTGACCTGAAAAATAGTTTAGATATACATAGGGTGAGTATAACGTATACTTAGAAGGATCCTCCCCGAAGCCTCTTGTGCAAAAGTAAAGAAAGAATGCTAAAGCACAGTGAACAACAAGTGAAACTATATCATCACCTAAACATGTATAATAAGTTACCAACCTCACCATGGATACTCTCACCAAGTAATGCAAAGAAGAATATATCAAATAATAAAGAACATTAAGGGTAAACCCCCACTACATCCCCCCTGGTTTGCCGCTTTTCCCCAACATCGAAGTACCTAAGAATCTCTCTCCAAAAAGGCTTGCCCACACACACCTGGGCGAAGCACTACAATATGCACCTCGTGCTCCACAAAGGCCTGCCTATAGACACTTGGGCGAAGCACCACACCATCCCCACAACCAAAAGTAACCACGTAGTTTTCGGGACCCACCGCATCATGAAAAACGTGTATCATACATCAGGTATTATACCACAATCCATTAAAGCCCATACACTGAGTAAGGATCCTCAAGCCATCACAACCTTCATACGTTACACCTAAAATAGTACATAGAAACTATATCAAGAATATATGTGTGTGAATAAATACAAGCCATTACAGCCCTCTACACACATATATGGGAAAAACTAACCAATGTGCCTATCATAAAAAGTAAAAACAACGAGAAGAGAGCGGGGCTAAAGGGGTAGTCATCCATTCGTCCTCCCATCATAATGTTGGGGAAAACACCTTCAAAGGGCTTAGAATACCCGGGGTGTTAGTTTCTGTTACTGACAGGGTGGATTAGTGTATAGACACAAAAAATGTACAGGATATAATATAACTCACAACCACACTATGGGCATTACCTAGTCTTAAACGGAAATGAAACTAACGTCTCTCAGACTTCGGGATGCTACTTCTAAGACATGGTATCATATAAGAACACAACCATTTAATGAGATTTATTAGATTACATCATCCCCTTTTTATCAGTTCCACTACATGTTAATTAATTCATTAAACATTAATTAACCATGAACAATTCCACATTAAAATTTCATTAGCATCAGACCCAAAGTCAACTTTTCCTTCAAAAATTACAACCTCATCATTATGATCCAGCATCTCCATCCCCATGGGTTAACACCATTTGTTCAAATATTCATTACAAAGTTACATTCCCATATTCCCAAGCATTATAGAAAAGCATTCTATGCTACTAAACACTATGGGGCTTAACCTAATGAGTAGATGTACTACCCGTCGAGTTGTTGCTGCCTATAGAAATAGCATAGACCCATTCCCCCTTGAGAATCTAAACACCAAAAACATGTGGCATACCCCTCATGTCATCACCTACTTCGGGAGAAGGGTAAGCAAGACCAGCTGCATTGAGTAGTGGGGAAAAGTAAAGCAAATAAACAACCAATCAAAATTTCCAAGCATCCAACAATCACTTCCACTCCATTACATCATCCCTGATGTCCTCCTTGACACCCATATGCATAAACTGGTGCATCTTGCCACTCTAAGCATCATCTGCTGCCACAAACAAAAACCTCCTTGCCCCCACATATCACTACAACCATCCATGATCACATCACAACACAAAAAGCAGGAAAACAAACACCACATTTAATTGGGCACCTGGCCCTTTAACAATCAAGAGGGTTACTCAGAACCCTTTAAAGAATTATCAAACAGTTAGTTATTTCATCTATGTTGGGTTAACCGATTTATTATTCGTAGGTTACAAATCGGGGGAACCTAATAAGTTAGATATCGTAAATAAATAAAATGATTACTGCACTAATTTGATTAACATCAAATTACAATGCGAACCAGATTAGTTTACATTCCATTTTATCTTTTTCCAAACAATTATCAATTAATCCCAATTTACGTTATTTACCAATTTCCATCAAGAATGAATAGAAAATCAAAGTAAGCATAGATATCACACTATCCAGAAAAACATGAGGCAATAACGTACGATCGATATTAATTTATTTATCTGGTTGAAATATGTATTATTTAAATTCCATTGTCATCCAGTGGGATTAAACATTCTAACATTACAGTTGCACCTAAAAGAAAAGAGAAGCAATGAATCCCCTACATTAAACAGTTCTTGACATTATTTATCCACACAACGGGTCCAGATCCTCCTCTCGCACCAACTACATCCACCCAAGGATGCCACGGAACAATCGTACCATCCGAACATGAAGAAAACCCCCATTAAAATTATAGAGATTATATGCATTAATATGGGAGGGAGAAATAAGAGAAGATGTTTCCAGGGGAAAGAGTATAAAACAAACCATATTTCGAGGATTGATCAATATAGCTCGGCTGCATAAAAACAGATCGGAACCGACCCAAGGAGTAAAGTATGATTGTGAAACTCCTGTATGAAGGATTGAAATGTTCTAGAATCTCATTGCTGAGAACAAGGAGGAAGGAAAAGGGATCATGATATCTTATCCATTTTGAAGATTTAATGGGGCAATAGTTTAAGATATGCTTAATTCCACATTAAAAGTTGATCACATTAACTAATATGGTATGACCAAGTAAAAACATCCTGAGCCATAGGAATTATTAATATAGGATTTATGGTCTTTCAATCATTCGTCTTAATTTCTGGGTCGCAACGTCACTGACAGTTCGCTATTCCAACACCGTATGAGGGAGATATGTTGGATACAAGATCCCATATTATTATTATTATTATTATTATTATTATTATCATTATTGGGTGTTTCGTGGACCCGAGCCATGAACAATAATATAATATTCCACATTAGACATGAATCGATTGTATTAATGACAGGATCACATCGCCACTGACGAGAATTCAATCAGACGTCGCATGCGGGAGTTATGGCAGGTCGAAGATTTAATAATAATATTAAATCTATTATTTTATGAGAGCTTCAGGTTCCCAATACAAAAACCAGAAGAAGACATCCAATATTGAAATCATTATTTCCGTCTCGAAGTAACGGTTGCACTTCCACTAACGTTTCATAAAACTGAGGTCTCATGAAGAAGTTACAGTTGAAAAAGTGGTTTATCAACAAAAACAATACAATGATTATTATATAATTATTTTTTTAATTTACTTATTTCAAAAACACAAAGACACAAAGAACACTCTCCAATTTGGTGCGCCTCACTCCGTTTCACCATAATTTATTGTGTTTTCATTTTCTTTTTTTTACTTCCACATTTAATTCTCATATTCTCTATCCAATCTAACTTTTCCATTCAAGATATCTTCTCTGACTCCAACAAAAGTGACACCTCCCCTTGGCCATTACTCCATGACATCATGCTCCAACTCCTTTCTCACTTCATTGATATTACTAATCAAATAAATAATAATAACACCCATAATTAATGTTCTAATTTAATCCCATTAAATTAGTTGAACATGGTTATTCCAATATTAAATTAAAACCATTCCATTTATTTAATCACACACTAAAATCGCCCATTACGATTATTATTTAATAGTAATATATCCTATATCAATTTCATAAATGGGTCGCCATTATTATCTTTAATTATTATTATTATTATTATTATTGACACCCATTATTATATTATAATTACTCCCTCTCTCCCATCTATAAAATCCTTCTCCCATGAAACTCACATGACATCTTCATAACCCTAATTTTCAAAAAGTAATGGACCTGAGAGGTCCATGCCATTACTTTTTAAATCTCATACAAGATAAAATGGTAACATAAATAGGTATAATTTTCCATATACTCTATAAAAAATCCAATAGATAATATTTGTAATAGATGTTTTGTGTAAATGAGAGGAAGTATGTCAGCATAATATAAATATTGAATGTTATATTGCAGATAAGATGTTACTACTACGACACATATTCAATTTAGATTGTTATTTGGACTTGAAACCATCATGAATCTATTTGAAATGTGGTATAACAAAAAAAAAGTTCATTTAAATACTTCAATATTTCTTGAAGCTAGTTTCTTTCAAAACTATAAATCAGGATCTTGGAATGTTTTATATGAAAACTGTGTAGGAAACATTAATGGGTTATTCACTAAATTTATGAATTTAATAATAGTGGATCAAATGTTTACAAAACATTTTTTACTCTTATGTTGTGAAGGTAATTGAAAAAAACATTGATTTTTTAGAATCACGAGGAGGATAAAATGATGATTTCCAACTATTGTGAATGTAATTCAAAACATCCTTATCATGATTCCAATTAATCATGCGATGATTAATGTGAATATGGTAGATAAATAATGAAATTTTATACCATTAAAAAATATATTGAGTCTGGAAACATTATTAGATATCATAATTCTCGATTTAAAATAATAAGAATGTTGAGATTAGAATATCAGACATGAGTTATCTCAAAAATAGAAAAATAATTTTTTTTAGAAGATATGAATAACATAGAATTGGAGGATTCTATTATTAAAGGGTTGTATCATATTGTCAAAAGTGTAACAAGGGATATTTTTCATTGGCATGAAAATAAAAATGTTTCTTGACAATTAGGTATTATATAAACAAATTGAATGAAAAAATATGAGTTTTAGGAAAAAACATAGGATTTCAGGTAAAGGTTAAATATAGGTTGAAGTTCTGAATTTTGATGAAAATTTTCCCCAATTTCAAGATTACAATCAATGAGAATATTTTTATCATGGGACACACATCAAAATTACAATTATTATTATATGGATTTAAATATAGATATCATAAATAGTGATATTAAAGAAGATAATTACCTTAAAAAATCATGTTGTTTTCAACTTGATGAGGATGGTAAAAGTTTTTTAAAATGAACAAATCTTTTCATGCAATAATAAATTCTCCACATGCTTGGTATTAAAAATATTCCAATTGTATGTGAAGGTTAATTTATTAAAAATGAATAGTTTATTGAAACTTATATGTGAAAGATATTGACCTCGGTACTCTAATTTTAATTTATTTGGATGATATAATGTATTCTAGGGATAGGGAAGATGTTTGTAAAATATTTTCTAAAAATATATATAATTATTTTTAAATGTCAATATGTGTAGAATTTAGATTATTCCATGACTTATTTTTTCAAAAAATAGAAAAATAAATATTATTATATCATGAAAAGTATACCAAGTAATTATTATTGAATTTTGGAATGGAATAATCCAAATAAGTTAGTAATCTTATATCAATGAGTATAATGTTGAGTAATGATGAGGCTGAAAAAAAGGATAATTATAAAAAATTTCAGAAGCTAATAGGTTGTATTCTCAACCATACATATTTATGACCTAATATTTTTTATGTTTTGTCTTTGTAATCTAGGTATCAATAAAATCATAAATAATTACATATTTTTGAAGAGAAAATAATTTTGAGATATTAATAATGAGAAAATTTATAAGGGTTTTATACATAATATATAATTACATGATGTTTCTTGGAGATTCTATTGTTGAATGGGATGAAGATTTTGATAATAGAAAAACAATGCCATCAGGAAAATTTCTCCGAGGTGAATGTTGTCTATGTTGGATTTGATAGAAACATTTTCAAATTATGTTATGCATAACAAAATCTGAATTTGTTTACTCTTCCTATTCTTCTACTCAAATATTGTGTATGAATGTTATGATGGGTTACTTGAAAATGAAGATTTCAAAACCATATATTATATTTTATGTTAATAAGAGTGAAATTAATCTTTATAAATATCATGTACAACATTTCTTGTCAAAAATCATTGATATGGAGTTTCATCTTCTGGAAGAGAGTGATTATCTTGGAGATTTTATACTTGAATATATCTTAAAAAACTGTCCAATTGGAAATATTTTCTTAAAATCCATAAAAAAATAAATATTTATGTAATTTAGGTTGCAACGTCTTATCTTTATTCCTCCAATGACTTCCAAAACATCTTTCGGATGACCCCCACCATGAATATCTATATTTTTGGAAAAGGGTGAGATAAAGTAACAACATTGTACTTTTTAGGAATCTTTTTTAATATGCATTATTAAACGAGAATGATGAAATAATAGTCATATAATGGGGAATAGAAAATTAAAAGATAGGGAAGACGAATTTTTTTGGGGATTTTATCATTACATGTCCTTAAATTCTTCCTCCCACATAGGGATAAAATTAAATTAAAAACAAAACATTATTCAATAGTTTTGTCTCAGGACACTCTATATTGAGAAAGGATATATAATGATAAATGCAACAAAATGTGTTTTTTTAATATGAATTGTGAGGATAAACATATGATTCTAGTAAAATTTGTTAATAAGGGGTTTCAAAAAATCCAAAGTTGTATATTAAAGAACCCTTGAGATAAAATGTTTTAATGATGTTTTTTATTGGATTAAAACAGACCATTTCGTATTAGAATTTTATTATTATTCAAGAATCAGATCCATTCAATCATAATGAGATTTATATGAATGTTGAAAGTCATGGAATGTTTGGACCCTAAAATAATGGAACGGAAAAAGTTTGTTTTAATGAATGTTGTATTTCTGGACATAGAGTTTCAGACTAAGAATTATCATAATCACATTTTCAGAATGAGTAGTACAAGATAAAGAATCAGTAAAAAATATTTTTTTACCTCAATTATTATTTGATTCTAATCTATTGACATGAATATTATACATACTAATAATTTTCTAGATGTGCATAGTTTTCTTATTGAGGAAGTAAGATTGTTTATAAATGGTATCGTAGGAAGATTGTGAATTCAAGAATAAAATGTTGTCATACATTCTAACTAAATAATATGATTATTTTCGGTTAAACATGTAGTCAAAAATTATGAAAATTAGAAATATAAAATTCCATTGAATAAATCGAAGAATCATAAATATTTCATCAATTCCAAAAGTCAAAAAAATAGTCTCCTTTTGATCAATAAACACCAGACATAATGGATGTTTGAATTCAGAATATGTAAAGATAAGTAAGTATGATGAAAATATATATTGATTAATAGATTCAAAATTTAATAATTTTAATCTATTTGGGAAAAACAACATAATGGGATTTCCTAATTTATGGGAATATATCTCATAATTGGAATTTCATCATAATGATAATTACATCATTTTCATTATTTAATAAGATTGACACTGATACAGAAACAATGTTCATGATAATTATATGATAATCAAATGTAGATAATAATGAGATGAGAATGAATTACATATCATAATGAGTTGTGAAGGAAAGAAATATCATAATGAGCTGAGAAAGAAATGCAGATCATAATGAGTTGAGAAGGAAAGTATGATCCTAATGAGCTGAGAAGGAAATCTAAAACTTAATGAGATGAGAAATAAATATATATCAAAATGAGATAAGAAAGAACACTAGATCATAATGATATAAAACAGAAGGGGATATCACAATTATATGAGAATGATAGGATGATCGTAATGATAAGTGGAATTTGAGGATAAGGAAGATTCATCTTATAGATGTCGATGAAGTTGTATCATATTGAATAAGGTTTGGATGTTTGAAAAGGATGAATATAGAAGGGAAATAAGGATGTTCTATATGATTTGTGATGTTTTGAATGTGATAAAAATCAAATTAAATTTTACACAAAAATCGTAGAAATATGAGATTATTTGAAGAAGACAATGATACTGGTTAAAAATGAATCTTTCTTGATGTTATTGATATTCATGAAAGTGGGGAATGTATTTTATTTTATTTCATTTTCAATTATGAATAAACTAAAAATCCCATCCCAAATAATTATTTGTTTTCAATATTTAAATTAAAATAAAATGTGAGGCATTGAAGAAATTATGTGAATATTATTTTAGGATAGAGATACCATTTGGAGGATTAGATAAATGAAATATTTTATACCTGATTGAAAAATAACCTGTTTTGGAGATCATTTTTAGTTGACTAGAATGATAATGATATTATTATTTTTTTGGAAAGTGTTTTAAATGTTCAGATTGAGTACATGAGAATCGTATTGAATTCATATGAATGGGAAATTACATCCGCCCAAATCAGACTATGGATTTGGGCTGAGAACGTTTGTTGTACTTTAAAAATGTATTAATTCTTTTGATTAGATCATTTATTATATCATAATACAAAGTAAAATAGTAGGAGTTAGTATTATCCTTGTTATCTGTAGATATAATGTGTCTAAAATGAGCTTTGACATGTTTTATTCACCTTATAGACCCACGAGAGTGTCTATAACATTGATATAGGTTCTCACACTATGGAATAACATTATAAATATTTTTTAATTTAGTTTATTTTTTACATTTAATTCATGATGATTTATTTAAATATGCTAAAGATATAATTATTAATATCTTTAAGGCGTTATGATTGATAAATCATTAAATATTTTATAAATGAAAAATATTGATCCAACCCTACCCCTTCTTAGTTGTTATTAAATCCTTTGTAACAACATTATTCAAGGGATAAAACAATGACTATATACAAAATAACATGACAACAAGGGTATGATAATATGATATTAACATTTTAATATTATTCCATGAAAATCATAGATCATAATAATTTGTAATTATATTCATCATGTAAATTCATAATGAATGAATAAAAATGAAATCCGAGAACATTATCCATGAGGCAATATTATTGGTATAAGACATGGAATTATGGAATATGCATTATAATTGAAAATTATTCCATTATAGTCAATGATCATTTCTAAGAATATGATTGCAGAATTGGTTCACTTTAGAAACAATCATAGTAATCCTGGAATATTCATAGTAGTATCATAATTGATGATTTCACTTATTAAAATGGGTTGACATTACATTCAAATCAATTTTATTTCAAGTTATATCAATAATTTCCAAATTTAGTAGATGTAGATATATGTCACCCATGTGACCTAATGAAAATCATAAACATTTGTTCCACATGGTCATAAACCAATAATCATATCAAAACCCTTAAAATGAAATAAGATTGATAAGCATTTCATTGTATCATAACCAATGGAAGCAAAACATGTTTATTAAAAAAAGTAATATAAATACCAAAAATAATCTAGTGAAACAATTAGTGAGGTATAATTGAATAATATTAAATGTAAATCAAAAGAAATATTGATTTTTTTTAATAATATAAATAATAATAAAACATTTTTTAGGAAAATATCATTTCCATTTCATATAAACGGTCCAAAATGAACAGAATACCAAAATATTATAGAAAAAATATTAATTAAAAATAAACATAGGAACATTCAAAGGAAGCTTCAAAACATAATTAATCCACACTGGTGGGAAATTATTATCATGCAGAGTAGTTGAAAAAAATCATTTCATAATATTTTCGTGAAAGTTACAATGTAACTCATCTGGAAAATGAGAAGAAGATTATATTCAAACTATTTTTGAAAAAAATGGAATATATGTCTTAGAAAAGCATATGATAATTCTAAAAAAATGGTAAAGAATATTTAGAAAACATGGTCATGAATGGAAAATGGTTTGTGATGGGAAATAGAAATGTTTTAGAATTTATTTATAAACAAATTTTTATTTTTTTTAGTACATAATTTGTTTAAAATGGTATATAAACATGTATTTTCAAGAATTAAATATGGGATATGAAATTTGATTTTTTTTATGAGGGTTGTATTATAATATTTCATCATTTAGAACTTAATAAAAAACAATACTTATAAAATATTATATTGTTATATAAAACACCTTACCTCAGGTTAAACATTTACAATACATTTTCAAACATATTATATAATAAAAATATAATTTTTATAAATATTATTATATAACCATTGTAATATATTTTAAACCACATATATTTTAATTGTTTCCTTTTATGATCATTTTATTCTATGTTATTTATTAAAATATCTTCTCCGGATCATAATAGATAATTTTTTCATGTTTGACTTCGTTTGGTAATTTTAATACATGTACTTTGGTAGTAGTTCTGTTATCTCTTGAATGGTAATAATTTTTTAAAAATTATATATATTCGTTATATATATATAGTTTCATCTATAAAATTTACAAACTGAAAAATGAATTACAGTGTTCATGGATATGGTAAACGTTAGTATGAAATAATGTTGATTTCATTTTTCAATGGATTGAACGAAAGAAAGGAAAATATTAATTACCCAATAATGGATAAATATTATATAATATATATCATATATATTCATAACATAAATTATCATTATCATCCAAGTAAAACATAACTGAAAAATTAATCACATCCCATCATTCGGGTTGAAGTGACCACATATGCATGTGTTACAATATAATTTCTTGAAGAATGTGATAGTAAGATATTATAAATGATATTATATTTATAAAAGATTAATTTTCTATTAAATAAAATATATAAATACTGAACACGTCAATAACCCATCAATAAAATATTTTGAATAAAAAATTAATAGTATCTCATTGTGTATATTGTGAGTCATACATACACATGAGAGATACATTTACTTCCCATTTGATCGGAACAATGATCTATAATGGTTTTGTATTATCATAATAAAATTTCAAATATTTAGGATACTGGATATACTATATAATGAATAATATAAAATATTGATAGTTGGTAATATAAAATTTTAAATGGGTGTGGTCAGTTAAAGTGAATAACACTTCATCAAAATTACTCCGACAGAAATACCATAAATGGAACAATGATTGAAATTATGGAAGAAACAAACCACTACTATGTATATGGTAGTGTTTGGAATATAATTTCTAATAGGGTTTTTTATAATTATCAATGAGGATTGAAAATGTTAAAGGAGGGGTTCCCTTTTATATTTTTGGTGAGGGTATGCCTTGGAATTTTTAAATATTAAATTAACAAAAATTAATTATAATTTCAGAAAAGAAAATATTGAAAAAAATTGATTATGACTAGTTTAAATTTTCTCGTAATGTAAATCATTGACATGATTGGGTCTTTATTTTAACCTTTTGATGTAGTTTTCCCCCTCTTACCCCTTGTCAAAATTACCATACTTTTATACATTTCTATAGATTCAGGGTAAATAATGTTACAATAAAATGATATGATAGCTTAAGTAAACCATAGTTTTGTCAAAATTATTTATTAATGAATCAAGGTTTTTTATTATTACTTTTATATCATTTAATAATTTATTTTTAAATATATTTAATTCTATTTTATACATTTTACATTTAATTTGATATTAAATAAATAATGGTAAGTGGTGAATTTTAATATATCTCCCAAAAACAGCCAATTTTTTTCAAAAATACCAATAAAACTAATTGGAGACACTAACTCATTAAATCTATATAAAATTTAATCTTATTTATATAAGTTAATTTTTTAATTAAATGGTAAAATATTTCATTGGTGTTGCATAAGAATATATGGTAAATATATAATTACTAAAGATAAAATAAAATATTAATAAAATGATTTCATTTAAATCAAAATAAACAATTATATTCATTCTTAATGTACTTGTATCCCAATATGGTCACATAAGCCATATGAAAAACATTGACAATGAATTTTTGTAACATTATCTGATTTAAATATAATATAGGTCATTCTCAAAGACAATTTCCCATAAACTCATTAATTTATTTTCTAATATTTTTTTCCAAAACTAATGTTACAAACTAAGAGTTAGATTTAATAACCATTCCTCTTCTAGTTAGTTGCAACCTATAATTACATGATTTTCCTTTTACCATGATGTTAAATTTTAGCATGGCCACTAATCATTTTGACCAAAAATGTAGGTGACCAATTTAAAAAATATTCAACTCATAATTATGAATATTTTTCTAATTTTAACTAATTATTACCTATAAATGGATGTAATTAATTATCATGAAATAAAGAAAATGTTATATAAAAAATGTTTTAAAAAGTATTTTTTAGGGATAAAACATGATTTATTATTATACATTTCATAATAATAAATATATTAGATGAATGTTAAAACATTTCATTTAATACATATTACATAAATTAAATTATTATCATTGCCAATAATGATTAATTTAAAATTTTATATTTGGATTATATGGTGCACATAGGAAAATTATTTACAAAAATATACCCATTATTTTAAAATGATTTTTAATTTCAATTGTAATTAATTAATACCTAATGAATTCATTTTATAAATTTATAAATAATAAATTATTACAATCTATTTAGTCTTATTAGTAACCACTAACCCAATAGGTGGGTGATAATAATATTTTAATAATATATATCATTTCATCTGAACTCCCAGTTTTATGAAACACAACATATTAAAGAAAATAAATATATTTTGAAAAAATATTTCAAAATATTTCATAGTATTACATTCAACACACCTCACTAGACAATTTCCCTTGATATTACATATGTTTTATATAGAAACATAGGACAATTCTACCTCATCGTATCCTCAATTCACTATCTAGATTCCTCAAATAAGTGTTCTCAACACAAATCCGTGACTAGGTTTGTGATTTTTATAGAACACTCTCTCTATGAACTAGATTCTCGACTAGTTATACATAAATAATTTGATATTTCTTAAGTGGTATAACCTCTGTGGATAGAACATTTGAAGTATCATGTATGTAATTCATCTCTCAAGTATATGAAATATAACATTAACATTGGACTCATTCAATTGGGGTCCCAAAAACAAAGTTACCATCCTGAAAAGATCATTTATTTAAATAAGAACAAAACACATAGGTATTATAATTCTATTATTTCAAAATATCATTACACTCTTTTAGGGAGATATGCACAGGAATGACTTAAAACTGTTTTCATGTTGAATATTTTTTTAATGATTGTGATCATATCTTTTTTTGTTAAATATGGGATTTTAATAAATGATTTTGAATGGATCTATCTTTATATGTGATTAATCTGATAGATCAAGTCCCAAAAAAATCATTTTCAAACATTATTCTAGAAGGATGGAGTTATATACTTCCTACTATGGTGGTATTTTTAAATAACGGTCCAAATACGAGAGTGATATCTATTGGGGCCCAAAAATTGCACCAATGGAAGGTGTTTATCCCAAAACTCACATTAATCCATATTTATACCTCTAAAAATTTATTATAGAGTTTGAATATTAAAATTAGACTAACCATGTATATTTGGATGATATGTAGTTACGAAACATAACTCTGTATCTATAGAGTAGTGATGATATCTCTAAAAAATAATTGTAATAATTACATGTTGATAATATAAAATTCATTGTGGTGTACCATGGGATATAGACACTTCCATAATTTATAACCAGTATAGTTGATCTATATTGAAATACACATTAATGGCAATAGAGTGTGCTTACTTCATAATGATAATGATTTTAACACATAAAAAATTATTCCATTTAGATATTTTGGGAAATATGCCCAAAAAATAGATTTTTATGTTTTCTAATTCCCATTATAGTATGGGTAATGGTTATATCATTCTCGTAGAAATTTTTATCTCATCCTTATCATACTGACTTAAAAAACCTAGAGAAACATTCTCTGCAATAACTCTCTTCATCAAATCCCACCCAAAATACTCTTTAAAATATATATTCAACTTCATACTTGCTGGATGAATAAATAGAAATGATCTATATTCATTACCCAACATATCATTCAAACCCAGAACTGAAAGTTAAAATAAATGATTCCTCATCCTAATTATTCCATCAATATTAATGGTGAAATAAGGAATATTTCACTTAATTTTATTCATCTTTAAATATTTACTATGTACCACATAAATCTTCACATCAATATAAATTTGAACACACATTTTATAAAAAAATATTTCTCCCCTTCCATATATATTTCATGATAAAATTTTTAATGTAATAAAAAATATGAAATTTTCGGTTCATAATATCAAAAAATCTAGAGTGATCCTATTAACTGAGAGCATCTAGCATATTGTTTGTTTTTCCACGGTGGTTATGTATTAACCATTCATAATATTTAATCATATTCCACATCATTATTTGGAAAATGTTAACCTTTTTTGAGTGATTATATATTTTTAAATTTTTTTATCAGTTTATATGTCATATATTTATCAACAGAGACAATGCCTCCATATATTTAACACAAAGGACTACAAAAACTTACTATAAATCATGATTTCAATAATTCATCTCAGAGACCATATATTATCATAATGAATAAAATATAACTATATCATTCTGCATAAGGATGAATCCTAGTCCATTATTGGATTCCTAACTATAGATTAGAAACTCATATTCACTACAAGGTACTATTCAAAAAGTTATGATGACTACCCTTCTATTTAGTTCCAAAAAACATTAATCACATTAATCTGTCCAAATAAAGTTAGTTGATATATGATTTTACATGGTTAGTGGATTTGATAGCCAAGAAAAATTATCCACAAATTGTTGATAATATCTTTAAAAACCTATCCAGAAATGAATCTAATTTATAATGGTTGTTTTGGGCCACTTCTCAACAACTTCTTTCATTAAATGGTCAATCAATCTACCCTCATGCCAAATTATATTTCCCATTAATGAAAATATATAAATCCAAAAACTCACACATCATAATTTTTTAACAAATCTGCTCACTTATCAGGGTCTGGAAAACAAAACATAATTTATATTCAAGATCATCTTTTAACATTGAATATATAATAATTTCATCTATAAATACTACCAGAAAGTCATCCATAATTTCTCTGATGATAGTATTAAATTATTCTATAATGATTTTGGGGGAATTATTATGTCTATATAGAATCACTATAAATTATTAGTTACTATTCCCGATTTTGAATACATTCTTTAGTATATCCTCCTTATTAAGCCTAAATTTATGATTTCCCAAATAATGATAAATCCTAGAAAATTATTGATACTAACACATTTTATCGAACAAGTAATGTGTACATGGAAGATGATACTTTTTATTGATATTAATCTTGTATTTTTATTGATAATAAATGTAGACTTCCGTCAATCTGTTTTATTAATTCAAACAAAGAAGAACTACCCCCTTAGTCGATAATAATGGATGAATTAATCCCCATTAGATATTTTCTTAGAGTTTTTTCATCAATTCTAGAATCAAAACTAAGTCGACTATATATGGATCATTAAAAACTAGTGGCATACCATATATAATTTCTGTTGAAATATGAACTACCAAATTTGGGGGAATATCGATAAATTATTTTAGAAAGAAATCAATAATATCACTCATAATTGGAATATCTCTTATATTAGGTTTATCCCAAACAAAATGTGGAGAATTTCCTTTTTAGTAAGAATTGTGACATATATGATGGAATTAATTTCAATTAGAAGTTAATTTTTGTCATCATATTTATAGAATATCTTAGAATGGTTCAGAATATATTGAATCACTACACTTCATAAAAATTTATGTGGGACATATGTAATGAAATTCAACAAACTATAAAATAGAATAAATATTTTTATATAATGAATAAAAATATTATATGGAAACACATTCCCATAAACCTCATCAATAGAATAATCATAAACATGGTATGAGATCATCATACCAATATGGTTCTTTACTACTAACATGACAGCTAATTTTGAGGTTGTATAACAAAACCCATAGAATATTCAATATAAATAATACAGTTGGTATATCTAGAATAAAATAATACATTAGTAGTTATATAGTGGATGATAAGTAATCCTTTTGGTATGTTATTATCATACCACTCATCAAAACTAGTGATTGTATCAGATTAAAGGGATGATGACATCGATCAGCATCACTGACGTATGGATTTGGGAACATGTTATCATAATTCACAGACACTGCATATTCATAATAGTAGAGTCTGGGTGGAATATTTGATGTTCCATTCCCTCTATTTACATAATTATCTATCCTTTTCCCATTACATCAACATTTTATTATCCAATAACCTTTCATCCGACACTTCAAAATTCTATATTCTCCTTTAAGACAATTTTTCCATGTTTCCATCCACATTTTGAATATGATGGAATGATCATATAATTTTATCCCTGGTTTTTTATAATTTTAATTGAATTTATTTATTAAATATTTGTCAAAACTAAGAATTGTTTTTTAATAATTTTATTCTACATCTCTAAATATATAGATCATCTAATGATTTTTTTAAAGCTAATGAAATGGATAATTCTATTCAAATAATTGATTTAATATGTTGTGGAGTAATTAAAAAATAAATTAATTTAAAATGATAATAATTTTTTTACCTTGAATGATTTTGAAAATTATCCTCACAACATCAAACATATTCATTATCATTGTATTTCTACTCTTGCAATTCCTTAGCCATAAAAATTCTACAAGAAATTTACTTATTCATAAATAAAGTCTTAAACTCATTCAACTCTATATATTCAATATAACCATGTTTTTTCTTGGAAATAATTTACCATTGATCTACTTCTTCATTCAATTGACAATCAACCTAAATAAATTTCACATGTTTCAAACACTATTGATTGGATAATATATTTTTAGTGGTAATGATCCATTACTCAACGACTAGTGGATCAATGTACCCAATATAATATGGTGAAAAAATCCTCATGAATGAATTATCATAACAATGTTATATCCTCTTATTGTTTGGAATCATAGTTTGATTCATAGTTTCAGAATGATTCATGAGAATATAAATGATAATTTTCATTCCATATGTTTAAAATTTTGGTTGTTGAAGAGGCCAATCAATTCTTTTCTTGTCATAATTTCCATTAACACAATTATTACATGTTCTATTTATTGTCTTAAACCAAAACATGAGTGTTAAATACAATAATAATAGTGTGAATCAACATAATAATGAAATATAATTATAAAATTCCTAAATCATGTCACATACATCTATGAAGAAATATTATTAACCTAGGTAATTCTGGTTTATTACAAAAATTATTTGTTTTTATGCGATACATAGTGATATTAACATGGATCTGACTATAGATTTCACAACATTGATTTCAAAGGATAACTAAAACATTATCTGATACAAACTATTATTACATAAAAATTCAATTAATTGATAATTAATCTATGTATATGAATTTTTTTAAAACCTAAAGACCCATTCCGGAATCATAGAGGTTTTGTATATTTGGAAGCATTGAATCCTGAATATTTAGTTCATTATATTTATACATCATATCTTAATAAAATATTAATATATATCATAATTATTAGAAATAACATAGCTATATCCTTTAATAAAAAAAATTAGAAATGTTATATAAGAAATGTTTTTCTCTTATGCTCAATAATGGTAAATAAGGTAGATATTAATGATATTATAAGTATAAAATGTAAACAAAGTGACGAGAAAGTGAGAAAAACATTTGAATATAATTACCTACATATCATTGATCATAATATTGAGTTATGGAATAAATCATGGATATTATTTTAAAAATCGAATTCATTCCAATGTATTACTTTTATTAAAAAAATTAGTTTATTTGAAAGCTTGTGATGCATACAACACCATGTTTAAACAAACAACAATAATATTTTAAAACATTATTCAAACATGGAAATTACAACAATGATATTTAATTAGAGAGTATTAATATTATTAACAAAAAAATAAAAATTATTTTCATTTATTTATTATAAATAGATCATGAATTTTTTAATAGAAAAATAAATGTTTTCGAAACATTATTTTTACTAAAATAATTTTTATTTCATTTTCCCAAATTAAAAAAATTAAAAAATTAAAAAATTTATTTTTAAAATATTATATAAATTTTTATAAGATAATATATATATTTTTATAGTCTGATGTTTTTTTTATTTTTCTAAAATGTTTCATTCTTCAACAACTCGCAAAATTTTAAAAAAATTAAAATTATATTTTTATTTTAATTTATTATATTTTTAAATTTAATTTATAGATTAAATGGTTATAATGTATAATATGAAAAATAATATATCTATTAATACAATTTAGTACATTGTAAAAAAAATTATATTGAATTTTGATAAAAAAAAACACAGTAAACTTCTAAACATTTCATCTTGAAAACCCATATTCTTGTCATTTTTGGCAGATTGATTATAAATTAAAATATTCTGATTATGTAACTAAAATATGGAAAAATAAATTAATTATTTTAATTATAATAATTTATAGTCTATAATATGTTTGACATAATATTTTACAATAATTAAAAGTAAAAATAGTATTAATTATTAATTGTGTTTAAGGTAAAAATTAGTTTACTACTTTGATAAAATAAATAGATGCGTGATAAAATGAATGTAAAAATATCTTTAAGATATATTTAATTGAAATATTTTGACCTTAAAATTTCTATATCTCTATAATATATAATTTTTTACTTTATTTTCTTGTGAAAAATGTTGGAATTCCTTTTTTCTAAATATTAAAAGGGTGCCATAGACCTCACATATAAAATGACACCAATATCCTCTATTATTCAAACCATAAAAGCATTTTGGTTTTGAAAATACCTAAAAATATAACATACCAGCATCACTACTATCAACATATAATCCTTATTTTTATTATACTTATTACCTTGGAAGTATATTGGTATCATCCTTTGATGGTTACATAAAGAAGAGATAACATTCTTCAATATGCATTCTTAGTTTATTTCCTCCCCAACCTCCATATATTATTATTAAATTATTATGACAAGATAACATAATTATAATACATATAATGTTTTTTGATTATTACATATAACCATCTCAATTTCTATCATATTGGGTTTGATTCCACCTTTCATGTGTATGACTGTCCAGTGTCTCACGAACAAATGTCATATTTTTTCATTTCCACTAGTAACAGTTGGGTATGATATCTTATATAAAGCATATATATCATATTAATAACATGTATATAATTCAGTATTATTTATATCATATATATATATATATATATATATATTCTTTACATTCCATGATTGATATGATAACATCAGTCGTGTGTGTGGTAGACTACTGCCTCACGAAGTGATCTGAATAATTTTTCACTAACGTGTGACATAGAAGGTAATATAGATATTTTTAATTAATATATGTGATATAAATTAATTAAATATAATAAAAATTAAATATTAATCATTATTAAGTGAATTTATATCAATTTTATATTTAAAATGTGAAATGATTAGAACGTTCGTGTACGTGTGGACAATCACCTTTATGTAGAGATGTGAGACCCTTCTCATTAGCACGACATATAGATGTTATATATAAGTATATTTCAATAAATAATATTTTATTATTATTTCAAAATAATTATGTAAATATAAAACATTAATCACCACTAATTCATATTTATCGTAGAGAAATGGAAACGTTACTTATCCATACATAAGTCCTAGCATCTCCAAAATCATAATGTACATAATTTCCCAAACATATTTTTCAAAATTGGTATTAGTAGAATATAATTTGAATAGATATTATATTTTTTTACTATTATTATTCTTCAAAATATGAAACAACATAATATTTGTAAGAACATGTTGAGTCATGATAAACACGCACTAGAAAACTATGAAATTAACACCTGGAAAAAATAAAAAAATAATTATTTGTAATGCATTAATGGATAGATGTTATAAATGCATAAAATATTATATTTTAAATATTAATATTTCTCTACTATAAGTAAATAATATTTTTAAAAATGCAATAAAAGAGGTTCATCATGTTCAACAAAATGTAATTGTGAGGTAAGGGGCATCATCTCAATTTCACTTCATTGAAGAATATTGTAATGTAATGAACCTTTTTTATTTTATATTATGTATATAATACCCATGTGACATGTAATATAATTATTAATTAATTTATCAACGTATTTTATTCTTTAATTTTTGTTATAAAAACTATGGGAATTTTACAAGAAAATTAACAATTTGTAAAATTTATTATACAATATCACTTTAAAAATTGATTATCAACATTCTCTTAAAGTAATCCCTATATTGTGTTCATTTTCCATTAAAAATTACATTTATTTTAGATATATATATTAATTTATAATGGATATGAATATTTAAGAAATATTATAAAATTATTGCAAAAAATGTTTACATTTAAATTTTTTTCATTAACTAGAGAAATGTTGATAATTCAATATTATTTAATCCATATGGATATTTGAAAATATAGAAAATGGTTCACGAATTAAATTTATTATTATATATATGAGTAATTTATTTAATAAATATTATGTATATGTGTATGGAATAATAAAAACCCTTCATGCATTAACAGGGCTCATGAGAAAACATTGTTGGTCAAATTAAATTGATATCAATCCGTAGTTTTAAACAACCTGTGAATAATCATGGTGTTAGATGTATAATGCTTTATAGGGTCATGATCTTCAAAAATTATGCATTTAATTCGTTTATAATCCAGTTTTTATTATCATCCATGTCATTTTCACAATTATATTATATCTGGTTGTATTTCATTCTTAGATTATAGACAAAATGATTGGGTGTTATGTTTTTTAACATTCATTATTGATTATGATTTATCCATTTATGAACAAAATATAATTAAATTGAATTATTTTTTAGTCATTTATCATTACTTATTTATTTTTATTTTGAATGATTATATCTTCTTATGTGTGTAATCCTTTACTAGAAATCAACATTACCCATATTTTATCCCTTTCCCTGTGATATGAAGAAGATTTATTTAAATGGGTTCTCAAAGATATATTTAATTGGAATTTGTTATATATTATTCTTTATTTTAAATTCATAATTATAATTTTTTATCTTGTATGTATCTAGTTCTCTAAAACTTATATACTAATAAATTCTTTTGAATTTGAACAATTATATCTATTCCACTAAAAAAAATTAGACATTGGCTTTGGGTTATTGGATTTGGGGTAATTACAATTGGTATAATAGAAGGAATAGTAAGAACCATTGGACTCTTTTATGCTAAATATAAAATAGCGAACATAAAATTATGATATAATATTATAATATGTATATGTTAACATCATAATTTTTATCTATGGAAGATATGATGTTGTTTTTCCTAGGAATATAACCATTTTTTGATACTATAAGGGGACATGATTTTAGAATAGATGTACCTAGTGGTAATAAATCAAAAAAAAGAATGAATTGGAATTCACCTAACTATAACCTATATAATTAAAAGGGGACATAATACACATCATGTTTGACACACCTAAATGATATACATAGGATATTTAAAATTTTATTTAAAAATCATTATGAAGAAATTTAAAATAACATTATCACCGAATAAAAAATGTTTATGATATTGAGATTAAGAAGGAAATAATTATTATTTTATGATACCAATTTAACAATATTTAGAGTTATATAATATGGACAATTATTTAATGATATACTCCTCTATATTTAATGATTTTGAAATGGTTCCAAGAATTATGATGGATATCAATACTCTTAGATAATGTAGATATTTCCCAACTAAAGAAGAAAGTACATATGGAATTATAACTGATAAGACTATATATATATATATATATTAGGATAAAATAATAAGGATATAAAAAATAACCTTACATACATGGAGAAACATAATCTATAAAGTGATTATCTAATATTGGATCACATCATGTGATATAATCCACCATTATTTTTTGGGAATACTAATACATTACTTTCTGATCAATGGAATAAGACTCTAGATACGATATTTATTTAGTTAGGATGAGGTTATTTGAAAATGGTAACTCTTGTAATGAATTGTTTCAATATAGACACAAATTATTGGGTTTCACAGATCCTCAATATTAAAGATGGAGAGGAAATATAACTAATGGATGAGATTGCCTTTTGGAGACATTACATGACTTATTTTTTCCTCATGATAAACAAACTAAAATAAAAATAATGAACAAAATAATAATGAAAAGTGAAAAATAATGTGATTCTAAGTATGATTATTCCTTTACATGATTACCTATGTATTGTATTGATTATATATTCAACATATAGTTGTTTATTATCCAATTCATTAGAGGGATTAATCCAAGTCTCTGAAGGGCTCTGTTCTCCTACGCCATTTCATAATATTATGAAATATTTTAATTAACCATAATAATAGAAAATGAATTTATGTGATATTATATATTAATTGGAATTTAGGAGAAGTGGTTTTTATTCAAACACCACAAAAAATAGAATACTTATTGTATGAATAATAGAACCATTAAATTTACACCATGTGAAAACTAAAAAAGAATAATTCTGGGAAATTCTTTAATAGAATGAGGGTTTGTTATAAGTGTGGATATGAGATATATTTAACTCCAGTATGCAATGTTAAGAAACAAATCAATCTTTTAAATTGCACCAGTAGTGAAAACTGGGATGAATTAAATCAAATGTCTGAAGAATCAATTGAATCATCTATATAATGGTTGAAGGGAAAAATTACTTGTTTATGAGATTACTATAGTTGAGTTGGAAGTAAAAAATCAATGTGGTTTTAAGTAATTTATTCATGTATTCATGTTTAGAAAACTATTTATTTGTTTATAGATCAACTAATTTTTTATATCTACATTGTATTCCATGAAAATAAAACATTTCTTAATTAATTTATAAATGGTGTTTTCTTGGAAAAAAGTTAGGGAAATTCTCACTATTATAACGATCTATCATTATTTACTGATGATGACACATAAAATTGATTTATTAACTAGAAATGTCATTATACCTTTGGTAAAAATTGATTTAATCCATATAATGTACTGGATATCAAAATATTATACAAACAATTAGTGTTATAAGGCGTAAATTATGATTGGTCAGGATGATGTGTAATTCCTTAACATAAGACTATAGAATTCATCATCTAATTCATATAGATATCAACCATCATTAATTCAAATAATGAATTCATATGATGAAAAAAAATTCAAGTATGGAGAATTTAATCTTCAAGCCGATGATGTATATATTATATGTGAATACATTGATGTATTTTAAGTGAAATTTATTAGACATACCCTTGAACTTTATGCTTATTTTCCATAGATTCACCCCTTGATAAATGATCAATATTAATTAATCCCTATTAATTATCCACTATGAAATTATTTTATTTTAATAAACAACTAGAGGAATTAAGTAAAAAGGTATTTAATCATCCTAGTGTTTTCCATGGGGAACCCATGATCTCTTTTATATGAGGAAAAATGGATCAATGGGTCTATGCATATACACCCTTATATAAAATTATTTTCCAAAATATTTTGTTTAATTTTCAATATCCACCCCCTAAAATATTCATAACAAAATATTAAATAGAAACCGTAGTATCCTCTATATTCTGATATGTTTTTAATTTAATAGATTTACAGAAATTTACACTATCATCTATGTAATATGTGATGAACATACCATTCATATAGAGGAAATTACTACCTTATGGAATGATGATAATTCATTTTTCCTATACCACCTCTCATTGTTGTGAATTATGATTGATAATATGTTTATATATTATAAATATTATATTTTAAATTCCATTATTCTCATTTTATAATTATATAACTCATACATTCATGGTTTTAATTATTTGTTAATACGATTAAATTGTATGCGATAGTTTGGAATACACCTCCACAACGAGATATAATTTGTTCACTATATGTGTAACATATGAAGATTGGATTTAATAAAAATATGTTACAAAAGTGACATATATATATATATGATAATGTAATTATTAAATACATACATATAATTTACTTCTCACCCTTTGAAATATAGAAAATGTAATGGACATAACGTTCAAGTGTACGTACGACCCACTATCTCCTAGAACGATGCATTTGATTTCATATCTAAAAATATCCAGCATTTTTATAAATAATAATATTCTGGATATATATAATAATTAAATCATGTATTACATTATGGATATGACTAAATCAAGTTCAATCTAATAATGACTACAAGTGACATGTAAAAACATACTTGATGAACTATGAAATTAACACTTGAAATATTAAAAATAAATAATTATTTTTAATAAAATGTTATAAATATATTATAAGAAGTTAATGTAGTATAATATTATTATTATTATGGTTAGGGTATTAGTTAGTATCATATTTTAATATGAACTAAAAAATTATATATACCACAAATCTAAAAGGAAGGATAAAAAAATTGATTGATGTCTCACATTCCATTCTCTATAGAATACATCGTTTTCACCACATAATTATTTTGAGTGGGTTATATAGTCACCCATTTTATTTATTATATCATTAATTATTTTAAATTCATTTTATTCATGCTTTATCATTTAATTATCTTATCCAATATTTAATATCTTGAAAATTACCACGTGGTAAAATTTGTCTTTAAAATATCACATTATTGTGTGATTATAAACCTTCTCTTGAAAAAATATTTTGTTATGATTATTTTTATTATACAATTTTTTTTTCATTAATATCCATATTTTCTTCCAATATATATGTTTGTATTTCCAAAACATTCTTCTTTATTTATATATGGATTTCATTTTGATAATCATTTTATTAAATGGGCAATTATTTATAAATCAATATCTTCTACAAATATTTGATAATTCATGTAGTTAATTAATTAATTCAATTATTGGATATATGAGGAATTATTGGGACATTAATGACATGGGTTGGGGAAAATTTAATCAATCTTTATGGGGTAATAAATTTTTAATGAAATACTCATGATGCATCGATTGTAAAAAGAGAAGAATATGTATGCCAAATAAAAATAGTTTAAACTATCTTGAAAAAAATGATGATGGTACATGTATCATATGATGGCGAAAAATGAAATCTAATAAAAAATGGAAATTTTTATGATTTAGTTATTGTTTTTTATCAATTAAATTTTCTCTTTGACTTATCTATGGATTCTTTCTATTATTAGTTAATTGGTTAATTGATTGTGATTTAGTTTCATACCGTTAAATGTTGATGATTTATTATATAGTTATTTAAACGAAATGAGTTGTCATTTATTCACCATTCCATGTTTATTATTATCATAAATTCATTATTTATTCCATTTTAATTACCCTTACTATTCATTTTCTATAAAAAATATCATGTTTCCTTTACTTTATATATAATAAATATATCATTGAATAATTGTTCAAGGATGTAGTTAATTTAATTTTATTATGTATCATGTTTTATAATTTATTTCCCAGTGTAATTTTTGTATTATGTGTGTATCCTATTTTTCTAAAAACTCTAAAATATTCTTTCAATTGTGTTTGATACCTTGAAATCATTCCAATTTAATTAAATATTAAACTCGCTCTGAGTTTCAGGTGTTGGGACATTAATTTTGGTATCAATGTAGGTGTAGAATAAACCTCCAAAAATTTATGAAGAAAACATATCTTATAAAACAAAACCCTCATATAAAAATTTATTATAAGTATTTTAGAACATCCCAAAATGTTGGTAAGGTTGATATTATATTGGTTGTACTAATAATATATCCTTGTATGAATACTACAAGTGTATGTTGTTTTGGAATAAACGCATCTATGATTAAGAACATTGAAAAGGTTTGTTGAGCCTGAATTAGTGTATCCTAGTACATGAAAACGGGCCATATAGTGAACCATGTTTGAAACTATTCAAGTATATAATTAGGAAAATTTAGATTTTCATTACCAACCATTATAAAGTATATAAAAGTAATGATATCCCCAAAAAATTGTTTTTGATTCGATGATTTAAAAAGAATAATTTACTATTACATTTTATAAATTATATTAGAATATAAATATTATGGTTTTACGATCTAATCCAAGGTATACCACTATTTTGAAATTGTACTTTGATGGAGAAAATTTAATCATCACTCATGGAACATGTAGATATTTACTTACTAAGGAATCTAATATAGATTTTACTATAATGATTTATGTTATAGAATTATTTTGGAAACATAATTAAGATTTGAAAAAAATCCTTTCCTCGATGGAGCAGCCTATTATACATTGAGAATCCCATATGTTGGATCAAATTATTTGATAGAATCCTATAATTGTTTATGGTAATACTAATAAAATTTTATATTAGAAATGGATTAATTCTATGGAAAATATATTTATAGCCATGAGATTTAGTGATATTTTAAATGTTACAAAAGTTTTATACATTCTACAAGGGGATGATGATCAATATTGTTAGTTGATACACAATAATAGATTGGAGAAACTGATACTACTCATGTAGTATATAACTATTAATGATACATTATTCTATAAATACAACCCCTGAGATTAAAAGATTTATATGAGGAGAATATTTTATACCATAAATTAAAAGAAAAAATGGAGACTTAATGATTATAAATCTACATTTACAAGGTTAGACATGTATGATGTGGAATATATATGTGACATGAAGCACAATATTGACCAAATGTATGATTTTCTTAATCAAAATAATTAAAAGGCCTTAGTTTCTCAAACATTCACATCATACGAATAAATAAAATTAATTGGAATTAAACTACTGATGAAAATACCAATATATATTTTATTTGATGGAATTCAAGAGAGGAATAGTTTTTGTAAACACCATATAGTGGAAAAAATTTAATGACTAATATTGGAATGAAGTAATTACCACATTGTAAAAAATGTGGGGAAACCCACTATAGAAAATTCATGATATGAAATGTTTTTAGATATCAATTTGGATAAAATGGTCATTATATTAAACAATTCTTATGGAAGAAAGAAAATAATACTACCTAGTGTTTTAATTGTAGGTTAATCGGTAACTATGAAATACAATTCCCTAAGCATCAGGGAAATTTACAAAATAAGAAGCTAGTAGGAGAAGGAAAAGATTATTTGGATAATAAAACATTGGTAGAAGTACCAAATGATATGTTTAAAGATATATTAATCAAATATTAAAATATAATTAAATGCCTTATTTCATTCTAAATCATAAAACACTTTTTTTCAACCAATTTCTCTAATATAATTAAAAATTGACACATAGATTTAATAAGGGTGTTGTCATTAAAACCCATTAAGGAATATATCATTAAAAAAAGGTGTTGGGTAGTCTCACTTATAACAAATAAACGTTATTCTGTTGTTTTCCTTGTTATCATAACTATTTTTGTCATTGATATAATTAGAAGTATGTAATGGATCTCAAAAATATGATGAAAAACATTATTTCATGTGGAAGAAAATTAATATTATTTTGGAATATGTAGAATCCATCATCCTTAGAGAATAGGATTCCTCATAAAATTTATATCTAGGTTAGAAAAATATATATCTAATAAATGAAATTCATTGGGAGGTAAATCAAATAACATCTAGTGATAATGAATGTATTCCTTAAATTGATAATTTACCTTTTTTGTATGAATACATTGATGTATTTTTCAAGGAATAATATGGTCATCTCATAGAGTGTGATGATGTATTTTTCATTGATTTAATCCTCAATTTAGGTCAAATATCCAAGAGTCCATATATAATTTCCTCTATGGAATTAGTAGAGTTGATGCTATAATAAACGTGTTTGGGAATTAAGGGATATTTTAACCCAATTAGATCAAAAATGGGAGCCCATGATCTCCTCCATCAGAAGAAAGACTGATCCTCGAGGTTTTGCACTGATTATAATAAAATCAATGCTATTACAATAATTAACATGTATCATATACATTTAATTAACGAATTATTTGATCAAAATTACAAAGCCCTATATTTTTCAAAGGTCGAGTTCTATTTTGGGTATCTCTAATTATATGTGAATAAAATATAAATTTCGAAGATAGATTATCAGATGATGTATTTTCATTAATAGTTTATAGTAATTTCATTTGGAATGACTAAATAACTGTATATTTTTATGGAAATATTGAATAGAATATGTAAGTAATATCTTGATGTTTTTTTGGGTATTCATTGGTCATATTTTTTTGTATTCTAAAATCAATGAGGATAATTTTAATCATATGTAGATCATTTTTACGGCTTATAGAAGGGAATTTATATGTTTTAAATTTGGTAATGGATAGTTATATCTTCATGAAGATTTATTTCATGGCCATATTGTCTCCATGGATATATTTTTAGTTGATCCTCAAAAGAAAAAATCAAAACATATAACGACCTACACAAACAAACAAACTCTAGGTACACAATTTAAATGATTTGGAATGTTATTATTGAAAATTCTTTAATATTTTTCTTATAATTTGATATCACATTATGTAAGATTACAAATAAAGGGGTTAATATTTCTTTTGATAGAGGAATATGAGTAATGCATTAATGAACTAAAGAGAAGATTAGTCAATGCAATAATTTTGACTCTACCATTTGGGAGTGAATGGGTTTTCTTATATAGTGATTAGTATATGAGAGGACATAGTTGAGTCATAGTAGAAAATGATAATGCTATTGCATGTGAATCAAGGAAATTGAAGTCTCATGAATAGAACTATCCAAACATTGATAATTAGTTTTCGATTCTATTCATTGATTATAAAATATTGAGATATTATCTCCATGGTGAAAGAATTGAGATATACACAGATCATAAGAGATTAAAATACATCTTATCATTTAAAGAGATCAATATGTGACAAATACATTGGCTTGAGATATTAAAGTGTTATGATTTCTCAAAAAACTACCACCCAAGTAAGGAAAATAAGGTAGTAGATGCATTGAGTAGGAAAGACCATAAAGTCCTTACCAAAATGGTGACCAAGAAATATCATATGATCATGGAACCAGTAAATAGAGATATTGGAATTTCTAAGGAAGGGGAGACATCAATCATTTTACAAATGATTGCAATACCATCATTATTAGATATGATAAAAAATTATCAATATAATGATGAAGACTATCATAAGAAAATAAATTCAATGAATGATGGAAAATTATATAATATTTTTTTGAATATGGTGTTATAAATTTTGTAATGATGATATGTGTTCACACTATAGATGAGCTAAAAGGGAACTATTGTATGATTCTCATAGCTCAAATTTCATTATACACCCTAGTAGAATTAAGATGTATAAGAATGTGAATGATAAATTTTTTTGAGATAACTAGAAGTGGAAAATTGTTGATTATGTGTTTAGAAGTATAGTTTTCAAAAAGTTAAAGTGACGAGGAAACATCAGGAATGATCCTTACAATCTATTATTATTCCTGGATATAAATGGGATAAAATTACTCTAGGAATTTTCATGAAACTACCAAAGACTCTAAAAATGAATGATAAAACATGGATAATTATTGTTTCCTTAACCAATCTGGCACATTAAATTTCTACAATAGAATACCTACTTCTTTAGATACTCCCAAGTCAATATATTAATAAATTTTAAGACTTTAGGGTGCACCAATATCGATTATTTCTTGTCAAGAGACACACATTCTATTTAAATTATTGAAAAGTATTTACAATGATCTTGACATTGAAATTCATTTGATCACTTCATAGCATATTTAAACTAATGGATAGTCTATATGATCAATTCAATCCATGAAATACTTGATTAGTTCAGTCTCATTAAAAATTAATTATATGTGGGATCGGTATCTACCATTGGTATAAATTTACAATAATAGGAGGTTAAATTAATGATTTCTAATGGCTCCATATAAATCATTATATAGAAATAGGTTTCACACTAAAACATGATTCGATAAATTTTGTGAAAGGAAATTGTTAGGACCAGAACATTGTAATTATACAGTGTCAAAAGTAAGGGATATTCCATATCATATTAATGAATTTCAAATCATAAAATATATTTATGTCAAATATTCAGAGGTATTTTTTGGAGTTCAAAGTCGTAGATCACGTCTTCATTAGATTATCAATACAGAAGGGTGTTATAATGTTCAGAATGAATGGGAAACTTTTCCCCAAGATAATTTTAAAATTTGATATTCTTAAAAATGTTTTATTTTATTTATCTTTTATAAATTCTTCCAAATATCTCAAATGTTCGCAATTTGATACATATATATATGTTGTAGAAGTACATACCATACCAAACACATGTTAAAATCTATGATGAAAAAGAATTGGAACCTGATAATTCATATTATAAAGAACCCATCCATATTCAATACAAAAGAGATCTTGTATTGATGAGTTATATAATTCGTCTAGTAACATTACTTTGTTAATATAAAAAATGGAAAAAGCATAATTGGAAATAGAGGATTCAATGAAGAATAAATGACATCATTTTTAAGGAAATAATTGTAAAATTTTGATGATGAAGTTTATGTTGGATTACCTAATGTATCATTCCATGACATTACTATATTTTATATTTTAAATAAATTTATTTTTTTGATGTCTTGAAAAACATGAAATACTCAGTTATTTTTCATTGCAAGCAATACTCAATTTAACCTAATCACTATTTTCCCCATATGAAACATCAATTAAATTATAAAAAGATAAGGGAATTTATATATTGAAATAATAAATTATAAAATAAATAAAATATTTCGAAATTCATTTAGTATATTTGAAAGGAATATGACAATAACATTATTTATATTACCATAAAAACCTATCCTTCTATAAATAAAATATTACGACCTATTAATGTAATACATATTTTAAATATAAATTTTAACACATTTAAAAATTACATAATAAATAGTAAATATTTTTTGATATATATGTTTCAAAATATTGTTACGGGGACTTATTGGTTTCTTCTGGATAAGTTTCATTTATTAAATAAATAGTGAAAATTTCCAATTTTTAAAACAAAACTACTTTTTTGAATATTATATTTATAAGTATAAATAATTTTTTAAATAGGTTTTAATGTAAAATTATACCAATTATTCACCTGTTAATCCAATTTATGTAATTGAAATTAATTTCAATTTTTAATTGGATATAAAAAATTAGAAAACTTTTGAACATTTATACATTAAATACCTGCATTGTCATCCATTTTATGAGATTAATTTTAAATTAATTTATTCTACTTATATGGTTGAAATTTGTAAAATTGGATGCAATGTCTCGAATATTAAATTTTATTAGTTTATTATAATTTTACCATAGTTTTTTACCAAAAAGTCTACTTAAATGGACTAAAATTAATTACCACGATTAAAAGAAAAATTAATTTGACAAAAAACTAAACCTTAGTCAAAACGCCCAAAATGACTTATAAACTTGTCCAAAATAGATATTATTTTAATTTCTAAAATCTAGACTCACCTTATTATATTTTTATACATTAATATAGCCATTTTATATAAGAAAAACGTGGGTGCAATTTACTTTTCCAAAATTCACATGAATGCCCACCTCACCACTATAAAAAAGAAGTCACAATACCAATTATTTTCAACAATAAAGTCCACTATATTGAACACAATCTTCTTATAATAAGCTACCAGAATCCATTAAATTAAACCAGAATCCTTATATTAAGAATAAATATACCGATGTAATACATTTCGTACAAAAAAACGAGTCATCCAAATAAAAGGTATCATCTGTCCACACGCTATTTTGTTTTATTTTCATTATCTACCCAAACAAGTATTCATATTACATGATTAAATTAAACATAATTATCATAAAAATTATTTTATGTTTTTATTCTAGGTTCATTTACCAACACTTATACACACATCAATCTAATCGTTAAAGAACATATTATTCATGTACGATGAACTGTAGCCTTCTGAAATGATGATTGTTTATTTTTTTATCTTTATAACTATTCATATTCATGAATTATGATGGAAAAACTATTTATATATAAAATATAAAATATCTATTTTTTATGACATTTTAATCTTATATTACTCATACATTCATGCTTTATTTTTTTGTAAATACGATAACACCTTTTGTGGAAGTGTGGACTACTAACTCTTCAAAGCGATTTGATCCAATCACACCATACGTGGAACTTATAAATGATGGTTTTCATAAACATGTGTTACCTAAGTTACATATTTATGACACATGATATATAATATAAATATATTAAAATTTGATTACATTTTTTTAAAACACAAAAAATTAAATGGAAGTATCATTCATGTGCACGTACAACCTACCATCTCCAAGAACTGTAAATGTTATTTCATATATATAAACATTACAAATCATTATAAATACATATATATGATATATGTGATAATTAAATCCTTGGTTAAATACATTATATGAAGGTATTATGATCTAATTAATAATAATAACATGTAACAAATTAAAACATACTTGAAAATTTATGAAATTAATACACAAAATAGTAAAAATAATGAAAGAATGTTATCAAATGGGTATTATATTATCAGAAGTTAATATATGATATTTTGAATATTATTATGGTTAGTTTATAATTTAAAAACTTAATTGGAATCCATTTAGTGGAGTTTAAATAAAATACAATAGAAATTAAGAATATTGTAATGGATTCTTATCTCACTATTCATTCATGAGGAATTCTTAAAATTCACCAATTAATTATTTTTTAGTTTCGTATATATTATCCCTATTGAATAATTAAATCATTAAATCAAATATATCCAAGTTATTTACGGTGTAACTTTTAGTTATCGAATATATTATGTTTTCAGTATAAATATTTATTATTATAAAAGTTATCTTTGCAATATCACATTCTTTTGGGATTATTTACTTTCACTTTAATAAATCATTTCTTTATGATCAATTTCTTTTTACATTACATTTTACTTTAATATCAACATTATCATTCAATGAATATTATTATTTGATAAATTATATACCTTTTTTAAATATTTTTTTTCACTTTTAAATTCATTTGATTAAGGACAGTGTTATTTATAAATAAGTATATTTTACAAGTATTTGTTTTGTCATGTTCTTCATTTATTAAATCAATTATTCAATATGTGAAGATTTAATTTTTCCCAACATTTTTTATCTTTTATTTAATTGATTATCCAATATATGAGTAATTATTTGGACTTGAATTGGAACCATTTTAAATCAATATTGATGGGTTTTCAATCGGTTAATGCAATCCCAATGTTGAATCAGTTGTCTAAATAGACGAACTGGTTGGCCAAATTGGAATTATATAAATTGTCTGAAGAATAAATCATGAAGGTAATGGAATAATTTTCATAGGAAATATTAATTTTAATAATATATAATCACTTTTATTTATAATTTGTTTATAAATATTTATCCATGATTTATTTTGACATATCTATGGATGAATTCAAATATCTGTTTATTAATTGAATGACAGTGATTCTGTTTATTACCTTTCCAAATATTCCATACATAGCAACCTCAATGAATGTGTTATCATTCATATAAAATTATATATTTGTTACTCTCGTTAATTCATTATTTATTATATTATAATTAATCTTATATATCATTTGATATATTCATTATTATGTTTCATTTCACTTAGTTAAGAAGATGAAATCATTGACTAATTGTTCAAGGAGTTATTTTATTTAAAATTATTTTGTATCATGTTTTATTTTCTATTTATAAATTTAATATTTGTATTATGAATGTAACATGTTTAAAAAATAATACTATACTATTCCATCATTCAGGATTTGATTCCATTTAATTATCCCAATGTAAGTAAATAACTAACTGGCTCTGGGTTTCTGGGGTCGCGGAATTACATAGTACATATTTAAGATTAAAAAATAAATGTAAAGGCTATTTAGGTTTGCATTGATTTATATCTATATTGGATAAATAGTTATTATTATAATCAGAGTAATTATTTTGAAATCAAAATGAGAGATCATGTTTTTTTGAATGCATCTTGATTGAGTAGTGTTATAATGTTTGATAATTATAGGAAACTGGGCCCAAGGTACATTGGTCCCTCTGAAATGATTAAATAAATTGGAATGGTTTCTTATAATTTAAAAACACAACCATGTTATTTATAATTTTAATATATGTTCCATATATCATTTTTATGAAAATAAATTCTACACCCAACTATTTTGCTCACCACTGATGAAATATAATTGGATCCTAATCATTATTATTGTGATGAACCCATCCACATTCATGATTATAGATAGAAAGTATTGCGGAATGAAATAAAATTAAAAAGTATATGTACATTATAGAAATAAAAAATACAGGAACTAACATGGGAACAATACAATTTTATGATGATGATATACCCCGATCTTCTTATTAGGTAATATACGAGAAATGTTGTGGCCAAATGTTTTTAGATGGAATAAAAACCATAATAGACTTTATAATGTATTTAATTTAGAATAAAATAAATGTAATTGGTATCTTTTGATTCATGTAACACCTTGTTTAAATTAAATAAAATACACTATTATAATATTATTTAAACATGACCATGAGAACCAACAAGTCAATTGGGGGGATATCTGTAATGACCCAGAGTCTAGTTTCCCAGAGTCAGTGCCTTACTTTACTAAAATAAAATAGATACAAGATTAAAATCCCAAAGGAGTAAGTAGTTTAACTATTTTGAAATTTTTTTACATACATAAAAATGATTTTATATTGGGATTAATTAATAAATGATAATGCATTATAAATACTAGTAAATTGGTTCATTGATACTTATTCCAATAAAATCAACTTATATGGGGATTGGAAACAAAATATATGTAATATCAAATTCCCAGTAAGGATTATTTATAGAGTAATATATGATCAATCAGTAGTAACAATCAACATGAAATGGAAAATAACTAAACACACATTCCATTTAAACATCTTGAGAATGAATAAATCAATATATAAAAGTAAATGATGGAAAAAAATTTCATTTAATGAAGATAATGAAAATTAAATTCAACCAATAAAAATTCATAGTGAAAATTTCATGGATACTATTATTATTTTCTAAACGATTCAAATTATTTAATTATTTTATTAAATTATCTCAGTAATCATGTTACCTATTCCGTTGAGTCATTTAAAAATATATTTTTAAACTACAAATAGGAACTTGTTTAATTGGACCAAATTCGTTGTCTCAAAAGACCTACCAACTCATTAATGTGATATATTACACCATGACCTACCTCTCATATCATTTCTTAATAATTTCATTATTATACAATAATCTATTTAGTTAATCAAAAATGCATTATCATCAAAAATATGTATTGAATAAAATAAAACACATTTACTAATATTTCACAATTCCATCAAATAACAATAAAAATAATATGTATTTAAATATGGAATATAGTTTTGAAAATTATCATATCAATTACATTATATTATTAATATTTTAGTGAAATTTAATTATTAAAAAATTAATAAAATAAATATATTGTTTCGAGATAATTTTTAAAATCAGAAAATAAATTTATATTATATAATAACTTTTTCCATTTGGTACATTTGAAGTCAAATACCCTTGTTTGTAATAATTAAAATTCATACTTAAAATTACATAAATTATAAAGTATTCATGATATTTCAATTCAAAATGGGATGTATATACACCACATAATATTTAAGTGAATAATAATAACCAATATGTCTCAATAGAATTTAAATTTTGATGAATTATTCTACCACTTGTTGTTATTTCAATTATAATACCTATAGATGAAATAAATTCAAATTAATATTAAATATATAAAATTAAAACATACTAATGATATAAAATAAAATAGGGAAAGTATATACCCATATAAAATAATTATGTGGTAAAATAGTGTGTGTGTCACATTAGAAAATGTGATATAGGAATCCCAATCCCATTGATTTCCTTTTGGTCAGACGTGATTTTACCTCATGTATTTTTCTTATAAACATTTTTATTAATTTATTCCAAAACCATATAAAATATTATAATATCATTATGATCCTTTTATAACATCTTATCACCACATTGTTAATAATCATTCATCATTTTCATTGTTTTGTGTGTTAATTGCATAATACTACAAATATATTTTCACATGATATTTTTTTATCATTTTACATAAATCAATTCTTCATCATCATTACAATTTAAACAATTATTTGAATATCAAAAAAAAATTAACACATTTGAATAATTTAATCTATAATATTTAGGGATAAGAAATTTAATACACCATTTAGGGATACATCATGTCATACATAACAAAGATCGTTGTTTCCATTTTCATGTTATAATAAAAGATAGAAATGTAAATGATATATATCTATATTATAATTCTATTTTCATATTTATTTAAAATATCTCCCATATATTTATTATTCCCAAACTTAATACATTCCATGTATTGTGTTACAAAAACACATCTCTTTGAGGAGGTAGAATTCCACACATCCACAAATGATGTAATTGAATTACCAAAAATTGGAAAGAATAATGCAATTAGAGATATATTAATTGAATACTAATTATAAATATATAAATATCATATATATCATTTAAAAAATTAAATCTCCCATGATAAATATCCTTTAATTTTAATATGGGAAGAACTAACAACATCGATTCATAAGATGGATATACTCCATACACATAAACTATGATTTTGATTCCCATTTGATGGATGTATGTGAAGTTGTATGTCATAATATTAGAATAACAAAATATAAGTATACATAACATACTAACAATATTATATAATATTTATATAAGGATAATTTAATGGGTTGATAATGAAATAAAAAATTAGTTTTTGAAGAATGTTACCTATTCATTGGGTAACTCATTTGGTTTCTACTAAAATCCATCATTTGTTTTCTTTATATCCAAAAAAAATATTATTGGACGACACGATGAATGTTGGGTGATGATTTGGGAAGGGATTGAATGTAGAAACTGGATTCAATATTGTTAATAAGTGATGGGGTGAGTTCCCATTTATATTATAGGCCGAGTGAAATTCTTATAACATGAAAAAACACTTCATTGTAGTGATTTATTTGTTTTGGTTTTAGTAACCTCATAAAAAGATAGTTTTAAAAAATATACAATATAGTGGTTGTTTAATAAAACTAAATGTAATTTTATTTCTTTTATCAATTACAAGAGGTTCAATTGTATCCACCAGTAATTTTTTTAATAATACTTGATTCCTCCCCTCTTTCATCCCTCTACACCACCTCGGCCCTAACCTATATTCAAACATTACTAACTCCCCTCTCTTCCCCAATGGTGACCCTGACCCCACCACCTCATCGAAGACCCACTACCCCCTAGCCCTCTATCCTACCTTCGTCCTTTGTGGAAAACAATCCACATGACCCCCTCTCAGTTCCAATTCACGGTGGAAATGAAGGCCCACCTCAAGCATATGTCTCCCCAACTTGATTCCACTACATTGTGGCGATGCAGAACCCACTCCAACTTCCCTCTTCCTAGATTGGATTCCATCCTCGAAGGAAATGTATATCCCCTAATCCTTGCATCATTCTCCCTATAATCACCCTGATTTTTTTTTCTTCTAGTGTGTTATTTTCTTTTATATTCACAATATAGATGTGATTTTATATATACATTTTATTATATTACAATTTATTGTTTTTTCAATAGTAAAGCTTTATAGTCTCATTTATTAGTTTCTCCGGGACAAATATATGATATGTAGTTTATTTATATACCTAATATGTTATAGGGGTTAATGGAGATATATGTATGGCATTGGTCATCACACTTATAGGCGATTCATTCCCTTAATTAATTAGATTGATATCATTTGATATATGGTTCCATATAGTAGAGAAAAAGATAATGTATACAGAGAGAGTATTGTAAAATTTGGGATGTTTGGGAGATAATATAATTTACCCCTTTCAAATTAATTATAATTCACCATTATTTCAACAAATTACTTCTAATGAATCTATGGAAGCATTAAAATTAAAAATAGAATCACTAATTATAGCTTTTATAGATGGTGCTCTCTTGGGTGAATAATATATAGAGGAGTAAGGGGGAGTGTTATTATTAATCATTCATAGTATACATATAGAGTTCAATATTTTTGGTATGCATGACATACCATGAACTCATATATAGTTGAATATTTTTATTTGAGTAATATTTTTACAAAACCACATTTCATTATATAAATAATATTTTATTATGAATATTATTAATTTTAATTTTTTAAAATAAAAAAAATATTTTATATAAAAATAATAATTTTATTTTATGAATATTTATTCATATTTTTCAAAAATAATTGTTTTATAGATAAATACTGAAAAATTGCATATTTTTAAAAAACATTTACCTCCATTGCAATAAAATTTTTGAAGAATGGTTTAAGATTTTAAAATATTTTTATATTATAAAAATAAGTATATAATAAATCAAAAAATAATCTATTTTATATTTATAAAAAACTTTTATTTATAATTTCGAACATATGTAATATTTTACTAAAATTACTCATTTAGTTATTTAAATTAAAAAATTGATTTTCTTCACCTATTGAAATTATTTCCATAAAAATTATATTATATTTTAATTAAATATTGAAAAATTATGTAATAATTATTTTTTTCATAATAAATATAAAATTACTATTTTTAATACTGATGACCTTGATAATGATAAAAATATTATTTTCGACAATTAGATTCATAATGTTTTGTAACATTTAAATAATAAATTATATTGATCTATTTAATATAATGAAGCTATTTTTATGATTAAAGACATATATAATTATATTAAGATATATTTTATCGAGAATCAAAGCATTGTTATATTAATGAAAAATAATAGAAAAAAATTGTTATTTATTATTAAAAATTGTTTCCCAAAATATTAAATGTTTTTTTTTCAAATGTCTATTTTATTGTTTTTATAATTTCTATTACATTAAATTTATTTAAAAAAGATGAAACAGAAAAATTTAGATAGAGGGGTTATTTTATTTGTTATGTATAATGTAAATTATATAAGTAAAAACATGATACCATTTTAAAAATTAAAAAAAATTAAAAATTATAAACTAAAATAAAAAATAATATTATCATTACTAAGAGAGAAAATTAATATTCCCTCACCCAATTTCAAAAGTCATAATTAATTTGTTTTAATGTTCATGGGATTTATTTTTGATAAATTATAATTTTTCATTATTATGTTTCATTTATTTCATCATAGTAGTTCTCATTTAAATTTTTTTTCCTCTGTAGGTGGATTAATTTGATTGAGTTTTGGTGGTTTTTTTATTCTACTAATGGTATTGATATATTGGACATTGAGCCTACAACTGAGATAATGAAAACAAGTAAATGAATCAATAATTCAATAAATCATCATGAAACGTTGAATTAATACTATTTATTTAAATATATTCTTCAACAATTTGTCTCATATTTATAACATAATTTCATATTAATTTTAATCTAATAATTATTTAGTTTTTTCATAGGTCTATGGGGAATAAATATTTTTAATTAGACTCTCTTTAACAAGAAACATAGGAGAAAAATGTTATTTTTCACTAATGTGACCATGTTTTCAATTTTCATTACCATTATTTGTTGAACTCATAACAATACATATTGATTCGATGTTCATAACCCAAAAAACATCATAATTATTGAAAATTGATGACTATCGGAATATTATTTTCCCATTGTGGTAAATTATTTTGATATAATGGGTACATGACCTTATTTTTAGCTTTTTTCATTCAAAAACAAGAATTGTTTTATTTTGGCTAAGAACATCGAGTTAATATGTAATGTTGGTATTTGGATAAAGAAAGGAATTGAAAATCATAGTAACAATAAATGTTATACATTTTTGAGACATTAGAATTTGTATGAATCAACCACACCTCAAATTAACACATGTGGTGACTGAATTGACTCAATTTGCTTCTTTTTATTAAATATTGACATTAATTTTATTAAAAAATAAAACAACCATACTAAAAAAGAGAAAAAAACATTATGAATGCTTTGATACTTTAAAAAAATGATCCATATATAATTTCTATCATCTAGGAATCAACCACACAACAATGTGATACATTATTTCCCAAGAATGACTCAATTTGTCCTTTATTACTTCAAAATCATTATTTTACTTCTAAAACCGTCCCTCATCAAAAAAACGTGAAAATTTTCTAAACATTTCAAGATAATTTAAGAGATCGAATCATAAATCATTTTTTATGTGCAGAAAATTAGTCTCCTATCACACTAATATGTGATATAATCTATATGATTCATAGTGCATGGTTCTAGTTGAAAATTACATGTTAGTTAAAAAGACTTGTGACATAACCAAATCTGAGAAAACTTATATAGATTATTTGGATACATTTCGAAAAATATTCAATATGTGCTTTGAGATGTACTGGAATTTGTTGTAATTAAATATGATACATGGTGGGACCAATATGACTCCAATTAAATATTTCTAATTAAAATTTGACATCTATTTATTAATGAGGTAAAATTTTCTACATAAGTAAATGAAATAGAATTCAACTATTTTCGATGCATTGGTAAAATGTTCCACAACTAGTTTTTAACATGTAGGAATCACATACACCACAATTTAATTCATTATGTTCTAGATATGAATCAATGTGTGTATTTTTATTAAATATTAACATTCATTTTAGTAAAAAGGATAGATGACCTTATTAAAACCAAGAAATCAAATATGGATTTTCATGAAAATTTAGAAAAATAGTCTCTATTTAATTTTTTATTTATAGAAATAAACTATATCTTAATCTGATACATGATGTTCCAGAAATGACACAATATGTCTGTTATCTATTTGAAATCAACATTTTTGTTCGAAAAGATTCAATCACTAAAACAATGAATACCCTGTTATATTACTATGATAATTTATGATATCAAATTGGTATTCGTTTTTTACTTTTGTATGAATTAGTTTCACATAAACTAATACTTGGCTTGATCTGTATGAGTCAAAGTGCATGTTTCTAGTTAAAAATTAAATACTAGTAAAAAATAAATTTGATGTTATCAAAACAAAGGAAATGCTTTCAGATTATTTTGATACATTAGGATAATTATCAATAAATTATTTGAGATATATAAGAATTATCTACATCTCAATCTTAGGCACGTTTTGTATGGTTTGTCTTCATATTCGTAGTTTTATTTAAATTTGACAAAAATATCAGTAAAAAAGGAAATTGACCAACAAAAAACTTATAGAACACTTATTTTTTTCTTAAACATTATGATAAGTATCCATATATCATATGTGACATGTATGATTCATCTTCACATCAATCTGAATGAAGGTGTGACCATTATGACTATTTTATTGTCTTTTTATTTAAAATTTAGATCAGTTTTAGTAAAAATTGAAGAATACCTACTCAGAACAATCAAAACACATTTAGATTGTTTTTATACATTAGGAAAATGATCCTTATATCAGTTGAGACAGTCATTAATTATTAGATCCATAATTCAGTGCATGGTGTGGCCTATATGTCTCAAAGTGTACCTTTTTATTTAAAATTGAGATCAATTTATGTAAAAATGAAAATTGGCCTACTCAATACTATGAAACTAATTTTATTGTTCATTTACATTAAAGAAATCCATATAAAATTTGAGATGTGTAGGAATCAATTGAACCAAAATCTAGAGAACGGTTTGACTATTATGACTCCAATTGTGACTTATTATTTCAAATTTTTATTAATTTTAGTAAATGGAAAAATAACCTCCTCAATTCATAGAAAACAAATATGTGTTATGTTGGTAAAATATTAAAATGATAAATATTTCATTTGAGATGTGTTTGAATCGTCTAAACCACAATATGACACATGGTTTGACCAGTAGGACACCATGTGTGAATTTTTATTTAAATTTGACATAAATTTTAGTCAAACGATAAATGAACAACTCAAAACCGAGAAAGGGAATTAATTTTTTTTGATAGTTAAATAAATGAACCTGTAGTGATTTTTGATATGTAGGAATCAACATTTCCTTAATATGATATATGATTTTCTCGATATTACTCCAAGTTCATCATTATATTTAAAATTCAAATCCATTTTCGTAAAACAAAAAACAAAGCAACTACAAATTAGGTAAAACATTGTTTTTATTTTTTTAATTTTCTGGAATGATCTGTTCGTTGTTTCTTAAATGTTGGAATCAACTACACCTCAATGTGATACACTATATGCCAAGTATGAGTGAATTTCTACGATATTATTTTAAAATCGATATTTAAATTTAAAACTCATCACTCCCTGAAAATGTAGCAAACCAAAATAGATTTTCATGATAATTTAGTAGATTGATCCATAAGACATTCTTGACATGCAAGAGTAATTCTTATGTCAAATTGATAAACAATGTGATTTGTATGAGGAAATATGTGTGTTTCCCATTAAAAATGGCATTTTAGTAAAAAATTACTAATGATATAATCAAAACTAAGTAAACAAATTCATATTGTTTTAATACATTAGGAAAAAGATTCATATGTCATTTGAGACACATAGGAATCTAACACAACTAAACTAATGCACAATGTTACCGATATGAAACGAAGTTTGTTTTTTTATTTAAAATTGATGTTTATTTTAGTATAATGGTAATCTTTCTCTTTAAAAACAGATAAAAATAATTCTAAATATTTTTGATATATTTTTAAAACTATCTATTATTAATTTTCCATATTTATGAATCTACCTTACCACAATCTGACACACAGTGTGGCTGGAATGACTCCATATGCCACCTTTAATTAAGGATTGGCATCAATTTTATTACAAATGACTAATATCCTTCTCTAAATAGAGAAAAATAATTAGAATTGTTTTGATAAATTGTGATAAAACAACATATATCATTTGATATGTGTATGAATTATCCTTCCCTCAATTCGACACACTGTGTGATAGGTATAACTCCATTTTCATCTTTCTTATATAGATTTTTCATATATTTTAGTAAAAATGAAAACTCATTTCATAAAAATGAAGAAAAAACAATATAATTGTTCTTATAAATTATTTACATTATCCATATTTCATTTACTAATTTTTGTATACTTACTCACCTCAATCTATTTCAAAGTTTGACATGACTCTAAGCACTTAATTTTTTTTAAATTGAAGTAAATTATAGTAAAAATGATAATTGGCCAACTCAAAAAGGAGAAAGCTCATTTAAATAATTATTATATATTAGAAAATTAACCAAATGTCACCTCATACGTGTAAGAATCAGTCTCATACAAATCTATTGCATGGTGTGACTGGTATGACTCTATGTGAATCGTTTTATTGAAAATTGGCTTCAGTTATATTAAAAAGGAAAAATGACCGTTGCCAATCCTTGGGAATTAATTCATATTGTATTATTTTACTCTATGAAAATGATTAAAAAGAAGTTTAATATTATTGGAAAAAAACCATACCTCAATATGATACATGACTTTATCGATCTGACTTTATGTGTTCCTTTTTATTTAATATCGACATCAATTCTAGTAAAAATTTAAACTAACCTACTCAAAACATTGAAAATGCATTAAATTGTTTTTGATATAGTAGGAAAAAATGCATAGATAGAACATTTTTTATGTGTAGCAATAATATTCACCTCAATTTGATATATGATTTTCCTGGTATGACTCACTATGTATGTTATCAATTTAAAAATCAACAATTTAGATCAAAATGTTTCACTGACTAAAAACCGAGCAAACACATTCAAATTTATTTAATAATTTATTATATTTATTAAAAATTAATTTGTGACATTTTGCAATTGGTCTATTTTTAAATTGATACATTATGAGATAGATATGATGAATATTACATCTGTCCAATTAGAAATGATAGTTAAAAAAAAATACAACTGACATACATAAAACATAGAAAATGTATTTGGATTATTTTTATGCATTATAATAATTATCCCTAATTTTGTTTTATAAGTGTAAAAATTATCCTAACATCTATCAAAATAATAGTGTGACCATTATTACACAATTTTTTTCATTTTATTAGAAATTAAAATCAATTTAAATAAAAAGAACAACAGACATATTCAAAAAAATCATTTTCGGTATTTTTGATAAATAAGGAAAATAACCCATAAGTTATTTATGATGTGTATGAATCAACCACACATCATTATGAATCATGGTTTTCCCTAGATGGCCATAAATGGATTTTAGTTAATAAAACACTAAAATGTGGATGTAAGGGTTAAATAAAATATAAAAAGAACATAGGATGATGTGAAATTAAAAGAAAACTATCATTGAGTTTTTTTATGTCTGCACAATCAAAAATCATAAATATTTTTTGTAGTGTGGTCATAATTAAAAAACGATACACTTCGTAAATGTATAAAAGCGATTAAAAACATTTTCCAGTTGTTCAAAACAAAGAAAATGATGTTGGATTTCCATGAACTAGTGGAAAATTACAGTACATTGATTTTTAAATTATAGGAACTAACACCAAGTCATTTTTAATATTAGTCCCCTGTGACGTCCATAGATTTATTTTTAATGTTTTAAAACACTAAGACATTTTTGGAATTGAAGAAATATAAAAACTACCTTATATAGGTTTTATTTTTCTTGGAAACCACCACTGTCTTAAATTTATAATATAGTATAAGTTGTGATATTAATTAATTTTGAATTTGTTTAAGTAAATTTCAAAAAAAGAATACACCACTGTAAAAGGAATTTAGAATATTTACTTGTACCTTTTTATTTTCATGTTTTCAATATTAAATGAATTATGTAATTCTATTTTGTTAATTTGTTTTTCATTATATATTGTATTTTTGGATATAATGTCTTTTATTTTCTTAATAAAATATCAAATTTTATGTGAGTCATTCTAAAATAATTATGTGTGTTTTTTTATTCACATTTCAATTTTAAATTGTTCTATTTTTTAGTTTTAGTGGTAGATACTGAAATTAGGTAAAGGTTAGAACATTACAATCCACAACATTCTTCTAGATTTAAATTTTAATTCATATTAATTGTGTTTAGATTTAATTTATGATTTCCTTTCTGAAATAGTTGATGAGATGTTATGATCAGTTTCAGTTGATGGGATGATATGAAGGCTGATAGATGCAGTGGATGTTGTGATGGGGATATATATTGGTCATGCATTATTTTTGGAAATATTTTATTTATATATATATAAATATATTGATGATAGAGTAATTTGTTGATATATGTATTTGTTTATTTGTACTATGGTTATAATGACTATAGATGTTTGATTATATGACTTTGGATGATTGACATATACATGAGGGGTTTCTCATTTATTCATGTATGAATTTATTGCATTTAATTTTTTTATATTTATAGTTTTTGATTATATAATTAATAAAATCTATCAGTGTTTCCATTTTTAAAAACTAATGCAAATTAAATTAATAAAATAAGTTTTTTGGAGATTAAAATAAACACTCAATAAATCATACATAATCTAATTGATTCTGTTGTGGTCAGTTTCATTTTATTTATATTTTTCATATATATATTATTATATAAAAGAAGAGAAACTATATAAACATGAAACTACCACAAATTTCCATTAATATAACAAATAGACAAACCTGCATGAAATTACAAAAAAATATTCTAAATGAATAGGAACTATGAAATATGTATTTGTTTTAATACCCACCACAACAATATTAGGTATCATTTTATACCCCAGCTAGTGTATGAAAAAACTGCAACTAATTCACTTTTTGTAGTGTAAATACAAAATGGTATACAATATTAGGATGCCTCCCATACATATTTATCCCCCAATAATGAACCATTTTCGATAAAATAGGGTACATGTCCAAAATATTGACATAAAATGGGGTTTGGACATGTTTTATGTCATTTGGCCCCATATTATTAATGTTCATATTCTAAGTAAAATAATTTTCCCCTTCATCGTGGATTTTAATTTTTTATTTCATCAATATTAATTTTTGAAAAAAATAATTTTCACCAAACTATATATAAAAAATTATTCTGATTCAAATTATCATAAGAAACCATTTTATTATAAATAATATATATATATCATTTATATCATTCACTGATTTCAATTAATTTATAATGATGATTAGTTCTTTATAAAATAATATCTCAATATTCAATTGGTTTTTATATTCATTTCTAATTAATTAGTTACTAATGAATTATAAAATATATTTTTATAAGTTAGTTATTACTATTCAAATCAGTTAATTTATTGGCTTTGTTATATATTTTTTCAGTAAAGAAATTTAATAATAATCTATTTTTTATAGAACTTGTTCTTGAATTTAATGAAATCCATTAATGGAAATAGATATTGAGTGCAATGTAAGAAATCATGATATAGTGTGAATTGAATGTTATAGATCAAGTTATATTTATTTAAAATTGTAAATATTTCATAATATCTCAGGATTTTATTTTCATTTCTAATATTAGTGTTTCATGACATACATGATATCGAACACAAAGTTATTTTATTATAATTTTAGAGTGTTACATTATCCCCAAATAAATAAATTACATCACCACAATTACAACATGATATTGTTTATCAAGGGTTTGAAATTAAGAAATATATTATTTCAAAGTCACACATCATAAAGGAGTTAATAAAAAATCATCTTAGTTAGAGGGAAAGGTAAGCATATAACATATCAAGAATAATCAAATTACTATTTTTCTGGATAGGAGAACATTGGGGGGAAATTAAAATATAGACATGAAAGAGAAACTAAAACAAATATATTTACAGGGATTGATATATTTCATTCGTCAAAATAATATTAGTGATCAAGATAATGTTATGGACTACACAACCTTAAACAAAATATGTGTGAATAAGGACATTGAAATCATCAAAAATGATGAAAACATGACCACATTTTTTATTCAATAGCAGTTTCATGACTTTATGGAAGTATATTACTCTCTAATAATATAATCATATATGATTAATTCATACATTTATATTTCATAAGCATAGTATTATCCGTTAATTTTTCCATGATATATTTATACATAAAATTATAGGACATGTATCATCATATTGTGAAGTAATATATTTATCTCTAATACAATGTCCAAATGTCATCTTAAATAATTTCATAAATTTTTATCCTAATTCCATATAAAAATATCAAGAAGAAAAACATTAAAAAGTCATCGATTTTGAACAATAAACATATAATTATTTCAAACAATATAATTTAGGTCTAAATTTTCACATACCAAATAATTGATTACCTTCAACATGAATTATCATGAAACATGATAATAACATGAATAGCCATAAAAACATATTCAAAAGAAGCATGTTTCTTTATTCATTAATTAATATATATATTATTAAATATATTTATTAAATCATAAAAATGTGTTGTTAACTCTATCAATGATAGAATAAATAAATTTTTCAATAAGTCATTAATAAATTTAAATGAAGTCAGTATCATATAATTTAATTTATCCTTATAAGTATTCTATGTATCCTAACATAGTTATCACAACATCAATAACCCATTAATGCTTCTCAATTATGTGTTTTCAAAAATGATTAACTTGTTGTTGACTAACATTCCATTGATCCATTCTAGAAATTCTATCAAATCCTTAATTATATATTATAGAAATATTACCATTACATAAATCATAATTCATAAGATAAGAATGCCATGAGAAAAATAATTTTGAAACATATATTTTAGAAACAAATAATAAATATAATTAATCATTCCACATTGGTTGTGTCAATAACATATACTTCACCTTGATCTCATATATTTCTCTATGTTATCTTCCCTTGACTCCTAGGAGATTAATTTCCATAGTTTTCCATCTCCAAGTATTTTTACCACTAAGGAACATTGTTGTCATTCATCCCCTTGCATTGTTTTCCATGGTGTCCTTTTCTCTGCACTTCTATCAATATCTGAATCCATTCAAGAGTCCCCCATTGTTTTTTTTGCAATGTTATAAGCTGTAGTAATATATTTCTATCCTATAATCCATTTATCCGTTGTTTTATCTTCCTCCCACCTCTTATTTTTCATATTTTTTAGTCCATATAAATACATAATTATTTACCCATCATAATATAGTATAAAAATATTTATTTATTTGAGTAAAATTATAATGATGCCTAAACCTTTTTGAGGCATTGGTTAATCCCCAACAAAATGTCCTATCATGCATTCCATGTTTCATATATAATTAATTTCATACATAGCCATACTTGTGAAGGTATATTCAAAATCTCATAAAACTTCTTCATTATTTTCCATTAAAAAATGTAACTTCATCTTCATAGGTTTTTATTGCAAATAAGGGAAATATTTATCAAAAAATGTCTCCATACAACATTTATATTCCTTGACTTATATTTTCATCATCCTCCCATGTGTTCTATATCAAAAACCACTATTGATATTCCACTACATTGATATAATACCTTATATGTGTAAACCTTTTCATTTTCCATACATAATAATGCCATAAATATATTTTTCAAACACTTAATCTGTTGCTCAGCTACCACTAGATCAGTAGTCTTACAAATTGATGGAGGCATATGTTGAATAAAGAGTTCTAACATAAGATATTATTAATGAAGAAAAGGATAATTCATCCGAGGAATGTTTTTTTTCAAAATTGTTTATTATTATTTATTGTATCCATATCATTATCAACTACAATACGATCTACTTCGGATTCTGTAGTAGTGAAACCTATATATTTTCCAAGATTAATGACACAATCATTCATTTCAGGTGCCATTTCAATATAATTACACCAACAAGGATAGATCGTGACATTATGTAAGATAATATTTAATAGCAAAACTTGTGAAATGTTTCTCATAAATTAAAAAATTGACAAATAATTAATCTCGCATTTACAAATATGGTTTCGTTGGAATGATTTTATATACTAATCCTCAATGTATATCATATGTTTAATTTTAAAAATATATGTATTCCTAAATGTATTTCCCAATATTTCTACTAATATTTACCTTATTCCAACAATAACAACCATGAAATATAAAGTTGGAGATAGTAACCAGATTCTTAACATTGGAAGAGAAAAACATATAAAATCCAAAAGGACTTGAAAATTTATAATTTTTCTGAATAAAAATTACATAAATGATACCAATTTTATATAGAGAATATAAAATATATGTAAAAAATAACTAAGAATAATAAACTCTATCCTTGAAACTCATTCCAATAATTCATCATTATATCCTTAGAAAGGGGATCAAAATAAGTGTGACCAGAAATGAGAAGTAAGGGTTAAGTATAGTGGAAGCTATAATGAAACATTAATTTTAATCAATATGTAATCGTAATAACTAAAAAAACATCACATTTAATCAACTAGAAAACTAAAACAAATTAATGATAAATAACAAAAAAACATTCCAATTATTCAAAAAACTACAAATAGAATTCATTATATATTTTTTAATAGTGAAAATATTATGTATAATAAAAATAGTATTCTAAATAAGGGGGTTCATTAATTATTAGACTTCATGATGTAATGCATCATGGTTCTTCTATATTTGAGTCCATTAATAATATATCTTAAAAATATAAGTAGAAACCCATTAAATTTAGACTTCATATTTTGTGTCATCAGACATGCCAATACATAGAGGGGTTATATTATATCGGGACCCACCGGTCACATATGTTCTAGGTTATTCCTGAAATATGAAATAATCAATTTAGTAATATCAATATTAATTATCATAAAATGACTATATTGATTAAAAATTTTTAATTTATGAATATTTCCCCAGTTCATTAAATAATATTCAATGTAAACATCAAATAAAAATAATTTATATGGATTGGGAATCGTTGATAACCATTACAAAAGATTGTGGATATTTATGTTAGCATTAATTTTGATTAAATAAATACAATAAAGTGATTGTGTCAGGAGATTGTTAACAATCACAAACCAAATTGAGATTGTATAATAACATTTACCATTTGGTAATATTCATATAATAAAAATCTAGATAATATAATCAAAATTGAAACATAATATTGCATGAAGGGTAAAATATTCATGATATTACATGTCATTATTGGATGTATATACATCTAATATATTTTAATTATAGAATAATAAGAAAAATGTATTAATTAAATCAAAATTGAAATGAAACCCCTAACTAATTTGTAAATATTGAATTGTTTTACCCAATAATGAAATAACATAAAATGAAAATTAAATACCAAGAAGATAAAATTTACCCATGATCGGAAATATAATTAGGAAATTATAGACATGACAAATAATGAATATGTTGTGGAAATTGAATATGTCTCAGGGAAACAAATTTAGACAATAATCCCATACCTTAGGATTCCCTTTTGGTGATACTTTATTTGACCATAAATATAGTTCTTTTAATCATGTTATTAGTTTATAACATAGCCATATTAAAAATTTTAATATCATATATTATTCTTTATAATATCTTATCGCCCATTTTTTAATAATCAATTATTATTTTCATTGATTCAGGTTATAATTTAATTTTTTTCGTGTGTTTTGACATTGTAATTTTTCATCATTTTACATAGATAACAATTTAATAATCCCAAGAATTTCAATTATGATTTAAATATAAGATATATTATTTATACATGTTTTTAATTTGATCTATTAAATTTTTTTATAGGAAATGGAATACGTCATTTATTGAGATGGTATGTCATACATATGCATTATCTGTGCTTCTATTTCACTGTCATGTAAATAAGTGAAATTTAAATGATGTATATATTTATATTATAATTACATTGTAATTATTTTTCAATAATATTCACATATTTTTATTAAAACCTCCCACAATATATTCCATGTAAATAATGAATAAATCACATTTCCTTGTGGAGGAGGTAGCACAAACATCCACGAATGAGTTTATATTATTCCAATAAAATGGAAAGCTTAATGAATTGTATGATAACATAATTAAAAAATCAAAATAACATTATAAAAATATTATAAATAATTTTTAATGTTTAAATAAATCATTATTCTGAACTATGGATATTGGTAATGGAAAAAAAATGACACTGATCATGAGGAAGCAGTCCACTATACACATGAAGGATTATTGTGATTTTAATTTGATAGAATATTGTTAGGTTTATGGTAAAAAAATTATAAAAAATTTATTATATTAAAGATATTTAGGTTACAACATAATCATAACACATTGGTAATCGAATGGCTGTGCAGAAATAAATATAAAAAAGAGATCGTTGATGGAGATAACCTTTTCTCAAAGTAATTTTTTTTGATTTATAACAAAAACCATCCATGGATTAATATCATTCCAAATTAGAGATTCTAATATTAGTTTACAGTTATTAGTATCTGATATTGATATTTTTTATATAATCCACATGTATTGAGTGGTGTGAAAATGTGTGGGGGTTAGTGACCTTTTATAGTGGAGGAGGAGTGACTTCTTGCATATACAAAATTGTAAAAAGTATTAGGTTTTCTCCCTTATAACACATTCCCCCGATAATTAACAATTTTCAATAATAGAGGGTATACGGTCTATATATTTCCATAAAATGGGTTTCAAAAATGTTTCTATGTTTTTTTACATTAATATTAACATTAATCAACTATGTTAACTCATTTTCACCATAATTTCTATAACTAATTTTCATTTAATTTAGTAATATTTTAGGTAAAAAATGAATTTCAACAAGCTATATATTATAAATTATTCATATTGAAATTATGGAATCCATTTTTAGGAATTAATATCTCACAGTTAGTTGAAATTAAAAATAAATTATTCCAATAAATGGGACGTGAATGGGATCTTTAATGTGAAAATGTTTAAACGTTCACTATGTTTTTATATAAAAGTTAAATATAAAAATAATTTCAATAACATCAATTGAATAATAAGAACTATATATAATATAATTTGACATTAAATTCAATTCAAAATATAATTAATATTATCTATTTTATAGATGTAAATTCAGTTTTCAGATAAAATTCATTATTTTTTACTATTCATAAAAAATAAATCTTCTCATAAAATAATAAACCATATGAAAATATTGACATTAAAAATTAAAAAAATGATTTTAAATTTTCCAAATAAATGATCTAAATGGGTTGAGTTGTTTTATTAAAAAAATTTCTTCATTAAAAAGATGAAAAACTCACTTTATCAAATTATATATAGTTATGTATGAAATTTGCTTTTTTAATTATTTGGTGTATATAATATATTTTTATTTATGTCCAAAAAATTTGATAAAATATATAATATAAAAATTTCATTAATATAATTCACTATTGGTAATTTTTTATTATGAAAAATAATTCGTTATAAAAAAATTCCTTTATATAAAATTGGGTTTTATATCCATTTCTGACTAACATTTAACTAGTGAATTCAATAATATATTTTTATAAGATAATTAATACCTTTCATAACTAGTAATTTTACATATAGTATATATCTTATTATATTAAATAATAATTCTTTAAAAATATTCCATTATTTTTGATAAAAACAATATTATATGTAAAAAATATATTGAAAAAATTAAATGTCACGTGTGATGAAAGATAACTCATTATTTCATTCATTTCAATCTATATAATATATTGAATTTATTAAAAATTTTAAATATATCATAATGTTTCTTGTTGTTATATTCATTTATATACATAATGTTCCATTTCAAAATCACTATAGAATAAAATGTTAATAAATTATAATTTTAGGGTCCACATTCTCGATTTTAGTATCTAAATAATGAAAAATATTATCATTTATTGATTAAAATATAAAAAAACAATCACTTAAAAGAAATATATAAATGTTTAATTAAAATCTGTATTTTTCTTTTCAAAAAGACAATTTAAATGTTCTTTTTCACTTATAATAAAATTAATTCTTACAAATTTAATGAAAAATATTTAAAAAAATTACATAATTTTATGAAATAATTATATAAATATTATCATTGAGTGCATTTTTGGTATTTTTCTGAAATCTATCCTTTTTATGAATAGTGGGAATATTGAATTTTAATTGAAAGATACCTTCTCATTTAAATTATTTGTGAAGAGAAAATGTATTTTTAAATGGTTATAAAGTAACATTAGTTTAATTTTGTATCTATTATTCCAATTTAGGTTGATATAATATTTTTATAAGGAATATTGATATAAAATTGTTGTAGTCTTTGGAACATGTAATCATTTAAAACCAAATTTTAGATCACGCCAAACGAATTATATTAAATTTAAAATTTTCAACATTAATATTATTATTTAAACAAGTGTATCAAAAATTTGGAATGAGAATTAGTTTTTTATCTAATATTATTAAATTAATTTATGATATTAATAAATACTAAAAATATAAAAATATACGTAAAATAAGTAATGTAAAAATGTTTTTATTAGGGGTTCATCAAAATATATAAAATGAAAAATAAACTAAAATTTATTCTAAAATATATTTAATGGGTATTTTTATCTATATAATATTTTATTATCTTTTTTTCTCATTTTTTATGCATTTTTAGTGTTAAAAATGTAGGTATACCATTCTATTTTCTATAATTAGACCAGTACCACTCACATGACTTATTAAAGGAATCCACCTATACTCACCTATTTATAGCATAAAACCATATATGATTCGTAAATTCCAATCAAAATCAAATAAAAACATCCATACTCTAATCCTATAATCCTCATTTTGGGTAGAAATCCATTTAAGAAAGTCATTCTGTGATGACTATAGGAGGTTACCCACAGAATAGGTAACGATTTGCATCTTCAGTTTTTTTATTGACTTTATAAATATATTAATTACTTTTGAACCATGATTACATAATATCCTATCATCTTACATATTCAGAGATATTTTAGTTTTATTTTTATTACTAAAAAAACATCTTTAAATTCAAAAAATATATTACAAAATTTTTATTCATCTGTATGGCGGACTACCACCTTACAAACTAATGATGTTCATTTTCCCATTTACACCACTCAGAGTTCGTTATGATGATAGATATATATTATATATACTATTTTAAAAACATAATTATTTATAAATGGTTATTATATCATATATTTTTTATCCATTCTGTAGGGAATATGATGACATCACTCATATATAAAACTGACTACCCCCTCACCATGAAATGTCATTCGTTTTTCACTAAATCTTTATATGAAAGGTGGTAAGGAAACTTATAATTAATATGTGGGATTTAAATGACATACTTATGATAAAAATGAAATATTTTACATTTTTAAATTATATCATTTCATTTCATATTTGAAATTGATAAATTATAACATCATTTGTGTATTTTTGGACAACCTCCTCCACGAAGTGAGGTTACTTTCTATTACACCCCACCCTACATGGATAATAAATGTATGTATATTTAAAGAAATAATATGAGACTTATGGTATTCTGATCATTATTTCATGAAAATTTATTACTTACATTCATTCCATAATGATGGTTAAAAAAATTTAAATGTAACTATTATGCATGTATGGCCCATCATATACAAGATCATAACATAATTACTTACTCAAAACCATATTTCAGGATACATCTTAAAAGAATTTTTTTATTTATAAATAAAAATATATTCCATGATTATTTATCTATATATTATGGAACTATATAAAATACACAAGTAACATATCCTTCAAAAGAAAACACACATGAGAAAAAGGTAATTAACACTTCAAACAATAAAAATAAAAAACAATTTGTAATGGATAGGTGATAATATGTTTTAAAATGAACATATATGTTATTATAAATATTAATTTGGTCATTAGATAAGATAATAACATGTTTATAACCAATGTAATTGAAAATTAAAAACGTTCAGATAAATGGAAGGTTGAGGTCAGGGAATTCACCTCAATTTCCATTTATTTAGGAATTTAATAATTTTCTCAACCTAATTAATTTTATATGGTTTGTATAATGACTATTTGACTGGTATTGTCATCAACTATTATTAAATAATTGTATTTTTAGTTTCAATATAAATTATTTCATCTAAGGGAATATTAATTGAAAATGATCCAATGGTAAATGTTAATTTACAATCTCACATTCCTTTATTATTGTTAACGTTCATTAGAATTAATCAATCTTTAGTGATCATTTTCTACTATAAAATTAATTTATATTAAATGTAAGTTTTATTTTTCGATTTATAATATTATTTAAAAAACATATATTATATTTACATACAATGTTTATATTGAACGATATTTGATTAATGTGAGAGATATTGATAAATATTTTACATTTACTCAATATGGATATTTAATGATAAGGAATATTATTCTAGAATTTAATATATCATTTGATATATTATAATTTTTTTTTAAAATAATGGGTTGTTCCAAAAATATTATATCCCATTGATGAACTGTTATGTCTCAAAAGAAAAATAGGTTCGAAAAATTAAACGGGTTTTTATATGTGATTTTAAACCGTTCTTTGAAAGGTCTTAAAGGTAAAGGAATCATAATTCCTTACAACATTATATCCAATAATTAAGAATTTTCATTATTAAGAATCCATTTTTTATTTGGTTAATGATATTTTCACAATGATATATTCTATGGATTCTTTTCAACTTCATATTATTGATTTAATTGCAATTCTACTGAATTATTTACCGTTCTATAATAATTATGACACATATACTCATTATGAAAATTTATTTATATTTCATTTGTGTTTGTATATATACAATTACATATTGTATATTCTGTATTTATTTTTGATATATTTTATTGTATATAACCATCAAATATCATTGCATCTCCCCTTAAATTGATTCATTTCCCCTGGTTATGCGGAATGTATATTTGAATGAGTTTTCAAGGAGACATTTCATTTTATTTTGTTTGGTTTTAGGATTTATTTTCATTTCCCAATGTAAAATGGGTATCAATAAATTATTTTGATCAATGAAACTAGAAAACTGATCGGACCTTTAGTATTTATACCATTTTACCTATTTTAATGTAATAATCCGTACACTAGCTCTAGGTATGATATTTCATGGTCATTACAATATTTAGGACATCAATAATAATGTAATAAAATAACATTATCCATGGGATCATAATATAAGAATACTCTATTTAATAGTGGAGTAAACATAAGCATATAAAATCAAATCATTTGTTCTACAATCTTTATTCAAACACTATCATAGTAAAATGGGTTCTCTCTTATAACCATCATAGTAGTTATGATTAACTCCCAATACTATCATGATGGAGAAAGTACCTTTTTAATATGGGTTCAATCACAATTATAGCATAATTTACCTTATGAGATATCATTATTTAAACAATTTAATTAAGTATGATAAAGGAAGACTCATCTTGTAATAGAAATAATTCGTATGTGTTGCATAATATCATAAAAAATATATCATATTAGAATGAAGGAAAATAAGTGGGGTTCATAAAAATTTCATTATAGAATAACCCAATGAAAATTAATGAATTTTATAAAAAAACTATTCCATCATAATCAAAAAATATTTAGAAAAATAATAATTATAATTTCCTGAAACATATCCAAATAAATCATAAGAATAATATAAGTTCGTTTTCATTGATAAATAAAAATATGTTTACATCATTCTTTAGGAAAATAACATATCAATTTCAAATATATTCTTCAGTATGTTAAAGATTCCAAAATATTATTGAAAACTTATTCTTTGAAAATAACCATGGGAACTTTTAAATGAATTGTGAGAACAATGATAATTCATTCCAACGGTAAATGTTTTGTTACACATTGTATGTTATGTAAAATTCCATCTATATTTTTGATAAAAACATTACAACATTCTTAATTTGTAAAAAGAACTAGATGATTACATTTTTATACTATTTTGAAACAAAAAACATGTGTATAAATTACATTAAAAATAAATAAAAATATTAAAACACTAACTAAATTTTTTTTATAAATCATAGATATTAAAGAAAATGGTTTTTCAACCAAAGTGATTAATGAAGTCGATTTTTCCTAAATAAATATATCCAGTCAATTGAGTATTTAATTTGAGGAAAATGAATTGAAAACATGTATTTTCTAGAAATTATAATAGATGAATAAAATTCAAATTAATCTTGAGAGATTCTCATAGTATTTAATTATCTAAAACATTTTCATATGCAATCCTCTTAAACAATGTGATTGTATTCTGAAACCACTTACCCCATCTTCTAATTTCATCATACATTTTCAAAAATACTATATAATATATATCATTACTATAAATGTTATTTTATAACCACAATCATGTATATAACACAATATATTTTGTCATTTTAACATATTATCTCCTTTTATTATCATGTATTTATTAATATCACTATTTAGTGTGATAATTGTATTATATTTCAAGTATGTTTTTATTGAGTAGTTTTTGTTCTCGTTATTTGATCATTATCCCCTTATATATATAATTTTAAGAATTTTATAAATATAAAATCAATTAATTATAAATATATATAATCATCTATAGATGTTAGGGATAGAAAAATGTATGATACCATTTAGGGACACGATATGATGTAAGTATGCATGACCATTTTATTCAGTTTTTAAAAAATGAAAAGAAATAAAATTAAATATTTATTATCATTTACAAAATAATAATTATATATATATATATATTCATCAAATTCGTCTTCATTACTATCTAGGTAAAATATAAAAGAAATCATATCACATTGTTACATGTGGTAGCATTCCACACTTACATAGGATAAATATTATTATTTCCTTAAGGACTCCGTGGTAAAATATTAGATATGATATTATAATTAAATAAGTACATTTCTTTATAAATATCATATATAGAAACTAAATCTAGAATAGTAAATATAAATAAAAGATGTATGTGAAAAATATTAGTATCCATCTGTAGGGATAGTAAGTCAAACACATGCTCGAGCGATACATTTAATCTATATTTGTTTAAAAGTTGGATTAAAAAAAATTCTTATCGATATTTAAAATTTCAAATATTTTGGTTACTAAGGATAATATTTTATTAATAATATAACATATTTTTAATTGGAAAATGATAATTTTAAATTAAATTGATTGATTAACAAGAATACATTTTATATTTAATTACTCATTTAGATAAACCTTAATGGGATATAAGGAATGGTCTTTTTTGAAGACAAAACCCTTTCAATTATGTGTATTTGGATAAGATATTGTTTCCTAGTTTCATTGAACATGATATCATAAAGTTGTGTCAATGAGAGAAATGAGTGGTTCCCTTCGATAAATGAGGGGAGGGGCCGTCCTGGAATAATATAAAATATTGCAATATTATAAATTAATTTTGTCTTCAAATGGACAAAAACTGAGAATATTAAATCATAATAATAATATGATATTAGATGATAACTTATAACAAATTTATTTGAAAATTTCATTACATTTAGACCATTATCATTTTGATTTTACTCATTTTTATCCCTTTTGAAAATTACTACAACACAAATGATTTTTACCCATTATGGATTTATAATTATACTTTAAAATGAAAAGATAAAAATAAATTTATCATTATCATTTTTAAATAACTAACCCTTTAGTTTGGATTTTTTTAATTTAATATCAATTATGTAAATATTATTTATTATAAAATGTTTGATAATTTCATTTTTGAGTGAATTCATTTAATTTAATATTAAATACATTATGAAAATTGGGTATTGTAATATATTTCTTCCACACCAACCTAATATGTCATATATATCTAGAAACATCTATTAGACATTTAAACATTCAAATTATATCACTATTAATATTATTAAATTTATATATTATATTTCGTTCCAAATGCAAAATAATTTTTCGATGTTTTATACGCAATTAAATTCAATATATAATTAAAGAAATTAAAATTATAATCAATAAAAAAACAATTTCATGAATCTCAATATATAACCTTATATTAATTTACAAAGTTATGTTTTCCCAATGTGGACACATAATAGATATTAAAAAAGGAAAAACATTTTATAACATACATTGATTAAAATATCATATAGCTCAATTTCATGGAAGTATTTCAATTAACCTACTTTATTTAAAGCATACAGTATAAATGGTAAAATTAAATTATAAAAATTAAAATTATTATGAAAATTTATTGATTAAATACATAGTTTTTATGTATAATATCATAACATACACATTACAGAGGTCATAAGTTTTAACATGATTATAATTAATTATGAACATAAATAGATCGAGCCAACTAACCAAATTAGAAACCCAAAGTTATAAATATTTAACTTTTTTAAACTAATTTAATACATATAAATTTAGAAACTAATTTTAATTTAACTGTGAATAAGGTGACGACAATAATTTTTATTAAAAAATATTTTTTAAAACATTAAAAAGATTATATTATTCTTCGATGCATATTAAAATAAATTTTTGATTAATGTGAAAAAATAAAATTTAATATGTAATATATATATTTAATTAAATTATGTAAAAAAATGAAAAATATATTTTATTCTGACATAAATTCAAAGTGCACATAAAATATTTTATTAGAAAATCATGTAATTTATTTTCAATTAATATTTATTTCATATATAATTAATTGATTAATAATGAAATCAATTTAAAAAAATTTAACTATTATATTTTAATTGTTTGCATATTATTATTTTAAAATGTTAATCCATTAAGAATGGGAGAAAAATATTTTATAGGTATATCAGGGTTCATCTAAACTCGATGTTGAAAGTGATGATTGCTATCAGATAAATTAAATTAATTTTAAAGAATATTTCTTTTTAAATAATGATATTGCATATGTTCCAATCATCATTTGTGATATAATCGTATTAAATGGATTTATATGGGAATTAATCAACTCCCTTAAAAAAATTTGGTTATATTATTTATTGTTTTAATGTAATAAAATATATGATATTATGTTTATGTAATTTTTTTCATAATATATTACAAGTGTATATGAATATATAACATTTAATATGTATAATATATTTGAAATAGGAAGCGGTTTATATTCTATATCATTCAAATTTTTAATTTCAAAGAGTCTTTAATAAAATAAAAATGAAATGTTCATATTATTTTTATGATATCACAATACATCATTGTTAATTATGATATGGTTGAAATTTGGTATTATAATTTTTTATAGTTTTATTACCTATGAAAATTTATGAATTTTTCATTTATTTGGGTTATTTAATGTCTTATATAATTTACAATATAATTAATTATATCTATAATTGTTAATTAATCAGTATAAGTTTGGTTAACAACATTATATAATTTTCATTAAAAACATAAAATTAATTACATGTTTGGATGTTCATTTTTTTAAATTATGTTGACAATGATAGTTATTTTTTTGGTGATATGATAATGAATTTAAAGGATGGTTTTGAGATTTATATCTGTGTGTTTGTGTTTTTGTGTGTTTTAGTTTTTATTATTACTTTTTAATTGAGTTTATACTTGAGTATTGACCTATAGACAGTGGGAATTTGGGCCAGACATCTCAGTAGCATGAGGGATAAAGCAATATCTAAAAAATTATGGTTTATTATCTATTACAACTCATATTCTATTATGATGATTTCTGTTTTGTATTATAATAAACTTTTACCTGAATTTATTTCATGTTTATTATTTATAAGATGCATTTGAATATGTTTGAATATAATTAGATACATTTTTGGGCTGGTAACACAAATAATGAGTTATATTAATTGTTGTATATTAGTCTGTTTTAAAAATATTAATTTGAATAATGGTATATGATGAAAATTATTAAAAAAAATTAAGTATGCACACAATAAGGGTATACATGTTGTAAAATGGTGACATTTTAAAACCTATAAAAAATATAAATAATAATTTTTATTATAAAGAAATCACTTTTCAATAACTCAATTAAAAAATATGTATTTCATGGCATATTTTTCTGGATTATCATTCATAAATTATGTTAAATATTGGAATACCTAATTGTATTAGTTGTCAATATTATTGATGAAATTTATGTCACACTTAGCTTGGAATCCATACAAAATAAGATACTTTAAGGATCTACGGGATATAATACATCTGTTGGATTTAGGAATGGAGTTTTCTAATCAACTACCCTTTAGCCATATATAATTTGATTAATACAATGTTGTTCCTAAATATTTGTGAAATTAGAAGAATTTGAACTCTAACTAAAATAACTACTAAAATATAGAATTATCCAACTAATAGAAATGTTGAAAAATTAAAAAATTCATCATTTTAGTGAGTAAAAATAGAATAAAATTAATTACTAAATTATATTTAAACCAAATGATCATTTTATTATAAAAAGAACAAATATAGAAAATTAATCTTCATCAACAATCAATAAACTTTTTTATTTCAATACTCTTTATAGTTATTGATGTACTAATTAAGAGATTATGATAAAAATTAATAGATACTCAAAATGACGAGATCAGTATTTCATAAGAATGTTAAAGTATAATTTTTTACATGCATAAGTCATAATAACCCCTTGATTTTTTATGATAAAAAATGTGATAATATATTTGACACTTAATAAAAACATTTCTCAATCTAACAATGTTTGTATATATTTGTACTTTATTTTCTCCAATTTCAGAGTAATATACTGTTGGCATTCCAACTCCATCTTAAAATATTAAGGATTATAAATGTCAACAGTTAAAACAATTCACTAATTTTATAGAGGAGTTACATAGTAAAACATACCAGTAAAAATATAATTTTCCATTTTATATTAAAAAAAAACCATGTAAACATTAAATAGTATATTTTTAACCATATAAATAGTATATGTAAATGATTTACTATTACAATGACTAGTTTTTGTTTGATTTATGATGTTGGGAATCCAAAAAAAATAGAATATTACTTCAATGGTAAAAAATAGGATAATTATAAATAAATTAGAAATAAAAGTCTATATATAGGTGAAAATACTACCAAAACATTCCTCTTCTAAGATATCTTGATATTATAAAGAAATTAATAAAGTAATCATTGAAAATATTTTCATTAAATTGCTATATTGAGGAAATATTCCTAGAATCACAAGATTAAAATGAAATAAAAATAAATAAATATCATATGGATGATAGAAAATCTAATCCTTATCTACAATGAATTATATAATCATTATTGGTATGCAGTTATAACTGTTACAATTCAATATAATATGTAAGTGGAATCATTGATCTCAACGGAACTACTCAATATGGCTATCTATAAAAATGTCAAGGGGAAATTGGGGTCTCTATTCATGTTTGATATTTCATTTAATTATATAGCACAATCTTTGATAAAATATTTTTAATGTCTTTTAGAAACAAAAAATAAATGAATTCAACAAAAAATTACAAAATCTATGATCTATAATGAAGATTACATTGAAGATCCCTAGATTTCTAGGATCAAATATTAATATAATTGTAGATAATAAAAATGGTGAAATTTATAGCATTATATTAATAAATTTTTTAGATATAGGAAATTCAAACTTATTTAAAATTAAATAAATTTTATTATAGATAGATGTTAAAATTGTTAATATCATAGAAATTTGGGATTAAATAGTGAAAAATTTCTAATAGTTTGTGAGAAACATAATGGAAAATATTTTTTGGGAAATAATATTTAATTAATTTCATTTTTATAATTTTATTTTTATATGATACATGATAAAAAATAACAAAGTAGTTTTAATATCTATAGAATTTAAAAATTAATATATAATTTATTGATAAAGTGTGAAGTGTTTATTAAAAGGATTAAAGAGACGGTATCTCAATCAATGTGGTTGATGAAATGAATTTCTTCAAATCTAATTTTGATCCATGTATTTGATATGTATTATCACATTCCCTTTTTGTATTATAGGAGAAATTATTTAAAACCAATGACCTTTAGGAATTATATAATTGGGTGGATTTCATTAACAGGGATTATTATTGAGAAAATTAGATAACATTTTATAAAATATTTCAATAATAAATCATCTTTACCTATTATAAAACTGTTCAAATAGTATATTTATTAAAATTTTAGGGAAGTGGTTCCTAATATCCTCTAATAAAATATTTATGTGAATAAATTTCATAATTTTATAATATTTCTCCAAAAGTATACTATACCAAATAATATATGGGTGTTATTATTTTTATCCATTAAATATTCCACTAAATGAAATATGTTTTAATTTTTTAACAAAATAATGTGACTCTTAGATGTATATTTTTGATAAAATACAGTTTTTTATAGCCATATGGAATTATGTTTGAAAACCGATAAGTTTAGAAAGTAATAAATAAATGATTATACTAGTATAATTAATTTTGAATTTCAATTTATATCGTGTTGTTCTTTAATGACATCTTAGTAAGGAAATATCATATTTTAAATACATACATAAAAAATGTGACCAAATATTTTATATGAAAAAAAATTAATGGAGATGTTCAAAATATGATATATAAAACATAGATTGGGTTTTTGTTATATAATAAAAATATTTTGTCACATTATAGCACATGATATATGAATAATAAATATTTCTTTTAATGATTAAAACAAATAGATCATGGATCATAATATCATCATTAGTCAAAAAAATCATTTATTGTAGATTTTTACTGATAAAATTTTTCTAGTATGAATATTTATTATATTATCAATTTGAGTTGTGTCAAGAATTACCTAGTGATGTTATGTGTTTAATGAAACAAGATAATAATAAAAATTGTCATGGGATTTTATCCTATGTGATATTATTAGTCTGAAACTTATGTATGGTTTTGAGAGTATATTATTAATACATGTTAAAATAATATCAAATATATCATGTTATACAAAAAGAATTCACCTCTGTATCCATATAATTTTTTTGAGGTATATATTTCATAATGTGAGATGATTATTAACCTCCCAATGTAGTACTTTTAGTTATACCTAATTGATAGATGTTATAATGTATTATTGGTTGTTATGAAAAATTGAAGATAATCATTTATTGCATTTTTTAATGATAAATCATTTTCACACGAATCACAAAAAGAATTTTGTTATGATGAATATCCTAATATGTATACTATACTGAGGGTCACACACTATTAACTAGGTAAAATAATAGTGCATTTTTCATAATTGATCATCGTTAAATTAGGTTAAAAAATAAAAATAACGATAATATTTATACAATGATACCTATCATTATCTTGCAGGACCAGAATATGAATGTAGATGCTTAATTAAAAGAGGAGTCAAATTGTATACTTTAAACCTTCCTTTGGAACCATTAATGTTGGAATAAAACTTTTCTTTCTAACATTAATGAAAACTATGTTTAACAAGTTTAAATAAAATATAATTACAAGGCCTATTAGTTATACAATATTTGATAGGTTACGGAAATATGGTTCCAGAAATGAAACATAAGAAAAGTTTACAAAGAAAAATATTCTTACTTAAAGCGTTTAGAATCTTATTAATTAGAGTATATATGTACAAGAATGTATAATACAGTTTTATTTTCATATATAATCAAACATCAATGGAAAATAAATATGAAATAAAAACAATTAACAAGTATGAATTATTTTAACCCAAAGAGAAGGGTATCCATAATCCTTGGATAAAAATCCCTATATTTATACATTCAAGTATGTATTTCTTACCCACTCTTGGTTAAGACTACGATAGAAATATCAGATCATATATTGTTATCCTATAAGCCCTCAATCTTTACGGTAGTCAGCACCTATGTCTTACTAACCATGGAAGTCCTCGAATTTTAAGGTAGTCAGCACGTCTGTCTTTCTATCCCCTGAAGCCCTTGATTTTACACAACTATAATCGGAGTCGCATGAAGCATGCTGAGAAAGATGTTCAGTATGCACTAAGCACGAGGGTATCTCTCTCTAGAAATCACTTCGACACCAAGTGGTTTCTAGAGTGATCAACATGTTTCATCAATGTTGTGTGCTCGTTCAAATGAGATCCTATTTATATGATATTCTCCAACGGTCGGCTCCCTCCCCCAATGGAACTATTTTTCTTTGAATTGATGAGGGACCTGTACACGTTTCACTCATACAAATATTAATGAGAAATATAATGTACAACATCATTTCACAACTATAACAAGATAAGAAAAATATGTTTTCTTAACCAAAATTTTTTTGGAGTATAAGTAAATATAAATGTTCAGAGTCTATTACAAAAAAATATTCGCTGTCTAAAATACATTGATATTTGGATTCATTTTTTCTAAATAATTCAGAACCTGAATTCTAAGGAATTTGGTGTCTGAATTCTGAGGAATTCAGAATCTAAATTCGAAGGAATACTTAGTCTGAAAAATGAGGAATTCAGAGTCTGAATTCTGAGGAAATAATTGTCGGAATTTTGAGGAATTTAGAGTTTGAATTATGAGTAATTTGGAGTTTGAATTCTAGAGAATTCGGAGGCATAATTTCATTGAATTTAGTATCTGAATTTCATAGAATTCGCAGTCTAATTTTCTGTGGATTTAGAGTTTGAATTTTAGAGAATCCATAGTCTGAATTTTAGAGAATTCAGAGTGTGAAAATAGAATACTATATATCTAAGTATTTATAGGATACTAAGGTTTTATATGTGAAAACCAATTTTTACATTTAGAAATAATAAGAGTTATATTTGGAAAAACAATTACATGAACAATGAAAAAACAGTAAGGAGAAAATTTTTGTGGGCATGGTAAATTCACTTTGTTAAGATAAATCTTATGGGAAATAAAAATTTCCTTACAATAGAGTGTTTGTGATTTTAAAAATATAAAATAATGGAAAAATCATATGGAAACCTTATTGAATCAAAAATTATACCTTTTTTCGAAACCACTAACATCCTCTCAAAAAAATTAAGAACATAGAATGTTTATGGACATGAAAATAAAAATATATATCCCTTTACTTATGGATAATAGTGAAGAATACTATCTCCTCCTTATTTTTTGAAATCCTAAAGCATCAAATTCTTGATTTCCTAAATGATATTGTTACATTATTTAGTTTATGAATATGTTCATTTATATGATATTTAACTTAGATTAACTCCGACTTACATATGGAAATCTATTCTATATTTTTACATTCTTTTTATCATTCTTTTCTCCCCATTTTGGATTTTCAAACAGGAACAACAGGAATGGAAAAAATTTCACACCTGAAATATTAGTACTAAACAAAAAACAAATATATGATGAACAACCAGAATTTCATTATGACTGAAAGAATTTGTACAAGGAAAAAATATAAAAAAATACCAAATTAGGAAAATATTATCATTCTTTCTCCATCAGCATTAGCTTCTCCCCAATGGTTTTAAACTTCTTTAACACCTTGTGATTTTCTTCCATATTCTTGAGCAGCTGATCCTGATCATCACTTTTATTTTCTAAGACTTTTATTTTATCATCATGTACCGTAAGTCATTCTGCCTGAGCTTTATGAACATATTCTTGATTAACATGCTTATATTCAATATTTATTATGATATCCCTTTCCCTCTTCTAATTCATGGCCACATAATTATGTTTTCCATTCAGATCCTTAACTTCTTACATCCTAGTTTTTTGTTTGAGGGTTTTCATTTCCTCGAAATATTTGTAAGTTCCTTGATCTTCATATCATTGGTGTCAAATTCATCCTTTAAATTATCATGAAATTCATCAAATAATATCATTTATTCTATTATATTCATTGACCAGCTTGTAATCTCTATGAAATATATTTTATGATCCTCATAAATAGTGAGAAAATATTTGAAATCTGCCTCTTTTCTGACACATTTATCCTTAATGATGGAAACTGAATGTGATTTTTAATTTATCATATTTTGTGCATCTAGCATCTTGAGTCTATACATGGTGAAAATGGAATAGTACTAACTGGATTCTTCAAGGATTGTACCACAAAATCATTTCCATGGGAATATGATTCTAAATATGAGAGTTTGGTTGGTGAGGATTCATTTTCTATTTTAGAAGCCTTCCTATTCTACAAAGCACAAAATTCATTCTTTTTCACCACAGATTTACTATGTGTATCAAATACAACTAATTTTCACATATTAGCTATCAGAATGATTTATTATTGTTTAGGAGATTCATGTTAACTATCTAATAGATGAACATTCGTATCTTCATCTACTTCATATTTCTCGTCTCATGCCTCAACAACCTATGGATGGATAAAATCATGATTGCTACATTCCTCTTTAGAATATTTATTCACTTCTTTCTCACACATCTCATCTTTTCCTAGGGTGTCATGTTTCTATGACTCGACATCAGAAGTTTAGATTTATAATTTCTCATTAAGAGTCTCATTCTCATGATAATCATCTACTTTCCTAATCATGTTTTCAATATCTCCACTTTATTTCTATTATTATTATTATTCTTATTCTTCTTACTATTAAAATATTTGTTCTTCTTGATGTGGTTCCTTAATCAGAAATTTCTTTCCCATAGTAACATGATGTGTTTCTATAACAATTTTTCTATTACTGGAATTTTTTTAAATGCTTTCTTAGCTTCCCTTGGAAGGGTTTGAATAATTATTTCCTCCGATAACATCCCCTTTTTCATCTTTTTATTCTAATTTTTTTCATAGTCCTTTGCAACATTCATCATCATGTATTTTTCCACATCAGAATCCATGCCAAAAGTAGGATCCCCTTCCTTCATGTTCTTCTTGTCTTCTCTCCTCTTTTCCACTACATCATCAGGATAAGGCTTTTGCTTCATTGGTTTTGTGGTGCGGATTGAGTTACCTTAGCCGCAAGAGTTTTTTCTTTTTTTTTCTGTTTCATTTTCCTTCCACATCTTTCAACCCTTCGTGGAGGTTTCTTCCACATCGTGTTTCGTTGATAGAGTTTAGATTTCTTCTTCAGAAAAGTCATTAAATTATCATGAATCACTATAAAAACATTCATTCTCTATAGACTATCATCACTTAACAAAATTACTGAGAAGTTCCATGGCATTTAACTACAAGGAATTTTAAAAGGCAGAAGAAAAAGAACTATATTCTTCGAAAGAATAGCTAGATACATGATAATTTTAGATTTCAGGGTTCTATTCTTGATTTTTTTGATTGTCAAGAATCATACTTAACTAAATTTATCATACTGATATTTACGAAAAAACATAATGCATATATATCACTTTTCATCAAGGTATCATTGTCCCCTTTTCTCTGAATGAGATGTACCTGAACCCATAGCTGAAGAATCTGTAGATTTGTAGAGAGATGAATAATTTTTGGAGTCTTCACTTTTCTCAAGCCAATATAATTTATATATTTATACTTGTCAATACATCCTGCAACATCAACTAGCTTGGGAAAGAGAACTCTTCTTCTCCTTCATAAGTAATTACAATCAGGTTGGAATCCATATTGTATGAAAGTGAGTTGGACTATCTGTATCATTTGATTGAATATTTTTATATCCCTTTGACGATAAGGAAACTAAATGATTCATTGAAATCAAATTACAACTCTAAATAAACTAGATCATGTGCCTTCAGTTTTGATAAACATATGCTCTCCCATTCATTCAACTTAATATTCTTTTAAATTATGGAATCATATTTAACATAGAATTTTTGATCAACTATCATTTATTTGTAAATTTGCAACTCGGATATTTTCTTTACATAATACATATCATTCTGAGGAAAAGCTTGTACAGACATTCATAATTGATGAATCCTTGAATATTTAGAATGACCATACGTACAGAGGAAGTGTTTCAGAACACCAAATCATGGAAACAATGTGGGGAAACCAATAGGGGGTCCATATATAGGCATTTGATGCAACAGTTCAACCTCTATAACTGATCCAACAGGGAAATACCCTTGACCAGATCTGATGGTTGAGATGATATCCAAAGAAGGGATTTGATCAGTCCCGATCTTTTAAGGTATTTAAGACAAAAATTTGGATTTAATTAAATGTGAATGCCGAGGATTTGAAAAAATTAAATATTAACATATTGAAAGATGATTAAGAAAATGTATGAGTGGAATCATAACCTTATGATTTATGGGAAAATTATTCATAATGAAGAATATTTTTCTTGAAGAACATTACATTCTGGATAAATGTAAAACCAATTTTAAAGAAAAATATGATTATGAAAAAATACTGACTAGGAAAAATTGTGACTTCAGAAAATTTTTTACTATGAAATATTTTTGACAATGAAAAATTTTGAATACAAAAAATTTTTACATTGAAAAATATTGACAAGTAAGAAAAAGTACTCCACCTATGAGAATGACATTCTTACTGTAAGGATATATATTGTTATAATGAGTTAATGTGGAATATTACCTCACATTTATCATTCTTAACATTTTTTAAATTTATACAAATCTATCGGAGGTTAAATATTTTTTGAAAATATTATTATGTTGATCATGTATACTAAAAAATTGAAAAATGATATCTCTTAATAGTGTGTGATCCCTACGAAAGTGATGCCTAATATCTATGTGTTTTTCATGAGAGTGATGTGCTAGGAATATTCATAGAGAAATAGAACTAGTATTATGACACCATATTTGTGTTTTGGTAAAACTCATTCCACAGTATATGAGTGAGTGTTGCATCCATAATACTTGAGAACAACAACTTCCAGCTACTCTATATTAACCTTCAGAAGTGGAATGTGCTACTAAGTGTTACATTTTTCATGACCAAGAAACTAATTAATCTCTTATGAAATGATAAGTTCCGGATTCAATTTTTCTATCCATTCTACATTTACTAAAGTCTGTATGCGAAAAACTTTTTAAAACACAATCATTTCAATATGTATAAAAGAGTCATAAATCCATGGTTCCCTAAAAGTAGAGAAAAATTCTTTTAATTTACTTGAATTGATATTTCATAGGGTTGGATTGATATCTAGTAGATAGGAATACTAAAAACATTATGTTTGGACAACTAGCTGTCAGGTATAGTAAGCTTTCTATCATACCTTTAAATGATGATTGATCTACTAGTTTTCCAACCTCATCAAGATAGAGTTAATTTTAGATACCAATGTGAGTACTTATACTCTTATAGTTTTCATATCCATAATTTTCTATAATATTTTTAATTTACTTTTGTTGAGATATTTAAGTTCCCCCTCATTTTTGAGAAATTTGAAAACCTTTGAAAATTTTATCTCACCCATCATACTCATTTATAACTTAGTTTTCATTAGATCTGCAACGGTATCAGTTAATGATTTCTGAGTTGACCTGAATATACTGTCATCAACATTGATTTGATCAATCACAATATTTCTTTATTTGCCTTTATAAAAATGGTTGGATCAACATTTCCCTTAACATCATTGTTTTGAAGAAAAAAACATGTATATCTATCTTTGAAAGCATAAGGGGCTTGTTTAAGACCACACAGGTCATTGGTATGTTTGAAAGCATGTCCAAGATATTTTTTATCTTCTAATCAATGAGGTTTTTCAACAAAAACACCCTATTTAACATAAACATTAAAGAAAGAACATTTAACATCCACTTGAAAATGTTCAAAACTAATTATTACTACAAAGTCAAGTAAAATACTCATTGATTATCGTCATTTTGCTAGAGCATATGTTTCTTCATAGTCTATTCCTTCGATTTGAATATAGCCTTTAAAAAATAATATATCCTTATTTCTTAAAATGATTCCATTCTCATCAGACGTATTTCTATAGACCCATTTTATAACAATAATAAAATTTTCTTTAGGTCTTTCAACCATGGTCCAAACATTATTCCTTTAGAATTTATTTAGCTCATCTTACATGGCATTAATCCAATAATCATCACCTAACGCCTCATCAGTGATATTAGATTCTAATTGAGAAAGGTGTGATAGATGTTTTACTTTATTTTTTAATGAACATCGGGTCCTTACCGGTTGATTTAAATCACCAATGATGCTATCACCAGGATTATTCTTAAGAAACAACTTAATTGGGTTTTGTAAAACTGTTTCATCAAAAAATTGTAGGAATTATTCTGGGGTAAATGCTTCAGAAACATTTTATGGAACATTTCCCATTTCAGGAGGATCTTTTATCAAGGTTTGATAATCAGTTTTTGAAAACACATCTGTGGATGTAGGTTGAGGTTGATTAAAAACAAAAGGATCGGTTTAATAAAATATAGCATGTACTGTTTCTTCAACAATACAAGTTTTTTTATTAAAAAATCTATAACCATAATAGTTCTAGAGTATCCTTTGAAAATTCCATCATCAAATATTTGTGAGAATTTATGAAAATTATCTTTTGTATTCAGAATGAAAATTTTGCAACTAAATACTTTGAATGAAGACTGTCTCGGTATTCAAACATTCCACAATTTGTTGGGAGTATTATAATGAAATGGTCTAATCAAAACAATATTTATAGTATAAAAATAAATAATTATAGCTTCTGCCCAAAAATTTTCACCTATCAAATATTCACTCAACATGGTTCTAATTATCTTTTGAAAATTTATATTTTTTCTATCAACAACACCATTTTGTTGAGGAGTTCTTTGTTATGATAAGTTATCAGTAATGTCTTTTCTAATACAAAAAGTTTCAAAATCAGAATTTTGAAATTATAGTCCATTATTATTATAAATAGTTATCAATGGAATATTTTTCTCATTTTTAACATTGGTTCTAAAAAATTTTAAATAAGAAAAATCTTTATGATTATTTTCTGGAAACTAAACCCACGTAAATCTACTATAATCATCAACTAAAAAATCACAAAATATGTTCCTCCAATGCTTCCAATTTTTGTGGAACAAAAATATCCTTATGCACCAACTGTAATGACTTAGTAGATGTGACTTCAATGATTGATTTTAAAAATGATTTTGTTGCATTTCATATTGACAAGGATCACAAACTTTTGAATAATCCAATCTATGCTCCTGTAGTTCTTACACCAGTCATTAACTAGAGTTTTTGAAAAGGTTCATAAGGTTATAGTGTCATAACCATCTATTCTATAAAAACTATTGATATTAAATTGCACAAATACAAGGGAGGTATTGACTCGTATAGTCTTCTATGTTTAGCTGGTATACATTTTCTTGCCTTTGAGAAGAAAGAATAAGCTCTTCTATGGAATTTTGTAACACGCATTTATTATTCCTAAAATTCACAAGGTAGCATTCATCAGTTAAATGACTTATGATAATGAGGATGTGCTTAAGACCCTTAATAAATGAAATTTTTGAAATGAATGTTTTCCGATGAATAGAATTAGTACCTATACCAATAATTTCACCTTGAGAATTATCTCTGAAAGATACTTTTACACCTTTAATCTTGATAATATTTTCAAAGAAGTATTTGTTACCAGTAATATATTGGGAACAAGCACTATACATGTACCATATACTATTGGTGTTACTTTCTTTATTTTATTGAAAATAAAAGATTTAGAATTTTAGAATCCTAATTTTCTTGGATTTGGGAATTTCAGAAAGGAATATTTTGGGTATCCGCATTTTATTAGAAAATAATATTTAAGAAAAACTACAGACTATGTTCCTTTTAAAGAACAATTTTTTACCGAATGTCCACCACGTTGACATTTAGAACAGAATAGATCACTTTGAGGAAAAAATAGTTATTTCTAAAACCTGGTTTAGAATGAGTATATCCAAACCTAGAATGATTACATAGTGGTAAAATTTGAGAATACATCATGTCAATGTTTTATTGCTAGAGGTAAATTTTTCAAACACATCCTTAACGAAAATATTTATGACTACAGTTTAATCAGGAAATTTTCATCATAATTGTTTTTTACAACTAGAGTTAGTCGCTAATTTTTTTATTTGAAAGTATATTTTTAATGCCCTTAGAATGTTTATTCTTTTCATATTTAACATCCTCAAGGTATTTTGAAACACATTCAAAATCATAAATTTTCTTATCAAGATCTTTAAAAAGAGAAGTTACTTCATTAGTAAGAAAAAAAATTCTAGAATTTTCCTTATCATGATTTTTCTTGAGATTAAAATATTCATTCTCATGAATTTTAGAAACCCAGTATACTTATTTATAAGTAGGTAATATATTATCTTATTTAGAAGAATATTCATCATCTGAAGACTTATAATATTTATTATCACAATAATTTTCATTCAAATATACATTTGTTTTGGATTCAGAGATGTGAACATTTTCCATTAGACAATGATTTTCAATGGACAACATGGCTAGAAGACCCTGATTATTCTAATAAAAAGATTCATACTCTGAGGATTCATCTGAAAAGTCACCACCACCAGCACTCCAAGTGTCACTAGGATTCAAAAAAATCTTATATTTATCCGTAAAATACTAATTTCTATTTCTTTTAGAATTCTTTTCCATTCTATTCTTTTTCATAAGAATAAGACAATCAGGGCATATATACCCTGCTCCTTTTCATTCATAACAAGTAACTTATGAATCTTTCTGGTATTTTCATTATTTCTTCTTTTATATATATTGAAATTATCTCTTCCCCATAATCTTGTTCATTTTGTATCAATATTAGCTAATTTATTCTCACAATGATCACATTAAATAGATGCAGATAAAACAGTGACTTTCTTATATGTGGATCTAGTAACCCTTTTAGGAGTCTTGGACTTAGTAGTAGTAAAGGATACACTTCCATTTCCATTATTCTTTTAATTCATATCACTTTATCATGTAATTCTTTTCTCATGATGGGTAATATTTACAGAAATCTAATAAAGAGTATTCTATGACACATTCTTATTCTCATCTATTGTTGTTCTTTTAGATTCCATCTCATTAGGCATGATATCTATAATCTTGTCAACATGTGCTACATCATCAAGACCTTTTTCACCCTTAGATTGTAAACTTTTAACAATAGTTATTATCCATTGTTGAACCATTCATACTAGCTCTGCATAATGAAATATAAATCCATGATATTTTTCTCTAAGCGTAGCTCTACTAGTTTCTAAAACTTTTGATGTACCAAAATGAGTGATATCCAATTTCGTCTAGATATAAGCTACTTTAACAGAATAAATATTACTATATATATTTTTGGTCATGGAGAAAAACAAATATTGAATACATTTTAGATTAAATGGTAATATAGCATTTCTGGATTAGTAAAAGTTATGAATTCCTTATCAAGAATCTTGTAATCTCTAGCCAGGAGGACAATGTTTTCCACAAGATTATTAATAACTAAAGTATTAATATGATGTCTCCAATATTCATAATCATTCCCATCAAATATCGGAGGTATGGAAAAATTTTTATTGGCAATCTGACCATCATTCATTCCTGTTATCTAAATGTATATATCTTTCGACCAACAACTTGTTAATAAGAACTGTTTGTAAACAAGGAAAAAATTCATAAGCAATGAAAATATTGTGAACATTGAAAAATAAGTAGGAAAACATTTGTTTGAATATATGTATTTCAGATACCTCCATTGATACCAATTGTAGGATCGAAATATGAATGTAGATTCTTGATTACAAGAGGGGTGAATTTTATACTTCAAAAATTCTTTTGGAACTGTTAATTATCATATAAAACATTTGTTTTTAACCTTAAGAAAAATATGTATAAAAAGTTTAAACAAGGTAAATTCACAAGGCCTCTAAGATCTACTAATATTTCCAAGATCCAGAAATATGGTTCTAGAGATGAAACATAAGAAAAGTTTACTAAGAAAAAAAATTACCTTAAATTGTATAGAATCACATTAATCACAGTTTGAATGTATGTGAATTTATAATATAGTTATAATTTTCTTATTAATGAAAATTCAATAGAAAATAAACATTAAAAAAACAAATAACAAATATGTAATCTTTTAACCCAAGGATATGGATATCGAACAACTTTGGATAAAGGTCCCTTGATTTATACAATCATGAATGTATGTCTTACCCACACTAGGGTAATCCGTCAATAGTAATATTGGAATCTATCTTGATATACCCACAAACCCTCATACATTAAGATAGTCAGAACCACTGTCTTCCTAACCATGGATGTCCTCAATCATTAAGGTAGTTGGCACATATGTCTTCCTATTCCCGGGAGCCCTCGATTATACTCAGCAACAATCAGAGACTCTCAAAGAAAGCTAAACAAGATGTTCAGTATACACAATGTATGAGAGTATCTCTCTCTATAAATCACTTCACCAATATATGGTCTCTAGAGTGATCAACAGGTTTCATCAAAGATGTGAACTCTTTTAAATGAGTTCTTATTTATAGGAACTTGTCCAATTGATAGCTCCCTCTTCTAATGGTCATATTTTTTCTTAAATCTTGGATGGACATGTACACGTGTATATCGAACAATGGTCATATAGAATCAAAAAGTACGACATTGTTTCACAACTACCACAAGTTATGAAAATTATTGTTGCTTAACCAAAACTATTTTTCAGAGTCTAAGAAAAAATAAAAGTATAGAGTCTAATAAAAAATCATTTGCTGTCTAAAATATATTGATATTCGAATTCTGTTTTCCAAATAATTCAAAACATGGATTATATAGATTTTAGTGTTTCAATTCTGATGAATTCAGAGTCCAGTTTATGAGTAATTCAGAGTATGAATTCAGAGGAATTATAAGTCTGAATTATGAGAAATTCAAAGGCTGAATTCTAAGGAATTTGGGATCACAATTCTGAGGAATCTAATTTCTGAATTTTGTGGAGTTTAGATTCTAAATTCTGATGAATTCGATGTTGGAATTCTCATAAATTCAGAGCCTAAATTTTGATGAATTCAGAGTCTGAATTTTAGATAAATTGGAGTCCGAATTTCATATAATTTAGTGTCTGAATTAAAAAGAATTTAAGGTCTGAATTTCATGGAAATTGGAGTCCAAATTTCAGGTAATTCGTTGTCGAATTTCATAGAATTCAGAGTCTAAATTTTAGAGAATTCGGTGTCTGAATTTCAGATAACTCAGAGTTAGAATTCCATTGATTTTAGAGTATGAAAATAAGATACTGTATATCTAAGTATTTATAGGATTATGAGGGGTTAGATTTGAAAAAATATTTTTACATTTATAAATAAAAATAGTAAGATTTAGAGAAACTATAACATGAATAATGAAAAAAAAGGTAAGGATAAAATATCTCTTAGGAAGGAAAATTTTCATTATTATGATAAATCATAGGGGAAATAAAATTGACCTTGGGATAAAGATTTTATGATTTTCAAAACCAAAAGGAAAGGAAAAGTCATAAGGAAACATTATTAACTAAACAACACTATCCATGACATTGAGAAGATTCGGGGTTGTTTTGATATTCTTTTGATAAGATTGATGTGTTAATATAAATGAATATATGGATCTTCTACCCATATAATAAAAATAAAATCTGGTCCCCTAATTAAGATATAATGATTAATCATATTATAAATATGTGATTTAAATTTTTATTATAGTGAGGGATATGTGATATGATCATCCATCAGTTAAATGTGATATGATATTTCCATATATGTAATTAGTATATACTTATAGGATCAAGAATCCATGTGTGTGATATTTGAGATTGATATACACCATCTATTTTTTTTAATAGACTTTTTGTAAAAAGGGTATCTAAGAATATTCATATTTTATATGTTATATATTGTCATGATACAACTTACCTAGAGACATGGACATGTTCAACTATACCCATGGGTCTCTTGGAATTAATTTTATTACATCCAACCACACCACAAGATACTACCCACCATAGTCATTTATATGACTAATGATTGTCCACACTAGCCAAAACACATTCTTAAAGTGTGATTTTTACTCACTCACAAAGACCACAAGAAACATCCCTGCAGGTCACCCATGGTGAATAGTACTCCAATAAATGAATTCATAAATGTGAAGATCTAATCAAGAATGCTTTATAAAAAGGTACACCTTATTGACATTGGTAGTAGCATATAGCCTTCTAATACTCACTATTCTAGCGATGTTACAGTATAAACCCCATTAACGAACAATTCCCTCACAATGGCCCATATTGTATAATCCTAGGTAGTGCCTATACACTTCTATTGGGTTATTCATTATGGTATGATATCATAATGTCCATCAATGAACCACTGTGTATAAGCCTAGTTCCACATGATCTCATGCATGACTCCTAAAATACAATATACTACATACTATAACAAAAAGTCTAGTTATACTAGTAGGGAATCAATACCCTCATTATCATTTCATATAATTGATATAAATCTATAAAATAATTATAATTAATTCATTTGACCATGTAGAGAAAAAAAGACATCCTACATGTCATAAAGACAAATATTCTACTAAAGTTGAAAACCAATCCATAGTAAAAACAATAGATAAATAAATAAATAATAATTAAATATATGTATGGTCCTCTATAGTCTATCTTAGTCAACTCTAACCCCATGATCCATTAATCAACCGTCCACCATAGATTCCTTTATCATCACACGATCTCTAGTCCAAAAATCTATAATAATAGTAATATACAAGAGAAGCGTCTGACTAAATGACGTAGTTTGAAGATAGAAATGCTTACATACCATAATAATACAATATATAAAATAGTTTATATTATGACACAAGTAAATTCTCAATAAAAATAGAACATATATCGAGTCATCAATTATTGACCAATCCCACATGGACCCAGTCCCCATATACTATGTAACTACCAAAAAAGAAGTAAAATAAATCATATAACATCATGAATGTAATATTATCACCCCATATATTCTATGGTCATAAAAACTGCTACAATCTTCTACATGTCATCATCTCATTCATATAGTAAGTTGTTATCATCTTAATCCTTCATGTTTTGTTAGGTCAATCTCTTACAAACATATCCATTTAATAAACCATCACACATGGACATTTAAATCCATGACTATAATCTCATAGATAGGCACTATGTTATTCTATATGTAGGGATATCCACAAACAAAATTAATTTTGTAAAGACTGTATTATGATTATTAACCATCCACTAATTCATTTTCCCATTTAGGGATATCTACAACCACCTATGATGAGATTAAAATCATATAACTCCCAAACTCAATGACACACCCAAATATCTCAGCAAATGAAGTGCACTTACACAGGAAATAAAACACACAAATTTTATATTTCAAAAAAAGTAAAGATAATCCACGCCAAGTTCAAATTCTGGATCCACACATAATAAGATATTCATAATCATCAAAGGATACAACAACTCACGTTCCAAAATGAAACTCATCTCATGCATGGGTTATCACAAAATAAACATATAATAATGATAAAAATTATATATATATGACCCAAAAATGTAAGCAAACTCATTCATGAAAGTCATCAATATCAAATGTAACTCGGATGATGTTTTCATCACCCAAATGGTCTTATTACTCTAACAAGAATATTATTTCATTCTAAGGACTCTATGAACATAAACAGACAATTTTATTTTTAAAAATAGTAAAATTATATATGAAATTATATTTTCTCTCTCTTGGATAATATAATAATTATAATTTTTTGATAACGAATGTGTACGAAACATTCCCCTCCATAATAATTATATTTAGATAATTTCTCAAAAAATATCCATTTATTATTTATTATCAATTATCAATTTTAAAAATAAGTATTGAGATTTAAATAAATAAATATATGACACCTTTTTGTTCTGAAAATAATTATTATTATAAACTTCTTCCAATTGAGTTATCCTAATGGCACCAATAATGAATCAATCTGATCAATATAGGTTCGCTTATTAATTAGGGATGTTTATGAAAATAAAATAATAATTTAAAATAACGGGAATATAAGAGAGTGGTTGATGAGATAGAGTAATTTTAGACTTAGAAAAAAACCCATGTACACTGCACAGATACCCTCCCCCTTTCTAACTTTAATTTCAAAAACATTTCCAATAATTTATTATATATTATATATTACATTTATTTTAGATTAATTATTTATCTATCCTCATAAATACTAGTCCACACATATATATGCCTGCATATTTTTTTGAAATAAAATTCTATTTTTATGAATATTAGATAACTGATTTAATATGTATTAAAATGTTGTCCAGATATATATATGCACATTAAATATATAAGTTTATATACATATTTACACCAATATATATATATATTATTTAACCTTTTAAACATATATGTGTACAAAATATATATATGTACACTCAGGCAAATATAAACATATATATTTAAAACACAGACATATATATATCTGTGTGTGTGTGTGTTCATTTTAATTCATCACATCTAGATATTATTTTATCCAATTTAATAATATTAAAATGAATAAATAAAAATTATTTTTATTAAATATATCACCTCGTTGCAAAATTTAAAATTGTAAATAGAAAACCATTAAATACTAATAATAGTCTAACAACTTATTATTAATGACAAAATGTAATTTGTCACGCCTGGACATCGCCTTGAGGTATGACCTTAATTTTAAATTTTTATTTCATAAGTTGAATCGCTCGCTTATTTAATTACTGGTGTTAAGTGCGGGCTGAACCTGAAATGAGACATTTGTTGTGGCACTGATAAATTCGTATTTTCTCTACACCGATTGGTGCGCGGGCAGAGCACGAGCGTAGCCGCGTGACCCTTCCTTTTTAGCGTGCGGCGCTCGCTATGCGAATGTTCTTTTGCCGGGCGATTAACTTCGGTTTCAGAGTATTATTATTATTATAATTATTATTATTATTATTATATTATTGTATTGCTATTATTATTAATTTTCATTATGATTATGTTGTTATTATTATTATTATTTTTATTATTATTATGATGATATCATTATTATTATTATTGCTAATAATATTATTGTTTTTATTTATTATTATGTTATTAGTATTATTATTACTATTCATATTATTATTATTATTATTATAACTATTATTATGACATTAAATATCAATAAGTGTTTTTCATTTTGTTAATCCCACCTAGAAACCCTAGCCGCCGCCGCCACCCCCCCCCCCACTCCCATTTTTTTTATTTTCTTTTCCTTTTTTTTATTTTCCTTCTTCCTTTTTTTCTCTTTTGCTTCCACCCCACGCTTTCATTCTTTCTTGTTTTTCTCCATCCGCGGTGTACCCCTCCCCACGCCTTCTTCCTCCTCCGACCTCGCCGCTCCCCTGCTGCACCCACGCCGGAACCGCATCGGCGACGCCTTCTTCCCCCTCCGACCTCGCCGCTCCCCTGCTGCACTCACGCCAGAACCACATCAGCCACTCCATTTTCCTCCTCTGACCTCACCGCTCCCCTGCTGCATCCACACCAGACCCCCCCCCCCCTTCTTCTTCTTCCTCCCTTCTTCTTCTCCTTCTCTTCTTCTTCTTCTCTTCTTCTTCTTCTCTTCTTCTTCTTCTCTCCTTCTTCTTCTTCTTCTCTTCTTATTCTTCTTTTTCTTTCTCCTTCCACTGCTCCGCCACGCAGGTTAGTTTTATTTTTATTTATTTTAATTTATTCGGTTATTCTATTATATTTAATATGTTATTAACATTTTATTATAAAATTATAATTATGTGATTATTATTATTATTATTATAGCCTTTTTATTATTAATATGTTAATATTATTAATATATCTTTAATATAATAATTATTATGTTATTATTATTATTATGTCAATAACAATATTATTATTATTATATTATTATTGTTACGATTATTACATTATTATTATGTTATTTTTATTACTATACTAATGTTATTATTATTATTATTACCATGATAATATTATTATGTTATTATTCTTATTATTATGATATTATCATTATTATTATGATTATGTTAGTATTATTATTATTATATCATTGTATTGTTATTATTATTATTAAAATATTATTATTACTAAGATTGCTATGATTATTATTATGTTATTATTATGTTATTTATATTACTATTATCATTTTCAAGATATTATTATTGTTGTTTTTATTATTATTATTATGTTAACATCATTATTGAGCCTGTATATCGATCTTCTGTTTTAGGACCTGTTTGACGGTGCAGTGTGGTGCGACCATTACGCAATGAGAGTTTTTGCGCCATGTCGTTTTCCCATTCCTATTTGAGGTAGGTGGTTCCATGCCTTTGCATCATTTAGATAATTTAATTTGTTTATTTAGTTTAATTTAATTTGTTCTATGAATTAGTTGCATGGGTGATCTATGTTTATAATGTGTTGGCGTGTTTGTTTGATGAAAATTGGGTTTCCGAAATAGTATGCATTTGATGACTACATGCGTGTTGTTGTATAGGTTGTGTGAAAGGCGTTTTTAAAATTTGTTTGACATGTGTGCGTAATCTCACTTTCTTTATAAATGATCATGTTTTTTTTTATTGGGGTAAGTCCAACATTGTTTAATCAATTGTCTATATGGTGAAAATGTGGTTTTAGAATAATTGTGTTCGAAATTGATTTTAAAGTGGTCTTTGAACCTAAAAATATGTGTTGTTTTGGTGCAATGTTTTCAATTTGGGTTCTAGGTGATGTTTAGTTGGTGTGAAACTAGTTTTAAGGACAAATTATTAAGTAGGTGTTTTGAACGACCCCCTTGTTGTAATTGGATGTGTCTATTTGTGTCAGCCCTTGTTGTGTTATTAAAAATAATGCATTCTAAGTTATGTGAAATTGTTTATGTTCTTGTTTGAGTGTTTCCAAATGGGGTTTTCGCGAAATGATTAGGTAACGAAAAATATATTTTTAGAAAGGTATTTTTGGTGTGTGTGAGTTTTCGAAATGTTATTTGGGTGTGAAAATGGTGACTTTTGTGTGCAATATCGTGTTTGGCCTGCAACATGAGGAAGAAATATACTATGTGAATGTGAGACTTGTTTGAGCACATGGGAAAAACCCTGGGTATCTAGGTGGGCAGACTAGAACTAGTGCGCTAGTAAACCGGATGGGTGTCGTCCCTGTTTCACTTAGTTGGATTGACGATTGCAACACTTACTAAACATGTTATCTGAGGGTCTTGGCCTTCTAAGCCACGTGTTCTGAGGGTCTTGGCCTTCTAAGCCACGTTTTCTGAGGGTCGTGGCCTTCTAAGCCACGTTTCACCGAGGCACGAGGTTCTAAGGTCTCACTTGAGCTAGATGAACCTTAAGGGATTTACTCGTAGTGCTCTACCATCGTTGGCGTGGTGCCTTCTGTCGGCATATGGAAGACCACTTGAGTATGTGTGTGTGTGTGTGAGTGTGTGTGTGTGTGCGTGTGAGAGTATGTGTGTGTGTGTGTGAGTATGTGTGTGTGCGTGTGTGTGAGCATGGGTGTGTGTGTGTGTGAGCATGTGTGTGTGTTCCCATATTGAACATTTCTCGTCCCCTTTACAAATCGTGTTTGTTAAATGAGTTCTTTTTAATGTTTTTTTTTCTTTTAGCATTTAGTTCGTAAATGTTTTCTTTAAAAGCTTTTTTTTTAAATTAAAATTTTGAATAAACACATTAAATTGCCTTTTTGATGTTGTTGCATGGAACTTATTCTCGGTGGCATCCTGCTGGGCTTTTAGCTCACACCCTACATACACCCTTGGGTGTATGTAGATTCTTGTTTCTTGTGTATTCCAGGTTGTGCGTCGTGCTCAGTGATGGTGGTTGGTCGTTGGCGGCCTTCTCGTGTAGGTTAACATTTGTAACGTGTGGATGACACACTTCTCCTGTTGCTTGGAGGTTTGGGTTTGAGTTGAATTTCTTTTGATGTTGTTTTCTTTTGGATGTTGGCTCATGTTGTAATCCTTTAATGTTGGTTTTAGTTAATGTTATGTTTGGTGGTCAGTTCATGGTTTTATTTTCTTCAACTCATCAGGGGTTTTCTGTTCGTTATTTCGGGTAAATCGTTCCCACGTGCTAGTTTTGATACCCGGGCACTTGTGCCAGCCCGTGGGGATCGGGAACGCCCTTCGGGCCTTGCCGCGGATCGGGTCGGGCGCCGGGTCGGATAGAGACCCGGCCTGGTTCGTGACAAAATGGTATCAGAGGGCAAGGTTTTCTCTCTTGGGTCGTTTTCTTTTGGGGTAGAGTCACGGTAGACTTGAGTTAAATTTGTCGGGACTCGACGGCATGGCTACGAGTAAGGTTCCTAGCCAGCACACCTCGTGGTGGGACTCGAGTTACCAAAGTATGTTGAGGTTTGTCTGAGTTTTTAGTTCTTGCGGATGATCGTGTCTAAGGGGAAATGAAAAGGGAGTAAGGTCAGTGGTCTTAGTGAGCTCGCAGGGTCTGGCAAGCCTTGTGGAGCCGGGGACACTGTCCTAAAATACTCTCTGTGGCCAGTGGCGTGATTGGCGTATGGTCGCCAACCATACTTTCCAATCAACCATTGTACCTAGTTTCTTCCTGCTTTGTTTATCGTCTCTTAGTTCTGGATTCGTGGAAATTTGGTTTTTAAGTAAAAAAAAATTTGGTCTTGGAAAATGTTTTTAAATGAAGCGCTTTGAAAATTAAATGATGTGTGAGGTTTGAAAAGTGTGGGATGGATGTTTTGGTTTTGAAAAAAAAAATTTAAAGGGTTGGTTTTGATCCTTGGCGCTCTCATGGGAAACCACATGCATGGGTGTATGCGAAAAGGGAAATGGTTAATGGCACGAGCAGATAAGTGCTTGGATGGATATGAGGTGGGTGCCAGTGCGGCACGAGAACATTCATGTGCGAGGCCCATGGGACACCATTGGTGTTTGTGCAACCCACTGGCTTTGCTTATTTTCAAAACGTTTTGTTAAAGGATAAGTTTGGTGTTTTAGTAAATGGTGTTTGTGTGGCGTGTCCTTGTGTTTTTGGAAATGTCAGATGTGAGGCATTTTGAGTTGAGGATCCCTTCTGGCTAGTTTTTGTCTTGAGTTTGAATTTTTGTTGGTCAGTTGGTGTGAAAGCATGTGGTTAATGGTCTCTGTTGAAAAAGTACATCGGGGAGCCCTTGCAGTGGTTTCCCCTGAACTCTTGGTGTTCACTTGTGGTATGTCTTGACCATCGGACCAGTTTGGTTGGGCCCATGGTTTTCCTTCTTGACTAGTGTATGCCCCCCCATAAAGTGTTGACATGTGTTTGAAGTACGGCTTCGGGTAATTCGCCGTTGGCTGACACTCCAGTTGATTGAAGGACTCTCTTTTTGAATTCTATAATTGAACCCACCTTTCCTTTTTACAACTAAGTGGATCCTGTCGCAGCGGGACGATAGATGCGAGGGGAGTTGATGGTATTTTTGGTCATTTGAGTTGTCTGAGTCATTGGGTATGAGGTTTGACGTCGTCATGTTTGAAGGTTCCCCCTGGAAACGGTGAAAGGAAATCTAGTGGGGAAGTGTGAAGGTGGTCCAGAATTTTTAGTGTTGACCAATTCCTTGAAGGGATTTGTAGTATTTACAGCGGCCGCAAGGGTCATGTTTGGTGACTTCTTACAGCGTGAGATCTCTTTGATGGTCAATGGTGGTTTGGAAGCGGTAATGGAGACTCCAGTGCGAAAAAGGTGGAAGAAACCTTAAGTTGTTGGTGCAGTCGATCATCCTAAATGACCCTTAGTCTTTGGTTTGTTTCGTTTAAGGAATGGTTCTTGTTAGGTTACTAGTTCGGCAGACCCAGTCATATGAGGATGCTATGGTCGTTTGAAGGAATCACGTGGTGTTCAAGACGTGATTTAAAGTCCTTATCAGCATAGTGTTCCTCTCAACAGCAGTGATCATGTTTAGGTGACGATTCGTGGTGTCGTATTCTCATCCAGTGTGACAAAGAGTGATGCACATGCACCATTAAAGCTCTTGTGTTGGTGAATGTTTAGTGTACGATCAGTTAGATGTCGTAATGTGTTGTGGCTACTGGTGTTTCCTTGGTTGTAGTGTGATTGCGTGTGACACCAAAAGTAGAAGCTCCGTTCGGGAGTCTTCCGTGCCTGACTACGAGGCAGAAGATGCTTCAAACATCAGGGCTCCAGCCATAGGCCTCGGAGTGAAGCTGGCGCATGGTCAGGAACCCCAAGAGTATATGAGACCCCGACCTTATTTCTGTCATCAGTGTTAAAAGTAGAGGCAGTTTAAATTATTTCTATGGTTGTTCCACTATAAATGAGTCGTCCGATTGCGTACAGTTTTCATGTCCATGTGGAGGCGTGTTCACCTCATGCCTTAAAGTCTTGGGGGTTGCGTCCCACTGGATGCAATCACTTTTAGTGGTCCTTGAGAGTCTGTTGAGGAAAAATCAGTCCCAAAATTTTATAATGCTCATCCCGGGATGTGGATGTGTTGGTCAGGTCTTAGGTCGTGCTTTTGATGCCCGTGTAGTCGGGCCCCTCCCTCCCCGCCCTTGCGGTGGGGTGTTTCGTCACCATCGAGAATCTTTTTTCTAAATGTTTTGTACCTGCTGTTAGTTCTAATGAAATAGATACCCACTTCGGATCTCGTACAAATATCTCTGTAATGAATTAATTTTGGACTCTCCTTTAAGGGTGGAGAGTCCGTTCGGACCTCCCGATGTCGATTTTTCCCAAAACCATCTTGGGTGATAGTAGGTTCTTAATGGTGGGGAGTCCGCCCGGGCCTCCTAGTGTCGATTTTCTAGTCTCGTATCGAGCGTCGGAAAGTTTTTAAATGTGGAGGGCCCTATCGGGCTTTCCTGTGGTGGTCCATTCAGTTTCGTTCCCAGAGATGGTTTAGTGGTAGGTTACTGCACTATTTCTTGGATGGTGGTTGGTCTTGTATCTTCGTTCCAGTAAAGTGGTGTGTTTTACGTACAGAGATACTTGAGGTGTTTTGGTTTGTGAGTTTGGTTTCTGAAGGTACGAGAGTTTCTTCCCTGAATCAATCAACTGGAGGCGTTCTAGCTCTTTGGGGGTGGGCACCTCATATCAAAAAAAAAATCCTTTTACATGCTTCATGAGGATGTCATTTGAGTCACTTCTTCTGAGCACGTTGCTTTTTCTGCTTTCCGCTTGTTGGTTGTAGAGATCCTTTTTGATCTTTAGTAAGGTATCAGTTTCCTCTTTGTGCCTCAACCCTAGCTGTGGCTTTCCGGGGACGGAAAGTTTTCATGGTGGGGAGAATTGCCACGCCTGGACATCGCCTTGAGGTATGACCTTAATTTTAAATTTTTATTTCATAAGTTGAATCACTCGCTTATTTAATTACTGGTGTTAAGTGAGGGCTGAACCTGAAATGAGACCTTTTCTGTGGCACTGATAAATGCGTATTTTCTCTACACTGCTTGGTGCGCGGGCAGAGCACGAGCGTAGCCGCGTGACCCTTCCTTTTTAGCGTGCGGCGCTCGCTATGCGAATGTTCTTTTTCCGGGCGGTTAACTTCGGTTTCAGAGTATTATTATTATTATAATTATTATTATTATTATTATATTATTGTATTGCTATTATTATTAATTTTAATTATGATTATGTTGTTATTATTATTATTATTTTTATTGTTATTATGATGATATCATTATTATTATTATTGCTAATAATATTATTGATTTTATTTATTATTATGTTATTAGTATTATTATTACTATTCATATTATTATTATTATTATTATAACTATTATTATGACATTAAATATCAATAAGTGTTTTTCATTTTGTTAATCCCCCCTAGAAACGCTAGCCGCCGCCACCCCCCCCCCCCCCCCCACTCCCATTTTTTTTTTATTTTCTTTTCCTTTTTTTTTATTTTCCTTCTTCCTTTTTTTCCCTTTTGCTTCCTCCCCACGCTTTCATTCTTTCTTGTTTTTCTCCATCCGCGGTGCACCCCTCCCCACGCCTTCTTCCTCCTCCGACCTCACCACTCCCCTGCTGCACCCACGCCGGAACCGCATCGGCGACGCCTTCTTCCCCCTCCGACCTCGCCGCTCCCCTGCTGCACTCACGCCGGAACCGCATCGGCCACTCCATTTTCCTCCTCTGACCTCGCCGCTCCCCTGCTACATCCACACCAGACCCTCCCCCCCCCCTTCTTCTTCCTCCCTTCTTCTTCTCCTTCTCTTCTTCTTCTTCTCTTCTTCTTCTTCTCTTCTACTTCTTCTCTCCTTATTCTTCTTCTTCTCTTCTTCTTCTTCTTTTTCTTTCTCCTTTCTCTGCTCTGCCACGTAGGTTAGTTTTATTTTTATTTATTTTAATTTATTCGGTTATTCTACTATATTTAATATGTTATTAACATTTTATTATAAAATTATAATTATGTGATTATTATTATTATTATTATAGCCTTGTTATTATTAATATGTTAATATTATTAATATATCATTAATATAATAATTATTATGTTATTATTATTATTATGTCAATAACAATATTATTATTATTATATTATTATTGTTACGATTATTACATTATTATTACGTTATTTTTATTACTATACTAATGTTATTATTATTATTATTACCATGATAATATTATTATGTTATTATTCATATTATTATGCTATTATCATTATTATTATGATTATGTTAGTATTATTATTATTATATCATTGTATTTTTATTATTATTATTAAAATATTATTATTATTAAGATTGCTATGATTATTATTATGTTATTATTATGTTATTGATATTACTATTATCATTTTCAAGATATTATTATTATTGTTGTTATTATTATTATTATTATGTTAACATCATTATTGAGCCTGTATATCGATCTTCTGTTTTAGGACCTGTTTGACGGTGCAGTGTGGTGCGACCATTACGCAATGAGAGTTTTTGCGCCATGTCATTATCCCATTCCTATTTAAGGTAGGTGGTTCCATGCCTTTGCATCATTTAGATAATTTAATTTGTTTATTTAGTTTAATTTAATTTGTTCTATGAATTAGTTGCATGGGTGATCTATGTTTATAATGTGTTGGCGTGTTTGTTTGATGAAAATTGGGTTTCCGAAATAGTATGAATTTGATGACTACATGCGTGTTGTTGTATAAATGATTTTTTTTGGGTTTAATAGGCTGTGCGAAAGGCGTTTTTAAAATTTTTTTGACATGTGTGCGTAATCTCACTTTCTTTATAAATGATCATGTTTTTTTATTGGGGTAAGTCCAACATTGTTTAATCAATTGTCTATATGGTGCAAATGTGGTTTTAGAAAAAATGTGTGCGAAATTGATTTTAAAGTGGTCTTTGAACCTAAAAATATGTGATGTTTTGGTGCAATGTTTTCAATTTGGGTTCTAGGTGATGTTTAGTTGGTGTGAAACTATTTTTAAAGACAAATTATTAATTAGGTGTTTTGAACGACCCCCTTGTTGTAATTGAATATGTCTATTTGTGTCAGCCCTTGTTGTGTTATTAAAAAAAATGCTTTCTAAGTTGTGTGAAATTGTTTATGTTCTAGTTTGAGTGTTTCCAAATGGGGTTTTCGCGAAATGATTAGGTAACGACAAATATATTTTTAGAAAGGTATTTTTGGTGTGTGTGAGTTTTCGAAATGTTGTTTGGGTGTGAAAATGGTGACTTTTGTGTGCAATATCTTGTTTGGCCTGCAACATGAGGAAGAAATATACTATGTGAATGTGAGACTTGTTTGAGCACATGGGAAAATCCCTGGGTATCTAGGTGGGCAGACTAGAACTAGTGCGCTAGTGAACTGGATGGGTGTCGTCCCTGTTTCACTTAGTTGGATTGACGATTGCAACACTAACTAAACATGTTATCTAAGGGTCGTGGCCTTCTAAGCCACGTGTTCTGAGGGTTGTGGCCTTCTAAACCACGTTTTCTGAGGGTCGTGGCCTTCTAAGCCACGTTTCACCGAGGCACGAGGTTCTAGGGTCTCACTTGAGCTAGATGAACCTTAGGGGATTTACCCGTAGTGCTCTACCATCTTTGGCGTGGTGCCTTCCGTCGGCATATGGAAGACCACTTGAGTATGTGTGTGTGTGTGTGTGAGTGTGTGTGTGTGCGTGTGAGAGTATGTGTGTGTGTGAGTATGTGTGTGTGCGTGTGTGTGAGCATGGGTGTGTGTGTGTGTGTGTGCATGTGTGTGTGTTCCCATATTGAACATTTCTCTTCCCATTTACAAATCGAGTTTGTTAAATGAGTTCTTTTTAATGTTTTTTTTTTCTTTTAGCATTTAGTTCGTAAATGTTTTCTTTAAAAGCTTTTTTTTTAAATTAAAATTTTGAATAAACACATTAAATTGTCTTTTTGATGTTGTGGCATGGAACTTATTCTCGGTGGCATCCTGCTGGGCTTTTAGCTCACACCCTACATACACCCTTGGGTGTATGTAGATTCTTGTTTCTTGTGTATTCCAGGTTGTGCGTCGTGCTCAGTGATGGTGGTTGGTCGTTGTCGGCCTTCTCGTGCAGGTTAACGTTTGTAACGTGTGGATGACGCACTTCTCCTGTTGCTTGGAGGTTTGGGTTTGAGTTGAATTTCTTTTGTTGTTGTTTTCTTTTGGATGTTGGCTCATGTTGTAATCCTTTAAAGTTGGTTTTAGTTAATGTTATGTTTGGTGGTCAGTTCATGGTTTTATTTTCTTCAACACATCAGGCGTTTTCTGTTCGTTATTTCGGGTAAATCGTTCCCACGTATTAGTTTTGATACCCGGGCACTTGTGCCAGCCCGTGGGGATCGGGAACGCCCTTCGGGCCTTGCCGCGGACCGGGTCGGGCGCCGGGTCGGATAGCGACCCGGCCTGGTTCGTGACATAATTTACGTTACACAAGTAACAATTTACACATTATAAATATGTTCAAAAATTATTTCAACTAAAATAAAAGTATCAATTACCTAACTTTTTTTCAATTATATTATTTAGAAAAAATAATAATTACATTACTTTTCTACCCATACATGTAGTGTAACCAAACGAATAACACAAAAAATGGTTATCTAGTTCATTGGATTAATCCCACATTCAGTACCAATTATAGGTATCACATTTCTCGAATGATACACCATAAAGGATATGCATAATTTTTTTTCAAAATAGTTATAAATAATATTAAATAAATTACATTCATTTATGATTTTATGAAACCCCCCATTAAGAAAAAATATCCTTTGATTCATAAGTGAAACCCCACATCATGAACCTAAATATGGACTATGATTTCTTATATGAGACATCATTCAGGATAGATAAATTTATTTTAAAAAAATATCATATGTATGCTAGAATATGTTTAATATTTTTATTCCATTAGCACTGAGGCACTATGGTCACCAAAATCCCATGCTTACTACGCACATAACTCCAAAATATTTCATAGTATATTCCAAACAGTTGCACATGAGCCTTTACCCAGTTGGTATTGACTCTACAAGTGCATCCAACTGACCAGGGATTAAATCCAGGCGGAGGCAGAATTTCTGGATATTGTAGCAGTATTGTAGCAGTACTATAGCAGGTACAGTAGTAGTACTGTAGATGGAACTGTGTAGTACTGTAGCAGGTACTGTAGCGGGAACTATTGGAGGCACTGTTTGGCACTTTAGCAGTTGGGAATATTCCCCTGTTTGGGCCTTCGGGCCACTGATTTGGTGCCTGGGTCCTGTAAGGCCTTCCGGCCACCCAGGCCTTTGGGCCAAAAAGGCCTTTGGGCCACCTCAAGGCCTTTAGGACACCTTAAGTGAAGATGCAACCAAGATAACCTACAATGAACAAGCACTACAAGGAGGATAAGTAAGGATCTTTCACCACAACAGAAGTTAAAAGGATTGCAAAAAAGAGAGGGTATGGTTCCTGCCATCGGGACAAGTCTGTGTATGCACCAGAATGCCTAGCCAAACAACCATGCGATGGTGGAGAGCTGATTTCATGATGAAGATGCTATAGAGGTGCAGTTCCAAGTTGTTATACTAGGTTATATGTAATGTTTGAAGCCTACGAGAAATGAATTCCTCTAAGGCCTATGAGCCATGTAATACTTACTCCTACAGACCTTGTAAGGGTTCCACCTCAACCCTTGAAATGTGGATTATAAAAAATCAATAAATAATGAAGGAATTCAGGCCATTGGAGGAGGATATTCCAAATAGTTAATGAGATTTTTACCCGTACATAAATACATAAAATAATTTTTTATGTGATTTTTATTGAAAAGTTAGATTTTACTATTAAAATACACATAAATTATTAAAAAATATTATTTTTATTATGCTCAAAAAACAAGGAGTTTCAATTCTCCCCCAGTATTTTATTATAATACATTAGAAGATACTTTATTCGCCTTGTTCAAAATAATCAATCAACTCAGCTCAAATATAATAAACATACTAAATATTTTCAACATAAATATGTTCATTAGGAACATTAATAGATTGCATAAATTCTATGATATCACAAAATATTCAATAGAGACATTATCCATAACCCAATGTAAACACCTAATAACATTACCCCTAGTATTTTTGCTTTCACATTAGTCACAATCATCATATATAAACTAAAAAAACAAGAACATATCTACTAATTAATTACAATAAAGATATATCAAAACAACATTCCAATATAGATATATCACTTGAAGAGAAAATATCTGGAATAGATAGAATACCCTTGGACATTTACACAATAAACTGCAATGAAACACAAAAAAAGTTTATTATATACAATGTGAAACATATCTCTTCTCATTGTATAGTTAATCATAGATATACTATATTGAGTTGTACTAGAACTTTATTAGTTTCTTTCCTATGTCTCAATTGTCCTACCTCAAGTTTAATATTTCCCAAGACATGGTAATGAGAAGAAATAATGTTGTGGTTCTTATTTCTATAATTCTGTTTTAATATATTGACCTACCTTAAGCCAATAACCTGGTCAACTTACCCCATTGATGTCATGTAACATATTGGTTTCATTCCAAACACACCATATTATATTACCCACCGTGGTCACTTATCATACTAATGAGTCTCCCCATTGGAGAAAAAATGATCTTCCAGTCTTCCTCTTACTTATTCATAATCATATTAGGAAACATTCCAAGGTTTCACAAATTTTTATCACTATAAAAAGTGATGCACACATTACTATAGTGTTATAAACAAGAAGGCACCCATAAATAATGGTTCCACTTTTAAACATGGGTTGTAAAATTTATTTATTTAATTATCACTTTCCTTGGGTAGTTACAACCTCTGCCGCATTAAATTACAACAACCTCATTGTGGACCACATCCCTCAATCTAAAGTAGTACCTCTACACTTCTACCTTAGTATTGGATTTGATATCATTTGTCCCAACATTTAGGCCCCAAACATATTAAAGAAACCCCATATGTATATTGTAATACCCCAATTGTATAACACATGTTCCTTAAGTGTGCATTTTTAATAATCACACACAATATATAAATCATCATAGGGTGCCTCCCATAATGGTCATAATTCTAGGCCAAGACCACTAATCAATGGATTTATAATCTGGTAGGTTTTTAAAATGAATGGTTATCTATGGTAACATAGGTAGTAATATTTAGCGATTTATGTCCCACTTATCCATGGGTGTTACACAACTGGCATCAACTATCATGCCATGGTGTCACATTTGCATATAATTTTTTTAATTCATTATTTTATTAGAATTACACAATTTTATTTCTGAATATTTTTTCAACATTTTATGAAATATCATTAATGTATAGTTAAAAAAACACAAAAGCATGGTTAATTTCAACACTAAATATGTATAATATATAGGCTTCACTAAATTATAATTCTGTGAAAAGTTATCACACAATTTGTGTGTAGTTTGATGTAACCAGGTGGATAAATCCTATTTGGGTTACAACTATGATAGTGTTTGAGATTAATTCTTGAAGCTTGTTCGTAGTTGATGTACAGTTTATTAAACAAAGTAGTTTACCTATGTGACTATTTCCATGTGATCTAATAGCAATCACATGGTGGGTAAATGATTGATCAAAATATTTAGCTAAACCATAAATCACACATTGAAATATAATTTTTGAGTTCCAATTATGCCTCTATAAATTGTAAATATAATATTATGTTTTCTTATTTTCACTCTGTTTTTTCTCTTCATAATGGATATCTATGTTCCTTTGTCCACTCCACTAATAAAGATTTTTTTCATCCTTATCCATAATATTCCATGACATCACAAGGAAAAATACTCTTTTTCTTCCTCTTATATTCTTTCATCATATATTTATCTAATATTTATGTCTAATATTTTTTACCTAGAGGATATATAAGATCAGCCTCATATCTAGGTTTCGTCCAATTTCATGTTTTCCAATTACGAAAATGTTTAATATTGTTTCATCACCTAATCTTGTTTTGTTCAGAAAATATTTATTTTCTCCTCTATTGAGGTTGGTGTTTTTCTGAAACTCCTTTTTCAAGACATGATACTAGGAATTGAGTTTCAAAAAATATCATATTATTTAAACTGATATATTTATATATTTATATATTTTTGGATATAATTATTCATTTTTTTATTTGTTTCCAAAATGATTGAATTTTATTATGAAATTGGTTTATACATTATGAATACGAAGATTAATTCAAGTGGACTATATGTATTTTCTGATACACATAAATGGATCCTTTTAAAACAATTGGTAAATAAATTGTTTTTTAGAGCATATAATTGATTAACCAAATAAATTACATGGAATATGTTATAGTTTGAATGGTTATTTAATGTTTTAGTGGATAATTCTTTTGGAATTTAATTATTACTAAAAATTTATGATTTTAATTGATTTTTTATTTTGTTTCTAATGTGTGACATACAATATTTATCTTCTAAAATTTGGTTTAACAATTTTTTGATCATATATATGATATATTATATATGTTGAATTTTATTTTTGGATTTTATTTTCATTAAATGATATATTTAATTGATAATTTGTTTGAAACTGGATTCTAAATTAGTTTTAATGTATTTTATTATTAGATTAATGCCAAAGGACCGCATGAATCGTTGAAGAGAAGGATTTGACATTTTTATAAGCTAAACCATTACTTTTAAACCTTTTATATAATGATAACCATTTGTTTTTATAAATTATGAGATGAAATTTATATTTGAATTATTCTTGTGTAAATTGTAATAGAGATTAGTAATAATGTGTAGTTAGTTGTGGGATGATGAATATGGATGGGTTTTTGACTATTATGATATGATTATTGATATTATTCATTACCACCATAATCGAGATTCATGGTATCCCAGGGAAACAAGGTGAATCATATTGGGATGATTACTACAATAATTTATTATTATTTTCTTGATAGTGGCCCCAAATTTGGAAACAAAAAATATTTGTACATTTGTCCACTCAATTAGAATAATAAGAGAAAACTTATGTTTTTCGGTTATTTAATTTTTTTAGAAAGGAATATTAGATATATTCATTTACTGTGTTTTTCATGATTGTCTCACTATTGCCTTAGGTGTTTCATATGATCTATTTATTATATGAATTATTTTTCATTGTTGTGTAACACTTAATTTTTTAAATTACATATTATGATTAAACATAAATATATTATGTTATAATATTGAGGATCCTCACTACTTGTTGGTTATACATCATTCTTTTTAAATGTAATTATTTATATTATTCTTATATTTGGAAGTAATTTCTTATATTTTTCTTGTTTACATTACATGAACATTGTTTCCATTTGGGGTTTATCGATTTATGTTTTTTTTATAATTACAAAATTTTTAATATAGGGATATTTTAGAAAGGAATGCTAATGATTTAAAATTGTGTTACTATTTTAATACTTTTATTAAGCTTTGTGTATCTTCTTATTATTTGTTTATATTTTAAATTATAAAAAGTGTATCTAAATAGTGGGTAATTTGAAAAATATTGTATTTAAAATACATTTAATGTTTTCAGTTGGTTTTTTATGAAAATTTGGAACTATTAATGAAAATAGTCCACTATTTATCCAAATGACATTATATAATTTATTAAAAATTAAATTTGATGATCATTTTGGTGGAAGTTTATTGTGAAATAATATATCAGGCTGAACATAATGAAAATTTGTGTGTATATAGTAATTATTTAATTATACATATTACATGATATGTATTCATTTAGACACCATCCATGGTTATTTATGTTGTTTGATTTATATGGGATATAGTTTTAACCATTGGTTAAATGGTAGAAATGGTTTGATATATTGGTTTTAATGGATTTCCTTGGATGGTTAATGAATTTTCCACTATTATATTTTTCCTAAATTACTCCCATTATTATATTTAACGTTTTATTCATCTTATTGGATGTTTTTTTTAAATGTGCGATCGGACATTTATATTGGTTATTCAAAATTTAGGTTGAATTTATATTTGAATATATGTATATTATTTTGCAGTAAAATTCCAATTTTTAAATGCACTATTGCATAATATTATGAATTTTTGAATTCATTTTCACAATGTTTTATGTGTAAGATCATTATAACATAGTTAAATTTTATATACCATGATCATGATGGTAATATTTTATGACTAACAACATTGCTTGAGCTTTATTGTGGGCCATCCAGGATGATGTGGGAGGTTTAAATTTGTTGGTTCATTAAAAAATTGGTATCAGGGAACACTTGTTATATTTGGACGACTAATATATGGGAGATAGCATTTCTAGAAATCACGAGTTAGTGGATGAATAATGTTCCTAATAAAAAACAGTAAATACTAAATTAGATATTCCTTGAGAAATTTTGGATCTAAATCATTAAATTTACTTTAAATCGCAATTATTTTTTATATATTCTTTATTTCAACTGAATGTGTCTAAATTTTTTCTGTTATTGTCTTCATTATTTTTAGGATTTTGTAATTTGGGGGGTGGAAATTGAAAAATAACCAGAGATTCATTATTAGATTTCACTCTCTAGAAAACCATGTAAGGACCATGTACATGGATACTAAAAACAATTAAACCAACATGGTTGTGTAAATAACCATTAGATAACTCACAGTTATTTTGACCCCATGTTTGATGTAAACTACCCACCTATAGTTGAGAATATTATTAAATTATGAAAAACACATAATAAAATTATAATTTTATTCCAATATATGTATATTAAAATATAAAAAAACTCATCTTATAATAAAATTCATTTTCATTTTGAACGAATTCAAACCTATGATGGTTTGGTACTACTAAAATCATAAATAAAATATTCAAATCCTTATGTAGTGTTAAATAGCTAAGTACAATGAATAGTAAAATTCATAATCCTGATCGTGGGTCTAGGTACAACCTCACAATGTGACACCAAAGTCATTATTTTCATAATATTACACAAAACCAATTTATTGATAGAAGTATTGTTTTATAAATATACCATTTTTTAAGATCCCAAAATCACTGAAATGAATAAGTGAATATGTTTTTTAAATTACAAATGTACAGTGGTTCCCTAAGAATATTAATGGGTTCATCCATCGTAAAATTTATTTTCTTATTTTTAATAATAGATAAAATTCAATTAATATATGCTTAATTTAAATTAAAACATAATTTATTGATTAATAAGATAAAATGAATAAAATGGACATTCCAATCATCCGAAATAATTATAAAATAAAATGTTCACATCTATTAATTTATCTATATAAGTGTGGGATATGTTCTATGTTTATGTAAATCACCACATGGAACCTCGAGTAAAAAAATGTTTACATGGGTACCCAAAGCCCACTGCCTCTATTATAACCACAACTGATGTTCTCATAACACCCAAATCCTCTTTGATTATCTATTAATTTTAATTTAAGTTTATTGTTGAGTGTATATATATTATTACAGTAAAATATTCATACACTATTAGATTTTGTAATCCCTTAATCCCCCTAATATCTATCTTTCCATTTTAAAATAGGTTAATAATTTATATACATTTAATATCAGGTATTTTATAAAACATTATACTATTAATTTCATAAAATAATATAAAAATGAAATAAAAAATAATCAATTAAATATTATGTTTCACCCATACCCTTCCTCCAACTTAATGATTTCCAATTTAACTAAATGGAAAGACACTCGATCTGTTAAATATTCTTCTCCAAAAAAACCCAAATATATAGGGTATTCTAAATATTTGGATTTCAAGTACTGTAATTTTTTTCTTTATTTTACTATGACATTAGAGTTTAATTACTATAGATAATGGTGTTTAAACAACAAATCATCTCATTATGACTATACTATATCTGCAACAGTAGAACAAGGTTGTGGATAATGGCCTAACACAACACATGTTCACAAAATTCAAAAATGAATATGAGTAGAATTATTTTTTCCATTTTGATTGATAAAATATTATAAGGGATGTGAAATAAATTATAAAATTCATTAAATTTATATACTACAATTATATGCACCATGTTCATGGTCCACTAAGTATATTGATGAAGTGGTTCAATAATCCAACCCTGATCTAAATCAAGATACACTCCCATATCTCCATTAACTGACACCCCTCATTAGTAATACAATTAAATATATATATATATATATATATATAAATTGGTCTTCAATGTGTCATAAACGTTAATCCATTAATGATTACCAATTTATAAAAATAAATCCTTGGAGAAATGTCATACTGATTATTTTCATATATGTGACATAATTTGTGAGGTCTTTTTATTTTATCCCTCAGGGACCCTTGGTTATGAAAAAATCAATTTTTTATATTTTCATTTTGAATTTCTCTTAAAATCATAATATATAATAAAAAATAACATTTTAGATCTAATAATAATAAATAAATGCAATGGAATCAAAATTATTTTCAAATAATGATCCTTAAGAAAGTCTTTATAAATTTAAATTTGTGAAAAATATATTTTACCAGTCTTTAAATATTATTCTACAAAAACAATAACCCATATAGGGGTTAATCAAATGAATTCATGTATACGTTTCTTAATTTAATTTCTTATTGAAATTTACAATATATAAATAGTAATATCTTAATTTAAATAGTATTTTTGATACTTTTCCCGCACATTCATACTCTAACATTATCAATCATAAAAAATATATTTTAATATCCTAAGAAATTACAATAAGGAATTGATTGATAGTATAAATATATTTAACACTAAGTAATAAATAACCAACAAATATTATTTTATAAATATAGTCATTATAAACAAGCAATTTAATTACACAGTGTGTATTGGATTAACAAAATTTTGTAATATATATGGCGGGTCTACACAATAAAAATAATTTCTTAATTCTTACAAAATAAGAAATAAATTATCAGTTATGTAATTTTGTTCTTCAAAAATATATATTCATAGAAAATTATTTCAATTTTTGATGAAATATTTGAACTAATATTATGTTAGTTTTATATAATTTTTATACAAATATATCTTTAAAAATTAAAATATTAAAATTATCCTTCTATGAGATTTTTTGATTTTCCATAAAACATGTATTTTTTAGTGAATTATGAAAATTTCCTTCTTTCGAAAATTTATTTACATTAATTTAAAATTACATTATTATTTTATATTTATCATAAAATAAATTATTTATTCTTTTATTAGATATAATATAATTAATTATATTGTAATCATGGTAATACATGATATCTGTGTATGTTTATCATTATCCTTAATCACATTTTTAAAAAACTATTTTTTCTTTTGTTATGCATTTTTATCAAAAATTAATTTTTTCCACTTATAAAATATTATGATTATAAATATTTTAAATATCAATAATATTTATTTCATTTTTTTAAATAATTAACTTTTATTTTATGTCAATTTGAATATTAGTCGTAGTAAATTTTTGATACCATCGTTAAGGTAAAATTGGATATTTTTGGGAAAATATGTGACAAAGATTTCATGTTATACAAAAAATATATTTCATTATATTTTGTATATTTATTTTTTATTTTTTCATCAATTATATGAATATATGTAATATTTGTTCCATGTTTCTTTGATTTCATCCTTAATAATATTTATGAAAATGTGAAGTCCAAAATGTCAAAATATTTATTTTCAATAGTGTAATATGATATGATTGGGAAAAAACAACATTTTTTTAGTTTTTCTTATAATTTTAAAGGAAAATTAATTATTATTTATTTAATATAATTTTAATTTTATGTGAAAAAATAATCATCTAAAATACATACACATTTTTGACACATTTCTTTAGAAAGTAATAAAGAAATCTAGTAAATGAATTGAAAAACATTATAATAAATAACGATTCAGTGAGTTGAAGTACAAAATAAATTTTGACATTAAATATAACAAATTTTGTTTATTATTGGTTTATAATATAATTTATTCTCCTTCATATTGTTCATAATGTTAAACTGTGTGAATAGTTCCAAAATGAAATTAATGAACCTTTGTAATGAATTATAATTTATTACTTAATTTAAAATTCATTAAAATAATTTAATCAGCCAATTTAGTAGTCTTTGGATGAAAATTTACACCATGGACCATATATTGTTCAATTTTCCTTCTATAATATCATTCTTGACCCTTAATTAGTAAAAAACATTAATATCATTGTAGTTATCGAAAGGGTTAGCAGTTGTTTAAAACTAAGAGATGAGATTAAAAACATAACCAAAATATGTAAAAATTTAATCATATGTAATTATTTAGACTCAAACATATCCTATATTATATAAATATAAATATTATCTCTTTTTCATGAATATCATTATATATATATTTACTACTTTTATTAATTCAAAGAGTTCCCCTCCCCTTCATTTTTAAATAGAACATCATCTCTATCCTTAAATATTAACCATAAAAAATTTGGTTTAAGCAAATCAAACAAAAATTAATTCTTTAATCATTTCCCCATAATCTAGTGGTATTATTTTTTCTATAATACTATACATTGAAGGAATAAAGGGTATAGAGAAAAGGTTTTCTGAAATATAGGTACATGTTTTAACCAAATGTTTCTTGTTGTATTTATCATTATACCTCCTTAAAATAATAATAAAATAGGATGAAATGATTATATTTTTTTTATAAATATAATTAGATATTGTTATTTTAATGTAATAAAATATATCTATATCATCTTAATTCAAATGGAAAATGAATACACTCGTCATTTGTAAGATAAACAACCTTCTCAAGAACTGATGTAATTCATTATCCATCACCAACTCTATGAATGTTTATAATGATGGATTTAATATATATATATATATATATATATATGAAATTAATGAAATAATTTTCATTCTCTAAGGATTTGATATCTTCTATTTTCTTACATTTCCATCTATTAAAAAATGATAAAATCATTCATGTGTATGTGTGGATTACTACCTCCACAAAGACATGTGATTAGTTCTTAATCCCCACATATAATTGTTGTTTTATATTAAAATTTAAAATAGATAGTTTTATATTTATGATATAATCATCATTCGTGAAGTATAAAATAGTTATTACCTTCTTTTTCTTTTGTATATTAAAAAATCAACGCATTATTCATGGATATGTTTAACCTACCATCTCAATGATTATAATTTAAATCATTTTCCATAACCATCTGTAATGGGTTCTTTTAAAAGATTAATTAATGAAAGAATGATAATTATTTCAGGAATATTACTTTGGATATGATAGAATAATGAACCCTTTGATAATGGTTAACCTAATAACCTGGTTTTCAAATAATTAAATGTATATACTCAAAATACCTAATATAGACATAACTAATAATGTTTATAAATATTTCTTTGAGATAAATTAAATAAATAGTTTAATTATATGTGTTTAAACCTATAAATGTTCCATAATAAATTGAATTTTTTATATATATTTGTTATACATATGTGTTAATGGAAATACATTGAATATCTTGACACGAGGTAAGGTATTTCATCCAAATTTATCATCATTAATACACATCATAATATTATGCACCAAATTTCATTTATATAGTGAATATGTTACATATTTTAACTATTAAACCATAAATCATTCAAACATCATTGTATTTAAATTTTCAAGATAAGAGGTTTCATTTAATTGGATTTTATATTATGGTTTTCAAGTGGATATGAATTTCATAAATTAATTTCATTTCATTATATTATATCATTTCTTCATTGATTTTGTTATGCCATGATTTTATGTGATATGGAAATTTTTTTATTTTTGTTTTATTTTCACTCTTATTATATTGATTAACCTTGGTAACACATAATATCTCTATTGATGAATTCATAGTGAAATGATACAATTTATTATAGGTTATTTGTCACAAATTTTATATCTTTGGGAAATACATTTATTATTGACAACTATTTTATTATATATGTTGTATGTAATTACACTTTGAATCATTATATCAGGAAGATATGTACTTTAATGATATTAACATAATCATTGGATGTTATTTATAAATATACCTATCTATTTAAAAATTTTCCAGAGAGTTAATTTGTTTTCCAGAAAATTTTTAATCAGGATTTCTTATGCTTTAATTCTACTTATGAAAATATATGAATCTTATTCAAGAATGAAATTTTATTAAGTTATTATTTAGTGATAAATGTTGATTACTTTTTTTCTATAAATTTTCATCAATTAAATATCTCAAAATATGGAGTGAATGTTTTTAATAACAAAATTTTTTTATTCTCTCTTCAGTCAAGAACCTTTTTCATTGATATCAATGATTTCATAAAAATGTTTCAAAAAATGTTCTTATTTAAAATTTAATGATTTATTATACCCATGTTATAGTTTTTCTGAACATATTTTTAATGTATTAATAATATGAAATTCTAACGGTTTTCTAAGAATGCATTTTTTGACCCTTTACAAAAGAGTGATGAACTTTTATCTTTTAATGTACTTTAAATGAAAAGACTATCCCATAATCAAGAATTTTCTATCATTTGAAGAGCCATTATTAATTTCATCCATATATATCTCATGACACAAAAATAATTACACAATTAATTGGAATGAGATATATGTATCACCCATCACATAATAAAAGTAATACATATGTTATCCCCACAAACATAATTCATTCTTCAAATAAGAACACAAAAAAATAAATGGGGTTCATAAACAACATTTAATCACATCATAACACACCGAAAAGAATAATGTTTCTTAAATTCCATTTCATAATGATCATAAACCAAACATTAGAATAATATGGCTAATATCATATAAAAATTCGCAATAATAAATAATTAATATTAAACTGTGTTTTCATAAATTTAAAATAGTTATGAGATATTACATGATAATAATTTCCTTCTAATATATTCCTTCTCCATTAAAAAATTTTCTTTTCAAAAAAATGAATTACATTTTAAAATAGAAAGGTCTCATTAAAAATAACCCTATAAAATTATAAAGGTATCCTAAAATAATTATGGCATAAAAAATCAGAAAATATAATTTTATACCATATAATATAAAAAATAATACTTTTTTTCTTTTTCCAAAAAAAATCACGATGTTCCTTGTTTGGAAAATTAAAAAACTATTCATTTCAAATAGTTTATTCAAAATAGGAAATGGGTAAAAAATTATTTAAAATTTTTATAAATATATAAAAAATAGTTTTATGAAACATTAACATGGAACATAAATGATTCTAAAATGATATCAATATTTAATAATTCTAAATCAAATGATATTTTAAAATTAATCCTTAACATAGGTATGTTTTCATTCATTCATATCTAATACTCATTTATAATTTCTAAAGTATTTTATTAACTTGAAAAAACCATATTAATATTTATTATAACATATAAGATCATTTGATATCATCATGTCACCCGTTTTATAATAATGTATCATTATTACAATTATTTCAGTTGTTAACTTCTTCATTTTCATAAGCATATTTTCTCATTTCCTTCCATGTTATTGTGTATATGATTTTGTTAAATAATTTAAATGATTATATTAAGGTAATGTCTATAATATTTATTTATTACATTCATTTATATAATCATTAATGAATTTTGATCTTGGAAAATTATTCTTCTCATGTCATGAAAATAGTAGATCGTACATATGCGCAAGGGATTATATCACTCACTTAATGGGGTTTTGGTGATAAAGAGAATGATATATTGATTTTTTCACCATAATAAATATGATTTTATAGTTATCATATATACATATATTAAATATAATTTCCATCACTCAACCTATCAAAATAATGTTATGATGAAAAACATATTACACCAATGCAAGGAGACGGTATGTCGTTTGTACAGACACACTATGAATTTTTCATATGATGGAAAAATGTAAAATATGATTGTTACATAATAAAATAGCATCTCAGAATATATGTGACATTGTAGAAATTACATTATAATGGAAATGACACATTACAAGAAACTAGTAGAAGAAATAATCTTGAAAGAGTTTGTAAAGACAATTACATCTTCTTTGGAAAACATCAATTAGATATTATCTTAGAGACAACATGGTTGGTCTTTTGAGAATACCATGAAAAATATAATTTTTATATGGAAATTTATAATAGAAATTTTCTTGGAATGGTTGATCTTGAAGACCTAATGTGATTGATGAAGTGAGGGAGGAGGTGGCCTATTATAATTTAGATGAGGGGATCATTTGTAATGATCTCAAAATAAATATTTATAACTAATTAAACTAGAGTCCAAATAAATCAATAAATGAAATTTATATTAATATATGATAATGGGGAGTTATAATCTCAACAAATAATTTATTTTATTAATGTATGGGTATTATTTTAAACCATATAATATTTATTAACCCCTTTCTTACTCAATATAATTTTGACTAGTTTAACAAATATTTTATTATTACATATTTGATTTCATGTAAATACTATAAATAATTAAACCATATTATAATATTTTATTAATTATGTTTTTATTATTTTTAGATAAATTAATAATATATTATTTCAATAAAATATATTTACTATTAAATTTGACACAATTCATTACATGGAATTTTAAATATATCATTATAATAAGTTCAGCTCAAAAATGATATATTATTATTTCCCTTTGAAGAGGAGGTCATATATAAATTTTTTTGACCACGTTAATTATTATAATTATATTAATTTTTTAAAATTTACTAACATTTGTTTGATATTTCTATTGATGGGATAATTATTACATCATTGTTGTATAATTATTTTGTATTATTATTTATTAAATAAAAATTAATAATAAAATTACATAATGAATATACATCATCAATCATTCATAAGAATATTTATTTTGGAATATATTTATTGGTTAAACCTATGTAACTAATGATATAATGCCTAAAACATCAATGTGGCATCTTAAATTATAATTAAATAAAATATTATAAATATCATAATATAATCTATTATGCCCGAAGATGAAAAAAAAATTATATACTAAAAATATCTTTCATATGGTGTAAATGTGAATTTAAATTTTTTTCATAACCTTCCATTTGGCCAATGTAGACACCAATAAGTAACATAAGAAAAAATTGACATTTTGTGAATTTTGTTGATTTAAATATTATATATGTAATTTTCATAGATATATTTCAATTAAAAACGTAATTTTGATTATTATGTGTAACCTATTTTATTATATTCATCCAATAAATTTATGGAATATGTTATATTCAATTTATATTCTTGATTAGTATATTTGTTAACTTGATTACCCAATTTACCCATTACCATTGTAGAAATACCTAATAACGTTACAGTTAATATTGAAAAAAATTATATGAGATAAATTCACTAAATTTTGAAATTTAGGGTTTAATTTTTAAATTCATACATAAATATTCAAAGCACTTAATTTGTAGAATTTAATTTTAAATAAAACCGAAAACTGTTATTAAAAATAGTTCATTAGATAATTTCCCCATTAAAACATAATATATTTTTATAATAATACATTTATAACATCCTATTAAAACCAATAATTGACTTTATCTGTAATTAAATGAACAAATGGTTATTTAAAAATACTTTAAAACTATATTTCACATTGTAAATACATTAAAAAAATATAGTTTTCAGTAAAAATATATATTTTCAATATACCATAAAAATAAATTTTTTCATAAATATTTATTTCCATTTAGAATTAATAAATGTAATGATTTTTTTCAAATCCATCTTCTCAAACATCAAAAACATTTATGTTTTCGTAAAAATAACAAAAAAGCAATTTTTTTACGAAACCATATTATTTGAGAAAAATGTGGTTTTACTAAAATTGTTTGATTGTATTCTAAAACATATCAATAAATTAAAATTGATTTAGAAAATTACATTTATATCATAATTTATTTATTAATATTAATTCACTCAAATAGGATGAGTATTTTATAACTGTAATTTTATAGTAACATTGTTTCCATCTCATTTAAACATGGGGTTGAGTGCAACACTAGGAAATAAGGAATGAAAATAATTAAATAGAATTGTTTTTTAACATACCATAGTTTTTCATTATTTCCATCAACCACAATAAAATTAATTACCCCTATAAATTCATCATTTTAATACAAATAGTCGATCGTACCTCTACCTCACCACATCCTCATGTTCCCATGTATCCTTTATAAATTTGTGGTTCCTCTATAAAATGTTAAATAATAAAGCTGTATATCACCCCTAGAAATTTCTTCTATGATCCATAATATCTTTAGATATTCTATATAAGAAATATTTTTCTCCAGCTATATGGATTCTGATTGTAGTGGACATGACATGACTGGTATGATCTTTCTCATGAGAGATACATGGAAATCATCACAAACATGATAATGATTTGGGGAAGCTCTAATCTATATTTTACCTTCCCGATATGATCAATAATTTCTAAATGATTGATATATATATGTATTAGATTTCACTTCTTTTCAGATCTCACTAATCACATCATGGTAGATATTCATAGAAATACGATGTCACCCACATAAAATTATAGATATTTTCCTCGATTTTATTAATTAGTTATATTTTGACTCAAATTTTCTCTTATGTTATGTTGAATATATCTAAACATCTCTTCCATTTTCATGGCTAGATCTGGACCCAAGAGCATTGTTTCCCAAACATCATTCTGATACATTGTAGTTATGTACATATTGCTATTTACATTTTCATGAGGATCCATCTGAATACTTTACTGAATGATATTTTTGTATTAGAATTATACCAAAGGAATTTGTGTTTCCCATATTCCTTATAAATCAATAGAAAATAATCTCAACATTTTTTCTATAGTTTTAATTTTCCACTCAGATTCACCAACAATCTGAGGATGATATGCATGGATTAAACATAACTCTGTATAAAATGCCTAATGTTGAATTCTATTTAACATAATGGTATTCCTAGGATCCTGATCAGATATAATGGAATGTGGTACCTCATGAAATCTTACAACATAATCAATATATATTCTAGAAATATGATCAAGAGAAAATTCATCTCTGATATGATTGAAGTATACCAACATCATTAGGTGATTTACTATAACCCATATAGCAATATAGACATTATATGTTAGGGGAAGTCTGATGAAAAAATCCATAGTGATGTTTTCCAATTTACATTTGGGTATTGGTAATGGATATAATATCCCTATATAATTATGTCTATCAACGTTAACATTATGAAAAATGATCATTGAGAAACTTATTCTATAACATCTTTCTCCATGACATCCCTACATAAGTATTCATTGAGGTCTCTAAACATCCTAGTTATTCTTAGATAAATAGTGAATAATGACCATTGAGCCTCATTTATATGAATTAAGACACTCTAAATGTACTTTATTTCCATTTAAAGTTCATTTAAAACATTTCATCTACTAAGGATCATCCATACATTTGGAATTTGAAATGTGACCTACCTTTCATGACAACTGATATGATCTCTATATAGATAAATTTAATTCATGATGAGGAGCACAACAAATTCAACTAGTGGAAGGATACAAAATTTGCAACATGAACTCTCTAAAAACATTAACTGGAGAATAAGTACAAACATTTCATGTGATCATCGTTCTATTATGGGGTTTTAAACCTTACTCGAAATATATTTGTTGTTGTAAAACAGAGAAACAAATATAATATTCATTAGATTTAAATGTGACGGTGGGACCATAATATAATAAAACATTATATATATTAGAGTGGTTTATATGTGTAACTATTAAAAAATAATTTGGATAATCGACATCGCTAGAAGTGATATCATATGATTAGGTATTATATTTGTTTTTAAGAGCTCACTAACATCGATCACCACAAACAGAGCCATAATTTTTTGAATTTGATATCGTAATTCTCATTTTCCTTTCACATAAAGCATAGATGTGTGAGAGGGGAATTATATTTTTCCATAACACTATTCACATCATTAGCTACCTTTTCTCTATTACTTCGATAGTCAATTACCTGATGACCAACTTTCTTGCACTTAAAACATAGTTTAGTCCCTTTATAAATTTTTCTCAATGTTTCTTTCCACACATTGATCATAAGGAAATATAGTCTTCTTTTAAACATATATTTTATATTTTTATTTGAATTAAACTTTCTCTTATTTTCAAAACCATAATATTTATTAGTGAATCCAATTTTTATATAACCCATAAGTTCACATAGAATTATTTCATTATCACTACTGAAGGTCCTTTTTGCTAATTCCTTTCAGATACATGGTTTTACAATAATGATGAATTTACTAACTATAATCTCAAATTTGATGATAATTATAGATTTATAAAATTAATGCGTTGTATACTTTTCCACATAGGTACCAAGGGATTCATCATAATTTTTATTAAGCCCATGAAACTCCTTGTCCAACTATGTTCGATTAATATAAGGAATGTACTTATTGAAAAAAACATTAAACTCTTATACTTCCAATGAATCAATTAATATAATTGACTCAAAATATTGATTTGATTCCATCATTTATCTTCTTCACCATCCAAATTAGAGAATGGAAATATTAATTTCTGATTTTATCGACACTGTAGAACTGAAAATATAATTTTAGTGGTACTCATTCTTTTTTCATCCACTATTGGATTTGAAGGCCTACTAAAATAATGTGGAAGATTTCCCATGAAGGACTCAAGAAAAATTTTCTCCATCCATTTATAATTTTTAGTTCATACATGATTCATAGGATGACAATTTTTTTATGTTTAGGAATAATATTTATCATTACATCTCAAATAAAATTTAGTATCACAGTGGTACGATTTTTTCATTCCTGTCCCATTCAGCAATCAAGTGGTTTCTTTCGGTTCCCACTAGTGACTAAAACCCAATAACATAGTTTGAGAAAATATAATCATTGTTTTAAATGCAAAATATAAATTGATATTAGATTTTATCATTAAATTTATGAATCCATTGGTTTAATCATTGGTTACTCATTATCATTACAAAAACAATACATTCATACCCAATACATACTATTATCCTTAGGATTTATTATGGTTTTCTTATCCTAGATTCCAAAGGTACTATTAACCTTTATATAATAATATATATAATATCACATACTTCTCATACATATATATATATATATATATATATTATAAATATAATAATATTCATTACATAACATAACAAAACCACAGAGTAATCATTAAGGTTTAGATTCTTTGGAAACTTTTAATCACAAAAAAAATATTAATAAAACACCTACATAATCTCTAATTTATTCCCTCATTAATAGAACATTTTATCACACTTCATAATTAATTATATTCAATATATCCTTGGGAAAAGAAACAGAAGAAATGGTGAGAACTTATGATCATTAAGGAAAAAAGGGAGATATCAATCAATTCATTGTCTTAAAACATGACGAAAAACAAAATATTTGAATATTATATACATTATAACAACAATACAGATATCATGTCATGGGAAAAATCATGGATGTTAAATTGGAATAATAGAAAATATTCCATTAGATAATAACATAATACATGTATTTGAGTAATACACATCAGTATAGAAAGTTATTTTCCTTTTATTCAAGGATCCTTTTGAGAATATTATAGATGAAAAAGTAATCCGCTGATTCGGGATAACTCATTATTATAGACATATATTACTCAATCAAGTTCACTTCATCTTCTAGTACTATCTATATCACAAGATATAAATATTTATCAATTTCAATAGAGTTAGATATAGGTCATACTATCAAATAATAAAAACCATTCATATTTTTTCTTGAAGAATATATTTCAATCATCATTTGAGAACCCATAAAAAGAACTTAGTTTCAAAAACCTAATTAAATCATAACATAACCAATTAAAATAATTGGTTTCATTAATATCAATCTATCATATGAATGAAAAAACAAATAATGAATATGGATAGTATCACGGAGATATACAACAAATAAATAAAATGTAACATCGAATTATGTTATCATAAATTGAAAATAATATTGAGAGATCATAGGAAAATAATTCTTGTGTAAAATATACATTCTTATTTAAAACAATTTTATTTTCCAAAAATTCCATTATATTTTAAAATAAAACATACTTTATTAAAATAAACTATTAATAATTTAATGATAGATTAATGGGATTAAATTTTCATGAAATGGGATAATATGTTGTTTCTGTATAAATTAAGAAAACATTTCTTCTGTACTTTTTCTAGAAAATTCTCAAAGTAGGTCATTTGGAAAATTGGGAAATTTTTTCTTTCAAACCATTTACAAAAAAGTATAATATGAGTAAAAGTAATATTATATATTATAGAAAATTAGATAATACATTTTAATGAAATGTGTACATGAATGAGAAATAGTCCCCAAAATATTCTTATATATAAAGGATCCAAAATAAAATTAAATTCTAATATTAACCCTTACCTTTTGTCTGGATCCCTTCAAGTGTATTTTAATATCTTTTATATTGGTTCAAAAAATATAATAAATTATTCAAGAAACATATTTATATTTATAATATAATTAATAATCCTACTATTTCATCTTAAAACTATTTTTTTAATGATATTTAATCATTACCCTTCATTCGGGTGATAACTACTTAATTTTCTTATGCATGTTTTATTATATAAGTCATGATTCTTGTGAAGAGTTTATAGTTAAATAATTTCAAAGAAGATATTTTGGTAATATATATCACATTAATTCATTATATAATTTTATTTAATCATGAAACAATGGTCAATATGTTAAATGAATAACATCACATCATGTAGACGGTATGTAATACATACACATGAGAGATTGTATCATTCCCTTAATATTTAAATTAAAAGTAAGGGGATGGTATATTATTTTTTTTAGAATCAATATAATGTTATAATTATCATATATTTATATATATTATTTCCATCATTATACCCATCCGAATAATGTGGTGATGAAAAAAACATTTTACACCACATCGTGGAGACATTATGTTTTACAAACGCATGTGTGATGCTTTTGTTTTTTATGGGATGAATAAACATTCAATATGGTTGTTAAATAAAAATAATATCTTATAATATTTTTGTTTCTATAGTTTTTTAATTTTAAATTGAAATAACTTGCCACGATGAAATTGAGGAATATATAATCAAGAGGTAGTCTACAAAGATGTTTACCACTTCTCTTCTGAAATTCATTTATATATCCTCTTAAAGACATTATGGTTGTTATTTTAAGATTACCAAACCACTATAATGTTTTTATGGATGTTTATCATAGAAAATTCTAAAAAATGGTTGATCTTGAATGATCAATGTGATGTCCAGATGTGATGGAGGTGGAGCAATTTGATAATTGATGTTTGGGAAAATTTGGTAATATTCTCAAAATATCAGTTTCTTAAAAATTAAATATCAATCCAAATACATCCTAAAGTCCATATATTTTAATATAAGACGATTTAATTTTATAGTATAACCAATATATTTCAGATATTTTCTGGTATTATTTTAAACATTATCATTTTGATTTAATCATATTTCACATATTTTAATGTTAACGTAGGTAATGTAGTTTTCCATGTTAAATGGTTATAAATTTTATTTATTTTATTTGAATTGAATAATAAATTATAGTTTTGCACATATTATAATATTTTATATTTTTAGATATTTTTATTATTTTTAAATACTTTTATAAAATATGATTTTCATAAAATATCATTAGTGTAAATTGTGACACTATTCATTACATGGACTTTTACAAATATCGAGATGAAAATTTAATATAAAAATATAAATTATAAAATAAATAATAGATCATGGTAATATTTAAAATTACTTGATCCAATTAACTATGTCCAATTTTATTAATTTTAATATTTTTAGTATCATTGACTTGATATTTCCATTAATAAGATTATTTTGACAATAGAATAATATAATTATTTAGTATACGTATTTTTTCACTAAAAATAAAAAATAAATTACCATGATGAATACTGATACTCTATTGTTCAAAACAATATATATAGTTTAATATATATTTTCTGTGACCAAATATAAAAAATAATATAGTTTTTATAAAACGAATATAACCGCAGTAAATTTTTATTAAAGAAAATATTATTAATTTCATAATAACATCCATGTAGAAAAAATTATAAAAAAATAAATTTGTATCCTGAAAATACATTTATCAAGTTAAATATGATTTAAATGATATATAAGTTGCATTCATGGATAAGTGACCATTGTACAACATTATTTAGATATATATGTCTTTAGGGTAGAATAATATTTTTCCAATAAAATTTCCGTTTGTGTTTGGTTTATTTAACAATATTTATAGTTTTAGTTTTAACCTAAATTACCAAATTTTCCCCTTTACCAATGCTGGAAAATTATTCATGGATACTATTCATATTACCAAAATATAAAAGAGAACTATTCAGAAAATTTATTCATAAATATAAACTTTTTATTCATTTAAAAATATACATAATAGAGTATTTTTATTATTTAATTTAAAAATAAAATCATTAAATTTTATTGTAAAACATTATTTTTTAAAAAATACCATATCAATACATATAATGTTTTTTTAATATATTCATGTATAAGAAAATTTAAAAAAACCTAATTTAATTAATTTTAATTAGAATTTACAATAATAAATATAATGCTTTTTGAATACATAATTTGACCTTTTGATGACATTGAAATAAAATATAGTTTTTAATAAAAAAAAATTATATGATTATTCCTTAAAAATTATTATTTTTAAAAAATAATTCTAAAATTATATATTATAAATTTGAATTCATATTTCCAAATCCATTTTCTAGAACATCTAAAAAGTTATTTCTATTCATAAATTGATGAAATTCGATTTTTTTTAATTTCTTTTTTGAACATTAAATTATTTTTACTAAAATTGTGTGATTATTTTCTAAGTAGTTGCCATTACATTTATTTGAGATGTAGCATTATATTAATTTCTTAAATTTCTTATTCACATTTATTCCATCCAAATTAATATCGATGTTATAATGATCAATTTATCTTAATAGTGTCTCATGGTTCTATTAAAATCAGTGTTCCATGTGATAAATGATTATCAAGAAATAAAATTTTCTAAATTGACATATTTATTATAATATTGGCGGGTTACATAAAAAATAAAATACGATTTTTAAAATAAATTAATAAATGTTTATTGATGATTTTTTAAGTATGTTGTACATATAACCTCTGATAATTAATCAATTAGATTATAATGTATTAAAAACTAGTAGCCACACCAAGATAATTTCACGGGGCAGATAGAGATCATATGATTATAACAGATGTGTTCCATTTTCAAAGGACCCATTGTTCCTCTCTGTATCTGAAGGGTGAATTCCTTGATTTTAAGAACTAGATTTCATTTTTGACCCTCATTCAGGTTATATCCATCTATGATGTGCTTCAAATGTAATTTTTTCTCAGTGATATTATATAACCCCGGGATGGATATTTTATAATGAGATATAGGAAATAAATATATGAGTTTTTCTAAACAAATGATTCTTATCATAGTGAGTTGATTAGTGATATATATGAGGTTGTTGGGGATGGTGTCTTAAATGGTGGAATGGAATGAATTCATGAATGTTCATCATTGTTAGTAATGAGGAGATTCTTTCATGTCAATAAATATATTTAATGGATTGATTCTTGTGATTCTTGTTTATCCGCATCATATTCCCCAATACATGATGTAGATGCATGTTATTCGTTATAAAGATACTTTATGATGATTTAGGATTTTATCATAATTTAATTGGAAATATTGAATAATATTATTACATAAAAAAATATTTTAAACTGTGTTGTTTGTTTTACATGATTATAAATGAGATGACTGTGAGAAACTATCAAATTAGTTGTGTTATTCTTGCAGGCCATGTACAACACATTGGATGGTTAATTTAATGTATGTGGAACATTGTTAATTTATTATTGATTTATTATTTTATATATATTAACAAACATAATGAAAATTAATTAATTAATTAAATCTCTTATTTTTTTGGTTATATAATATCATGTACATATAAGTCGCAGTTAGGTGCCAGACTGATTATAGCCAACGTTGAGGCTGCCTATATGATATTTACCATAGTGTGGTTATGAGATACAATATATCCTTTATGTTTTCTTATTTCATAGAATAACCCAACCATGTCATATACAAAATTATACATCCAATGGACTCTAGAAGGGTCTTTCCCCAACATCCTAGTTTGTGAGGAAGTGATGGCTGACTACCACATATTTCCCCCACTCACTTCTCTAATAAAAATATTTTTTACAAATAAATTGTTGTTTGGATCTTCATATATGTTTATAGAGGGATTTGATATTTTCTGACATTTCACAGACATGTATCATTATAGATACTATCAATATGGTTATTATTTTTATGTTCTGTATTGGATATGGTGGCTTGAGGTGCATACTTGTGTTATACGTTGTGATTGATTGAGTTATTAAAATTGATGTATTATAGATGGAATACAGGCACTGGGGTATCCAAGAAACTAATCAATTATTATATGTATATATGAAAGGGGTAATGATATGTTGTGATGCATGACTTTCATGTTGTGAAACATAGCCCAAGATCATTTAATCTAGTTTTCTTTTGAGAGAGAGATATCAAAACATGAAACACTGGGGTAGAAAGATAAACTATTGTTCAACAAATAACATGGTAACCATGAAATTATATTACTATAATATTTGATCTCTTGTATGTAATACACGGCGAGAGATATCGATTGTGAGTTTGGGAACATATTTTACATATTTAGGTGATGTATTAGTTTCATTATTGTTCACATGACTTTAGCTTGATTTCATTTTATTTTTCATGAGAGAAAATAACGATTATCCTACTAAGTATACAATTTTACACATCCCATTTATATAAAAATAATTTTAGGGTATGTGGGAGTTTGTTAGATATTGTGTATAATTTTACTTTCTTGTGGTTTTGGAGGTGTTGTTTTGGAATCATGATCGATCCTAAATTAAAATTTTTTGAACATGTATTTCATTTTTAGTTATAATATTTTGTTTTTATATTAAATGAATAAATTTTTAATCTTTATTTTATCTTTATTTGGTCAGGGGATTGTTTTTGTATCATTATAATCTCCCACAATTCCACAATTTCTTTTAGATGGTAATGTGTAACATCCTTATTTTTTTATAAACATAGTGATAGATAATATCCCATGGTTTATTGGAGGTAGTAGTCAGAAGTTCACCTTCCCCTTTCTACAATTTTCATCCTTGGAGGGGAAACATTTGGGGTAGTGGGTCATGATATAGTGATATTAGAGTTTCATGAACATATATTGTATGAAAATTTGTGTTAGGAATAGGTATGGTTTACATGGTTTTGGTTGGAAATGATGTCTACAATGTTTTGTAGGTGACATAAAAAAGTGATAATAGAAAAAAGGTCATAGAAATCCCCAAATTATCTGATTCTTGAACATTAAATTTTAGATATATTATTAAGTGGAGTGATAATGGTTGTGTGGTATAGTCTATGTAAATTAACATCCATAAGTCTTCTTTGAGACTGTGATGGAAATGGGTAGACATTTTAATTAGGTTAAACCATAAATAATAAAATAATTATTATTAATTATTATGTAACAGAAGTTAATATTATCTTACTATTTTTTCTACTGGTGGTATTGGCCCTAGGTCAACATAGTCATCATGTTATTCCTCAAGTGGTTTTGTAAAATGTACCTGTTGATCATTATAGATTATATGTCAAGTGAGGTGACACATAGAAGAGGATACATAGATAGTTTCCATTCCAATATTTAAAAAAATTTGTTAGATTATTTTTGGGATAAGTTATAGAATATTATACTAATGAGGTGGAGATATATTTTATTTTGATCTATTCTTATATGGAGCACCAATATTCATTCGTAGTGATGATACTCTAAAAAGTAGCAGGGGAGTGGTGGATCTTGTTGGCTACAGATCATATGGAGTTAGTGTTCCAATTGGAGAATTTCAAGGAATATTTATATAATGGACATATACATTTACAAATATTATTGCATGATTTTGATAATACTTAACAATTAAATACAATCCAAATATATTATTTTCATTATTCATTATAACATTTGATACAGAATTTAAAATCATGAGACCAAAATAAAAAACCATTTATTTTATCATGATAAAGAGATCCTTACTCCATTCAAGCACTATAATATTCATAGATACCGTTGGAAATACATGGAAAAATAGATGATATAATGATCATAGTATGAAAATAACCATTATAATTAATCTCATATGATGGCTTAGAACGCATAAAAATTATATAAAAAGTCATGGAACATGACTAAATATATGTAATCATAATATATGGAACATAATATCAAATAAATATGTAATCATAGTTAAATATAAGAATCATAAAAAATTAGATAAATATGATTCTAGGAACCTGACACATAGTGGAATACAATTCATGTATAACCTCCAAGACAATTGCACAAAAAAGAAGAGTCAAGGTTAACCACCAAGACTATTGCACATGTACTATCAGGAGTCTAAAAATTACCCAACACATTAGAGAAATACCTAGGTGAACCCATCATAACATGTTTATGAATATGTGGGCCTCATAAATAATAATACATAACAAATGGGATATAAACATAATGGATACCCATGGAGATAAATGGGTATCACAATCATGTCAAAAGGAATAACTAGAAGGAATATCACAATGTTGTCCATGAAAGAAAATATTTAAATCATAAATATAAAATAATAATACAAAATAGGCATAGAACATGTTAATTTTTAATAGAATGAAATGAAAACATTTAAAAATAGTGTTTATGAATATTTAAAAATATAAACTTTTTTTTATAGAAAGTATTCAATATTTATTGTACATAATAGGATAATTTTTAAAAAAAACATCAATCAACATATAATGTTTCCTGATTATAATTAGTTATTTTAAAAAATAATGAAATCATAAAATAGATTATTTAGAGAACATAATAATCGTTATGAATTGTGGAAGATCCCTTTAATCGGGCTTGATTATCAGGATAAATTGAGAAATAAACCTTCTTAAAGCATGTATTCCCCCATAAAAGGGGATATACTGAGTAATATAATTATGTTTCGAACACATTAAAATAATATATAACATGTATATAAAAATCAAAATAATTGTAATATTTGGATAAATAGAGTTAAGCCGCAACCTAAATACAAAATGGAGGTTCGGGTCGAATAACTTACCTTGTGTCTAAAACGGTTCTTTACAATATATTAATTTAATTTATAGTGAAATTATATTCAATATATAATAATAAATGAATAATTTACATATTTATTCTATTTATTATAAAATTAGTATGTTTATTTATGGACATTATGATGAGTTATTGTGTTCAATTTAATCATTTGAGAGTCCTTGTTTTCGTTGTTTAAATGATCGGGTCACATATATATGAGTATATATGTTCATGTAAAATGGAAATTGAAATACATAATTTATATTATAATTTAGAAATTAACATAAAGAATATTAAATTATTATATAATTAATTTTTATATTTTGTGTTAGTATGATTCATTATATAATATGTTAGTGGTAATCTTTTTATTTTTTTCATTTTCACTCACAACGATCATGTTTTGTTTTATTATTTATCACCATGAGTATTCAATGATTTTGTAACATAAAATAGAATTTAATACATATATTATATAATATTTAACAATACTAATCATTTTATAAACAACCATGAAGGAGTTAATTGAAAATAATAATTTGGCATACATGAAGGTGATAAATTAACACCTATTTGATGATGTTTTCATTACTAGAATGAAATTGAGACGATAGAGGTTTAATTATTTATTATTTAATTAGCTTAATAAAATTACAATATATGTGGGTTAAATGGATTTTCATTCCATTTGTAAGAGGTGAGGTGATTAGACAATAAGAAAAGATCATAAAAAATAAATTTAACGAAATGAAAAGGGGTGTGTACCTACTATGTTTCCCCAACATCATAACCTTGTTTAGGAAAGGGTTATAGATATTATATGAGGCCAAGATCTTGGGGAAATTAGTAATGAAATTGGGAATATTATTGGGTTCATTTTATTCAAGGATTAATTATTTGATGGCATGACGAATAGAGGTGGTGAGTTGTTGTATTTATAGTGGAGAAGAGGGTTGTTTTATCATTATTTTATTCATTTGATTATGACTTTGGCTAAATAAAATGAATATATTTATAATTATAACCAAATATATTATAATAATAAAGAGAAGTTTTATATTAAGGATGCTACTTTTAAAATGACACAGGGAATATGGTATTTAACATTTAATTTACAAATACCATAAATTACTATATTTTAAAATTTACAACATATTCAAATATTATTGAAAAATCCAAATAATCCACCCTAAGTATTTTTTGATGTCTAAAATTCCAAAAATAACACCATTTTAGGAAAAAAATTTAAAATTTGTGAAGTTTTGTTTTTCAATAAAATCATCATTTACATGAAAATAAATATTTTATAATTATAAAGGATTTTATACCACATTGAAAAAAAATATATGGTCTCATAAAATTATCCAATTTTCATATTATATAAAAATTTTCATTTATTATTATATCATAACGAAATAATTTCTCTTTTAAAACATTATATCAATTGAAATATGTAATATAAATACTTATTCATTGTAAAAATATCATCTCTTAATTTATAATTTCTGAAAAAATTATTTACTTATAAAAAGATGTAATTATACCATATTACCATTTATAATATGGTTAAATATTATTTATACATTCATTGTTGAGGTTACTATTCCATGGGACATTTTACTATTCATATGGGTCATATTACGATTCCATAATTAAATATACTATTACTTTGGTATAGGTTCCTCAACTTCAAGAAATATAATTTTTTCATTGAATATTCCTTTATAATTTATTTATTGTGTACTATATGTATATTTTTTTGATTGAAAAAATAATTCATAATTATATGAAGGTAATTTTCAATTGATATAATTTTAGGTCGTCAAATTATTCTGCCTTAGGAACATTCCCCCTAGATTTTTTGTACATTATATGATGAAAATGTGAGTGGAAACTTATACATCATGTCTTCCATAGGTTCCCATGAATCCTCTTCATACATATGGTTCTAAAATAGTACATTGACCATGGGAGCTATCTTATTGATCAGAATGGTTTCTCTATGATGAATGATCTTCACTAGCTTCTCCTCATATGAGAGATCATTTTCCATTTATTCCACACTTGAGTTTAGTAAATGTGAAGAATAGGTTATGTAATTCCTCACAATTGAGGCATGGAATAAATCCACTACTTCATACATGGTAGGAGGAAGTTCTCGTCCATAAGACACGACTCCAACATGATAAAAAATCTCAAAGGGTCTGATGTACATGGAAGTTAACATTACATTCTTCCAAAATCTCAATATCCTCCTCCATGGAGATATACGGAGGGAAACCATGTCTCAATACTTAATCTCATGGTCTTGGAAATGATAGTTTGAAAATCCTTTTTTCTTAACTTGGTCATGCTTTTATGTCTTGTTTAATGGTTTTCACATTTCCACCATTTCATCAAAAATGTTAGGCCCTACTATCATATTCTCACCAACATCATCCCATTATGATTATTCTTTTTCAAATTCTCTCTTATAGGGATACATAAATATACATTAGGATTATTATGTAGAAATTGTTTTTATTGGATAATTCATCCAGTGGATGATGTTATTACCATGCTACTTTGAATTACATTGAACATGATCTCAGTATGTCTTTTATTCCTAAATAGTCCACATAGATTGTCCGTCTTCTTTATGATGATAGATTATAATGAATCTAAAATCATATTTTAGAGAATTTTGTAGTATTTTACATTATATGGAGGTGAAACTGGTATCTCGGTCTAAAACAATTGATAGTGGTCCTCTATGTATCATTACCAATTCATTGACGTATATTCGTGCTTATTGATCCACTTCAATGTCATATAATATTTTGATAAATTTATTTCTCATTGTATAATGATCCATAATATCCCATATAGTATTGTTTCCTTTGGATGTCTTTCGATATCCAGTGAAAGAGTCCATAGTGATGTCTTACCATAACCATGATGGTAAGGTAAAAGGATTCAAAATCCTTTTATAAATTTTCATATCATCTGTCACATACATACATACTAGGAACATTGATTTATATTCTACGACCTCATTATTTATATTGTCTAACTAATGGTTCTCTTAAAGATTTTGATGCATAGTTATGCACATTGGGTGAATAGCAATGGGTAATCCAACTGTGTCTATTAGAAGCTCCTTGTTTATTTCATTAATGGATGGTACACATATATGGTACCCAAAAATCCTGAATCCTCCCTCACACATTTTGAATAAAAAGTATTTTAATTTCATAATGGATTCCACCTTCTTCAAAATTTCAACATCTTTTCATTGAGAATCATATATTTTATCCACAGGGTACAGTTGGGAAATCATTTCAGAAAGGATTGATGATATTCCATCATTAATGATTTCCACGTCTATAATTTTGAAATCATTGATGAATGTATGCATCTCAATTCTCATAATTGTTATTGTCATACGATCATTTCTATTTAGAGCATCTACCACCTTATTTTACATACCATTATGATAATGTATTGAGAATTCATAATACTATACGATCTATTATAATATTCATTATAACATATTAATATCCTTCATAGGGAATAAATATTTGAGACTCATAAGATTAGTATATATCTCATACATCACCCCATTTAGATAATGTTTCCATATTTTTGACGCAATTATGATTGTTTCCAACTAAAAATATTGAATGGGATTGTTTTTCTCAAAGATTATCAACTACCGTGAAGAATATGATATCACATCATCATTTTTCATTTGTAAAAGTCCTATGTCCTTAATTGAAGCATCACTACACACTAAAAACAGGTCCCCATTTGTTGAATGTGTGATCACAAGAGCAGGGATAAGCCTCCTGTTGATCTACTTTGATCATTCCTCGCATTCATTACTCGAGCAAAACATCACTCCCTTCCATGTCATCATGGTTATTAGGTTTGCACCTAGGATAATTTCTTCAAAAATCATAGATGATACCCATATACACATAAGAAACTATGGACTACATTATAGATGTTGTCATGGACAACTATTTGATTGCCTTTATATTATAATGGTCCCAATATATCCCTACTCATGTTACTATGGTCCTCAATAATGATACTTTTTCTATGTAGAACAGAAATTTACAATAAATTTCAAATATTTTTCCCTTATTAATGGTTTCATCATTGTATTCAAATATTTCTCATTATCCTCATTGATTTGGGAGTATTAAATAATATTATTAATAAAGATTACCATAAATTATTTAAGTTAATATTAAAATAATATATTCAATAAATCAAATAAAATTGATGGATCGTTACTGAGTCTAATGGGAGTCACTATGAACTCATAGTTTCTATACCGCATTTGAAATGTAGTCTTAGGAATATCATTCTTTCTCTCCATTAATTGGAGATATTTTGAAAAAATTTACACTCTAGAGAACTAATTGGACACACATATCTAATATAATGATTCATCTGTCAGTAAAAATGTGTACATGTTCATTATCGTGATTTTTTGAGATTATGATACTCAATGTAGTGGCATACAAATTCATACTTCTTCATAATTAAGATGGATGGTGCACTCTATGGTGATTCTCATGTGCATATATAATCCATTTCCATAATATCCAGTTATAGATTCTTTAGTTCTTATATCTCAACAATTGCCTTTAGATAAGGTTTCATTGTTATTAGTAGAGATCTAAATACATATTCAGTGGAGAAATCAACCTCATTATTGGGCAAGACAATGAAACTCTTTAGGGAATACATAAGTATAATACCTATGATGAGAATTTCATTGATAATGATTCAATCCTTTAACTCATGTATCTGAGATAGATATTTTTCCTCATAAGGGAAAAATATAAAATTATGATAATGATTTTAAAGGAGATTCAACTTCATCCATACGCTTGTAACAAATTAGAGGATTCTTTTGAATTTGAAGTGTGATATCCCTTTAATAAATTATAATGGTGGTTTTATATATATAAAGGATATAAATTCCCGATATAGAATCAATCTCTATCAAAGGGGGTATAAAATGATTATATGGGAGGTTCAATCAACAAAGAATAACTGGGTAGGACTTATGATTATTGCATGCATTAATTTTCACATTTTCTATTCTCAATGATAACACAAAATCCTCATTTTGAGGCGGTGATTGAATTGTTATAATAAATATACAAGATGTAAATGAATGCAAAGAACCATAATCAAAGAGTAAATTCTCTATTATAGAATGAATAACATGATTACCTATCACCACATCAATTTTTTGATCCATATCATTAATAAGTATTTTATATTCCCTTAATTGTTTTTGGGGATGTTGTTGTCAATGATTTCCTCCAACAACCCTTTCTATAGGCAAATGGTTATCATAATTTTATTTTTCATTATAGATGAAACCCTTCAATATCTGTATTATTCATTCCAAAATTTTGACATGGGTTATAATGGATTTTATTCCCATTATATTATTTATATACATATTCACCCATATTAGATTCCATTTTCTTCTTTTTTTCATGGGACATGATCCCACTAAGAGTTTTTTCTCTCAACATTTACCTTAAGGGAACAATATAAAATCTCATCAAAGATTTCAATGAGTTGAATCACATATATTTTTCATATATTGAAAATTAGTCTACCAAATAGGTGATCTCCCTTTCAGTCAGGGATTCATGAAAAATCCAGATGTGTGTCTTTCTTGAACTATAATTTTTTCTTCATATTCCATGATAGACTCATCGATATTATCTTTTTGTAAATAGAACTCTCTCTCTATATTTATATGGAGGGTTCAATGAAATTATTTGCTGAATTTTTTTTTATTGAAATCCTCCCAATATATGGAATCTATTTCATCCTTGTACATAATGTTTTTTATACGTTTCAACCACTAATTAGATTCCCCATCAAAATTATAGACAACCAACACAAATTTATCTTTTTCTAAGAACTGGATGATAGAGAATATCTTCTCAATACAGTTAATCAATTTCTTTGAATGAAATGGTCGAATGATCCACTAAACCTAAGAGGATTTTTCCACATTAAGGATTCAATGATAACTTTTCCTTCTTTGTATCACAAGGATCTTCCACACGATTCAATTTATTATTCATAACATGAGGCAGCTTAGAAAGTATTTTTGTAGTGTTTTTAGCACCAATTCTCATCATATTTGGCATAAAATTTGGGGAATCATTGCATTTCCAATAAAATTTATTATTTGAACGTGTTATTCTATTTCCAGTAATTAACTAAGAATAATAAATTATAATTAAATACTTGAATAGTTAGATAACAGGAATTATAAAAAGAATTTTTAATCTCAAAAGGATAAACATTTAATGGAACATTATATTGTAAGGTGTGATTACTAGGGGTTCAATCTAGGTCATACATGATATGTTTCCTAATATATTGTATCTTCCTAAAGTTGGATCCCATGTAATTTTTCTCAGATTCTGCTTGGCCACATGACCTCAAGCCATCACCACAAACTACATAGGCGGTCGACTAGCTATGAGGGCTATGGGGTGATAGTGGAGAGACAAATATCTCATTATCAAAGTGTTTCATAGAGGAATTCAATAATAATTCAATAGAAGAAGACATAATACCAAGAAGTAGAAGTAAATAGTGGATTAAAAATAGTATAATTAAAGGAAAATCATTTTATATATAAGATGATGATACGTGTCACATGCTTCAAATAAATTATTCAAAATAGGGACACTGTAGACTTTTACAATACATGTCCCAAAAGTTCAAAAAGAAAAAAATTAACCTAGTATCATCGCATGCCTCAGCATTGTCCCATGTTATCCTTCTCATAAGCATAATATCAAGTACCTATAGGTGGGTGCTTTCCCTTATCAACACATATAATCATATCATCTATATGGGTCTAAAACATGACCCTAATAGATTGTGAGACTAAATACAAATTGGAATCCACCCAAGGTCTATGCCTATGTATTAGGTAATATATATAATGAGGAGTGTATATTTATGAATATAGTAATCTAGAAGGTAATCAAATGTAGAAAACCTATAAAAACTGATTTACAAATACATTTAATTTCATTATCCATTTAACAATTCAAATATATTGAATTCCAAATTCTTAGGATCCAACTCAGGATTTGAGTCCCCTATATATCTGTAAGCCCAAGAAATGACTCAAAAAGAAATCTAATGAAGAATAAGAAAATATTTAATCCAAGCTTGTGCTTTAGCTTGGAAGAAACTTCATAAATAATTCTATTTCAATATTGAATTATAACCCAATCATATCCTTGGCATTCCTAATATGGAGTTAATGTATTAATCCTTGTGAAATTTCCACCAACACCCAATAACCCCATCTAAGCGAAACCTCAAGAACTCGGTATCACTCTAGATGTTCATTAAGTTCATGTCACTTAGCCCATCCTTGGTAGTCGTATAATGATTCATGATTATCCTAGTATTTAATTAAAACCTTATGAACATGTCCATGGATTCTAGGGTTCAATCAATACTAAAACATAATTATCCATTTAAGATCATCCATAGAATTCTAATTTTAATTAAAAATTCACTCAAGGATCATGGTAATATAGTCACATGAACCAATTCCTACCATTCTAAATCAAAACCACATTTCTCCCAAATATATTTACCATTTATCAATAACAAGTTGAATTTAACCATTCATTATCCATGCTAGTGTCAACACCAAAAGATTCTAAAATAAATCTCACCACTTAGGGTGTCTCAAGTTGGGATAAAACACTATTTCATGTCCAATATCTACTCACATGGGAACACATACCTCAAAATCATCTCATTTATACTAAACTATTATAAGTCTTTGTCATTGCCTAACAAACATGGGATGGATCACAGTTGGAGCCAATCTGACTAGGCATGCTTAACACGCAAATGAATAAATATGGGTAAAGGGTAAAGTCACATATTCCATACTCTTAGAAAATTAAAATTCCATTTATAAACATGGAAATTCCATTTAATAAAAAATTCCATTTTTTACAACCCTCAAATGGGAATATTAGGCATGCCTCAGATGAATCATATGCCAAAAAACAAAAAATGGGAAACTAAGGCGCACACCAATAGGGAAGCCCTTATTCTAGGTATACATCTTAATATTTGACTTGAATCATATAATTAATTACATAAGAGCAATATTTAATAATAGTTTCAACTTATAAATCATGATGAAACCACAAAAAATGGGTGTGTGGCACTCCGGTGTATATGAAAATATCAACATTTAATGTAATGTACGAGACCACCTATCTTATGCTCATACTAGAAAGCTCGTCTTGTATAAATATCAAATTCACCCCTTGTTTGGGAGAAATTTTATGAACTAATGATGAATGGAATATTACAGTATATTAGCCAAAATTAAAATAGTTAAAATGATAAATAGAAGAATCAGATAAGGATAAAATGCAATTGAGGTTATTCGGTTCCATATCCAAGGAGACAAAGGACACTTGATTCGGTGGTCAGATGGAGTTGGGATATAAAAACCATTAATCTGATCAAATTTATCATGAGAAATATTTTTAAAATCATGAATATATGTATTCATAATTTAAAAACATTTCATGGGAGAAATGGTAATTTATCCTAAATTATTGTTGTCCGACGGTTAACCTGTACGATTTTTCAAACTGTGTGGAAAACATTCATAGATCTTTGTAATTGAATGGAGGAACCTAATGGTTACCCCGCATGGTTCTTCATACAATGAGGCAACTTTTTTTAACCCTCCATATAGGATTGGTAAAATTGCAGAGCTTCTAGATGGTCATGTGACCCAACCCACATGGTATGCACTAATTATTGGGCCTCATATCTTCCTATAAAACCCAGGTTTTAGTTTCCATACCCACATTAGAGACCCCGAATACCATCATGAATCCAACTGGAATTCAAAATATATCATATTTAAGCAATTTAACAATTTAATTATTGAAAACAGATCATCCATTCCTCAAAATAGAATAAATTTTTCACAATCTACTCCCCATAAAGTAAGTCACATATGAATTTCCCTTCCAACGGTGGTGAAGAAATATCTAAGAAAAAAATTGGATAGTTCGATTGAATATGAACCTCCTATCCCAAGTCTCATCCTCCACCAAACATTATTTCCATTGACCTTTTATTAATGATGTAGACAGGCCTCTGAGAACCTTCATGCTATGATCCACTACTTGTATAGATTTCTCCTCAAAGGTCGTATCTACCTAAAAGTTAACCTCCTCAGGCTGAAAATCATGATATGGGTATGAATAGTGATGTATCAACTGATAAATGTGAAATATTTCATGCATAACCTCATACCTATGAGGTAATTGAAACACATAGGCAACTAGACCGACCCTCTCTAGAATCGTTAATAGCCCGACGTATCTTGGTGATAACACACTTTGCCCCTTAATACTCTTATGTTCCAACCTCTACGAAACACATATGAATATCAAATATCAAACCTAGAACTCTATTGGACATATAAATTATTGTTGTAAGATTTTTTATGATTATTATTTGTAACTATCCACTTCTGAATCAATTATAGTAGTTTTGTGGTCTCCTAGACAGGACAAGGTCCCTAAATAGCTGCCTCCCCTACCACCAGCCAATAAAGGGCTGACTGACATGGAATTTTATATAAAACCATATATGGATACATATTAATTGTATCATGGAGGATATTATTAGTGGGGAACTCTACCATGGGTATATTTATCTACCAAGAACCCCCAAAATCTAAGAGGCATGCCTGCAACATGCCACGAAGCACATGAATCAGGTGCTCTAATGGGCCATCTATCTGGGGGTGGTAAATTGTTCTCTGAAGCTCATGTTTACCCAATTGCCTCAATAGAATATTCTAGAAATGTGAATTGAACCTGGAATCCCTATTCGAAATTATTGATTGTGGGACCTCATGAAGTTGTACAATCTCGGAGATGTACAACCTCCCTTGATCATCAACACTGAATGTTTCTTTGATTGGTAGGAAAACTATATCCTTTGTGATCATGTAAAAAACCCCAATTCAAATCATCAAAATGATGAGAGCGTTATAAACTCATCAAAAAATATAATGTGACAACATTCCATTTCTATTAAGTAATGGCTAAAAGCAATAAAATTTTTCCTGGTCATTGGTATTACACCTTCACCAACATGCAGGTGGAAGATCTCATGACTAAAATAGCTACATCTCTTTACTTAACTGGCCACAATTACAAATTATGTAATTCGTGATACATCTTGGTGACATAAGGATGAACTTCCAATATAGATACATGAAAATCCCACATCATATATTCATGATTGTAACATAATTTTCATAGGTGACCATGTAATTATAAAAAATAATACTTTCATGTAGTCCAACAAGGAAGAGGGTCCTCACCTGCCACACTCTCACATAGAACTAGGCCATTAAAATCTGAAAGTTTCTTCATCCTCACTCTTTCTAGTATTGGTACAGGTAATATCTTACGATGAATGAAATATAATTCACTGACTATCATGAAAATCCATGTTCATCTGAATGAACAAATCTATAATCTACCACTCACCACTAGCATATTACACTGCCTATATCTGAGTCCTCCGACTCATTGCGTAGTCCACTTCGTTGGCTTTCTCAGTCATGATGGAATGAATATATTCAAAATACTAATAGTATTAAACTAACATTTTCTACGTTAGATTCATATCATGTTGTGTAAATATGAATTTGGTTCATTTGTGGTCTTTGTACATCATAGAATGCTCTCTAAATAAAACATTTCTCTAACAATGTAAAGCATGAACAACCGAATCCAACTCGAGATCATCTTTCTTTTGATTCTTCTCAGGTGGAATCAATATCTGGTACTTCTACAGAATGAATAGATACCCTCAATAAGAACTTCTCCTAACCTGATTCTGGATGTGTCACATTACATAGTGTAACTCCTTCTAAGCTACGGAAAATTAGTATTGACAATGCATTCAGTCTCCCTTTCTACTCCAAAAAGGCAGTCTCATAAGAATCTATCCATATATACATTATATCATTTTTAGTCAGGCTTTCCAATGGTGCTACTAAATGTTAGAAGTCATGTATGAAATTCCTATAGTAATCATCCATTCCTAATAATCAATGTGACACAAATACATTCTTGAGATGAACCTCTGAAACAAATGCACTCGCTTTCTCTAAGATCACTAGTAAACATGTCTCTAAGATAATGTGACATAGTATGTGAGTCTGATCCATCCAGAAGTGGCACATTGTCATCACAACATGTAACTAATCCTCTCTCAGTGTACTCAATATGATATCAAGATGGTTGGAATGTTCATATCACTTGTGAGAATCTACCATGACATCATCAATGAAAAAAAAAACAAATGATTCAAGATATGGATGAAACAAAGGTTCATTAGTTCCATGAAAATCATTGGAGCATTCTTGTTACCAATCATTAAAATAAGATACTCATTTAGACTATATCAATTTTATAGAAAACAATATCTATGCATAGTTGTTCGAATAAATCATCTATTCGCAGTAGAGGATACATGATCTTTACCATCAGCTGGTTCAAATTCCTATAATCAACTAAAATCATGAAGGTATCATCCACATTTTTTGAAAAATGGATTGTTAAACCCCATAGTGAATTATTTGGGACTGATTAATCCTATTTCCTTTAAATCCTATTTCTTCCTCTTGATCTCTTGCAACATTTTCCTATCCATCTTGTAAGGGGGAATGGATAATAGTGAAACTCCTATAACTAGCTCAATAACGAGATCTAACTCAGTCACAAATGGAAGTCATGAAAATTCATCTAGGAATGCGTCCCTAAAATGATCAACTACCCAAGAGAAATACATCTGATGTGTGCCCTGGTCTTTTATATAAAAACATGAAATATAGGCATTCATCCTACCCATCCCATGATTCTCGAGTCCATATTGGCTCACCTGAACATTCCAATCACAATTCATAAGATACGATCCTCCCTAAGGTGATAGAAAATTGACCCTATAGTGATATTTATCTGCAAAGGGCTAAATGTAAACCTACCGTCCATCCTGAGAATTACTTCAATGCTTTTCATATTTAAGATATAGAGGTACCATAGGAAGTGAAAACCATTAACATCAAGGTGGAAATTATTGGACTGATGCATACCTTCCATTATAATACATAATAGAGTGTATAGCATCATAATGTCTTCAGAAGTAAAAACACAGAGCCAAAGGATATCCATAATCGGTTCAGATACAAAAATATGTGAATCCCCAGTATCAAAAAGTGCAGTATAAAATATGGAGGCTACTAGAATTATATCTCTAATAGTAGAAGGTGTGGGATTCTCCTCCTACTCGGTCTGTTGTGTTGTATAAATCTTGATGTAGAAAAACCACGTGGCATTGTGTGGATACCAAGAGTTAAGCCACCCTACTCTCTCTATGATACTAGTGTTTCGATATTGTGGCCACAACCACCCACTCGGCCTAGACAACCTGATTAATTCTATCTCTCTAACTACTGAGGAGATGAAAAACCCACTCCAAAATATGTTATTGGTGAATACCCTCTATCACTCTCTTATAGTGGATATTTTCTATAGAAACACAGTATATGGATCATATTTCGACAAGATCAGTAGTTTATAAAGAATAGTGGACACTATGGCCCCATATTACCACGCTAATGCACTGGTATCTTGCAACATGTCTACCTGAATATACATTCTGACTACTAGTATCACCACAAGAATTCCCAAGATGATGCTTTCTACAACCTGTCGAGCCAACAGTAGATCTTGGTTCCGATCTGCCTTAGACTACACCACCAAATTCCCTCAGGTTACGCTATGTCATCAACAATTGATTCACTATAGAAATTTCCATAGTCATACTAAAGACATTTAAATATGATCATATTTCATATCTAGGACCATCCTCAAATATCCTAGCCTTTAATACATTGTCACCCATCAAAATAGGTACAATTCACTAGGGCTTAGTGAAATGAGACAAGTAGTCCATATCTGAGAAAGCAACCTACTTTAGATGCATAAACGTATGGGATCTATTGGCCATCAGTTTCTCGATATATTAGAAATATTATAATACCATATGAAATTAATCTCATTCCATATCCCAATGAGAGTCCACATTTTTGATAACATCCCACCATCTATTGGCGGAATAAGGTCACATATACATCTTGGGAATTACCCTTATACTATGAGGCATCCCTAAATGCTAAAAAAATTAAAATCATTGCCCCACACATGACTTTGTATAATGTGGTCTTCTTTTCATTGAAATCATGCACGAATATTGATGCTAGAACCCCCACATCAACTCTTCCATTGACATGGAAGGTTGTGGTGATCCCTAAATGGTTTTCTGGAACCTCATAACTCCATTACTAAACTGTGAATCAGAACCTATATCCAATATAACAACTGGTTCCACAACCAACATTACTATATGATCTTCTAAAGCCACATGGAATACCACTCCTGGGTATGAACATTGCCACCCTGCTCGAGTATAGTTTTCAGTCATTACGGTGGCATGACTCTATAATTCCAAACACAAACCTCATTTATATATCATTTCAAGGTTCATAGTTAAATAAAAAAATAAAAAATCAAACATTTAAATACCTTCATCTAATAAATCACCCCTCTGCCTGCCCATGGGTCAGTACTAGGAGTCAAACAAATGAGAGAGTACAAAAATCCCACTACTAAGGTTGGATCTTCCCTAGGACTCTATCCAAATCCATTTTAGTTTCACATGAGTCCATATTCCTCTATATTTATCACATCCACGTCCCGAATTGTAACCAATGGTATGCTAAATTCCAATCCTAGGGTGCACATACCCCAATGAATTAATGCTTGGAATCCACAATTAGAATTTCATAACTGAATCCAATTTAATGATGCCATATGATCCATAAATATTTGATCCATGTTGGCCCATACACCTCAAAGAATAATGATTTCCATCTATCCAATCCAAAAAGTAACATTAACCAATATACTTATCACCATAGTAGGAATGTCTATCATGCCATTTATAAGAAAAACATTCAATAATTACTTCTCTATAAATGGAATGAATGAATTAATGGAAAGTGAGTTTTAATAAGTTTTTATGTGATGCATGAGATGGATTACCATTATATTATGAGGTTTCAACACAATAGTACTCACAATAGTATAAAAAATAATTGTTCAATACAACTGTTTCACCCAATGGTGAAATAAAATCAATTATAATAACTCAAAATCCAAAAATTACAATTCAATTCAAGGAAATTTGGTTTACCATATATGCAAGAATACTAATTCAAGGAACATCTTCTTATAGAATCTAATTTCCTTCCCATCTGTGTCTACTAATGGTAAATATTAATTCAAAAACGAATGAATTATCTGATAACACATTGAAATATCCTGAATTTAGATGCCACATAATGTTGCTCGAAGTATTGATGGATGAATTGCCTCCAGAATATCTAACCCAATTCCAATTGATTCCGAATACAATTGAGGTAGAAGGTGTGATAGTGGGGAGACTATGGCATCATTAGATGAGTTTTACACAGAGGAATAATTTAAAAATTCAATAGTCTATGTCGTAATACCATGCAACATAAGTAAATATTAGAAGAGATATATTATAACAAAAAATGAAACATATCATACATAAGATGATGATACATGTCACATGCTTGAAATAAAATAGTAAAAACTGCTATACTGCAGTCATATACAATACATGTCCCTAAAAGTAAAAAAATACAAAAATAAACCTAGTATAATTGCAAGACGTAGCTTGGTCACATGCTCTCATTCTCTTAAGAAGCATATCATGTTCACGTTGGGTAGATATTTACTTTATCAACAACTGCAATCATATAATCTATTTGGGGAAAAAACATTACCCAAATTGGGTGTGAGACTAAATCGTAGTTGTCGACCACCCATGGTATATGACAATATTTTCGTTAATATATATAATAAATAATGTATTATAATGAATGTAGTAAGCTAGAAATTACTTAAATGTAGAAAACCTACGTGCACCAATTTCAAATTACATTTCATTTCATTATCCATTAAAAAATTTAATTAAATTGATTTTATAAGTCTCAAGATATGACTAAAGCCCATCATCCAAAATATATATGTCGAAAAACATTTCCCCATAAGGCTATCTAAGTAGCTATAAGTGAAGACTGAATCCAATCATGTTATTTGGCATGGAATATGTGGCATAAAGCATTCCAATTAAATGTTAAATTATAAACCTGTCCCATCTTTGTAAATCCTTAACATGAATTAAATTATCACACCATATGAAATTTACCCCAACACCATAATATTATATCCCCATGTACCTCTAAGGAACCACGTATCACTCTAGGTATGGTTTAAGTTCATGTCATTAACCATAACCTTGATACTCCAATAAGGATTCACCATGTATCACTCATGACACATGGTCAAATGACTCATGATCCTATAAAGGATTTTCCTATAAGGATACTTTATTCACCATGATTTTAAGTACAAACTCCAAGATCATGTCCATGGAATCTATGCTTCACCCACATCTTAAACATAATTAACCCATTGATCTAGTCCTTGGAATACTAATTTGATTCCAAGCTTGACTCAAGGAACATTGTATAAAAGTCAGATGAGGTCATACATGTAATTTTAGGCATAACACATGATTCAACCAAGTCTATTTACCATTTATCCATATAAAGATCAATTTAACCCTTTATTAGTGATGCTACGGTCTACACCGAAACATCTAAAATTCATATCACCACTTAGGGTGTCTCAAGATTGGTCTAACCACTGTGGTTTGGACTATCACTACTACCATGGCGATTTATATATTAACATGATCCTCATGTAAACTAAACTATTTCATGTATGATTCCTAAGCTAACTCATGAGTGTAGTTTTATAGTAGCAGCAAAATATTCCAGACATTCTTAACAAGTGTATTCATATATATGGGTCAAGGGGGGATGTCCCATATTCTATACCCTTAGACAATTCAAAATCTATTTAGAAACATGGTCATTACATTTAATATTAAATTCAATTTTTATTAATCCCAAAAATTGCAATTAGAGTCATTCCTCATATGCATCCTAGGTAAAACTGCTAAAAAGGGGAAAATTAGGTGCTCACCCAAGGGGAATCCCGTTTTCAATGTATACAACCTAATATATTCCTTGAAAAGACTAATTAATTGCCTAAGTAAAACTATATAACAAAATTATGAACTTATAAATCATGAAGAAATTGGTAAAATTGTAGAGTGACACTCCAACACATATAAACAACATGACAATTAATGATATGCATGAGACCACCTACTGTAATCTCGTGTAAGATAGCTCGTCCAGTATCAAGCTCTGATTCACAGTTCATTTGGAGATATATTAAGAATAGATAAAAAATGTGATATTAGGGATTAAGATTGTAAATCCAAATGGGTAAATTGATAAAAATTATAATCAGATATGGCTAAAAATAATCATGGTCTTAACGATGTGGATTCAAGGAGATGAACGACACACAATTTGGTGGTCAGATTGAGTAGGGATCATAGAAATATTAATATAATCAATGGGGATCTCAAAATAATGATCTAATAATGTGAAATTAATTAGGAGAATTATTTTTACTTTAAAACATTTCATGGGAAACCGAATATTTTACCCGAAATATTGGGGTCACACGGGTTTCATGTAAGATTTGTTAAATTGTGTAGCAATTGTGCATGGATATCAATATGAGAAAAAGGAAACCCCATAGTTACCCCCACATGATTTTTAAAATCATAAAGAAACCAATATTAAACCTCTATCCATTTTTTCTAAAACAATAGAGCTACAACATTGTCAGGCGTCCCAACCCCCACGTTTTCTCACTAATCGTGCAACCTCTTATATTCACCAAAAACTCATGTTTCATGCACTCATCAAGCCTCATACTCCCCAATGACCACAATTATCCCAACTAGAATTCATAATATTTCATATATGAGTAATTAATATATGAATTGAATGAAAAATATATCATAAACTCAATGAAGATATGAGTTTTTAAACATATATTATTTTAAAAAATTTGGGTTCCCTTAATAATGGTTTGTAATGAGCTTATGAATTTACCAAGGTATATCCCCCAACAATGACAAACTAGGTGCACCTTATGGCCCATTGTTGGGTAATAGGTTGAAATTTGTTTTGCCCAAAACACCTTGTTGTAGTTATTACTTTGAGGTACATCTGTTCCAAAACCACTTCAACTTGTAGTATCCGAACATGGATTTATTTTCTTGATAAATAATATACTCTATACTAATCAACATTTAGTGACTTATTATAATACTTTTTCATAGACCATCTGTTTTTACTGAATTTATCATTTTCAAAAATCCAAATATATCTAATAGTTACGTTTGATATCAACTATAATTTCCCTAGCCTTAAACACATATTGTTACATGATTTTGAGCATATTTATCTACTAACTACAAACCAAGGACTGTAATTTCTATTGTCATTGAATATTTGACACATAATTAAACAACATGAGAACAAAATAAGACATCTTTTATTTAATCATCAAAATTAGATCCTAACTCCCATTGATCCCTTATATCAACATATGATACCCTAGGGAATTCAAGAACAAATAGATGATCTTAATACCCCATTATGAAAAAAAACAAAAGAATAAATCATAGCACATGGGTAATAATGCATAACATAATGATATAAAAATGCATGGAACATAAAGAAATATATGAAATAATAACATATATAAAAAATTATCATATAATATATGAGTCATAGAAATAATATAGAATCATAAAACATGAATTATGCATGATTCATGTCTTATAGGACACAGAGGATCACAAGTCAATGCTAACAACGCAGAGTATTGCACATTGAATCCCATGAGACTAAAAATTACACAATGAATTGGAGTGATATTTGATCCCACCAATCATAAACTGTTAATAATTATGTGTGACTCATAAAGAATCAAACATAATGAATCAGACAGAAAACAAGAGGTTACACATGGAATTAATTTGGTATGATAATCATGTAAAAAGACATGACCCTAAGTAATATCTTAATAGGGTCCATGAATGAAATTATTAAATGAATGAATAGAGAATACTAATGATGTTTATTCCTTGATAATGATAAATGATGATAAAAATAAATGAGAACATTTAGAAATGTTGTTAAATAATATTTAGAAATAAAATATTTTAGTACGGTTTATGGAAAATATTAATGATTCTTTAAAATTAAGAAGGAATAATTGTTTGTGTAGAATCAGAAACAAACCATGAATTTTATTTAATTGTTAAATGATTCTTTTTTTAATTATAATGGTTGTAAAAAAAATATTTTGTATTGAACTTGAAAATGCTTATGAATTTGGGAAGTTTCTTTTAACCGGTCTTACATATCTGTAATAATTGAGAAGGAGACCTTCGTAATGAATGTGTTTACCTCTAAATAACTGATGTACTAAGTAAGACAATTTTTTTAGAAGAAATATATCGAATTTATAATATTTTTATAATGATAAATAAGAGTTATATTTGGGTAAATAGAGGGAAATCATTACATGAAGAAAAAAGGAGGTTCAGGTAGAATCCCTTACCTTATGCCCAAAATGGTTTTGTACATGATCTTAGTGTAAATAAAAATAAAATTACATAAATTAATTAATAATTTCATAACAATTTTTATATATAAATTATTTATTTATTTTTTTATTTACATTTATGGGATTTTTAGATGAGTTATAGTGTTGAATTTCAATGTTTGAGAGTTCTTATTTTTATATTTTTTATAATCAGTTCTCTTATATAAGAGTATAGATGTTTGTTTAAAATGTAAATAGAAATTCAGAAATCAAGTTGTATGATTTTTATGATCATTATTTGATTAAATGATCATATAAGTCTTTTTTTAATATAGGTAGAGGATGAATCATTTGATAAGATTCTATAGATAATTGTTTGGATTATTTTTTTGTGGTATTCACTCATAGAGAACTTCTTCCGGTATATTATTTTGAATGAAGTATATATAATTCATATATAACATTTATTAGTGTATAATAATTATATTTTAATATTATTTAACCGTAAAAATTGTTTTATGGCAGTGTTTGATCGCGTTAATGGAAAATAAAAAATGTCATTCTCAAATGGGATAAATTAACACCTTACGAATGAGATTTCCATTACAAGAATAGAAGGGATTTTAGAGGTGTTTAAAATTTTATTATTCCATTACCATTATTAAGTATTGTATATATGAGGTAATATATTTATCATTAAATTTGGATGAGGACATATTAGGAGAGAATATAAATAGAACTTGAGAATAAATTAATTGAAATGATTACTGGAATTTAACTTTTGATTTTATCTTCCATATAAACCACCTTATGATAAGGTGTTTGGTCTTTAGATGAAAAAATCGGTCCAGGACATGGTTAATGGGCACATAAAGAGTATTAGTAAGTATTTTTAAATGTCTCAAATCTTGGAAGGTGATAGGATAATAGGTTGTGAAGGGAGGTATTTGTTGTGGAGGACAGGGGTGTTTCTCATTATCTTATTCATTAGATTATTATTTCATCTCAATAACATGAATAGTAAATTAATTATCACCAAATATATTATAATAATTAAATAGAGTTAGATATTATCATTCCTACATCATAGATAACTCATGGAATAGTGTATTTAACTTACAATGTATAAATAAAATAAATTATCATATTTTACAAGTAACAAATTTTTTTGAGTATTTTGGAAAACCCAAAATAATCACCATGACCATTTTTAATGTCTAGAATTAAACAATAGACTCCATTTTATAAATTTTTTCAATATTTGAGAAATTTATTTTTTAATTGAAATCACCATTTACATGAAAAATATTTATTTGAAAATTCTAACTATTTTTATAACACTTTTAAAAATTAATTAATGTCTCGTTAAATTTTCCAATAGTCATAAGATATGAAATTATTACATTATGAGTATGTAATAGGGAAATACATTTTCACCTATAACATTATATTTATTATAAAATTCAAAATAAATACTTATGTTTTATAAAAATATCAATACATAATTAATAATTTATAAAGTTTTATTTAATTATATTATCATATAATTATATCATATTACAATTTATAATTTGCATGAATTTTATTTATATTTTCATAGGATAGGTTACTATTCCTTTGGTATGTTTACAATTCATAAGGGTCATATTAATATACTAAAGGTAGATGAATATACCTTCATTATAAGATTATCAACATATATAAATACCTTTTATTTCATTCATTCATAATTTTTAATGTCTTTATTATATTATATATATAATTTTATGTAATTTATAAAATTTAACAAAATTATAATAAGGTAATTTTTCATTGATATAATTTTTTTTCATTACATGCTCCCTGAAAAAAATTTCATCAACCCTAAAGGCTTCTATAATATTGTAGCTACATACCCTTGGACATGGGAGTTTTAATGGAGGGTGGGTCTTACTATTATATAAAAATTTTGTGTATAAAGAGTCCATTTTTATCTTCCATCATTGATATAGATTCAAATGAGGAAGTAACATTAGGATTCTCCTTCTTTGGATTAGTATAGAGGTGATTTAGTATGTATAGGACATACCTTATTTTCATCTAATCTTCACAGAGAAAAAAACAACCCAGGTGGTTGTCCAAGTCATTGAAGAATCATTTGTAAAGGTGTTCATGGCTAGCTTTATAATCGAACTTTTCTAGCATGAGGAAATCTAGCAATAATTCGTGGAACCCATTCATTTTTTTCTACATGGGTACATTATTTGTTATATTTTTTATATACAGACTTCTTGATATCACCTTAAATTGTGTTTTAGTATATAAGGTAGGGATACATTTATTTTTGTTTGTGTTTACTACACTATATATCGTTAAAGATTATATGGATGATTCTTCAAGTGACATTGATCTAGTAATGCGGTAACAAAACTCTTAGGGATACTTTAAATGTTTATGGATAGAACAATATAGTCTCATCCTGAAAATGGAATGGTTGTATTGTGTGTATGTTATTGTGGATCATGTTATGAATAATGTTGAGTTCTATGATTTTAATGATGATTTAATCCTTTTTTGTTTATTTATACTCTCATATGAGAATATACATGTTCAATCATAATCTATTTAAATAGATGTTCTAATGCTGAGTACATCAAAATATTAGTCAATAGTGTTTTCTTTGTTTATAAAAGAGTACCCTGATGTTTATCCTAGGGAGGTTTCTGCATTTCTACTTTAATAGAAGATCATGTTTTAGATCGAATTATAATGTGGATTTTAACATATCTCAATTAATCTATATAGGATGGCTCCTTCTGGGTTTCAAGAACTATGATTAAAGCTCAATGATCAATTGCATTAATGTTTTCCCCTACCAAGTGTTTCAACATGCGGTGGACAAGCTTTGCTTCTGAAAAAGGTTGATGGTAGTTTTCATCTTTATATCATTTATCATCAATTTGACTAGAGGAAAGTGATTAACAGAAAACCTTTTCAATGGATGGATGAATTTTTTAATAAACATAATGGATAAATTTAGTTCTAAAAGATTAATTTGCAGTTATGATATCAGCAGATGATGTTAAAGGAGAAAGTTGTTCTGGAAATATATTTTGGATGTCATTATCTGAATTTTGATTCTTTTAATACCAATGTTTGTGGATAATTAACAAATTGTGTTCATGGGTTTGAAATTTGTAATGTTATGATATTTCCTAGATATTTTTAGGTGGTTTTCATTGGAAAAATACATGTTTATTTTACATCAATAGAAGAAATTATAAAGAATAGGTGTCCCATTCTTGGAGTTCATCATAAAAACTATTTATTAAAATGTTTTTGCAATGTAATTTTGGTGTTCATGATTTTTTCTCTTAGGGAATTATTTTTTCTCTTTAGGGAGAATATTTTGATCTATTAATGAATGAGTTATTTATTTCTATAACACTCCACAAGACTAACAAGGTAGTGTGAGTTTTTTCCCATTTAAGCTATAATATAAGTTTTATAGCAAACATATCTTTTTTTACACTATTTACATCCTTGACTGGAAATGATCAGGTGTTATTGTAGACTAACTAGTGGAATTCATGTTTTGAGTAACTAAAAGATTTATTGGTCAACTCTTTTGTATTTCATTTGTAATATGAGAGAGTTTAGTATTAGTTCTTCATGGATGATTCATGTCATAGTTTCATATATGTTTTGATGTAAAATGCATTATTTTTTTCTTGGGGGTTATTATAATTACGTCCCCATTATCATAACTATTTTACCTATGATCTCGAGATCGTATTAGTCATGTATTCATTAAATATGTTGATACATTACCTCATTAGTGAGACATTTATGTTTCTTAATGATCATAAGTTTCTAAGATAAACCATATTATTTTTTAAATTGAACTAGTATATCAATGGTGGATAGATTTCATGATTGTATTTGATTTATAGAATTAATCTACATCAGGTAATGATAATGTTGGAGTGTATACATTGAGAATGTATTCATCTATTGATTACATGAATGAATCTGGTTATTCATGTTGAGTGATGGTAGATATTTGATTGATGCATGAGGATATGGGATTGAATGGTTCTTTAGGTTTCCATTATCAGATATCAATGTTGTTTAATTTTTTGTAGAAGGAATATGATGCCTATTATGTGTATTTTAAGGTGGAATTATAGAGAGACCGAGATTACTTTTGAAATGACCATAATGTTTGGTCTAGGGTTGAAAAATATGATAATCATTTCAAATTAATCTATTCTTCCAATTACTGATGAATTAGTCAGTTTTTTGGGAGTTCCACAAACTTATTAATGATGAATGGGAACCATGTTCATGGTGGCTTTATAAATCCATGGGATGTTCCTCAATGCACGTGGGAGGAAATATAATATTTTTTCCTTGGTTTACATCAATCTCAGTGATGGAACAATTATAAATATGTGATATTGAACGATTTTAATAAAACATCCCACATTATATTGATTATGGATTCGAGCTCAGTTATGTTTTTACCACTGAATTATCTGGAGGAGATAGTGAGACTCCGTAGAATATAGAGTTAAATAATCCATGATAATTATCTATAATTTAAATGAAGGGAGCAGAGAGGAGTCCAATGTTCATTTGGATATCAATTATTTCCTAATGCTTTTTTCATTGATAGGATAATATGCAACTAGTGAAGACAATGCAAAGTATTAATTAATTTTTTGTTCATGTGTCCTACATTTTGAGGTTTTAGGATAAATAACATAACATTTGTTCATGTTATCTTTTAATAATTTTTTTCACTCCACCAATATTTTATAAAGATTTTATTTCTATTATTGTCATCATTTACATTACACATTATATTGGACTCAGGTTGTTGTGTTAATAAATCTCAAGTAATAATTATAATAGATAATGATAGAGATGGTATGCGAATTCACGTGAGGATTATATTAGAATATTTTCATAAAAATTGTATGATGATCATATGAGGGGACCTCGCTAGTTTAATGATGAATATTATTAGTTCTTAAAGGTGACTCATTTTCATGAGATGAGATTGTTTGGTCATTGGAGTAAATGCTCTCCAAGGTTTATTTGACCTTTTGAGGTGTTAGATCAAGATGGAAAATTGTATATCAGATACAACTCCCCCCCCAAATATATGGATACATGATGTCATATATGTTTCATGAAATATAAATTATCTTCATGATGTCTAACACATCATTGATTGGGGTGAAATTGATTTTTAAAAAGTTGTGACCTTCAAAGATCAACCTATGAACATTCCAAACATCATTGTTATAGATTTCTAAAGTGGTTTGATTCATATGGTTTAAGACATATAGTGATACATTAACCTAGGGGAGTGTACCAGGGAACATGAGGAATAGATACCCAAATTGAAACTCGAGCTGTTTATTTTTTAGATCTTATTCTGTAGCGAAGCATCTCTGGATGTTTACCATTTCTAGAGTATGATATGGTTTTCTCTATTTCATAATTTTGGTTCCCACTACTGGAAATATGATCTATTCCAACTGTTTTGGGAAAACTATTGGTATAGTTCACTAATTTAACTTATACCACTAGTTTAGCCAAAAACAGTGGGTGTCTGTCACTTATATGGACTTATACCAATGGTTTTGGATGAACCGTTGGTATTGGTCCATTTTAGAGACCCTTTACCAAAGGTTTGGTTAAACTGTTGGTATAGCCCCCCCCCCTCACCAATACCAATGGTTTGTCTGAAACCGTAATAGGTCCCAAAATAAAAAATCCTATACCAACTGTTCTCAAAACTGGTGGTATTGTTCTATACCAATTATTTTAAGAACCTCTACAATAGGTACATGTATTTGTAATGGAGTCATCTTATGGACAACATTAAATAAATAAAAATTTCAATTATTTATGATAATACATATATATATTTATGAAATTATGTTCGCAAATATCATGATAGGTTAGTGGTTAGGCCGTTCATTCATAAACAAGAGTTCCTAGGATCAAATCTCACTGAGTGTTTCTTTTTTGAAATATATATACCAACGGTTTTACATAACCACTAGTATAGATTTTCATATTACATATACCAATGGTTTTAAAAAACCGTTGGTCTAGGTCTATACCAACGGTTTTGGGAAAATCGTTTGTATAGACCTATCCTCACTACTTACATGGTTGTGGTTCTCCAAACTGTTGGTATATACTATACCAACAGTTTGGAGGCCTATACCAATGGTTCCAAATCGCTGGTAGAAGGTATTTTTCCAGTATTGTCCCTTACAATTCATTTTATTTTATCTCCCATGGGATGGTTTTTTATTATTTAGTCATTTCTACTTCATTTATTTTTTCCATATAGTGAGTTATTTTACTCCAGTGATTGTGAGGTTCTTGAGAAGTATATCATGAAGGGGTTATTTTGAAAAACATTTTCCCCTAAGTTCTCTATATGACTGGATTTAAAACCTTCAGGCTGAGAATAGTATGAGAGCTGACTAATTTATGTTAATCAATCCTCCCTTTGTGTTTTCCTATGCGTTGGAGTTTCTAAGAAGAGTTGTGAGGAGAGGATAAGGATGTTAGGATTTAAAATATCATTTGTGGAGAATTTTTTCCCATGGTGCCTTAGATTGTGTCATTGGTCAATTAATTATGTAATTTAATGCACTATCGTGGCATAGGATCATGAGATATTTTTTGTGACACCACTATTTTTTCATGGATTTATAATTGAGGTACACTATAATATTGACAAGATGGGTTTTTCATCAATAGAATATATCTATAGCATAATCTCTTCTTTAATGCTGATGTAGCTGTAGCGGGAAGCGGAATACAGTGATTGATGGGCCCCATGGTGGAATCTGTTTGGTTTTTCAAAATTTGGCACACCTGATGTATGTATTATATGAAATATTTAGTGTCTAATTGGGGATTTTTAGTTCTATAGTTTGGAGATATTGATTATAAAATTGTCCCTCTATAGATAAACAATATCCACACCATGAAAGGAACTTGGTTCATTGAATATTTTATTTGTTCGGAATCCTATGGATTATTCCCTCATGAAACACATTATTATCTCTCATGTCAGAATATATGGAATCATGGTAATATGGGATGAATCATGGTCATTTTTTAGTTATTATATATGTACATGACCCCCCACCACTCTCGAACCCAAATTTTCAACACTTCCTCCTATTTATGACTATTAACTCTAATGTAATTTATTATGTCTTTTTATGTGACTTTTATCATATTCAATCCAGTCATTCAAAGGATAAATTCATGGTGATATGTGGTATGAAATTATATTTTTATAGATATTTGAACATAGTACAATTTTTTTTCCTCACATTATTCTTTGAATTCTATTTATATTGATCCCTATTATTATAAAGATGATTCTATTGTTGATTTTATATGTCTTCATGGAACTGTGTCCATTATAAAAGATAGATTTTCAAATTGAGAATTGATCCGTGATGCAAAATATTGATCCATTTTCACGGGATGGTCAATGATGCTTCAAAGGAAATGAATTTTTTAAATAATTTTTTTGACATTATATAATAATTTTATCATGGTTTATCCCCTTTTACGGTGGTGTAATTAACATTATATTTATTTAACTAGAATAATTAACGATATTTGTTTATGGATAGTGATATGAAGTTGTTTTCTTTCTCCATATTAATATTTTTATACTTTACTTTAACTATTATTTGATATATATGATATCCATTCATTATAATATTGGCCATGGTTTGATTATCATTATTATTTTGATGGAATTTGGTAAGTAATATAAAGTTAGTAATATTTTTTTGATGGATAAAAAATTAATGAAGTAGAACATTTAATGAATCCTTGGATTAAGGTAATTTCTTGTTAATCATATTTATTCATATAGAATGAGTAATTGATTTACTCATAATCATATAAATGGAATTTATTTTGAAAATGATTATAGTAATTAATATTGATGATAATAATAAAAGGCATGTTAAATGATAATTTTTCATCAAACTATTTGGTGAACCTCTAAAATACTTTATTGCATAACTATTTAATTTAACATATTGTTATAATTAATGACCTATGATACCCATATATTGTAATGCCCTGACCCCAGATGCCCAAAGTCGGCCCATTATTACTTATCATTGTCATCATCACAAAATATCAAGTCTCAAAATAATGATTAGCTTTGTAACCATGGAAGCACTAGATACATTCATAAGGTTTACATTACATCTGAAAATGGAAAACTAAAAAAACATTGTTTTTATAGACAACACTAATATCTCGTATACTATCTGTGCAGGTTAGTCATAATATAATTACTTACATCCTGGAAAAAATAAAACTTAGAAAGGGGTGAGATCAGATGATCAGTAAGGATAACAATATATTTAAAAAATTCATAAATAAGGATAAACATTTAAGAAAATGTATAAGACTAAAATAAAATCCATTAATACTTGAACTTCCTCATAATTTGGAATAGATAAAATCAAATAACTCCATTTACTTATTCAAATGGATATTATACTAGTCGAATAATCACAAGCAATATCAATAGCCACTTTCATAATGATGGAATACATAATTTCAGATTTCATAACCCCATAGTCAAGCCCTTGTTCCGAGACTACAAATAATATTTTTTCAAAGACTTATGCCAAGATCCCAGTTTGTTTCATGAGACCTACTAATGCATCAAGGAGCTATTGCGGGCTCCACCCGTCACTTAATAAGTCCAATGCATTCATCATATTAAAAGTTTTAAACATAACATAAACATTCGTATTAAAACTAGCATACAAAATGCCAATACATTATCCATAATCCATGAATGGTGTAAAAATAAAACATCCATAGTCATGCATATCTCAAAACATTCAATAAAATATGGATGTTTTGTGTCATAATAAATCAACTTCAAATAATCATAAAATCTATTAAAGGATATTGAAATAGATGGAATCTAATCTTTTTTAGTGAAATATCTCTTTTTATTTTGAAATCATTTAAGGAAATAATTATTTTTGTAAATATATATTATAAGCTTTTAAGGGATGCTTTGACGATGTTATTACGGATGAAAATACATGAACCTTCCATATAAGTTAAAAATACATTCTTACCTTAATTTTGTTGAAAATGTTATAAAGGACCGTATTTGGAAAACAACGGTATGATTCCTTTATAAAAATGTTATAAAAGTAAAAAAAGGGTATAACTGAATTTAACACATAGTATATAAAATATTAAGGATTTTTTGAAATACATTTTTAAGAATCATTGATGTAGATGATAATGTGTTCCCAGTAGATAATTACGTATAAACAACCCCAGATAATGAAGAGATTGTGAATTTAACACGTACCATGTACTTTTCCTTGGTTGAGATATGGTTAAACTCTTGTATAATGGTGAAATAATTGTTATTAAATTATACAAGAATCATATAAATTAATATGTTATAATATATGATTTTTTAACACAGGTTTGATAATAATATCTTAGTGTTATCATCGTTTCAGGTGTTAATTGATTCGTCTACCTTTGTATGTTTTGTAATATAAGTAATGATTTTTATGGATAGGATATATCTTATTCATATTAATAATTATATGAAGTCTTTAAAAATTAATTTTAATCATATAATGAATGTTATTCTTGAATTGATACGATGGAGAAGGATTCTAATCATATCGGTGGAGACAGTAATCTGTATATACACACGAGCAACAATATCATTCTTAAAATTTTAAAATAACATATAATTGGATGGTATATCATATATAAAGATTAATTATCATGTTATATTTATTATTTACATCAATTACACATCATTATTACATCCTTCCAAATAATTATGTATTGAATAAAATTACACCACGACGTTGAGACTGTAAGCTGTATGTACACACGTATGATGAAATGTCATTCAATCGATGGATATAATAATGAATATGGTTGTACAATATTTATAATGAAATCAAAGTATATATAATATATTGGTGTTAATATTTTAGAATTGAAATTAAAAAGAATCAGGATGTGGAAGAAAAATGTGAACTTGATTGAGGTGATGAAATATTTACCTCTTCTCCGGGTTCTTCATTTTGATTTGACCAAAAGGGATATAATAGTTGGCTATTTAACTAAAGTATGGCCTCTAAGATTATGGTAAGATAGTTTAGAGGTTATTTCGGCTAGGGTTGTCCAAGTCAAATGGATTTGAAGTTGTGAATAAGAGAGAAGGGGTAGTTCCCTTTTATAAGAGTGGTGAGGGGCACCATAGGTAATGCTAGAAATATTAATTTATAATAAAATCATTTACAGTTTCTAATAGCTCCAAAATGAGTTATTTTATTTATTAGGTGTTTATGGTTCGAAAACCACTCAACCAATACGTTTTAGACGGGTTTTCACCACTATTTTAACTGTATCATTTAGATTTAACTCTTACTTAAATAGGTTGACATTTACCATGCCTCTATGTATTTTATATTATATGGTTAATAAACACACTGTATACTTCCAAGAGAACCCCAAGTGGTTAATTAATGATACATATATGATTATATAAATCTTTTGGACGACCCTTATATTTTTAGAAATAGAAAATCAATTAATAATATAATATTTTTTTAGGAATTCTTTTATGTAAATTTTGATACTATTTGGTATTTTGTTTTTTCTAATTTCATAATATCATTAATACATCAAATTAAATTAATATAAAAACCCTATCATGACATATTAACCATTATAATTATTGGAGTTCATTAAATGTATCAAATTACATTTATTTGGAAATTTATAATATCATTTTTTGTAATATTTCATTAATTAGGTAATTACTTCATCATCATTGTGTCATAAATAAATTATATTCTTTAATGTATAGAAAATATTAATAAAATAACATTTTTTATGAAATATTTTTATCTTTATAAGGAACATTTATAGTCTAATTTTTCTTATTTGTAACCCTATATTAATAATGGTTTACTTATTAAACATTGAATTTAACATTTTTAACTCTTCGTTGAAATAAATAATAATAATTGACATAATATAATCCAAGTGGACCTAAAGGATAATATTTTATTCTTATGGTTGATTTTTGTTGAATTATACATATCCAATAAAATAAGGACATGTATTCGGGAAATAATAAAATCATTTTTACCCATAATTTCCATATCTACTTTTAACAGTGTTAAATAAAAGTAAAAAGTTATTATTCACCAAATATTATTTTCATCTTATTGAACCACATTTCACATACTGATATTAACCATGTCTCTTAGAATATTTAAATTCAACTCATAGAAGTATTAAAATTACTTTTAATGTCTATTTGAAAATACTCTTAGGTGGTGGCTAAAAGACTGTAAAAAGTTCTATAAATTTTTTATAAATCTAAAATTATTTTAAATTAACTCAAATGAACTAAAGATGACATATATAGGTATTATGTATCTATTTTGACCAAAAATAAATTTAAATAAAATAAATAATTATTGAAATAAAAATATGGTTTTAATCTGTAACTCTGTGTTTTTCAATATTTATCAAAAAATTGAAAGTTTTCAGAAAAATACAAAAAATTCTTCCAAAGATAATTTTGATATTCGAAATCCAAAAATTTAGTACATTTTGAAAGAGAAAATTTATACCATTTCAAAAAATGTTTATTTCTATTCATAACGGCTTCTTTGAATGGTTGTGGTGTGTTAGAACACGAAGATGCGTATAACACACACTATTGTATTATTCAAAGAGAAACATATGGTGGAATCTTGAGGTGTTATATTCTCCACTACTTAAAATAATTTTTTCCACAAAATTTCTAGAATATTATTGAATAAAAATACTTGGGTGGTTCTTCATCATATGTTCCTTAGGTTCCGACATTGCCTCTTCCATATTATGATTTCTCAATAGAACATTTAACAAAGTAGTCATCCAGTTTTTCAGCACTTGTTCTCTTGTATCAAGAACCTTAAGGGGCTTTTAAAAATAAGATAGATCAGGTTCATGTTATGATTCCTCATAGGTAAGTACATGTGTTGGTTCAGACATGTATTTTCTCAAAAGTGATATGTGGAATACATCCTGAACATTAGAGAGACTTTGCGGCATTGCCAATTGGTAAGCTACAGCCCTAATTCGTTCTAGAATCTCAAATGGTCTGATGTACATGTTACTCAATTTTCCCTTCTTACTAAAACATATGACACCCTTCCATAGATATACATTCAAGAAATATTATCACCTAGCTAAAATTACAAATCCTTCCTTTAGTTATCAGCATAGCTGTTCTGCCTACATTGAGCTGCTTTGATGTGCGTTTTGATTACTTTCACCCTTTACATCGTTTCCTCTGCAAGTTATGGGCCAACAATTTTTATTTCACTAACATCATCCCAACAAGTCGGTGTACGACATATCCTTTGATATAACCCTTCATATGGTGCCATCTGAATACATGAATGGAAGCTATTGTTATCAGAATATTCTACCAGAGGTAAATATTGATCCCACATTCATTGAAAGTCATGTGAGAATGACCTCAACATGTATTCTGAGGATTGAATAGACCATTCGGATTGTCCATTAGATTGAGGGTGGTAGGCTGTGCTCAAACGATGTTCAGTATCTAGGTATTTTTGAAGACATTTCTATAATCTTGATGTAAAATGGGTATTACGATCAGAAACAATCGATAGTGGTACTCCATTACATATTAAAACATCATTAATATATAGTCTTGCTAATCGTTCAAGTGGTAAATCTTCTCTTATAGAAAAAAATGTTCGGACTTGGTAAGAAGATCAACAATGAACCATATTGCATCATTCCTTCTAGGAGTTTTTGGTTGTCCCATGACAAAGTCCATCTTAATATCATCCCACTTCCACTCAAGTTGGGAAGAGGTTGCATGACTCTTAAAGGTTGTTTCCTTCCAGCATTCACTTGTTGACAAACCATACATCGTGACACAAAATCAGCAATCACCCTCTTCATGTTGTCCCATAAGAAATTTTCTTTCATATCAATATACATTTTGGTGCTACCAAGGTGTATAGAGAATTTGGAACTATGAACATCATCCAACAATTCCCTTTTTAGATCAGGTATATCAGGAACACAATGTCTTTTTCCAAATTTCAAAATTACATCTTCATATACAAAGTCACTCTATCTTCTATTATTCACTTCTTTAATTATCTTTTGAAACTCCTCATCATCAACTAGAGAATTTTTTCCCTTTTTAATAAGTATGTTTTGGAAAAAATTGGAAAATGTATTGATTTTTCACCTACCATGGTTATTTCAAAATCCATATTTACTAGAACCATAAAAATAGGATCCCTTTCCACTATCATATTGTTCCACACTCCATGATATTTTCATATGAAAGAGTCATCCTCCTTATTTGCCTTCCCCAGGTGGTAGTGATTGGTCCAATCATAATACTAGAGTATTTAAGCCATCTCCTTTGCTTCACGAGGAGTACTTTCAGTGAGAAAATATACTTCAAACTCATGTGATCGGTATATATATGAAAATTTTCACCATAGAGATTTTGTCTCCTAATCTTCAAAGAAAATGTTAAAGCTTATAACTCAATATCATGAGTAGGATAGTTATGATCATTAATTTTTAGCTGTCGTGATGAATAGGTATTAGCCCTATCATTTTTCATAAGGACACAACCTAGTCCTTTCTTTGATGCATCATTATAAATAACAAACACGTCATTCCCTAATTTTAGTGTCAATATAGGATCATTGAATAATCTTCTCTACAGTTTTTCAAAACATTCTTCACACACATTTGTCCAAACAAATTAACCCTATTTTCATGTGACCTTGGTTTGTGGGTTATCCAATCAGGTAAAATTATAGATTAAACACCTATAATAACCTGCGAAACCAATAAAACTTCGTAGAACAGTTTTACAAGTTGGGGCTGGCCATTCATGGATTTCTCTTATCATAGAAGGATAAACTGATATTCCATACTTTCAAACAATATTTCCATGAAAATAAATCTATTGAAGCAAAAAATTCAAACTTTCTAAAAATCCCCTATAATTCGTGTCTTCTAAGAGTCTTCATAAAAAAGCGCAAGTGATATTCATGATCTTAGTAGAATTTGGAGTATATAGAGATATAATCAATAAATACCACTATAAATCCATCAAGATATTCTTTGAAAACTCTATTCATTAGTTCCATGATAGAGGGTGCATTAGTCAATCCAAAAGGGATTACCATAAACTCGCAATGCCCGAACCAGCTTCAGAATGGTATTTTCGGAATGTCATCATTCTTCACACACAACTTAAGATATAAAAATCGAAGGATAATCATTGAAAAGTATTTTGATCCATGAATTTGGTCAAATAAATCATCAATGAGAGGTAGGGGATACGTGTTCTTCATTGTTATGGAATTGATCTCCCTGTAGTCAATGAATAAGCTCATAGATCCATCTTTCTTCATAACAAAAATGAAAACGGCTCCCCAATGAGAAACACTTGGGAAATAAGTCCCTTATTACTCAATTCCTCTAGTTGATTCATTAGTTCCACTAATTCCATAGTGTCCATTCTATAATGGGTCTTCAAAATGTTCCTTGATCCCGGAATTTAATCAATGGAAAACTCAATTTCTCATTCTGAAGGATGTCTAGGTAAATCTTTTGGAAACGAATCAACTTATTATTTCACAATAGGTACATCCACTATTTGAACATTATTTTACTCACCGACAATTATTTAATTCTCTACCTCCCAAATAATTGAATTTAGATGAGCTACTAAGGGTGGATCTAGATAAGTATTATGTGGTGAAATTTCTGCTCTAAAGATAAGGTATTATTTATCATCATTAAAAATAGTAACCTCCTTCCACATACCATTAATTTTCACATCATGGTCGGAAAGACAATCCATACTGAGGACTATATCAATGTCAATCATGTGTATGACAATGAGATTAGCTGATAAAAGACATTTTTATTCCCTAATGGAGACTTATTCACAATACTTTGCCTGTAATGATACTTCAATTAAGATTTTAGACTATAAAATCTTTTGTTAAATCAAATATGAAATATCTAATTTTCATAGAAAATAGGGATGATATGAAAGAATCTTATGATCTAGAATCAAATAATGCATTTTCTAAACTTTGGTAAACCATTAAATTAAATTTCACTAAATCTTTTGGAGCTTCAACATCAAAAGTAGCGATAACATAAGCTTGGCCTTGATACCTTCACCTTTTCTGAGGTATGATCCCCTGATTCTTAGGACATTCATTCGCATAAATCCCCCTTTATCTACAATTGTAGCATTCATCATTGACAACCTCTTTGTTCCCCTTTCAATCGCGAGCATAGTGTCCTTTTTCACTACACATGTAACATACTCACTTTCCCTTCATGCAAGTACTAGGGTATTACTTCCCACATTTAATTCAGGATGGATATTGTAAGAACCCGGTTCTCAGTATTGAGTTACGGGTTCCTTATTTTATCTTTTCCTTATTTTTTTTTAAGAAAATAATGAAAATGGGGAGAAATCGTAAATTTTGGAAATACATGTCGTGTACTTTTCCACACGTCGTTTACTTTTGGCCGTGTGGGATGAGTACACAAGGTGTGTAGCCATGTCGGCAACGAAGGTTGTAATGACTGACTACACGTTGTGTAGTGGTTCCTTACATGCCATGTAGTCAGTCGGCAGACCAATAGTAAGGCGGTGGCAGTTGTGTGATAGAACACGCCGTGTACTCAAGGAGGCATGCCGTGTAGTCATGTCAACAGATGAACAGTGCCACGCTGGTGGGAAGACACAACAGGAACAGTTTAAAATTGGGAAGTACATGCCATGTACATTGAAATACATGCTATGTACTTTGTTTTTTTCACTTAAAATGAGCAGTAGCTTCCCCTCTGCACAGGTAAGGCTTCGAACGGGAAGAGAGATCAAGAGAGGAAGGTCTGATCCTTGAGGATCCCCCGAGTGCACGTCGGGAATCTGATTTTGCCTCCATCGATCTCGTTGGAACCGCACGGGTATGTGCTTTAACCTCCTGGTGTGGATTTTGACAATTCTTCCTGTAATGAATGTTATTTAAGTTTAAACATATTTTCTTCTACATCTGATGAACATCGTTCTTGGGAGTTTCTAGAATCTACATTCACGTATAATGTTCGTTAGTGTTTAAGGTAGGTGGCTTTGTGTTTATTTCCAAATGTTTTGTGTTTTCTGTGTTTTTGAGATATGAACCCATATTTGGGGTGTCATGTGGCTGAGGTCCTGGATATTTTAAATACCTAGAATTGAATATGTAATTAAATATGATATCAAAATGTTGTTTCTGATTGTTGCTTGGATCCAGGACCACCCTAGGGGTGCGTTTCTCTGTTTAGCCATTTGGCCAGGATACCCGAGGGTATTCCATGTATAAATTATGAATTAATTTTTCCTTGAGAGCATTTGTATGTAAATTGCATATTTGTTTACATATTGGGCATGGGCTGATTACTTGCTCCTGAGGGCAGTGTTTTACATAGCCTACAGGCGTTGTTTTTCTTAGCCTGAGGGCAACTATTATCTTAGCCTGGGGGAAACTTCTTCTGGGCCTGTGGGAAATAGACTCTGTGCATGAGGGTAACACTACCTACGCCTGAGGGAAAAATCTGTTATTCCAGTGGGAATTTACATACGGGTTACATTTCTGATTACCTGAGGGTAAAGGCTTGCGTGTTTGAGGAAACTAACTATTTACATAGAAATGCACTATGGTGTTATCTTATTTTAAATGGAATAAATGAAAAATTAAATGGCAATATAACTGTTAATATAGTTACTTTTGAGTACAGATTAGTTTATTGCATTCACTACTGAACACTATTATTGCATTTTTACCCCTAGTTGGGCACGAGCATTTGGTGGGTGCCAACTGAGATATATTTCTCACACCCTGTTTGGGTCATGCTTTTAGGCCCAAAAAGATTACATTTTTGTCGGTGAAGATAAGGGAAAGGGTCCCTATACAGGTACTTGATTGCTGCTTGGGTGTAGGAGAGCATGAGGCCAAGCATTGGCTTGCGATGCCGTTGGCTGTTCTGTTTTTCTTTCTTGTACATTTACATCAGTTGTATTGTATTGTATTGTAGTGCAACATGTTCTTGCTTTTTTTATAGAATTGAGGCATGTTTCATCATTTTATATACTGGTTGGTTATATCTACTACAGTTGTTAATTTCGGTTTTGCATGGTTTACTGCTTCCGCTATTACTATATGTTTATTTTATATTCTATTATGCAACACTTTGACAAATGATGTCATAGTCTCCCCACTATCATATCTGTGCCCTCACTGCTTGTCAGTAGCCTCTGGCGTTAGGGGAAATGCGCTTGAGGTCACATGGAGAACCGGGTTTAGGGCACCAGTGGAGTGGTACCCGGAACAGGGATGTTACAAAGTGGTATCAGAGGGGTTATTTTCTTTGACTTTCTATTTGTAACCTTAGTCAGCGATAGGATGGACTAGTAGTTGGTAATAAGAGGTGCCCGGGCCTCGCTAGCCCGTGTATAAGGAATGTCCAATTTACCTTGTGTTTCAATTTTTCTGATTTTTCAATTTCAATGTTGAATTGATTTTCACCGTTGCGTGACACACTTGTCATTGTGATGTAGATATTTTATCTGTGGGTTCTTCTTAGTTGCAACCCGATGAGATGAGGGTATGCCATCTCATGCATCGTTTAGGCACATGATAGAAATCACATGCCATGCATAGTTCCATTCCATGTAGGAGCATTAGAAATTGCATGTTATTATGACAGTTTTTGTGCTAGAAAAGCATGCTGTTGTGATTGCTTCTTGATAGATGCATGTTGTTGATAGGGTATTTTATAATGATCTAGTTAAAATAATGGACACGAAACTTTGGTTTTTGGGGATTATGGGCCCCCATGGATTGAAATTTGGTGGATCATTATCTGTTAATTTTGTTGTAACACAGATAAGATGTCAAACCATGATCATGGAGAGTATGGTCCCTCACGGATCGGAATTTGGCACTTAGGTGTTTCATTATGGTATTTTCTGGATTCTAATGAATTTTCTGAGGCATACTGTCTGGAAACCCGGTATACATGATGTGTAGTACAAAAACACACCATGTAGGTTCTTTTGTTCGGGACGAAAAATAAACTTTTTAAGTACACGTCATGTACCCTATGTACACGTCGTGTAGTCTCTTCCCGTGTCACAGACCATGTGGGCGGGGACAAAGGGAAGGGAAATGCTTGGGGCGAACACACCATGTACCAGATGTACACGCTATGTAGTGTTGACTCGGAGACCCGGCCGTGTAACTAACAAACACGTGCCAGTGTAGTCGTTTCTTGATCACGCCATGTCAATGAAGAACATGCCATGTAGTGTTACCTAGGGACTCGGACGTGTAACTGACAACACGAGCCTTTTTAAAGCTTTCATGTACACTCTGTGTGTATATAAAACATGCAGTGTCATGTGAGTCGTGTGTCCGGCCATGTAACTAACAACACGGGTCAGCATAGCTTGTCTAGAACACGTCGTGTACCGGTGGGACACGCCGTGTAGTCATGTCCAGGGACAGACCATGTGGACTTAGCCATGTGGCTGGAAGACGGTGTATTGTAAACACCATGTGCGGTTGTAACAAGCTGTGTAGTATCAAGCCGAGTAGTCGGAAGTGTCATAAGCGACACAGGCAGTTGAAAATTACACCATACATGTCGTGTAGTTTTGTTCAAATGGGAGCCGTGTGGATTATCCATGTAGAAGGACAAGGGAAGGGGAAGGTAAGTCAAGTACACACTAAGTAGTCAGTATACACGCCATGCAGTCTTGTTTTGAAAATTTTGAATACCTTCTTCCTGCTGTTCCATTTTTGGATTCTTCATTTTCGATCGTTGTTAATCTTGTTCTAAGGTGTGCATTTAACCTTGTAGAGTCATGTCGCCGAGATGATCATGCGTTGTTCACCAGGAGAGAAACAATGAGTATACTCTAGAGATGGTGGGCCATGGGATTACAGTTTATCCTTCAGCAGAGCCAGATGTGGCACCAGCTGTTATACCAGACACAGGAGCAGATGTGTAGTTTCGTGAAATCTTTATGCGGTTCTTGTATAACTTTCAGGGAGCACCGTAGGCTACCACATCAATGGATGATCTCATTTTTATATTCCAGTAGCTACATCCGCTGACATTTTCAATGGATGTCAGAATACAGGCTACAGAGTCTTGGCTAAGATCGATGTAGACTATTGTCGAGCATCTTGAGACGCATCCAGGGTAGAGGGTCAAGATCACGACATACATGCTGCGTGATTCCTCCAAGAGGTGGTGGGATGTTACCACCCACCCTGGGCATCACAAATAATTAGCATGTGAAGGTTTTGAGACAGTCTTTTATGACATTTTTTCCCAGAGACGTTGAGGGAATATAGGGCTCGAGAGTTCATGAATCTGCAGTAGGGCAATATATCGGTGATGGACTATTCTGCTCGCTTTACCGAGCATCAGAATTTAGCACCCATACTGGTGGGTGATTAGATATTGAGAGCTAGATGTTTAGAGGATATTCTTCGTTATGACATCCGAGCACTGGTGAATGTTTTTAGGTTTCCTACTGTACATTCTATTGTGAATCAGGCACTGATTATAGAGAAGTACTTGCGTGAAGCTAGTGGTGTGGGCCAGGGCGGTTCAACACTAGTTTCTGGTATGATTTCTGCTGGTAAGATTGAGAGATAGATGGAATTCACTGGTGGTCGCAGTGCTATCCAGGCATCTTGTTTAGGTGGCTAGGTTGTGTGAAACCAGTGTGGTAAGGAGGGGCACAAGAGACCGCACTGTCCACGAGACCCAGTGGAGTGCCGAGCTTGCGGAAAGATGGGTCATCTTCAATGATTTTCAATGGAGTTTCCACCAGTGTTCAGTGAGAGGGGTTCTGTGCAGACTCTATGTGCAGGAGCAGGACCAGTTTCTTCTTAACAATCAGTGAATTGGAATACGTCCGGGCATGTAGGCAGAGATGGTGTTTGAGGCCGTGGTATGAAGACACCAGGATCTCAGAGGCAGCAGGGCGGGACAACTTAGGGTATCTAGGCTGTGTCGCAGGGCCGTGACACTAGGCAGGTATATGCAGTGCAACAGACCCAGCAAGGGTAGGATCCCAGACCTTCTACATTCATAGGTACTATTCTAGTAGCTTCAATCTTATCTTCAATACTTTTTGATTCGGGTACTACACATAGTTTTATATCTGTGCCCATTGTAGAGAGCCCTGGGCTCCGTGTTTCTACTTATTCTGATATCATGACGCTAGAAACTATGTTGGGGACTAGGACGGATGGTGTGCGTCAGTGCAAATAGATCCCCCTTGAGGTTGGTGGGTGTCACTTTATTTTTGCCCTCTATGTCTTAGAGATGAAAGCTTATGACGTCATTCTTGGGATGGACTGGTTGGTTCCCTTTCGATCCATTGCATACTGCTATCATCGTAGGGTGAGTTTCACATCACCAGAGGGTGGAGAGTTTCTATACAAGGGCTAATGGGATGTCCAGGCGAGTCCAACTGGACCAGAGAAATGTGGCCGAGGTGGAGTCACAGCCCAGATTGTGAGTTTATATCTTGATGACCAGGGTACTTGTCAGAAGGATTTCCCTCCAGTGGTTAATCAGTTCAGGGATGTCTTCTCGGATGACTATTCAGGTCTTCCTCTGGAGCGTGAGGTGGATTTCTCTATTGAGCTTCTTCCAAGAGTAGCATCAGTGTCCATTCCTCCTTAGAGGATGGCTACACCAGAGTTGAAGGAGCTCAAGAGGTAGTTATAAGAGTTACAAAAATATGTTTCATCTGACCCGGTACTTCATAATGGGGTTATTCGGTCCTTTTGCGATGAAGGTAGATGGTACCCTCATACTGTGTGTGGATTATTGGATGTTGAACCAGTTGATGGTCAAAAACCGATATCCCTTGCTGAGGATTAGTGATCTTTTTGATCAACTTCATGGAGCACAATTATTCTCGAAGATTGAATTGAGATCATTATATCATCAGCTGCATGTTAGACCATCTAATATACCTCTCACAGCTTTCCGGAGTAGGTATGGTCTATATGAGTATACGTTTATGCCGTTCAGACTCACAAATGTGCCATCAATTTTCATGTCTATGATGAATCATGTGTTACATCCTTATCTAGAATCTTTTCTGGTAGTATTCGTGAATGACATCTTAGTGTACTCTCACCCTCGACATGACCATGCCACCCATCTTGAGATTGTATTGAGTACACTGAGAGAGAATCTTCTATATGCTTTGCTCTCAAAGTGACACTTTTGGAGGGGCCATATACACTTCCTGGGTCATATCATCTCGGCAGAAGGAGTTTCAGTAGACTGAGAGAAGGTGAGAGTAGTATTTTTCTAGGAGAATCCAAAGAATGTGTTTGAGATACAGAGTTTCTTGGGGCTGGCTGGTTACTACAGATGCTTCATATAGAACGTCTCCCGCATAGCAGCACCATTGAAGGGTTTGAAAAAGAATGGTGTGAAGTTTGTCTGGTCAGAAGCTTGTGAGATAGCCTTTCATGACCTGAAAGGATGGTTGAAATCAGCACTGATCCTGATATTCCCAGAGAAGTGTAAGAGCTATATAGATTACAGTGATTCATCAGGTATTGGGTTGGGAGTAGTGTTGATGCAGGACGATTGAGTTTTTGTGTACGGGTCTCAGAAGTTGAGGCCACATGAGAGGAATTACCCAACACCTGATCTCGAGTTGGCTACAGTTGTGCATGCGTTGTGTTGTTTGAGACTTTACCTATAGGGAGAACATTTTTTGGTCTTAATTAATCACAAAAGTATGAAGTATATATTTAATCAGTGTGAATTGAATTTGAGGAAGTGTAGGAGGGTCAAATACCTTCTGTCTTTCGATTTTGAGCTTTCCTATACACCTGGTCAAGGTAATACAGCGGCAGATGCACTAAGCCGGAAGAATCAGATACATGTTGTGCAGGAGGCCACTGGCAAGTGGTAGCTTATGGATTTGTTCTCTGAGATGCTTTTGGAGGTAGATGCCAGTCATGGGAAAACATATCTTTCCTCTTTAGTTGTGACTTCTAACATCCTGGATAGAGAGAGGATGAGATAACTATCTGATCCAGAAGGCCTAGTTCTACTGTAGTCGGTGGCAAGCGAGGACCATCCTTCTAGTTGGATGATAGGTGATGATGAGGTTCTGTGTTTCCATGGACGATTATGGGTTCCAGGGGATATTCGCAAGAAGATGATGCGGGAGTTTCATGCTTCAGGTTGGTCAGTTCATCCTAGGGTTACCATGATGTAATGTGACTTCAGACGTAAGTACTGGTGGTAGGATATGAACAAAGATGTAGCTGGTTTTGTTATGAGATGTTCCACCTAACAGCAAGTAAAGGAGGAGCACCAGAGTCCAGCCAGGCTATTACAGCAGTTACAAATCCCATAGTGGAAATGGTATGATGTCGTGATGAAATTCGTTACGGGGTATTCGAGGTCACCTAGGGGAAATGATTCCATGTCATTTGTTGTTGAAAGACTCACAAAGGTAGCTCACTTTTTTTCAGTCAAGGAAACCATTGGTGTTGACGAGCTCAGAAGTTTTTATATCCGAGAGACTATACGTCTTCATGGTGTCCCTCATTCTATCGTTTCAGATAGGGACTCTGATTTTTCATCACTTTTCTGGAAGATTTTTCAGAGAGCACAGGGTACACAGGTGCTTTTGAGCACAACTTACCACACTCAGACCGATGGCAAGTCAGAGCGTACGATGCAGGTGCTTGAGGACATGCTGCGTGCATGCATCTTATACATTGGGGGCTCTTGGGAGAAGCATATACCCCTAGTGGAGTTTTTCTATAACAATATTTTTTAGGAAACTATCGAGATGGAACCATATGAGGATTTATATGGTAGTCCATGCCGATCACCCTTGTACTAGTTAGAGGCAGGTGAGGCAGCATTACTGGGACCATGTCTTGTGCAGGAGACTTCTGAGCAGGTCCAGTTGATTCAGAAGCGGATGGCTACTGCGCAGTCTCATCATAAGTCTTATGCTGATCACCGCATAAGACCTTTGGAGTTCGTGGTTGGGGATTGGGTTTTCTTGCGTGTTTCTCTGAGGCTGGGACACAAACAGATTGAGAGAGGGGGTAAAATTTCACCGAGGTATGTGGGGCCATTTGAGATCCTAGAGAGAGTAGGGTTGGTTGCCTATCGGTTGCAGTTACCGTAGAGGTACTGAGCCATACACGACGTCTTCCATGTATATTAGTTACAACGCTATCATTCAGACCCATCTCACATTTTTCAGCCCAAGGAGGTTGAGATTGAGTTAGATGCATCCTTTGAGGAGCATCTGATTCGTATCGTTGATAAGAGCATGAAGGATCTCCGAGGCTAGTCTGTTCCTCTTGTATGGGTGTTATGGCAGCATGGCCGAGTGCAGGATGAATCCTTGGAGTGGGAGACCGATATTTGTGCTCAGTGGCTTGTGTTATTCTATTCTTTATCTTCTCCACCCTTGGAAGGGAAATTCCAGAGAAATTGCTTTAAGGGGGAAGTTTATAAGAACCTGGTTTATAGTTTTGTGGTACAGGTTCCTTCTTTTCTCTCTTCCTTGAGTATTTTTAATAAAATAAGGAAAATTGGGAGAATTCCTATATATTGGTAATACATGCCGTGTACTTTTCCACATGTCATGTACTTTTGGCAGTGTGGGAAGGGTACACATGGTGTGTAGCCATGTCAGCAACGAAGGGTGTAAAGACTGAATACACACCGTGTAGTGGTTAATTTCACGCTGTGTAGTCAGTCAACAAGAGGATAGTAAGGAGGTGGCCAGATATGGGACAGAACACGCCATGTACTCAAGGAGACATGCCATGTAGTCATGTCGGCAGACGAACAGTGCCACGCTGGCGGGAAGCCGGCAGAGGAATATTATAAAATTGGGAAGTACATGCCAGGTACTTGGAAATACACATTGTGTACTTTTTTCTATTAAAATGGGAAGTAGCATCCCTTGTTCACATGGAATTCTTATAACGGGAAGAGAGCTCGGGAGAGGAAGGCTGGAGCTTCGAGGTTACTCCAAGTGCACATTGGGAATCTGATTCTACTTCCGTCGATCTCATTGGAACCGCACGAGTTAGAGATTACTCCTCCGGGTGTGTCTCATTCCAATTATTCCTCTAATGGATGTCATTTATGTTTAAACATAGTTTATTCTAAGCCATATCTACATCTTTCTTGGGTGTTTCTAGAATCTGTGTTCACTTACAATGTTCGTTGGCATTTAAGGTAGGTGGTTTTTTGTTTATTTCCAACTATCATGCGTTTTGTGTGTTTTTGAGCATCGAACCCATATTTTGGGTTTCTTTGGGTGAGGTCGTGACTATTTTAAATACCTATAATTGTATAGGTAATTATATATGATATAAAAATGTTTTTTGGGATCGTTTCTTGGATCTAGGACCACCCCGGGGGTGTGTTCCTTTGTTTATCCATTTTTACAGGATACCCGATGGTATGACATGTTTAAATTATGCATTACTTTTTCCTTGAGAGGATATGTATGTAAATTGAATGTTTATTTACATATTGGGCATAGCCCGGTTACTTGTACCTGAGGGTAGCGTTTTACTTAGCCCGCGGGCATTGTTTTGCTTAGCCCGAGGGAAGATGTTATCTTAGCCTGAGGGAAACTTCTTCTGTGCCTGTGGGCAATAGACTCTGTGCCTGAAGGGCGACAATACCTATGTCTGAGGGTAAAATCTGTTATGAATTTGGGAAATTACCTGCGAGTTATGTTTCCGATTACCTGAGGGTAATGGTTTCTGTGTCTAAAGACACAAACCATTTACTTAGAAATTCCATGTGGTGTTTTCTTATTTAAAATGGAATAAATAAATAATTAAATGGAAATATAACTATTAAGTTAGTTACTCTTGAGTAAATCTTAGTATATTGTATTCACAATTGCACACTGTTGTTGAATTTTTACACCCAGTTGGACACATGCCTTTGGTGGGTGCCTACTGAGATATATTTCTCACACCCTGTTTGTGTCATGATTTTCAGCCAAAAATGATTACTTTTTTGTAGGTGTAGATAAGGGAAAGGGTCCCTATATAGGTACTTGATTGCTTCTAGGGTGTATGAGAGCATGGTACTGAGCATTGGATCGTGTTGTCGTTGGCTGTTCTATTTTTATTTCCTGTAATTATACTTCAGTTGTATTGTATTTTATTATTGTGTTACATGTTCTGGCTATCTTCATATAATTGAGGAATGTTGCATAATTTTATGTACTGGTTGGTTATATCTACTACAGTTTTTAATATCAGTTGTTTATGGTTTACATATTCTGCTGTTTATGTATGTTTATCTTATATTCCGTTGTGTCACACTTTGACAAATTAGGGCATAGTTTCCCCATTATCAGACATGGGCCCTCACTACTAGTCGGCAGCCACTGGTGCTTGGGGAAATTATCTTGAGGTCACATGGAGAACTAGGTTTGGGGAACCCGTGGAGTGGTACCCTGAACCAGGACGTTACATATATTCAAATTTTTCATTCATCCCCTAATTTCCATTTCCAGAGTTTTCAACAACTCTCTTCTTCTATGGCCTAACATTAATGTCGTAAGTATTATAGAATTATTTTCCTGTCTTGATAGAACATGAGACAATATCATCGTATGACGAGAAGGATTGTGAGACTAATGCTTGATGGATAAATGGTTCTAACACATGAAATAAATTATCAATCATACTTCTTGGGATAGGTATATAATCTGCAGCATGTCTCTCTATCCTTGTAAAGTTAGCTTCATAATTTGTGACATTCTCATCCTCCTTTTTCATCAAACTCCAAAATTATTTTCCATATCTGCTCTATCATCATGTGGAAAGTATTTTTCTAAGAAAATATATTTATACTTCCTCCATTCCATATTTGATACTTCATCATATTCCTTTTTATTTTGATTCAATGACCACCACTGATCAGCACCTCTAGTGAGGCGGTAAACTACCATGACAACTTTTTCCCTTTCGCTACTCCTCAAGACATGGAATATTTTCACTAAGGAAATTATCAATTTCTCAGATACTAGTGGATGTGTACCCCCATTTAATGTTGGTGGTTTTAGTTGGATGAAGAGATCTAACATTGATCATCCATGTTGTGGATCAGGGTTGTCCATATGATTAATGTTATTATTCATATCATGAGTGAGTTTTCCCAGTATGGTGATAAGCAGATCATCACTAGTTGCTTCACCAGCTCCACTATAATTATCTTGGGTAGGATATAAATCCCTACATGGATTATGTGAATTGATACATTTTCCATTCCTTCCACTAGGAACCATTTCTAAACATTGGAATTAATTAGATTAGTTTTGGAATCTAAATACATAATTACAAACTATAAAACACAAAACATAAACTGAACAGTTTATAGATATAATCCATAATCATAAAAATAATTTCTTTGAGAAAGTATATACTCATAAACCCTTCATAATGGTTTCTAAATAAAATGTTAATTTTCCAAAAGAATCCCCCAGGAGTGTCATAACCAAGACTGCATCATTGCCCATTGTCATGAAGTAGTTTTCATTCAAATCTAGGTCAAAAAAGTGATTTCGGGTTTTAGACCTAGGTGCAACTGTGCAAAGAGCCACGTCTACCTGCTCGTATCTAAACTGGGATGTATTTCTTGGAAAACTCAAAAAATCCCTACAATACCAAAATTCTAGGAAGTTCATCTAAACTAATCCTCAATGTCTATCTTAGTGTTATGTGATCTAATTAGACTTTATCTAAATCATGTTTCAAAGGATTGTACTAAAATTTCTCTGATACCAACTATAACTCCCCAACCCTAGAAGCCCAAAGTTAGTGCATTATTTTGTATCATTGGCATGATCACAAAAGATCAAGTCTCTAATGACCGATTTGTTTAGTAGGTTTGGAAGTACTCGATACATTCGTAAGGTTTTATTACATCATAAAATGGAAATCTACCAAAACATTGTTTTCATAGACAACATTGAGATCCCATAGACTATCCCACTAGGTCAGTCATAATATACTTATTCACATTCTGGGAAAAATAAAACATAGAAAGGGGTGATCTCAGTTGCTCTGTACGGAAAAAAAGATAGCGAAAACATTCATAAATCAGAATAACCATTTAAAGCAATTGATAAGACTAAAACAAAATCAATTAAAACATGATCTTAATCATAATATGTCAATGTTGTAATAAAATAATTTCATTTACTTATTCACATGGATATTCTAAGAGTCGAATAATAACATGCAATATCAATAGCCACTTTCATAGTGATAGAATGCATAATTCCAGAATTCTTAACCATATAGTCAGGCCTTGTTCTAAGACTAAAAATATGATTTTTTCAATTCCTTATTCCAAGGCTCTAGTTTGTCTCATGAGACCTACTGACTAAATGAGGAGCTCTAGCGGGCTCCACCCGTCACATACTAAGACCAATCCATTCCACATATGAATAAGGATCAAACATAACATAAAAATTTTGTATTAAAACTAGAATATGAATTGTCAATACATTATCCATAAACCATGAATTTTGAAAAAATAACACATCTACAGTTAAACATATTACAAAACATTCAATACAATATGGATGTTTTTTATCATAAAAAATCAACATCAATTAAGATTAAAATACATCAAAGGATGTTGAAATAGATGAAATCCAAACATTTTTTAGAGAAATATATCTTTCTATTTTAAAATCATTTCAGAATACATTTATTTTTGAAATATTATTATAATATTTATGGGAAGCATCAAAGATGTTATAATGTCAGAAAATAGCTGCACCTACTGTATATGATAAAAAATACATTCTTACCTTAATTTTGTCGAAAAAGATATAAAGGACCTTGTTTGGAAAAAGATGGAATGATTCCTTTATAAACATCATATAAAAGAAAAAAATGATATAAATGACATTAACCCATAATCAATAAAATTGTAAGAATGTTTCAAAATACATTTTTAACAATCCTAGATGTGGATGACAAAGAGGCCCATGTAGATAATTACATTTAAACATTCCCGGATAAAGAAGAGATTGTAATATTAACCCATACCTTGTACATTTCCTTGGTTGAGGATAGGCTAACCTCATGTATAATTGTGAAATAATAATTATTAAATTATAAAATAATCATATACATTGATATGATATAATATATGATCTTTTAACATTACATTGTTAATAATATCATAATATTATCATCGTATGGGGTGATAACTAATTCGATTTCCTTTGTATGATTTTTTACATATGTAATGTTTTTTATGGATAGGATGTATCGTATTCGTATTCATAATGATATTATGTCTTTTAAAATTATTTTTAATCATCAAATGAATATTAGACTTTAATGGATATGATGGGGAATGAATCATATCTTGTTCATGGAGACGGTAATCTGTACTTACCCATGAGTGACAATATCGTACATTGGATATTATAATAATATATAATTGGATGTTATATCATATATACTGAATCATTTTCATGGTATATTTATTATTTACATAAATTACACATCATTACTATTCCCATTAAAATAATAATGTATTAAATAACAATTACACCACGATGTGGAGACGGTAAGTCGTACGTACGCACGTATGCAGACATCCCATTCAAAGGATGGATAGAATTATTAATATGGATGTAACAAATTTATAATAACATAACTGTATATAGAAGATACTGAAGTTATAATTTTATAATTAATATAAAAAATAAATAGATTTGGAAGAAGATAGTAACTTGGAAGAGGTGATGAAATGATTACGTTTTCTTCGAGTTATTCCTTTTGATTTTATCAAAAGAGCTCCATAAGATGGATTTATGACTAAAGGAAGGCCTCTAGAATTATGGTAGGACATTAGAGAGGGTATTTTGGCAGGGTTTTTTCGAGCCAAATGGCTATGAATGTGTGACTTAGAGAGAAGGGTGAGTGACCTGTTATAAGAGGGGTGAGGAGAACCTTATGAAAAGTTAGAAATATTATTTTATAGGAAAATAATTTTTGGTTTCAAATGGTTCAAAAATGAATTATTTAAATTATAAGGTGGTTATGGGTCGAAAACATCTCAACAAATAGGTTTTAGATAGGTTTGTGTCACTATATTAACTTTTTCATTTAGATTTAACTGTTAGATAATTGGTTTGACATTTACCATGCCTCTTTTTAATTAATAATATATGGATAATAAACCTACTATATACTTACAAGAGAACCCCATGTGGTTAATTAATGATACATATATCATTATATATGTTTTTTCCAAAACATAGATTTTTAAGAATAGAATATCAATTAATAATATAATATTTGTTTTAAAAACTCATTTATGTCAATTTTGACAATATTTGGTATTTTGTTTTTACTAAACTCATAACAACATTAATACAGTGAAAAAAATTATTCTAAAAACTCATAAAATGTCATATTAACTTAGAAAATTAGTTTAATTCATAGAAAGTCTAAAATAAGATTTTTTTGGTTATTTATAATATCAATTATTTTAATATTTCATTAATAAGGTAATTAATGCATCATCATTGTGTCATAAATAAAGAAATACAATAATGTCTCAAAAATATAAATAAAATAAAAATATATAGAAAATATTTTTATATTTATAATTAATATTTATAGTCAGATTTATCTTATGTGTAACCCTGTATTAAATATGTTTTATCCATTAAACATTGAATTATACACTATTAACTCTTCTTTGAATTAAATAATGATAAATATCCTAATCCAATCCAGGTGGACCTAAAGGATACTATTTTATTCATAAGTTTTTTTGTCTAATTATACTTAAATAATAGAATTATGGCATGGGATAGGGTAATAATAATATCATTTTAAACCGTAATTACCCTATTAACTTTTAAACATTGCAAATAAAATTAAAAAGTTACTATTCGCCAAAAATTATTTTAATCTTATTGAAGCACATTATAAATAATTATATCAACTGTCTCTCATGGATTTTTGAAATTTAACTCGCAGAAGTGGTAAAATTATGATTTATGTAAATTTGCAAATGCTCCAATGAGGTTGGTAAAAGACGATAAAAAGTACAATAAAATTTGTATATATGAAAAATTATTATAAACGGACTCTAATGAATTATATTGAACATATATAGGTATAATATATATATTTTTACATAAAATAAATTTAAATAAAGTTAATTACTATTTAAAAAAATTGGTTTTAAACTATAACTCAGTGTTTTTCACTATTTCTCAAAAAATTGAAAGTTTTGAGAAAAATACCAAAAATTCACCATAAGCTAATTTTGATATTCTGGATCCAAAAATTAAGTCCAATTTGAAAGATAAAATTTACTAAATTTTAAGAAGTGATTATTAATATTCATAACGGCTTGTTTGAATGGTTGTGGTGTGTAAGAACTCAATGTTGTGTAAAACACACAAAATTGTATTATTCAAAGAGAAGAGTACCATGGAAGCATGGGGTGTTACAAATATGGAATCTATGATAATGAATTTCTTAGTTCATGATGAAATAAAATCCATTTTTTGATGAACATAAAAACATTGGATTGAGAGAGATCGTTTTCTTATAATGGATGAAATCCTTGGGTTTTCAGGTGAGTCTCACTATTTTCTTGTGAATATTGGAATCCTTATTCTTTGGGCCTATATTTATATACAATATTATATAGTTTTTTTTCTTCATTAATATTAAATGGATGTGATACTTTTTAGGTTATTAAATATTCACATGGTAAAGTTATTGGCTCCTGATATGTTGGTATCATAGCCTAGAGTTTGTGGCATCAAATTACTCATGTAATGGTGAGATATATAATAACATGCATGATGTTGTTCAGGATGGAAGAAATATGATGGAATTGAAGGAACCATGTATTTTTCATTGTTTCATAGGATGTTGGGATGTGAAATTGTGGATTGATATGATTTTATGATAATTTTCATGGTTTCTTGTTTTTAGGCATTCATTTCCCTACTTCTTAAGGCTACTAGATGCCATTGGTTTTGCATTTATTTTACTATATATGAGGTTATTTTAGTTGAGTAACTAGAATTTTGGAATGATATTAATGCCTAATAAATTTCCTAACCCATGGGGATTGTGTTTCTAGAATGAAAATTATTTGATTTTGAGAAATGATGGAATCAGTAACATTATTCTGGGGGGAATGGAATTCACCTTTAATGGATAATGAAATTTAAATCAAGTAATATAAATTAATGGATATTTAATTTTGTAACGTAAATTATATATATTACAATATAAATGTGTTAATAAAATAAATCACTCAATATTATTGTTTTATTTGAGGATATCTAGTACTTATTAGTAGAAATTGAGTGTCTGAGTGATGATTGTTTTAGTTGAACCTAGACCTGGAATTCATAGTGTATTATTTCCAAATATATCTGTGAAGAGGTATTTGATTTCTTTTAGTGATTTCCCACAAAATTATCTCTTGATATAGTATCCAAATCTCTAGCATATGGAAATTGTGTGTGACTGTGATGGATTAAAGTGAATACATAGTGTACGGTCTATGATGGATTAAGGTACAATACCAGATGTTTGATAGGAACAAAACAATTATTACTACCTATCGGATACTACTCAATTACAAAAAAGACGTAAATATGATAATGAGGTAATATTATTCAGGAGGATCATGTTGGGATATATATCCTATGAGTCATTAAGATATATATTTTGGTGAGTGATGTATCATGTTGTGTAATGACGAGGTAGAGTGGAAATAATGTGGTGTAGTATTAATGGGGATCCATTTTAATTTTATTTCTATAATATATGATATCTTTTATGAAATTAATTATGAGTTAAATCCATGGTAAGGTTGGTAACACAATATACCTACTTAGGGGACGATTTTGTTTCAATGTTGTTCACTTGGATTCAGTTTTCTTTCATTCTGTTTTTTCATGACATTCATTGAAGATGATATTAATGATTATATTGTTAGTATCAAAAAACTTATATATAATTTTTTTGTAATGGTCTTTAGGATAATTTTAGAGATTTGTTTTGATATTACTGTCTTGTGTTATTTATTGTGTTTTTTGTGATTTTTAGTTTGTTTCTATTTTAAATTTTTGTTTTATGTTTTTTTATTTTAGGTATATTAGGTGTTTATGAAATTAAAAATATCTATTTGGGATACATTATTTATATTTTAATGAGAATTTTTTATGGTGTATGTTTATAATATATATGTATATATATATATCATCAACATATTCTTGTAGATGGAAATTCTGTTCATATGTATGTTTATTGCACTCATGGTTCTATTCACCCACCCATGGCTTATTAGATGCAATATTTAGGAGTTCTCTATACCCCTTCTCTCATAAGTGGGAAAAGAGGGTTAAAATTGGGGGTAGAGGTCCTAAAATTATTACTCCTTCAATAGTAGTTTTGTATACCTTAACAAATACACTTTCATATGGATCATCTGATCATGCTTATTAATGGAGAAAACCTACTCCATGATATCTAGGATCTTCTACAAAATGTTATACCCCTTATCGACCATGAGTATGTCAATACATCTTATCCCATGATAGTGTTATTAGAACTAACTAGTGGGATATCCAATGTGTTGAGATACATCAATCCACGATCATCAATATATAATAAATAAATAGTATAAAATTTTAATATATATCCCTAACCTCAATGCTCAATCCCTCAAAGGGGTAATTCATGTCAAATATAATCTAATAGAATATCCAGTTGTTAATATTTATATATAAATAACACACTTATATTTGTCATGGATGAAGTTATTTGAAATTATCCTGAGATCATAAGAATAAATTACATTATATAGTCTCTAAATTCATAACTATTTATATAATATATAAGAAATAATAAACTAAGGAATATTTTTTTCAAAAACATCCATATCCTACCTTTATAAATACAACCCCTCAACACCCCTTCCACATTAACATTAAATGCATTATATCTATCCTGTTTTTATATAAATAGTTTACCAATCCTCTCTAACATTCCCTCACATTTTAGGTCTCACAAAAATTTATAACCAATGTTAATTGTGATGTTTTTTTGAGGAAAAATTCAAATAGTTAATATTAATAATCCAACTATTTTAAATTCATTTATTATAAAATTCATATTTAAATCTTATATATGATATGAAATAATGAATTTAGTATATTAAATTTTTTAATGATATCGTGTTGAAGGAATATAAATTATCCAATCTTTTCTCATCTCCTTCTATAAAAACATCATTGATCTAATTGGGGTTAGTTCACCAACTCTATTAACAATGTACTTTGTTTTTCACGACTGTCAACATGGATTGTATTAATACATTTATTCTAGGGAAAATTTATCCAAATTTGTGTATTGTATAATTTTAGAGATTTTAATGATTAAATTTACACATAGAAAAATAAATGAATGTATGTTCAAAGTTATTAAATAAATCCTAAGTGAATTAACCATATAAAAAATTTCTATTGTGTAGACCATTTGTATATTACTAATATTTTCCATTTTAACAACATCAAAACTCTATTAATTAAATGAAACAAATTTCATCACTAATCTGACATTATAGAACTATACCATATGTAATTTCATAATTATTGAAAAATTTATCTAACCAAAGAACCATCATAAGAATAACCATGGGATAGTGATTATGGACATTGTATATCAATAAAATTACACCAAATTAACATAAAAGAATATTTAAAAATTAAATTTATTTGAATTAGTTTCTTAATTATTATTTTATAAAATATATTTTCATTTTTTGTTATAATAATTGGTAGTTTTATATGAATATAATCCTACGGTAAGGGAACACTCTAAACAACCCATCTTTCTTAAGAGTATTCCATTATTTTATTTACCCAACATTTTTTATATAATTAATAATATGGATTGTTCCAAACTTATATCTACATATTTATATTAAATATATATATTTCTTATTATAAGTTTTCTTAATGGGCCCATACATTCCTTGAATTCAATTCTTAATACCTTATTTTCAATCAATCCCTTTCAATGGAGACTTTTTTAACCATTAATACTTTCATAGAACACTCATATAATGAATTTTAAAAATTAATTGATTCATAAAATAAGAACTATTGAGCATTTATCAATTTAATACATCTAATTTTAATTTTTATTCCATATCATATCGTTGATTAAATTTATTTTTACTTATTTGTTATAACATTTTACGAAATATTCATTTCTATAACCAATTATCTAAAATTTCACAGGTGTTTTTCATATGAACTCCATACATTAAATCAATACATATTTATAGAAATATAAATCATTAAAGTATTTATTTCATTATTCTATTTATAATCATATGAATTTTTTTTTATTTTAGGGAAGAGGATGTAACTGATAACTTTCAATGTGTATTTCTTATTATTTTGCCATATTTTTTATTACATTATGTGGAAAAAAATTAATTTACAAGTTATGATATGTCTATCCAAATAATACTCAAAATAATATTATAATTTTTATATTTAGGGATATTATTTGAACGGTATGAGTGGATTAACTGAATCAATTACGAGACTTAGTCTAGTATGTAATGGAATCTTGACTATGAACCATATCATGTTCTAGCATCCTCTTTTATGTCGGTGCCCCATTAATATGGGGAAATGATCACTGCAATCCATTTTATTTAATTAATTTATCTATTTTATTATTCAATAGCCTTTTATTTTTTGTTATAATGTTATTCCATATTGATCACATTCTTGCTTCATTATCATTCTTATTTATTTATTGGGCTTAAATCTCAACCATTTTCATTATGCATTACCCTAGTTATCCTATAATTATTAAAAATAAAAAAGGGATTTAGGATCAAATAATGAAAATTGAAATTAATATAAAATGTTTATATTCAATGTTAGTGTTTTTATAGACCATGTCTTCAATAGAAACTTTGACTATGGATCAATAGATTCTCTTGATTAGATATTTATTTTAAAAATTATGTAATAATATCTATTAGAGGATTGGTTCTTTATAGTAGGTATAAAATATAGTTATACTTTTTAAAAGAGATTATTATAATAATATATTTATAAAAGTCATGGGATAATTCTATTTATAGGAATATATTTTAAAATTTTGGCAACATAGAGATAAAAAAATTCAATGAATAAAATCCTTATTTGGATACTAAAAGTGAATATCGTTATGGAACATATATACTCATGGGTACTATACTTTAAAGGAATCATTTGTTATTAAAATTTTATATACATTGTGCATGAAAAAGTGGACTTGTTGTACAGATAGTATAAAAATACCATCAGATATGATTTATTAAATTCATAAACACTTAATAAAACATTATAAAGAACTCGATATATTTGTAGGTTAGAAAAATACATGGAATTTTACTATATGTAACATATATTGAAATATATAGACTCATAATATATTAATTAAATTTTAGTTATACGTTATTAATTTTATTTTCACACTTTTTTATTTACATTCCTATTAGTTAAAGTATTATTGTCCATAATATTAATTTATTTTATTTAATATAAATAAATAGGGGGATTTAAAAAACATGGAAGGAAATGTGATGACTTATCTATTGAAATTACGAACCACATGAGAGCAATAGATGAGAAAATTTTGGATTTTTTTTCTTAATTGAATAATGTAGTTAAAAATATCATGATTCATTTAGAAAACACACCTTGTCATATAAGTGATACAATTTCATTTAAGTAATTTTTCAAATAAATGCCAATTATATTTAGTGTATCATTTGATCCCCTCGTCAGGGATAAAAGATTATCCCCATTGAGAAAATACTATTTTCCTTAAAATTATATGAATAATAGTTGTTCGAAAAGGCTAATTATCTCCATGATCGATGGGCCAATCAATGGTGGAAAATATTCCTGAATAAGAATACCAATGCGAAAATAAAATCTATAGACTGAGAAATTATCTGGAAATTATTTTTTATGAATATATATTTTTCCCAAACTCGATGTCCTAAAAAATAGAGTAAAATCATTATACCAAATAAAAAGGGGAAGAATCAATTGAGGGTCCTGAGAGAAATAACAAGTTGATTGAAAGATATGCCCTAGAATTTATCATTGACATAATAAAGTATGTTGTGATGATTATTTAGTGTATTAAATATTATTCTATGAAAAACATTAAAAAATTTATAAATGGATAGATATAATTTGATTTTATATTAAATCGTTATGGTTATGATAATAATTTTTGATTCATAGTGGTCTAATTTTTATGGTGATAAAAAGAAATAAATTTATTTTTATTCTGAAATATTAATATATAAATTATATAGATAAATGAAATACCAATATAACATGTTTCAAATGTTTTGTAATAATCATTTAATAAACTACCTACATGGTATATTGAGATTATTCATCTATAGAAATGATGTCAGTCAATATAGTCAATGATAAAGGGGGAAGATTAAAACACAAATATGAAATAAAGAAATAAGGATCCTATCAATCCTCATCCTATCTCCAAGGATTCAACTATAATGATCGTGGAAATTATTCAATAGAATTACCTATGAATACTATTAGCAAGGATATCCAATGGAAAAAACCACAATTACAATGATCGAAATGTAAGGACTATGAGACCATTACTGATACGGCGATATATGATAATGAATTAGTAATATATATTTTTGTAATTCATTAAATAAATTTGAACATATAATTATATTATTTTTATATAAAATATTTCATAGTAATAATTCTTATTAGTATTATTTATATAGAAACTCAAATCATATATGTTGGGATGTCCACAGAAATGAAAAATATAAAAATTATTGCATCTAATTTTTATAGTTTATCCCATGTCAATATTTTTGGATGGAACCTCCCTGTAAATATGTTGGTGATTCCTTTTTTAGAATTGTGTACAGTACAAGTAATGTATTACTTGTATTATATAAATCCAACATCTAGTTTATTGATAGGAAAAAAAATTTCCATAACATGAATCGTATATAAATAATATAATATTGTCCTCTAAAATCAACTAATCATAAAAGGATATTATTAACTTAAGAAAAATATTATATACATCAAATGATTAAGATATGAGTGAGAATAATTTCGGAAAACATTTACTTTGTGAGGGATTATACAAATTTATTCCATAAAGAGTTTCTTTGTGTTAATACATATGGAGATGATGACTTACCAATTGATTATATACCAGTACCTATACCCATTTCTGAAAATTCCTACATAATTTATACCATTGAAATATAATAAATGAAGATGTTGTTACTAGAGAATATGAAAATAGGTTTTATATGGATGATTATATCGTCATAGGGTGTTCCAGTTCTCTTCCTTAGGATGAAGAAAGAAAAAATAAATCGATAAATTGATTAAAAGGAACTCAATGAAATATAGATAATGAGAAAGAATCTCCCACAATACATTGGTGGATTTATAAATCATCTACATGAGTCTGGGTACTTTTTTAAGGTGGTCCCATGATTAGGATATTTACAATTAATGGTGAAGTAGAAATATATGTTTATAACTCCTTTTTTTATAATGTATGCATAGTATGATTCCATGTTGATTCCCTTTAGAATAAGTACTTCTCGAAAATTATTCATGGGAATAATAAATATAGTATTTTTATAATACCATAATAATTTTTTGTTTATTTTCCTAGATGAAATTTTAATATACATCTAATATAAGGAGTGGAATTGGTAGTTTTTAAAACTATTCTAATGACATTGAGAAAGGAGAATCTTTATGAAATTTTAATTAATATGTGTTTTGGAAGATGTAATTATCACCATTAGGAAATTTTATATCCATAAAATTTTTATAAATAGATTAATTAAAGATACTGATGATTTAAGGGTGGGAGAAACTAATATCATCCATAGAGATATGTATTTTCCAAAGAATAGCTGGTCATAATTGATAAATTGTGGGATAATTGTGATGATTATAATATCCTATAAGTGTGAAATCATAGAATTTACTGATATTTACCTGAACTGAATATTTTGAAGAAATTTTCATTTAACATAAAATTTTGTTTATCAAAACACATTTATTTATGTTAACCTCATCTTTGATTTTTTTTGTTGACAAGAATTATGCTTCAATTATGTTTTTGGGTTCTACGGATTCCAAATGAAAATGTTCAAGCTTATTCTATAATGGAATTAAATACAGATGAGAAGAACTACGAAAGAAATGATCAAGAGTTGGGGATGTATTTATTATGTTTTATATTTGTAAGAGTTATATATATTCGGATATGTGTAAAATAAATATGGATTATAAGAGAATAAAACATATATTCAGAAAAAAGGAACATAATATTTTCTATTAATTATTTGTTGAGATAATAAAAGAATATTAAGACTACATCCATGATCATCTTGAGATGGTTAATAACATTGATCATGATCTGTATAGAAAGGATGATTCGTACTTGTCTATTATGATAATCGAGTTGGGTCAAAACATTATAGACTTTAAATATAGTGTCATGGAAATAAAAAAGTAAGGAAAACATCCTTCTGTGATCAACTGATTTCTCAACATTCATTTATATAGAAGATAAAGGATTCTCAAAGGGGTTCTTTTGGAAATACAGAATAAGGTGGAAAATATAAAAAGAGGAAAATCCTAATTATTCAAAATTTATGAAGATGAGGATGTACGATTTGGGTATCATATATGTGGAAAATCAAATCGTAATATAAAAAAGACAAATTATATAATACATTTAGCTTCATAATATACATCCACCCAAATACCATTAGGGTTTATTCGGATAATAAAAAGTACTATATAGGGGACAATATGTTCAAATTATTCATGGAATATAAATTAATATTCTTATTATTTATGCATGTGAAAGATGGTCTATAAAATCTTTATAGGATGATGAAATCATTAACCATACCTTCACTAAAATGTGAGAACATTACTATGGATTTTACTCCTAAGACATTAAAAGAAAACAAAATTGAATTATACTTTATGGTTTTGGGTAGATATCCTTTAAAACTTTTAACATCTAATTTCATTTTTTGGATGATATTTCACTCCATTAACAATTAAGGATACGCCTTATAGAATTGTTGAAGCATCATAGTACATGACCATCAAACGTATCTGGTTGAGATCAATGGTTTAAATTCAAGTTCTTGAAAATCCTAAAATATTATCTAAACAAACTTTTCAACATTAATTCACCATATCACCCTTATAATAAGAGATAATTTAGTAAAATAACCCAGAAACATGAGTATATATAGATAATTGTCTCTACAGACTGTAAATGCGGATGAGAATAGTAACATCACCATGTCATATTCTTTTAATATAATTGCCTCCAATCAATAATTATATTTTATTAATATGAATTAATATAGTGAATGAAATTATGTACTACAAAATGCTATGATGAGGTCGGATAATAATATCTTTTTTGACCTAAACCCGATGATGAAATGATTAAGAAGGTCATGGTAATTCATCCTCACACCAAGATATCATAGAACTAGAAAAAATGTGTTGATCACTATTAGAGAGATCATGTGTTTGTAGATATAGGTATACTATTCCTTAATAAATCACTCAATAAGAATTTGATAATGTTTTGGGAAAAGAGAAATCAATTTCATATATATGTTGGACCCTTGAAGGTTATTGATGGGATCAGATGTGTGAATTATCTACTAGAACACCCAAAATTATTTTTTAGGTGCATGAAGTGTTTCATCTATAACCCATGATGATGTACAAACTACACCACTCACAATTACCAAATTCTAGAGGTCGTATATTCAAATCATGACCTCTCTTGGGATTAGAACATGTGGTGATCATAGATCATATACACTATAGAATATAAAAAATGACTATTAAATTAGTCAATTTACTATGGAAGGACCATATTAATGTGGGGGGAAAATAATACTATTATAAAATAATGACATAGAAGTACCCATTTATTTTTTCATCTTTGTTTTTGAAATGAAAATTTGAGGGTGAACTTTACTAAGTGGGGATTAATTTAATGACATATATTTTTATGAATGTTATTTCTCATCAAGAATTTATCCATGTTTCACATTTATTTATATTTTAAAATATAAAATGATTAACCAAGAAAATAAAAATTACTAAATAGTTTTCATATTTGTTAAATAATTATATTTGTTGAATAAATATGTCCATATGATTTGAAAGTGGTAATAGGTGAAAAATAGAAAATATCATAACTATAATATGAAAATTTTATATATATTATTTACATAGAATGATCAAAGTCATGTACAAAAGTAATGAAATGAATCATGATATTATAAATTAAATATTCATTTTCAAAATTAAAATATATTACATGTATATAAAACCAAGGTGAATTATGAATGTATAAAATATATGGTCTTTATATTAGGTTGTAAACGCTTATTACAGTAAATAATCTAACTATTGGTATAGTAATCTGACTATTTCAATATTAATCTGACCATCATGAATAGTTACATGACCATTATAATTGTAGCCTCACCTATAGGATAGTAAAAAATATTTAATTATCTTATAAAACAGACTAAAACATATTTATATCAAAATGTGGATATATAAATGTTTTATGAATGATAAAATATATGTTTTATTTTTTTTCAAAATATGAATTACTAATATTTTTATGATAAATATATTTTTTTAATGAATTATAGTTTCCAAAAAATTCTATTGTAAAATAACATTATGTTCCAATATATTGATAATATAATTTTATTATACCATAAGTATTTTTTCAAAGGGATACAAACATCATCATAATAACAATTGTTTTATCATTTTTATTTAATTTTTATTTTATATAATTTTTTAAAATTTTGGATTTTTATTAAATAAAATTGTTTTTATTTTTTATATCTACAATAATAATATTTTTACAGTGAATTCATGATATTTTTAAAAAATAGGTGAATTTTTTTTATAGTGAAATATTAAAATATAAATTATTAAATATTATAAGTTCAATAAATTTTGAACAAAATAAAAGATTACGAAATAATACATTATCTCTAAATGAAATTCATTAAATTATTTATATAGTCACACGACTCTTCCATAATTATAAAATTTTTAAATAAATATTAATTATATAATTTTTATCATCAAAACACCCCACTCCCCTTATAAGTACCACCCTTCCACACCCCTTGTTCTCACATATTATAGTCCGTCTATACTTCCAATGATTGAAAAAATTATCGTCCAAAATATCCCCCCCATGTTTTTAGAGTTTGGGTCTCCCCCAAAATAAATTACAAGGTGTCCTAATGTGTATTTCATGATATTTTATTCCAAGAGGTTATATTCTCAAAAAATATCTCTTTAAAATTACTTTTTTATAACAATTTTATACCTCCTCCATCCACCAAGAAATAATTTATTTAGAATTAAAAATATAATATAATTTTATTTTTGTAATATAATATGCATTATCTATCTCCTCTTCACTTCATTCTAAAATGATAATGTTCTCAACATTATGACCAGTTCCCCAGCACCATGAAAAACATACCTCATTATTAACCATCGCATTGAAGACAGTGTTTAATATATTTGTTATAGTAGAAATATATATACATAAATATATTAAACATTTGTTAATATTATTTATTGGAAAAAAGATGTATTGCGGAATTAAACAATTCTTTTTCTTCATGGTGAGAAAAACAACCTAATTGAATTAATCATAAAACATTAATATTTATACTCAAAAAACATGTATAATTTAATAATATATTACATTAAAAACAATTTCATAATATATGAACGACATTAATAAAATTTAATATAACTTATGGAGTTATGGATCAATATCACAACTATTCTCAGAGTTACATAGAAATTTATGAAACCCAGGAATTATGAAATGAATAATAATTGGAGAGTGACTATGAAAAATATATCTCAAATAAATGAATATAAAACAATATAAATCCTTAATAACAGTTCATATATACATTACTAGGGTTCAAAATTATGTTTTTAATAAATATAGTTTTATTATTTAGGATGTTTAGTGGTAGTGGATAATAAATCCAAATAAGAGGTACGAGAAATCTTTGAACCACACTCTATTCTTTGGGTAAAGAAACATTTCTCTATACCTCATTTTATTTCTCCATAGAAAATTATTTATTTTTTCTAATTTAAATATATATATATATATATATATAAACCATATTCTACTATACTATTCCCACATTCATTAATGAGAATATACATTTCATGAAATCATTTTCCAATATCCTCGTTAAAAGTAATTCCATTTAATGGTAACTTTTCTATTCTATAATACTTTAATATAAATCATTTTTAATTTATTTAAAACATTAATTATTTTCTATATTTATAAAAAAAATTGATTAAGAATCATGGTTTTTTTTCATACATCAATTAAAATTAAAAAAAATTCCATTATTAAATTTTTTACCAAAACCACAAACCACTGTTTTAATAGATCATTTCTATATATTATTATAAACTCGCACTCACGATTATTTTTAATATAACTCGATATTAGAAACCTATTTTTATTGATCCAAATATGAAATTTCAAAATCATTAATGCCTTTTACAAAATGACTCCATATGAATTATTGTTTTATTTTTCAATGTGTTATGACTTTGTAATGTTTTACATTACATGGGTATTTCTTATTCTTATTCCGTTATTTTAGTTACATTAATCTCGAATAAAAGTAAATGTACATTTTATGATGGGTTCTCCTTAGTATATCTTCAATATATTGGTTAATTTTTTATTCTCATTATATGTTGTGAAAGGTAATAGGAAGTAAACCTAATCCATTATGGGTCTTTCTATACAATGATATAATTTATCATTAGTTTGACATGACATATGCATATTCCATTTTTTGTGAAACTTCCACATTCTTATGGTTCTATTATAAAATATTTATATATTCATTATTCCATGAACCTAGTTTATTATTCATGAGCCTTGTATTTTATTTCTAAATTTTATTCCATAAGACTCATATTTTCTTCTTCATTGACATGCCTATTACCTTATTCTGATTAATATCTCACCAATGCCTTTATTTAAAATGTTCTTCTATGTATTTAAAATATCAAAATTACATTTATGATAAAATTATAAAATAAAAATATTTTTTAAAAAATATTTTTCTCTTTTTTATGTTTTCAGTAACTAATCTTCCACTAAAACTAGGCCTCTTGGACCAATCTGTTATTGTTATTTCATATTTATGATAATAATCATAAGATAATATGTATAATATAATTGGGTAACTAATGTCCCAATGTTTGGGTATAATTTTTTTGAGCACAATATGGTGGTCTAAGACAGTACTGTCCGTAAAATAACATAAACCATTGATGATTTCAAATTAACTCACAACCCTATAACCCTTGGTTATTTGATGTATTATCATAAAAAATTTCATCCCATGAATTAATATTTACATTTATCCTAACGTAAGATATATAAATTATTATTAGGTCATTTCACCAAAAACTCCTACATCTTGGGTGATTGATCACTTTTTTTCATAATCATTTGTCAACCAGTTTGGTCAAAAAATGATAAGTCATTCAACATTATTTTTCAAAAATGTTATCCAGATATTATTTTCCATTGAAAAAAGAGTAACTATCACCTATTATAGTGAAAAATATAATACTAAATACCAACCTAAATTAAATAATGATAGATAATTAGAATAAACATAAAGACTAATGGTATTTAAAATTGTTTCATTTGTCATAGAAATTGAAAATTATAATTCCTCATGTCATTGAACTATGTAGAAATTTGAATCTCATATAACTCAATAAGGATTCATAACTATAATTTTTATTTTTTGAAACTGTTAAATACATATTTAATTTTAAATATAAGTATTATGAACGGATCATAAATTTTATAATCATGATTAAGGATCCTATTATAATTTCATTTTATTTTATATTCCAAAACTACTACTAAAATTCACAATCATTCATCTATATAAAAAATATTCAATTCTAAAACAACTATTATGATATAAAATTTACCAAAACGAATGACCCATCATGATTTATTTATGATAATGGTTACAAACATACCCTTAAAATTTTCATGAATTGAGCCATAATCATATTCAGTGCACCACAGATTAACATTAAAATAATCATTTCATATGATATTTAATCATAATAAAAAATATAACTATGGGTATTTTTCTATAAAATTATAAAAATAATCTATTACTTTTTCATATATTGACATGGGAAAACATTTCATATATATATCAATTTCCGACCGTAATTGAGACTATTTTATAAAAAAACATTTTTGTGCCACGTGAATCCTCGTGAAGGATGTGGCATGATGTGTATGAACCACACTCCCACAAACACCCTTCTCTCCATGATAGGAAAGGATACATTTTCATGCAGAAAAATGGAAATATTTTTATTAGTACATACATACATATATATATATATATATATATTAAAACCACAATATGATGGTAAACTATATAATACACCCAACCCATTTAAATTCCACTTCTTGTATTTTTCTAAAGAAAGTTAATTATATATATATATATATGAAATATTTAATAATCACAAATCAAATATTATATTGTTACATTAATTAATATAATATTAAAATAAATAATTCAATTTAATAAGGAGGAATTGACAACCCTCTTCCTCTAAATGGTGAATACTAACCACACTATTTAGAAAATTCCATACACTTTATACTATCCTCCATAAGAGAAAAATGACTAATTAATGTACTATTTATAGGTGTATGTTAAGTATGGAGTCATTGTTTCATGGTAAATAATTATATGAGAGTTTAAATATTAAAATAATTTCTAGATGAACTCCAAGTCTCCTCATACATCCTTAACTATTTTAACTCCTTAGATAAGTTTTAATATAAAAATGAATATTATCAAGAATATTAATGACCATGATGTATAAATTGTTGATAGGTTAATCAAAAAACATTTAATATAGATGAAAAAGGAAATAATAATAATAATAATCCCTATTTTAGTAACAATAAGTCCATGATCTATGATCAGAATACGTGAATTAAATCTGTCGAAAGGTTTAACTATCATAGATAATCCTTGAATAAGAGTTATCCAAAACTACCCATAAATTATTCTCTCATGCATCTGCTGGTGATGAATAGTATTAAAAATTATGTAGATAGGTATAGTATCCACTCATTAATTAGTAAGATGTAAATAGTAAAGAATTAGATAAAACATTCTATAAATAAATATTTCAATCAATAGATTTATATTTTATTTGGAACCTGATTACAGTATATTTCATAATGTATTAAAGATCTATATTCTATATAATAGTAAATTGGTAGTTTTATAAGGTCATCATATTTTACTAAGATATTTTATCTTTTCCATCATAGGAAACATGTTGATAAAAAATCATATTTTCTAGTTTAATATTCATTTGGATATCAATAATAATATATAAAAGAACAATACAATTAATAAATGAACCAATGTATATAATGATAATAATATAAGACTGAAATTATCCTCAAAAGATAATTCATTTAAATGAAAAAAAATTATATTAAATTATTAATTATTAATAACAAACTTAACTCATTACTATCAATTTTATCCAAAGTAATGAATTTTTTTAACATAATAAAGATGATTCATAAAGTAATATATGTAATAATATTATGTATTATATTAGAATCTTAAATATCTAATAATTATCCACATTATTTATAATAAATAATACACATTCCCAGAGTTTTCCAAACCCTAATTTATAAAACAAAATCAAATTTCTTTAAATAATAAAATATTTTTTGGGAACTTCATTCTACCCCTATAAATTTATTCAATCATTGAAATGTTCACACATACCAAGATTCATTTCATATAATTAGTAGTATTAGTTTTTTACCAATGTAATCTATATTCTTATTTATAGTAATTATATTGATCATATTAACTTCTTAAAAATTCATATAAATAATTTTTCCAATAATTAAATTTTAATGTCATAATTCATATAAATTTCAAACGCAAGTACATAAATATACTTTTTATTAAAAAATGATGGGTGCAAAAAATAATTTTTTTATGTGATGTTTTCTGGAAATAATTAGCCTTTCAGTAATAATAATTTTTTCAATTATATAGTATTCTCGATTTTATATAATTTCTATTTTACTTACATATATTAAATTATCATTGTTTCCTTTATAAAAAACAACCGATATTAACACGTTTACAATATTTATTTTCAAAAATAATATACCTAGATATTAATTATAAAATAATGTTAGAGTTATGTATTATTATCCAAGACATATGTGACTGATTTTCTCCCCCTTTTATAAAAAATTAAAATAAATTCCATATGGAATGATTCCTTGAATACATTGGGTATTGTGAGAGTAAGGAAATAAAATCATTGTAATTAATAATTTTTTGAATCACTCCATGGTTAATTTGTATATAACAATATCAATAACATTTACTTATATAGGAAAATACTTAGTAATATTAATTATAACATCATAATTAAATTTTATAAAATGATATTTTATTCTTTTCATGACCCCCTCTCCACAAAGTGTAACCCTCTTGTGCCGGAAATGTGAAAATATAGATAATAGCCCTCGAGTACGGCTTCCAGTAGGCCCCGGGATGGCGTCTAGCACTAAGGGTATAATGAACACACAAATGGGAGGAATTGCCCTCTAAGAGGACACATGAAGAAGAAAGAGATAAGATAGACACCTACTAACTCCAACTCAGAACTGAAGTATGAAAGAAAACCTAAGTGCACAGATGTGATGTTATTCAAAAGTACTACAACTGAAAGGGAAAACTGCAATCACTGAAAAGAAAGTAAAGACAGCAGCGACCACAAGCACGAAAAGCCCCCGCAACCACAGGATAGTAGTAACCAGCCTAATCTCCAACCTGCTCCAAGAGACCTAAAAATACTTTATATATATGTAAGGTGAGTGTAACATTATATTCAGCAGGGTCCTCCCCAAAACCTCTCATGAAAAATTAAAGAAATAATGCTAAATCACAATGAACAATAAGTGAAACTAACTCATCACCTAAACAAGTATACTAAGTTCCCAACCTCACCATGGATACTCTCACCATGTAAAGAATACGAGAATATATCATATAGAAAACAATATCAAGGGTACCCCTCTACTACTTCCCCACTGGTTTTCCGCTTTTCCCCAAAGACATACGTCATGTGCATCTCTCTCCAAAGGCTTTCCCGAATACACCTGGGCAAAGCTCCACAATCTCCAACACGTGCACCACAAAGGCTTGCTCACAAACACCTGGGATAAGCACCACACCATCCTCACAACCAAAATTAACCATGTTGCTTCTGGGATCCACCACAACTCACATAACGTGTATCATACGTTAGGTATTATACCTCAAGCCATTACAACCCATACACTGAGTAAGGATACTAAAGCCATCATAGCCTATACATGTTACATTTATAGTAGTCCATAGGATAAAATATTCATAATATATGTCTGTGAATAACCACAGGCCATTATAGCCCTCTACACACATATATGGGTAAAACTAACCATTTTGCCTAATGGAAATAGTATCTACCAAGAGAAGAGAGAGGGGTCAAATGGGGTAGTTAGCCATTCACCCTCCCCTTAGAATGTTGGGGAAAACACACTCCAAGGCTCAGAATCCCCGGGGTGTCAGTTTCCCTTACTGACTGGGTGGAGTAGCATATAAAAACACAAAAAGTATAGAAATATACTATAACTCAACACCACACTATGGGAATAACCTAGTCTTAGACACAACTGCACTAACATCTCTCGGACTCTGGGTTTCCACTTCTAATACTAGGTATCCTACAAGAACACAACCATTTAAAGATCCTTATTTGGTAACTTCATTCCCTTTTTATCGGTTCCACTGTACATTAATAACTTCATCCAACATTAATTAACCAAGAGAAAAATCACATTAAATTACATTAAGATCACATCCAAAATCTAATGTTCCTTCAAAGTTACAACCTCATCATTACGTTTCAACAAAATCCAACCCCAGGGGTTAAAATCATTTATTCAAACATTCTTTACAAAATTACATTTCCCATATTACCAGGCATGCTAGAAAAGCATCATATGCTACTAAACACTAGGGGGATCATCATGGTGAGTAGATGTACTACATGTCAAGCCTGTGCTGCCTATAGCAAGAGCATAGACACCATTCTCCATGGAGAGGAAAAACATGAAAATCACATGGCATAAACTACAAGTCTTCACCCCTTTCGGAAGAAGGGTAAGCAAGACCAGCTTCCTTGAGTTGTGGGGAAAAGAAAAGCAGATAAACAACAAAAGAATCCACAAGAATCCAACAACCACATCAATCACATTCCATCCTCCCTGGTGTCCTCCCCAACACCCACATGCATAAACTGATGCATCTCCCCACTCTAGGCCTCATTCTCTGCCACAACAACAAAGCCTCCATACCTCCAAATATCACAACAGCCCTCCAGGGTCACATCACAACACAAGTAGCAGGAAAAACAACATGACATCAAATTTGGTTCTTGTCCCTTTTACAAGGCATTCATCCTTCAAACAACAAACACCACAGATTTCAGGTTTATCAACCAATAGAATTAAACACATCATCTACCTCAATTAGATTAACACCAAGTTTGATCAACATCCACAACAACAACAACCGGATTCATTTAAATTCCTATTTATCTTCATCCAATTAGTTATCAATTAATTCCTACTTTATGTTATTTATCACCTTCATCAAGATAAACATGTTAACAAGAAAGGCATATATATCAAACTATTTAGTAAATCAAGAGGTAAAACCTTATCACTGTACAAAGCAACAACATGTGATCAAACGAATTCTTATAATCTGGTTCAAGTATTTAATTAGGTCAATTACATTGTGATCCAAAGTCCAAATCATTATAACTCTATGACTACACATAAACAATTAGAGAGGCCATAAATCTCCTACCTCAACGGTTTTCAAGGAAACCTCAACGGTCAAAAAACACTCAAGAAGTCTGGGTCGATTCACCAAGGATCCTCTCTAGATCTCTTCTCCTAACACACCCAAGACCAAATCTCATCATAACCAATACCCAAACACTTAGATCTACCCATAACATGCGTAGATCTAAGATCTCAAGAGAATTGGAAGAGTAGATCTAGGTAGATCTATGAAACTAAAAAAAAGTATCCCATAACTCGTGAAACCGGCTTCGATTCGTGAAGAGAAGCCTCCAGATCGCCTCCAAAATGATCGGAAGAGGTTTTCAAACCTTCAAGGAAGAGTAATCTAGAGTTCTGGATGCTTAGGGGCTTAATGAAGGTGCTTATAGGAAAAATTAGTTAGATCCACAATTTTAGGATCTAACTTTAAGTGCCCGCAAGGTTAGTCCGCACGGTTTAACAAACCGTGTTCTAACAGTGCGTTAGCTTCTAACTCGTCAAACACTCCTCGCACAGTTCGACAAACCGTATGCTAACCATGCATTAGCCACTGCCTCCAAGACCATCCTTGCATGGTTTGGCCGCACGGTTTAGGCAAACCGTTCGCCAAACCTGCGAAAGCTATTACCCTCTAACATTCCTTAATAGTCCACCCAAACGCACCACAAGCCACCATAACCTTCCAAAACACCTATAACACCACATTTTCACAAAGGAATGGACTGGAGAGGTCTGTTCTATTACATAATATACCTCTCAAATCATTCTCATCCTCAAGAATCCAAAACCCACCTAAAGAGAAAACGAAACAGGGTATGAACCACCACCCACCAAGATACCTCTCAAAAGAAGGAATTCCACCAAAGAAACAAAGGGAACCATCTCATAACCATGAATGTTTCATAGCCACACAAGTTACAATGATACATAAAAAGAGTTAAACATTAAATAAATATGGGTACTAGACATGCATTTGTGACTCACGTTCCCAGGTACTCTCCTCTAAGCCATCGTGTCTCCAAAAGACATGAACTTAGGCGATAGAATGCCCACAAAACACCTTCTCCTTACGGTCTTGGATCTCCAGAGGTCGCTCCACAAATGTTTCATCACCAAAAACATTGATCTCTCCCCAATCGATGATGTGGGAGTCGTCATGAAGATAACGATGTAGCTGTGATACATGGAAAACACCATGTATCCGACTCATCATAGTGGGATGTTCTACTTGATACACCACAACTCCAACATGAGATAACACATCGAAAGGCCAAACAAAGTAGGGAGAAATATTACTTCCACGACCAAACCTTTGCTACCCACAACGTGGAGTCACCTTAAAAAACACATGATCCCCAACATTAAACTCCAAGGGTATCCTCCTTTGATCAACATATGATTTCTGATGATCTCACACTGCCTTCATCCTCTCACGAATCACCTGAACCATCTCTAATGTATTCCACACTAGTTCCAGTCCGAGAATTGCTAACTCTCCGACCCCCTGTGCAACACACTGGAGAACGGCATGGCCGGAAATACAGAGATTAAAACGTTTCCATACCGATGGTAGAGTGGAAACTATTATTGTTGGAAAACTCCACCAAGGGTAAGTGCCTCATCCTTGAACCTCCAAAAAAAGAACACAAGAATGAAACATGTCTTCAAGAGTCAGAATGGTTCACTCCGTCTGAACATCCATTTGAGGATGAAAAGTAGTGCTAAGGCATAGTTGAGAACTAAAAGAATGACGGAGACCTCTTCACACCCTAGAGGTAAAATGAGGATCTCGATCAGAAATTATTATCCTAAGGACTCCATGAATTCTCACCACCTCTTGTAGATACTGCCTCGTCAAAACATCATGTGAGCTTGACTCATTGATTGCTATAAAGTGGGATGATTTCGTTAAATGATCCACAACCACCCAAATAGCATCATATCCACCCAGAGCTCGAGGTAAATGAGTAAAAATTTCCATTGATATGTCCTCCCACATCCACTGAGGAATCTCTAATTGCTGGAGAAGACCACTAGGAACATGGTTCTCGCCATTCACATTTTGGTAGTCTAAACATAGAGACACAAACACCACAACAACATGCTTCTTCCCAGGCCACCAAAAATGCCTCCTCAAGGATCAATACATCTTTGTTACACCAGGATTCACCACTAAAGGAGAACCATGGTATTCTCTAAGGAACTTCTCGTGCATTACCAAGGGAACAAAAATCCTTCAATGATACAACATTCTATGTTGTTCATCCTCAGACCAACCATCAGGGGCCTCACCACAAAAAACTCGGTCTCTCCAGACCTCCACCAAAAGTTCCCCTCAACATGGACTCTTCCACCTTATGCAACAGGGATGACCGCAATGTCATCTGAAAAAGACAGCCTCTACCCTCGACTTCACCCATATTAATATGTAATGCTGACAGTTCATCCATTAATCTCCAGGAATCACCATATTCACACACAGCATCACTACGTGACTTTCGTCTTAGCGAATCAGCCATAATATTCCCTTTTCTTGGTGTATAAGATATTTCTATGTTGTATTCTTGTAAGAACACTATCCACCGATGATGTTGTAAGTTCATTTCCTACGGGGAAAAAACATACCACAAACTCTTATGATCAGTGAAAACCACAAAACATTAACCAATGAGGTAATGTCTCCACAAAATCAGAGAAAAAACCACGACTTCCAACTCAAGATCATGGGTGGTATAGTTTTGGTCAAGGGGACGCAACTGCCGAGACCCATAAGAATCAACTGACCTCTGCTCCATGAGAACACAGCCTAACCGCAGATGTGAAGCATCATAGAAAACATCAAACTGAACTCTCTTAGCTGGAAGACAAAGGACTAGAGCACTTACCAACTTCTCTTTAAGATACTCGAAAGATACATGACACTAATCAGTCCATATGAAACCCTGATCATTCGTGGTCAAAGCTGTCAGATGAGTCGCAACCCGTGAGAAAATTTTTATGAACCTCCTGCAGTAGCCTGCGAGACCGAGGAAACGACTCACCTTGGACACTGTCTTGGGGGATACCAATGAAATGAATGCTTCTATCTTTGATGGATCGACAGCTAATCCCTATTGGAACACAACATTCCCCAAGAAACGGACTTCTCGGGCCTAAAACACACACTTAGACAACTTTTTGAATATCTGATGTCGACGAAGAACTCCCAAAACGGCTCATAGATGTGCTACATGCTCCAATTCGGATGTGGAGTACACAAGTATTTCATTGGTAAAAATAACCACGAACTTGTCTAGGAACTCACAGAACATATAATTCATCAACCCAACAAACAAAACTGGATTATTCATCATGCCGAATGACATTACAATGAACTCATAATTCCCATGACGACAAAGGAAAGTAGTCATCAGGATATCCTCATCCTTCACACGAATCTGATGATATCCTGACCGCAATTCGATCTTTAAGAACCCACAAGCTCACTTCAATAGATAAAATAAATCATCAATCCACAGAAGATGATAGGTATTCTATATTGTCACTTTTTTTTAGTGATGATAATCGACACCCAACTGCAAACTGCCATCAGACTTCTTCACGAACAGAACCGGTGCACCCCATAGTGTCACAAATGGCCGAACAAAACTGCACTGAAACAAATCATCAATCTATATAAGTAGCTCTCATAACATTGAAGGGGCTATCATATATGGAGACATAGAGATAGGATACGCTCCTGGATGTAGCTCGATCCCAAACTCGATCTATCGTCAAGGGGGTAATGCTACAACCTCTTTTGGGAAGACATCAGGGTACTCCCCTACAATCATAGGAAACACCAACTACAGAACCTCTAAAGAACTCTGCATCATCTCAGCCACCATGGAAAATAAGTATGGAACATTCCTGTGACCCATCCAAGGATCTCGCTCACCAACAATCACCATTGGCTCTCTATTCACACCAACGAAAACCACCTTCTTCCTGAAGCAATCCACGATATCCTGCACCAAATACAACCAATCCATGCCGAGGATTAAATCATATGGTTGTATCCATAATCATAGGAAATCTCCCCAAGAGAGGTATTGACCCAACACTAGCTCACAATCTCTACATAATTCAAACAAGTCAGCTTGACCTCCAATTGGCGTAGTTAACACCAAGGGCACTGGAAGCCTCTCTACCACATGTCTCAAAGCATGGAAAGGGGTAGGTGATATGAAAGAGTGTGTATCTCCTAAATAAAACAAGGCATACACCATGGTAGAAAACAAGCAAAGGGTACCTCGAATGACATCTGGCTCGTCTGGTCCTGGCAATGCTGGAGCATGAAGCTGACCACGACCTCCTCCATGACCTCTATGACCCTGATAAAAACCACCACCACAGCCGCACTCTGCACTCTGAGGATGGGGGGGCATCATGGGGTTGTCCTCTGCCATCCCAATCTATCATCTACTGATCAAAAGCTAGTGCAACTGGCAGCTACTGCCTCTGCTGGAACTACCTCAAAGGAGAAACATGGAGCATAGCGCCCGGTGCACGATCACCACTCTGAATGGTCGGGCACTATTGCTGCTGATGGACACAACCACCATAAGAAAAACAAGTGCATGATCACTTGTCATAGGCCTGAGAGTTGCTGCCTCCAGAGAAACGAGATGTGAAGGGCTAGGGCCTTCCCCCAGCTGAACAGAAACTCTTCTGCCTGAAAAACTAGGAACCCCGTACCGTAGCTCTGCTTCATGAGGAATCATGTTGATTCCCCTCTTCTGATGACTCGGTCCTGGCCAAAGTCCTCTCGACAAACTCCAACCTCGCCAGCACCTCAAGATTTGTCTTCAGCATTAATGGGGTGACCTGGCGCTGAATCTCTAGAGGCAAAGCCTCCTCGAAATGCCTCACCCTGGACTCCTCATCTGGTAACAGGTCTATAGAATATCGTAAAAGGTTACTGAAACAGATTTCAAACTCTCAAAAAGTAGAGCTCCCCTATCGAAGGGTATGAAGCTCCCGTTGACTTGACACCTTTGTAGTTGAATAAAGGAACTCGACTCTGAACTTGTCTCGGAACTCCTCCAATGAGATAGCTGACTCCTCACGATCCCCAATGAATAATTACCCCCACTGCCTTAATGTTTTATGCAGCATTATCATAGCTACGGACACCTAGTGCTCCATCCGAGCACGGATCGAACTAAATCCTATCCCGATATCCTCCAACCAGTCTTCCGTGACTGCATCTGAAACAGAGCCCTTATTCATCTGTAGACTCTGGCGATGAAACTCTCAGAGTTTCTTCCTTCAAGTGTCATCATCGTCAACCTCTACCCAGCGGTGACCTGCTGGAATAGCCTGCTAAACATCTTCTATGCAAACTTGACGAAGACGTCGACTTGGAGCTATACCTTCAAAGTAAAAAACACATAGATCTCCTAAATATGAAATACGGAAGACACAAAATTTATTAATTAATTGTTTTCTTTTCATTAATTTATTGTTAACCTATCCCAAGGTAGACCCATTCAAAAACATTCACAAAGAAGAATGATGCATGATCATTTCCTAGGTCTCTACCTAGCAACTAGTATCACCTTATTTAGTAGCCATTGTAAACATAAAGGTTCGTGCATCAGATCATAGGGGGCCCTAAAATCTTATGTCTCATCTGGTCTCTATTGTTTACCTTACTTTCTAAACATGAATGGCATCATCACCCTACCAACCCCTACACCCTCACGTGTGTCTAACTCCAAACTCCATCCTATCCCTCAACCTTTCCTCAGATACAACTCTGTCAGGACCCCCTCCCAACAAAGTGCACCCCATTGGGGCTGGCAATGTGAAAAGGGAGATAATGACCCCCCGGGTCCAGCCTCTAGTAGGCCCTGGGTTGGCGACTAGCACTGAGGGTATAATGAACACAGAAATTGGAGGCATTACCCTCTAAGAGAACACATGCAGAAGAGAGAGATAAGATAGACACAAACTAAATACAACCAATAACTGAAGTATAAAGGAAAACCCATGTTTACATATGTAATGTTATGAAAAACTACTACATCTAAAAGAGAAAACTACAAATACCCAAAAGAAAGTAAAGACAGCAGCGACCACAAGCCCGAACAGCTCCTTCAACCACAAGCTAGTAGTAACTAGCCTGATCTCCAACCTGATCCAAGTCACCTGAAAACACATTATATATACATAGGGTGAGTATAACAGTATAATCTGTAGGATCCTCCCCGAAGCCTCTCTTTAAAAAGTAAATAAAGCATGATAAAGAACTGTGAACAACAATTGAAACTAAATTGTCACATAAACAGGTATACTATGTTCCCAACCTCACCATGGCTACTATCACCAAGTAACGCATACAATAATATATCATATAGAAAATAATATCAAAGGTACCCGCTACTACTTCCCCTCTAGTTTGACGCTTTTCCCTGACAATATATGTCTTGTGCATTTCTCTCCAAAGGCTTGCCCGTATACACTGAGGCTAAGCTCCACAATCTGCACTGCGTGCACCACAATGGCTTGCCCATAGACACCTAGGCTAAGCACCACACCATCCTCACAACCAAAAGTAACCAGGTAGTTTCTGAGAATTACTATAGCTCACATAATGTGTATCGTTTATCGGGTATTATACCTCAAGCCATTACATCTCATACACCGAGTAAGGATACTCAAGCCATCACAACCTATACATGTTACACATATAGTAGTACATAGGTTACTATATCCAGAATATAGGTGTATTAATAATGACAATCCATTAGAACCCTCTACCGACATATATGGGGAAAACTAACTGTTGTGCCTAATAGCACTTGTATCTACCAAGAGAAGAGATCATGGTCAAAAGGGGTAGTCATCCATTCACCCTCCCATCGGAATGTTAGGGAAAACACCCCCAGGGCTTAGAATCCCTGGGGTGTCAGATGACCTAAATGATTGGGTGGAGTAGCATATAGAATCACAAAAATTACAGGAATATACTATAACTCACAAACACACTATGGGAATAAACTTGTCTTAGACACAACTGCAACTAATGTCTCTTGGACTCCGGGATACCACTTCTAAAACTATGTATCCTATAAGCACACAACCATTTAAAGATCGTTATTAGGTTAATTCATTCGATTTTTATCAGTTCTACTGTAGGTTAATTAATTCTTCCAACAGTAATTAACCATGAGAAAAAGCACATTAAATTCCATTAACATCACATCAAAAATCAAATGTTCCTTCAAATTTACAACCTCGCCATTATGTTTCAACGAACTCCAACCTCAAGGATTAACATCATTTATTCAAACGTTCTTTACAAAATTACTTTCCCCATATTACCAGGCATTATAGAAAAGCATCATATGCTTCTAAACACAGTGGGGCTCAACACGGTGAGTAGATGTACTACCCATCGAGCATGTGCTACCTATAGCAAGAGCATAGACTTAGTCTCCCTAGAGAGGCTAAACATGGAAAGCACATGGCATACCCCATGTTTCTTTTCCCCTTTCGGAAGAAGGGTAAGCAAGACCAGCTGCCTTGAGAAGTGGGGAAAAGCAAAGTAGTTAAACAACCATATAATCCACAAGCATCCAACAACCTCATCCATCTTATTCCATCATCCCTGGTGTCCTCCCCAACACCCACATGCATAAACTGATGCATCTCACCACTTTAGGTGTCATCCGCTGCCACAACCACAAGGTCTCCATGCGTCCACATATCACAACACCCCTCTAGGTTAAATCCTAGCACAAGAATCAGGAAAAACACATCACATAAAATTGGGCTCTTGGCCCTTTTACAAGGTATCTGACCTTCAAACTACAAGCACCAACATATTTCAGGTTTACCAACCAACTGAATGAAACACATCATCGGCCTCAATTTGACTAACACCAAGTTGGAACAACGTCTACAACAACAACTGGATTCATTTACATGCCTATTTATCTTCTTCCAATTAATTATCAATTAATTACAGTTTTATGTTCTTTATCAATTTCATCAAAGGAAACATGATAATAAGAAAGGCATATATATCACAATATATAGTAAATCAGGTGGCAAAACATTATCACAGTACAATGAAACAACATACGATCAAACCAATTCATTTAATCCGGTTCATGTATTTAATTTGGTCAATTCCATTGCGATGCAAAGGAAAAATGATGTTAACTCTACGATTGTACATAATGAATTAGAGAAGCCACGAATCACTTACCTCAGTAGTTTTGACCGAAACCACAACGGTCGAAAAACACCATATAAGACGGGGTCGATTCACCCAGGATCCTCCCTAGATCATTTCTCCGAACACAACCAAGACCAAAGCTCATCATAACCACATACACAAACATAGATCTACCAATAACAGGAATATATCTATAATCCCAAAAGAAGAGGAGGAGTAGATCTAGGTATATATAAGAAACCAAACAAAAAGGATTACATACCTCGAGATACCTGCTTTTATTCGTGAAGAGAAGCATGTGGATCACCGCCAAAATTCTTGGAAGAGGTTTTCTAACCATAAAGGAATTGTACTCCTGAGTTATGGCCACTCTTTGGCTTAAATGAGGTGATTAAAGGCAAGAAGAGTTAGATCCATAATTATAGGATCTAACTTTAAGTGCCTGCATGGTTAGTCCGCACATTTAGACAAATCGTGCGCTAACCGTGCATTTGCTAGTGCCTCCAAGACCAGCCTTGCACGGTTTGGTCACATTGTTGAGGCAAACCGTGCACAAACCGTGCGAAAGCTATTACCCTCTAGCTTTCCTTAAATGTCCATGAAAACGCACCCCAAGCCACCTTAACATTCCAGAACACCTTTAACACCACATTTTCACAATGTAATGGACCAGAGAGGTTCGAGCCATTTAAATTTCAATATGTTTGTAAATATAATATTATTAAATATTTTTAGATTTTTTTCCATTTTATTGTCATAAAAGATCATTAATTTTGAATATTCTCTTTTTTTTAAAAAACATCAGGTAGTATATTAATATAATGAATATAAGAATGTTATTTTTTATAAACCACTTATTAAAAATTTTGGCAGCTTATTATTATCTAATGTTTCCTTTATCATACAAAAACTTAAACTTTCTTCCCATTTTGAAGAGGGAATAACTTCATTGTTTAAGTATCCATAATTGAATCTACAATTAGTGTTCAACCCATGACACCCTCTATTTAACATGGGTTTAATTATTTTTAAATAATCATGTTTTATGATACATGTATTGATTATAGGACAAATATTTGTATTCATGGAAAACGTTTCAAGAATTTTTAACAGATTACACATGGAAATATTTGCAGTGTGAGATGGTATGGGAGTATTTTTTTATATTTAATGCATATTGTAGTAAAGTCAGTTCAGAGAAAAATAATTCCAAAAATAAAAGTGATTTATTCACCCATACCTATGAGCACAATAGTTGTTGAATGACATATCAACTAGTGATACCATTATAGAATAATTAAAATCAATATATTAGAAATTTGTGGATGAATGAGGAGTTGAAAAAATTATCCTTATAAGGGAATTTAAATCTTCTATGTTTTTTTAAAAATTGATATTTTAATTTGGATTCTATCATATAAAATACTAATATTGTAATATAAAAAAGATTCAATATAAAAATGTTTATATAATCTTGTAAAGGGAGGCTCTAGTATTTCTTATCCTATTAGGCGTGTGTGTTTAAACACTGTAAACCCTACATTTAAAATAGATTCACATTATTCTCAAAACTAATGTTATATAATATGTAAACATCTTATCATCAAAATTTATGAAATAGTTTTAATTTGTAAAACTATATTTTTTAAAATAAACTATACCATATTATTGGGGAGAGATAAAAATGAAATTATCTATATCTAGTCTAATATGAGAATGATATATTTAAAAATTAGTGAAATTATATTCTTTTTATTCATTATATATCAATTAATTAATAACATTATTTCTACCCTAATAAATATATCTTTTGAATAATTTTAATTTTCCAATATCTTTTAATATATGTTTCATGTAAAATTTAATTTCTATTCATGGGTAGTCATTGATAAATTTAATTAAATAATAATTTTAATTTGATTATTTTTTCCTTATGGTTTCATAGAAGTTGGATTGAATTAGTTTTAGTGGTCTCTTTAATTATTTACCCCTTTATTTCTTCTTCACTACACCATATCCCCCTTTTGAAAATGTTACATTATTAACATCTCATTCTATAATTATTTTATTAATGTTTATTATCACCTATTACTTTGAATGAAAACATATATTTCATATTAAATGGCCACCATTTGTTATATTTCATAGTTTTTTTTACAATTTTCTGTATTCCAATAATATATATTTTCTACATATAAAATTTTAAATATATTACAACAAGATACATATGCTTTTGGAAAAATCCTTTCAATCATTAATTATGTTGATGATATACCAATTATTAAAAAAAATTATCTTAATAATAAAATAAATAATTAACAGTATGTAAATTATGTTCCAACCAATCAAAGATAAGAAAATTATTAAATTCAAGAATCTAGATTTCATAGAATTACATACACTATTAATCAATATGGAAGTATCATATAAAAACATTATTTTAAATAATATATAATTTTCTACATTATTAAGGGTTTTAATTTCCTCAATAATGTGGTAAGAACAACCACATTGAAGTATTAATTTAAAAATAAATCATTAGAAAATAATTTCCAAGTCTAAGTCATATAATATTTCTAATTTCTATTCTCAATGTATATGTATATAACCATTAAAATGATATAGTTGAGTATGTGAAGAGTCAATAAATATTCATTAGATTGAAACATATAATCATGTCACCCATATTCTTCTTTCAGTCCATCAAATATATTTTTATCATATTAATTGGTATTCATTTTCTAAATTAGTGGTTCTATTTTTAAATTTAAAATAAATCTTGGGATAACTCCACCACAATTACGAAATTCTATTACCATTTTTTATCGACCTATGGTTTTGTAATTTTAGAGGTTTTAGACTATAACTTTCACATTATTGTAACAACCATGATATTATAAATCTATATATCAAAACCATCTTGTCTATTTCAAGTAATTATTTATGTTAAAACAAAAAGTGTTTTCATTTTCACATGCTATAAAGTGGTATCATTAAAATTGAAAATAGTTAATTTCTAATTTATAATAAGTATTTATTCTATATTATTATCAAATGTTATTTTTTGGAGTTTATATTTTCACACACAATGTAAGTTGAAAAAATTTAATATTTTTTAATACTTTATGATAAAATATTTAAATATTTCTTTTTCTAGTGGTTATATGATATATCCTTCTAAAACATAATACTTACTTGTCTATAGTATTATTTATTTATAATTCATGAATCCTATCCAGTTATTTAGTGTCATTGTAGAGACCTGAAGCTTGATGTACATGAATATTACATTACTTTTGCGGATTACTTAATAAATAAGAAAAACAAACACACAAGGACTATAATAGTTTAGTGTCTTTGAAAACTCAAAATAAAATCTTCTAATCGTGGTGAAAGATCTTCAACGTCTCCAAATAAAAATATTCTCTTTTTTTTCCTAAAACCTTTCTTTATATCCTGGGGAAAAGAAAACATAAAAGGGTGAGCTCAAATGCTCAGTAATGGTAAACAAAAGAAATATCAATCACATCATATTCATAAGAACATATCTTTTGGAAATCGTAACCTACAAAAGAGATCATGATTTCATAACATGGGATAAATCATAGTAGTGAAATGTAATACCAATAATCATAACATAAAACATAAAACGTTGTTGAATACACACATAATCATATATAATCATTTCTTTTTAGTCAAGACTCATTTCCAAGATTATCTTAGTGGACAAAGTCCCTTTCTGAACCGAGTTCACTCCTCGTTTCAGTCCTGTTTCACTGAACCAGTATAACCTACCGTTCCAGCCATGTCTATCTCATGAGATATAAAATATTTACCCAATGCATTGGATGGAGATATATGTCCCACCTATCTCATAATGATACCATTCTTATGTGTGCCACAAAATCATAAACCACACATCATACCATAACCCATGTAATAAAAATGGGAATCTTAAACATCGTGACATCATAAAACAATTAATATAAGATAAACGAATTCATAAATATAATTCCATCACAACATAATCAAATCATTGTAATAATATGGATAGAAATATAACCCTTTATTATTTTTTATGGAAAATAATTTTGATAAAACACTTGAACTCCATTCTTGAGGAAAATATCCTTTCTACTTCAATAACACTTTTCCTCTCTTAGCATGTCATACTATTCTAAACTAAAAGAAGTTGATTAAAAATAAACATGAAAACTTGTAAAAGAAGCTTCTTGAAAATAATGTTTTAAAAATACATTCATGCCGTATAAGTTAAAAAAAATATTCTTCTCACACATTTGTCGAAAAAGTCAAAAAGTACCTTGTATGAAAAACGACAAAAGATTCCTTTCGTATCTTTTACTAAAAACTCACCAAAGGGTAAAATTGGATTTAAACAATTGTAGGTACATGGAAATAATATTAGATATTGAGGAAACATGGATGTGTATGATAAAATACACCCCAATAAATACCAAAGTATAAATAATCTCGGATAAAAATGAGATTGTGATATTTCCCTTACCTTAGGTACGATTTTCTTCATAAGTGTCCGAACCTCCTGTATAATGGTTTAAATAATGTCATTGACTTATTCCAGAATCATAATCATTGTTATGATATCATAATTGGTTCACTTATGACATTATATTACCCGTTCTTTTTTAAATTCCATGTTAAAGAGCGTTTTGGGTAAAATTGTTTCATTTGTCGTCTGTATTTTGACTTTTAAGTAATCATATGATTACATATATCATGATTAATTAATTACAGAATATAAAACATGATTTATATATAATATATATTCAGAATATACATATATATAATAAATCAGTAAATGGAAAGAAATACACCGTTCACGGAGACGGTAGGCCGTACGTACACATGAACGCTGTTTTCGTTTCCTTATTGAGTTTAATGGAATTAAGTAGATGACATACATATATATATATATACAAATAAATCCAGTATCATTATAATGTCATATATTTCATGATTACTTATTATATGTACTTTATAATTATTTATGAATGGTTAAAGTGGAAAATGAATCTCATCGCGTCTTGGAGACGGTAGTCCGTACGTAAGCACCAGTGATGATATCATTCTCATGATCGTGGGACTGTGTTGGAGTGTATGTAAACTATTTCAAAATCAATATCACTTTAAAATAATCATATATAGTTATTATTTATACCATTATACACATCCAAGTAAGGTGGTGGTGGAAAATAGATTTCACCACAGCGTGGAGACGGTATTCCGAATGTACGCACGCGCGGCGATTTCATTTTCCGTAGGATAGATAGATGGTGAAATAGGGATGTTTAATACTTATAATACCATATCATTATATGAGTGATACTGATGTTATTACTTCATAATGAAACAATCTAAGAAGAAGAAGTGGAAGAAGAAATAATGTTGAAAGAATCGGTAACGGAAATTACTTCTTCTTTGAAGCGCCTCTTCAAGATCTCCTTTTAGGGCACTAAAATTTGTCTTTGTGGAAGACCAGAAACTCTAGGATATTTCTAGGAATGCGGATAAGAGAATTTTTCAGGGGTCAGCCGAGCAAGAAGGCTCAAAGATGTGTGAGGAAGAGAGGGAGGAGGTGCCCTTTTATAAGGGAGGAGAGGGGTACCTTTGGAATAACTAAAACTATTATTTTATTATAAAGTCAAATTCGGTTTTAAATAGCTCCAAATTGATTTATTTAGAATATAATGTGGTTATGGATCTAAATTCTCTCATCCAATATAATTTAGACAAGTTTAGGTTTCTATTTTAACCTTATCATTTAGATTTAACATTAAGTTAAATAATTTTACTTTTACCGTGTCTTCTTGTGTTCTTATACTATAAGGTTAATAAACTAACTATAAGCAGTGAAAAGAACCCCAAGTTGTTTATTATTAATATATATAACCTTACATAAGTAATTTTTCTGATCCTTTGATTTTTAATATTTTTTTTAAAAACAATTTTATGTCAATTTTGACACTATTTAGTAATTGATTTTTCTGAAAATAATAACAGAATGATTAGTTAGAACAATGTTAATTAAATCAATACTAACATGTCATATTAACCTAGAAAATTAGTGGAATCCATAAAAAGTTTCAAATTACATTTATTTGGGTATTTATAACATCAATTATGTCAATATTTCATTAATAAGATAATTATTGCACCATTGTTGTGTCATAAATAAATTAAATTATTTAATGTCTAAAAATTAAAAATAAAATACTATTATGTAGGAAATCTTTTTAGATTTCTAATGAATATTTATAGTCGAATTTATCTTATTTGTAATCCTATATTAATAATGATTTACTTATTAATCATTGATTTTAACTATTTTAACCCTTCTTTAAATAAATTAATAATAAATGTCCTAATCTAATCCAAGTGGGCCTAAATGGTCATATTTTATTCCTAAGGTTGTTTTTGGTCGAATTACATTTATCCAATAGAATTAGGACATGTGCTAGGGTAATAATAATATCATTATTACCCTTAATTACCCTATTTACTTTTAATCGTGGTTAAAAAAAGTAAAAAGTTACTATTCACCAAAAATTATTTTCATCTCATTGAACAACATTTTAGTCCTTGATATTATCCATGTCTCTCGGATTTTCGAAATTCCACTCACAGAAGCGGTAAAATTAGGTTTTATGAAAAATTCAGTTCTGTAACTACCACTGAGTGGTTTCACTATTCATCAAAAAATGAAAGTTTCCAGAAAAATACCAAAAATTAGGCCTAGGCTATATTTGATATTAAGAATTAAAAAATGATGTCTATTTTACCAAATTCATAACATATCAGTTTCATTAATTAATTTAAAAATCAGTACCTGTCTTCAAAACAAATAGAGTGTTTTTAAGAGATAATAACTATCAAAATATTGACAGATGTTTATAACTGGTTTAAATATGAAATTACATCAAATGACCAACATTGTATTAAATTGTAAAAATATATTCTAAATATACTTTAAAACCACTCAAATTAATAATTTATCACTATTAATTATTTCTATTAAATAAGTTGTTTTTAATTAAAATTTAGTAATTTTCACTATTCATTAGAATATGAAAGTTATCTGAAAAGGAAAAAAATTTCACCCTAAGCTAATTTCGATATTCCAAATCCAAAAATGAAATCGATTTTGAAAAATAAAATTTTCAAAATTTTAAAAATTGGTTATTACTATTCATAACGGCTAGTTTTAATAATATTTTAATAGCATATCATTGTTTAGTGAAACTCGTTATTGCGTGCTACACACGCTATCGAGGAAGGTCGCGATTGCATGTAATGCAAGGCAAGTCAAGTATGTGTGTTGTGCAAGCTCCTTTTGGTGTAGCGTACAACACAAGACATTAATGAAAAGAATATTTTTCATAAAATCTCGGGTTGTTACATTCTACCCCCCTTAAAATGAATTTCTCCCTCGAAATTCGTCGGGGTTATAAATGGTTTACTACATGAAAGTTTCTTTAATAGAAACCCACATTGTTAAAAGTAACATCAAAACCATTCTTTAAAAACAAAAGTACGAAACGTAACGGTTACCCAAATAAACTAATTACTGGGTTTCCACATTGGTGAAAATATGGATATGGAAGAGAAATCTAACCATCATGTTCTGATGGAGAGTGGTAGATAACATGGCTATGGAAAAGCCAGAAATCACAAAGCCATAAATTTTTTATGATATAAGGTACCATCTAATTCATCAGATATAAGAGCACTTGGACAAAATTTTTGGTTTTCAAGTTCATTTCCCTAAAGCTGATGAAATTGGAATTTGAAGAAATACTTTCATGATTTTGGTATTGTGTCACCGTTGGTCATTCTTTGGACAATTTCCACTTCAACTCTTAAATAAATGATGTTGGATTTGTCATTCGTGAAGTGTTAGCAAATCATGTGATAGAATGATGGGACATTCCATCTGTCTCAAACAATAGGATACAAAAGTTATCAAAAATACATAAGACCATCTATTGTGATGTTAATCGTATACGATTACAAAAATGAACTTATACTTCATATATCATACCGCGTAATTAAATAAAACTAGTTTCTACTAACCAGGGACTTCCTGTAGGCCAGTGTTAGGCGATAAAGCCCAGTCACACTTCGGTTGTGGATTCGATTCCCACAACCTTGTCCGACGCGATGGGCTGTCACCCGTCCTGCATGTTGTCTTTTTTCTAAAACTACATTACTATAACATCCCATTAATAATATCTACAAAAAAATTATCCTTAAACAATACTAACTTATTTCCAACGTAGTCCATTCCAATCTTTAGGCTTATCCATAATAATGTTGTCCAATCTCATATTATAGTGAAAACAATTACCAAAGAGTTCATATAACAAGCATGTTAATTCCATCGTTGATCCCCGTATATCATTAGATATGTCTTGTTGGTCACATTCCAAACATTCAAAGGACTTAATCATGTATTCCCTTGAAAAATGAATACCCATTGTACCTTAGTGAAAACATTAATGCAGATAAAAGTTAACACTTTACATATACCAAAATCCTCAAAATTCTATATACTCAAACCATGATATCACTTAGTCCTTATATCAATCATGAGCTCATGAATACTGTCAAATATGTCATTTTCTCATTTTCCCTTCATTATGCGCATATCATCTTTTTTTCCCAAAAATATCTCAATCACTTTCCATGGTTACTGGTATAAAATTACTGAATACCACAATAGACCAATACATAAATATTCCAATACTCAACATTATTTTGGAATCCCATTACGTAAAAACTTTATCATTCCACCACATCGGTGTCATATTCAACATCACCAATCGTGATCACATGTGACTTCCCTTTGTCCTTTTCATTAAGTGGTTGCTCATGTTGATCATCACTAACCCTTGGATTAGGGCATTTATTGGCATAATTTCCCATCTCCTTGCACTTGCAACATTGAAGTGTAGTAGGTTCATTCTATGTGTACCTTCCTTTATTTGCATCATTATAAATCTTCTTCCCATCATTGTTGCATTCAAACACCTGATGACCTTCCATTCAACATTTGAAACATTTACTTGTCCCATTAAGACAATCTCCAACATGCTTCTTTCCACACTTTGAGCATAAGGAAACATTCATCTTCTTTTAACCATTATTCTGAGATTTCTCCTTGAACTCCATCTATCATTTCTCGTCAAAACTAAAAGATGGATAAGTAACACCAACTTCCATTTCTACCTTGATAGAACAACTCAAAATTTCTTCATAGCTACTCAAGTATCTTATAGCTAATGCCCTTCAAAGATTTGGTTTTAAGCCACTGAAGAATCGATCAACTTTACTTTCAGGTTGGATGATAAAGCTAGATGCATACCTTGAAATCCCTGTAAAATTAGCTTCATATACACCAACAGATTCATCATCCTTTTTCTTTAGTTCAAGAAACTCTTTCTCCATCTTTGTTCGAAGAATACGAGGGAAGTACTTATTGAAAAATAAGTTCTTGAACTCATCCCATTCCATGGACTCAATTTCATCTCTTTGCCTCGTATTATTGATAAGATTCAACCATTGATCAGCTTCACATTCCAAACGATATACTGATAAGATGACTTTATCATGTTCAAAACATTGAAAACTGAAAACATCTTTTCAGTGGTACTGATCCATTGTTCAGCAACAAGTGGATCAGAAGACCCACTGAAAGAAGGTGGACGTTGCCACATGAAGGACTCAATAGAATATTGTTCCCTTCTCTGCTTATTTGGAAGTCCAGAATGATTCATTGCTTGTGTAAGTATAGAAATAAGATTTTTCACTCCATCTCCCATATCATTTGTTTGTTCAGGTGGAAAATCATTGCATTGTCCATTGCATTGATCAACACGGTTCCTTTGGGTTCCAGCCATAGTCTAAAACCCAAAAAGAATCGTGTGAGAGGCAAAAATCATGCTAGAGAAAACAACATAATATAGGGGGAGTACCTTCAATATATAACATCTTAGGTTTAATTATATGATCGTTAGCGTAATTCTAGGACTATAACCTATACGTATACTTAACCTTAGGGACATCCCTAGACATACCTTAGAAATATCTCTTGGGATCTCACTAAAATTATCGCATCCTAGTTTCCAAAGCTTAACTAAACCTTTCCTTTGATAGCAACTGTTGAGACCCGAAGCATGACGTACATGAATATTACATTACTTTTGCGGAATACTTAACACATAAGAAAAACAAACACACAAGGACTGTAATAGTCTAGTGTCTTTGGAAACTCGGAATAAAAGCTTCTAATCGAGGAGAATGATCTTCAACATCTCCCAACAATGAACTTCCATTTTTTACCTAAAACCTTTATTTATATCCTGGGGAAATGAAAACATAAAAATGTGAGCTCAAATGCTCAGTAAGGGTAAACAAAAGAAATATCAATCACATCATATTCATAAGAACATATCTTTTGGAAATCCTAACCTGCAAAAGAGATCATGATTTCATAACATGGGATAAATCATAGTAGTGAAATGTAATCCCAATAATCATAACTTATAACATGAAACTTTTTTTCATACACACATAATCATAGAGAATCATTTCTTATTAGTCAAGACTCATTGCCAAGACTATCTTAGTGGAAAAAATCCCTTTCTGAACCGAGTTCACACCTCGTTTCAGTCCTGTTTCACTAAACCGGTATAACATACTGTTCCAGCCATGTCTATCTAATTAGATATAAAATCTTTACCCAATGCATTGGAGGGAGATATAGTTCCCACCAATCTCATAATGATACCATTATTATGTGTGCCACAAAATCATAAACCGTACAATATAGCATGACCCATGTAATAAAAATGGGAATCATAATCATCGTGACATCATAACACAATTCCTATAAGATAAAGGAATTCATAAATATAATTCCATCACAAAATAATCAAATCAATGTAATAATAGGGATAGAAATATAACCCTTTATTATCTTAGATGGAAAATAATTTTGATAAAACACTTGAACTCCATTCTTGAGGAAAATATCCTTTCTGCTTCAAAAATACTTTTCCTTTCTTAACACGTCGTACAATTCTAAACTAAAAGAAGTTTATTAAAAATAAACATGAAAACATGTAAAGGAAGCTTCTTGGAAATAATGTTTTAAAAATCCATTCATGCCGTATAAGTTAAAAAACATTCTTCTCGTACTTTTGTCGTAAAAGTCAAAAAGTACCTCGTATGAAAAATGACAAAAGATTCCTTTCATATCTTTTACTAAAAACTCACCGAAGGGTACAATTGGATTTAAGAAATTGTAGGTAGATGGAAATAATATTACATATTGAGGAAACAAGGATGTTTATGATAAAATACACCCTAGTAAATACCAAAGTATAAACAATCTCGGATTAAAATGAGATTGTGATATTTCCCTTACCTTAGGTCCAATTTTCTTCGTAAGTGTCCGAACCTCCTGTATAATGGTTTAAATAATGTCATTGTCTTATTCCATAATCATACCCATTGTTATAATATCATATATGGTTCACTTATGACATTATATTACCCGTTCTTTTGTAAATTCCATGTTAAAGAGAATTTTGGGTAAAATTGTTTCATTTTCCATCCTTGTTTTGACTTGTAATTATTCATATGATTACATAGATCATGATTACTTAATTCCAGAATATAGAACATGATTTATATATAATATATATTCATAATTTACATATATATAATAAATCATTAAATGGAATGAAATACACCGTTCATGGAGACGGTAGGTCGTACGTACGCATGAACACTGTTTTCATTTCCTTATTGAGCTTAATGGAATTAAGTAGATGACATACATATATATACACATAAATCCAGTATCATTATTATTTCATATATTTCATTATTACTTATTATATGTACTTTATAATTATTCATGAATGGTTAAAGTGGAAAATGAATCTCATCGCGTCTTGGAGACGGTAGTCCGTACGTACGCACGAGCGATAATATCGTTATCATGATCATGGGATAGTATTGGAGTGTATGTATACTATTTCAGAATCAATTTCACTTTAAAATAATCATATATAGTTATTATTTACACCATTATACCCATCCAAGTAAGGTGGTGGTGGAAAATATATTTCACCACAGCGTGGAGACGGTATTCCGAACGTACGCACGCGCGGTGATTTCATTTTCCGTAGGATGGATAGATGGTGAAATAGGGTTGTTTCATACATATAATAACATATAAGTATATGAGTGATACTGATGTTATTACTTCATAATAAAACAAACTAAGAAGAAGAAGTGGAAGAGGAAATAAAGTTGAAAGAATCGGTAACAGAAATTACCTCTTCTTTGAAGCGCCTCTTTGAGATCTCCTTTTAGGGCACTAAAATTGGTCATTGAGGAAGACCAGAACCTATAAGATATTTCTAGGGAAGTGTAGAAGATAATTTTTTTGGGTTTGGCCGATCTTGAAGGCTCAAAGTTGTGTGAGGAATAGAGGGAGGAGGTTCCCTTTTATAAGGGAGGAGAGGGGTACCTTTGGAATAACTAAAACTATTATTTTATTATAAAGTAAAATTCGGTTTTAAATAGCTCCAAATTGATTTATTTCGAAGATAAAGTGGGTATGGGTCTAAATCCTATCATCGAATATAATTTAGACAAGTTTCGGTTCCTAATTTAACCTTATCATTTAGATTTAACATTAAGTTAAATAATTTTACTTTTACCGTGTCTTCTTGTGTTCTTATACTATAAGGTTAATAAACACACTATAAGCAGCCAAACGAACCCCAAGTTGTTTATTATTAATATATATAACTTTATCTAAGTCATTTGGCTGAACCTTAGATTTTTAGGAATAAAATAACAATTAATAATATAATATTTGTTTTAAAAACTATTTTATGGAAATCTTGACACTATTTAGTAATTGATTTTTGTGAAAATCATAACAGAATTATTAGTTCGAAAAAAGTTAATTAAATCAATACTAACATGTCATATTATCCTATAAAATTAGTGTAATTCATGAAAAGTTTCAAATTTCATTTATTTGGGTATTTATAACATCAATTATGTCAATATTTCATTAATAAGATAATTACTACATCATCGTTGTGTCATAAATAAATTAAATTATATAATGTCTAAATATTCACAATAAAATACTATTATGTAGGCAATCTCTTTATCTTTCTAATGAATATATATAGTCTAATTTATCTTATGTATAACCCAATATTAAAAATGATTTACTTATTAAACATTGATTTTAACTATTTTAACCCTTCTTTAAATAAATAAATAATAAATGTACTAATCTAATCCATGTGGGCCTAAATGGTCATATTTTATTCCTAAGGTTGTTTTTGGTCAAATTACACTTATCCAATAGAATTAGGATATCTGTTAGGGTAATAATAATATCATTTTTACCCTTAATTACCCTATTTACTTTTAACCGTGGTAAAAAAAGTAAAAAGTTACTATTCACCAAAAATTATTTTCATCTAATTGAACAAAATTTTAGTCCTTGATATTAACCGTGTCTCTCAGATTTTAGGAATTCCACTCACAGAAGCGGTAAAATTATGTTTTATGAAAAATTCTGTTTTTTAACTACCACTTAGTGGTTTCACTATTCATCAAAAAATGAATGTTTCAAGAAAAATACCAAAAATTAGACCTTAGATATATTTGATATTAAGAATTCAGAAATTATGTCTATTTTACCAAATTCAGAACATATCAGTTGCATTAATTACTTTAAAAATTAGTTCCCGTCGTCAAAACAAATAGCGTGTTTTTAAGAGATAATAACTATCAAAAGATTGACACTTGTTTATAACTGGTTTAAACGTGAAATTACATCCAATGACCAACATTGTATTAAATTATAAAAATATATTCTAAATATACTTTAAAACCACTCAAATTAATAATTTATCACTATTAATTATTTCTATTAAAAAGGATCTTTTTAATTAAAATTTAGTAATTTTCACTATTCATCAGAATATGAAAGTTATCCAAAAAGTACCAAAATTTCACCCTAAGCTAATTTCAATATTCCAAATCCAAAAATGAAGCCCATTTTAAAAAATAAAATTTACAAAATTTAAAAAATTGGTTATTACTATTCATAACGGCTAGTTTTAATAATATTTTAATAGCATATCATTGTTTAGTAAAACTCGGTATTGTGTACTACACACGCTATCGAGGAAGGTCGCGATTGCATGTAATGCAAGGAAAGTCAAGGGTGTGTGTTGTGAAAGCTCCTTTTGGTGTAGCATACAACACAAGACATTAATGAAAAGAATATTTTTCATAAAATCTTGGGGTGTTACATTCGTGATTTATATTATTATTTTATTCTGAACATTTGACAATGAATTAATATTCACAGTCAAAGATATTTTTATTTAATATTTCATTATATTGTAAGTGATAACATTTTACTTATGTTGATTCATTTTCCTTGAAAACGTCAAGAGTCTCAAGTTTCTATCTTATTTTTTAATATTCTATAATATTGTTATTTATAATTTCTATTTCATTATTTAATAAAAATTATTATCATTGTAATAAATTCAACCATTCGTATGATTAAATAAATCACTTTGATATTTTTTATAAGATAAATGTTGTAATGATATATATCTTTTAAATTTTTCATTATATAATTCTCTTTAACATCACTAATAACGTTTAAAATTATATTTTAGAATTATCTCTAAAAATATAACAATTCAGTTTAGGAACTTCTTCAGAACATAATTAGGTGTCAATAGTATATAATAATTCATTATATTCTTTAATAAATGTATTTTATTCTTATTGATACAAATAATATTCTATGCAATAATTAGCTTATCTATTTTTAGAATCATGTAATTTTTTATTTTCTTGAATTCAAATTTTTTTAATCTTATTCATCATAATAAATAACAATATTAATTGGAATTTTTTATAATTATATCTCACACATTAATAATTCAAGTGACTAAGTTGAAATTTACCTTTTTAGGTACCCTTAAATCTTCATGTTTTCTAGAGATCGACAAATTTATTTTCATAAGAAAAATTAAAACACAATTTTCTTTAAAATCAGTTAATATATTTTCATTAATTTATTTAAATTTCAGTTTAAGCATATATTTTTGAGAATTTTTTCTTCCACTCATTAAGATCCATTTTATAATCCATACTATAATGTCTTAGAAGTCTCTAATAAATTCCATTATGAAAATTCAGTGTTTGGGTTATTATAGAAGGTTATTATGAATCATTTCAAGAGTTTTCCATTTTTGTGAATTTTTTCATTGGGGACCGGCAATGGGTAGGTTTTGTTGGTTTGATTCATTAGTTAATTGTTGTATTATAGGTTTTTTTGGTGGGTTGTGTGTCTAGGAATCATTGGTGAGTCATATATATGTGTGGTGCTACTAGGTTTTGTCGATGATTGACATCAGTGAGTGGCATCATTGAGTTGAATTAGTATGTGGTGTCGTTGAGTGGTGTCATTGATTGACATTAGTAGGATTCAGTGAGTGGAATCTGTGAGAGGCATCAGAATGTGGAATTCATAGGTTGTATCAATGAGTGGAATTGATTGGTGGTGTCGGTGAGTGGTTTCTATTTGTGGCATTAGTGGGTGGGGTTGGTAGGTGGCATCGGTTAGTGGCATAAGAGAGTTAAATCTGTGAGTGGTACCCATGAGTGGAATCTATAGGTGGCATTAGTTAGTGGAATCACTGGATAGCATAGGTGAGTGGATTCGGTGAGTCACATCAAATACTCACACTAGTGACTCACCAAATGGAGATTCATTTCTATTTTTCTCTAGTATATCCACATTCACCCAATGATGTTTATTTTGTCATTAAATGTGTTAAATGTCATATTTAATGAGTTTTTGGTCCATTTCAAATGGTATCTATCTCATAAAAACATGAACCTTCCCAATTCTCATAAACCCTAAGGACATCATCATGATCCTAATTTAATGGACTCTGATACTATTTCACCATAGATATTAGATTTTTCCTTCTAATGAAAAGATTTTAAATTTCTTATTAATATTTCCCTTCTCTTGATACATAGTCACATATAACCATTATACCCAAAGTGATTGTGCATTCTGCTGATCCCCCATGCATAACATCCCCCTGTATGTTCCTCATGCGGTTTGTGCAGCTCATATTTGGTGCATGAAGAAGGTGGTGATCATCTTTTTCTCATTGAAGGGAATCCCGTTGTCTCTCTATAATTGTGTATCATGATGGGTGGGTATACTATTATATACATTGGAATATTAATGAATCCATTCTAAAGAATGTAATAAATTAGTGGTAGGTAATATGATAATTAATATTTTTTTTGTTTCATCTCTTATCTTTGATCAATTTTGTGTTTTTAGGATATATTCCATCTAGAAATCATTGCAATTGTTCGTATTTTGTTGCGTACGAGTGATGTTTTATTTTTTTTATTGATCCCCAATAGAACTTTTATAATTATAAATTTTTTTGACAATTTAAATATAGTCAAAGAAATGGATTCCCTAGTATTGTAAATATTCTTTGATCACCCCGAAATTAACAATGTTGAATTATATAATGTTTTTTGGTTAAATATGAATACATATTTCTTTTTTGGTGAGACACTGTAATGTGTTAGGATCTATTTTGTTTTGCATCCCATGTGTGTTGTTTGGTGTTGTGGTTTGAAGTGTGGTCATGTGTATTAGGTGGTACAAGTGGGGTAATTGAAATCTCGTGTTGAGATATTACTTGATCGTGGAGTTTATGGGGTGTCTTTGAGCAGCAGGGCTACAATTTTTGGTTTTTTATGCTTATCATACTAGTTTTGATGGGTGTGGTGTTGTTATACTCAAGGGTAGTCATGATTTGTTTGACGATTTTTGTTTATTGGTTTGGCTATAAGTTAAGGGATTTCATGTAGAGATTAAGGATACATTGGTATGATTTTTGAAAATAATAAAGGTGTTGGGAGTCTTGGGTTCTAAGTGTGGAGGAATTGTGAAGTGTGGTATTTTATCATTGTTTTCATCCTATTATTTTTTGTTTGTGAGGCTGATTTTGTGATATGGTTCTCGGTTTCATGGATAGGTTTTGAATATTTGGTATAATCTTAAAATCACCAAAATGATTTGGTGTTCATTGGGTTTCTTTTTTCATCTTCGAAAGTGACTTGTTTTCATCTCGATACATGTTTTTAGAGGTATCAAGAAAGGTTGTTTTTTGGGTTGGCTGTTTTTTTTGGGAACGAATAGATTGGGATGAGTTTTTTGTACCAATATATACATACCATTATTTTCATTGTTTTTTCTATAACCACACTATCCATGTTTATCACTAGGTGTCGAACACCCCAATTGTCATGTGGGGATTTCCTTTCCCAAAAATCCCATTAGGAGGATGGCTGGTTAGCCCCCCACTCTTCTAGGGTCCCTCCTCCATGTGGTGAAATCATATGTCTCTTCAAGATGGTTGTGGTTTTTGAGGACCGTGTTCACGTGGGTGCATTTTTCATCCCATGTGTCTTCACAATGAGATGTGTTTTGGTTCACGTGTGTTTTCATGGTGTATTTTGTTGTGTATCCTAGGTGTCTGTGAGTGGGATGATATTTTGTTTTGAGGACCTGGAGTCTGTGGGTGGGATGTGGTTTGGTCTATTTGGAATAGGTGGAAGTGCCAAGACATCTGTCGTTAGGATGTGGTAGTGGATTATCTTTGGGAAATAGATGTGGGGAAACCTATCATATTTTTTCTATATATTAAATTACATTACATTATGTCACTTTCATTATTCAGTGAGTTTGCCTTTAGTGAGTTTGGGGTGGTCTGTAAGCTTTTTATGTGATTTTGGTTTTGAATGTTTTCTCATGGGGGAATTAGTATATTTACCCATCATGTGAATGAGAGACATATAATTTTCTTACTTAGTATACTTATATGATAACCCTAGATGTATAAAACTATATTCAGTTTTCTGTGTGGACCACATGGATTGTGGAAGGCAATACTAGCTTGGAAATTGGACAAACTTTGTGTCACTTCATTTTTTTCTTTTGGTATTAACATTAGAGACACTTTCTTTATATCAATTACATTATAAATCGTTCCTTTGTTAAGGTTGGGGTTTTATTTCATATATATATATTTATATATCTTGTAGTTTTTGGGGGTTGGTATATCCTATATCTCGATCATGGTTATTATAAAAATGTTAATTCCCCCATTTTTTTAGATTTCAATACCATTGGTAATAGTTTATACTTCGGGGCCTACTGGAGGTGGGACCCAGGGGTCATAACTATCTTTCTCCATTTCCATCAATGGATGACCATCAAGGGCGGAAGGGGGTCATGATTGAATGGTATCAAAGGAAGGTTGAGAGATAAGATATATTTTGGCGTTAGGTATTGTGTGGATAACATGGGTGGGTAGGGATAGTGTTAAGAAATCTTGGTGCATGACATACGATAAGGTTGAAAATATAAGAGATGAGATTTTAGCGCCATAGTGATCTAATGAAAGGACTTTGAGCATACCAAATGACCTAGTGATGCTATAATTTCTGTAGGGTAGGTGACCTAGTTAATGTACATGATTCATGATCTCAATTTTTTATTTAATATTTTTAATGAATTTAAATAAATAAAAAAGATAAATTGAATCGTAACTAAAATTCTATACTACTCTGGATTTGGAGTTCCTAATTTACTTTTTTACTATAGAACCCAATCATTGTCCACAATTCGCTCAGTTAGTAGAGGCATTGTATGTTGATCTGACAGATTGGAGGAGGGTTTATCAAGATGAGGAGGAAAACCAGTGGTAGAGAATGATATGTTCTTTCCCATGGAAGACCTTTAGAATGTATGATGGAAAGGCCTCTCACATGGTGATGGAGAGATGGACTAAAGAGCATGTGATAACCTTTATCTTGATATGGGATCTAAAAAATGTACTTATTTCTTTTAGAAGATATTTAGATGAGGTGATCTGCATGTTAGTTGGGGACTATATACCTGGGATTGTGAAAAGCAAATGATTTTCTATGGTTCGATTTCAAGGAGATCCAATCAAAATCCCATTCTTCGACCATGATGGCTGATAATAATTAGGATTTACTCTCCCTATGTAACGTTTGTATGTTAGTAGAGTATTTGGGGATAATTATTAAGGTTATCATTCACTTACCGCAAGATGAGGAGTCTCAGGTGATATTCTTGTAGGAGTAACATCTTCTTTCTCTCCAATTAGCAGTTATTCTATTCACCTTGTTGGAATACCTAGAGGTCCAGAAGAAGGTGGAGTTAGTTGGGGGAATTAACTCACAAGTAGGTCTACCATGAGAGTGGATCCATCGGGGATCATCAAAGAGAATGTCCACTAGCATAATGTCTTAGTCACCAGTGCCTTTGAGGTTTCAATGATTAAAAAGTCAACCTCCATAGTAAGTATTTCGACCATAGGATTTTCGTACCTATCCTATAGGCATGGGGATGGTGTTCATAATCAATGGAGTTTGTGGGAATATTTAGAGTTAGTGCTCTATGCCCGTTTGATCTTCGTATTGTTGATATTGGATGGTTCAGTCCCCACCTCAGCAGTAGTTGTCGGTTAGGTAATTTCAGTTGTAGATACTATAGGCTCTTTCTCCAACTAGGGGAGATGAAGCATATGAAGGCTGACCTTAGGGTGTTCTTTAGAGACCACAGATCGGGTTTGGTTGAGGAGGTGGTCATCAGCAGTGTGGATTAAGATCTGGGTGTGGCCTGTTAAACACGATTGATGGAGTAATTTCAGTGGGACCAATGATCATTTAACGTATGCCCAATTTTTTTGTACTCTTACTTGTGCCTTGTTTTATTCAAGAGAATCACACTCCTTTGTTAAGCCAACTCTATCCCATAATACTTTTCTATAAATAGAGAGGAATTATGTTTCCTTGGTGTTAATAACTCCCTTCAGAGGTCAAGCAAACTTGTTTGATATTTTCCATGGATGTAGACTGATGAGGGGGCCACATCATCCCTGTGGTGATCTTTTATTGCAATAGATGAATCCATCTGATGTCATTATCAACATCGACTTGTTTTATTCTATACATGATTTTATTGAATAATTGTGTTGGAGATTAGTGTTTTCAGATGTATACTTTTAGTGTGTGGACATCATTGAAGAGCAGTGTAGTCAGGAGGGTTGACGGCATATCAATCCTATTCATTCTTTATTGGATGACCTATCATTGGAATCAGTGGATGATGAAATGGTGGAGTCTACCATATTTGTTGGAAAGTAATTATATTTCATTCAAGAGGGGTTTGTTACTATACCCCTTGACATGATGTCATGATTTGGATAAACCTGCAAACCAGTGTTTCTCTAATTTCAATGGCTTCTTTTTGGATGGAAACATTATATTTGTGTGAGCAATAAATTGTGATTGATGACTTGATGAATAAGGGATTATTATATCCTAGTGTGTGATCATGGGGTGCTTTAGTCTTTATCTCAATGAAATACTATAATTGTATAATGTTATCCACAGAATACTAGAGGTTGAATCACGCTACAATCAAGAACAACTAACCTCTCCTAAGTATAGAATAACTTATTAAACAACTGTGGGGAGAAATTTGCCTTTATAAGATATATCTATAGTATAGTTGCCACTAGTTGAGATCAATGGAGGGGGACATCTCGAAGACTACTTTTAGTTGCAGCTATGGGAACATTGAGTTTGAGGTTATATCATTCAGTGTTATGAATGCCACATACATGTTCAAGGGACTTATGAACTCCACCATTTGTGAGTTCCAGTACTGGTTCATCTTCATATTCATCAATGACATTCTAATAAACTCTTAGTAAATGGAGGAGAAAACTGAGCATCACAATACTATCATGCAGGTTCTTCGAGGCCACCACCTCTATAAGAAGTTTCCCAAGTCCATGTTCTAGAAATGGGATGTATACTTCCCTGGACATGTGTTGTCTAAACACGGTGCAGTACTGGACACATTGATGGTATAGGTATTTCCCTCAAGTTAATCACCCAATAACATGGATAAGGTATGTATTTTCCTTGGTCTAGTAGGCTATTATAGTAGATTTTTACATTATTTATCTTATGATGAAACTCCATTGATGGATCTAACAAGAAAGGGTAGTGGTTTTTGTGGAATAAACAGTGTCAGGAAAATTTTATCTATCTGAAGGGGATGTTGGTATGTACTCTGGTTATCCTATTTCTAGAGGAATGGGTGATGTTTGAGTTATTTTGTTATTCAGCTCACATGGGCTTGGAATGTTTGTTGATGCAGAAACAAGGATTGATATCTTGGGGGTCTAGAATTTTATGTCCATATAAATGTAACTATGCAAATAATTATCTATAGATAGAAGCATCCATGTTTGTACTAATGTAGTGGTGGCATTGCCTCATTGGGGAGCACATTTTGGTCTTCACGGATCACTATAGATTTAGTTATTTATTATCTTGTTGAGATCTAAACATGAGGTAGTAGAGTTGGATCTGTTGTCTTTAGTAATATGATTCTAAAATCTCCTACATCTTATTAAAGGGTAATTATGTACCTGATTCTCTTATAATAATTTCATTGATAGATGTATTTTAGGAATATACAAATTCATGGATGGATATGGGGGAGTTATACACCATGGAAATAGACGCATCAATTGATGGAGGAGGTGGATTCCTGTTTAAAATGACAGTGTAGTCGTATCTGATGTAGTAGGTGGTGGAGTTTCAGTGGAGAGACTCAAAGTCATAGGTGATTTGAGATCGTGTTGAAAAAGAAGATGCTTTAGAAGAATGTTAGAGGATGCCTAGAATTGGATGTTGTTATGTGAGAGGATAACTATTCTAGCAGAAATGTGTAGGGGAGCCCTGTGTGAGTTTCATATCTCATATATACCAGTACATCCAGGGTTTCAAAGATTTATTTTGGATTGAGTGAGAAGTTTTGGTGGCCTGATATGAAGCGGGATGTGGTAGAGGTTGTGGCAATGTTTATAGTGTGCCAGTAATTGATTTCTAAGCACTGTGATCTTGGTGGGCTGTAGTGGCCCCATATAATTCCCTAAGTTTAAGGGGGAAGAAATATCAATGGATTATTCACAAGGCTCATGGTGTCTACGATGCTATTTTTGTAGTAGTGGATTGGATAACATTACCAGTACACTTCTCGGCAATCAAGCAATTGAGATAAGTGGATACCTTATCCGGAAGGTAAGTCGATGTGGTGGTGAGGCTACATGGAGTTCCATGGTCTATTATCTTACAAATGTATAAATTATATTTCTCACAAGTCTAGAGGGGATTGTGGTATACTTTTGGAACCCAGTTATACCTTAACACAACCTTCCCATTCATACAAATGAGAATATAGAGCAAACAATCTAGACATTGGAGGACATGTTGTGGGCATGAATCATGGATTTTGATATTAATTTGGTACAAAACATTCCCTTATTATATTTCTCATACATGAATATATATCACGATTACTTTGGCATGGATCCTTTTCAAACATTGTATAGAAGTCCATGTCATTGACCATTTTGTTGGACAGAGGTTGAAGAGAAAATTGTTGATGGATCTGAGGATATATAGAGCATGATAGAGAGTGTTCATCATAGTATTGTGAGAATGAAGGATGCCCATGACAAGCTGAATTCATATTCCAATCGTAGTAGGAGACACATGAAGTTAAAGGTTGGGGTCCACAAGTTCATAAAGGATTCCCCTCGATGAGGGTGTTAAAGATTTCATATAGGGAGTAAGATTTATCTGAGGTTCATCTGACTATTTGATGTGTTTGGGAGAGTTATCAAGGTGGAATAAAAGTTGTAGCTTCCACCATAGATGGAGAAGGTCCAAAACATATTTCATGTTTCTAAGATTCATCGGTATCTTTATAACGACTCCCATGTCATTGATGGAAGAGAGTTGGATTTCAAGGATGACACAACATTCATGGATAATCCAATAATGTCCCATGATCTTTGACAGAAGATTTGGCATTGGCAATCCAATCCTTTGGTTTGTGTGTTTTCGGGTCGGGGTGTCTTGGAAGAGATTACTTGGTAGTGTAAAGTGCAGATCTGTACCCAGTACCCGGAGTTCTTTTGAGTTTCCCATTGTCCAGTTTTTCCTTCTAATGCATGAACCATGTTTATATGAGTTGATTTGTTTCTTTTTTCTGTAATGTTTGATAATTTCATAACATATAAAAATGGGAGTACCTGGCCCATAATTATGACACATTAATTTGGATTTTATTTATGACATGTGGTCGAGTTTTTGTCGCACAACGAAGATAGCATCTGGGAATGATTGACGAAATTCCATGATTTTTGTGTTTAGTAAATGTGGACATTGGCACTTGTGTGGTTAACTTTATGTACGGTTGTGGTATTAGATGTTGAGTAGTCATTCTTGGATATAAAGATTCACTTTACCTTACTTGCAGTAGAGAGTTATTTTTCAATGAGAGGTGTATCATGGGTTGTTTTTTCATACCCCTCTTTATTCTAGGTTTTGTTTCGAATTCTCGATGATCAGAATAGTTAGAGAGGTTTCTAATGTATTTTCATAGACAACACTGTCCATTTTATAATAAAAATACTATCTTCGGGGTAATTTGAGAGGTCATGGGGACATATTTCATGAGTTTTCTAGTCATCATGTTTTTTTAACAATGACTTGTTGTCAGTAGGGTGCATTAGGGACTCACATTTGGTCGGTCACATCTGTAGCTGGACATGGTGAGTGGAATATGTAGGTGGCATCCGTGAGTGGTGTCGGTGTGTGGAGTTAGTTAATGGAATTGGTATGTGGTGTCGGTGAGTGTCACCACTAAGTGACAACAATTAGTGGTGTCAATTGGTGGCATCAGTGAATGGATTTGTTTAGTGGCATAAATCAGTGGCGTCTATGAGTGGCATCAATACATGGAATCAATATGTGGTTTATATATTGTCCTTGGTGAGTGGAATCTGTGTGTGGAATTGGTAGGTTTAATCGGCAAGCGGAACCTGTGAATGGACTCGGTGACTGGCGTCATTGAGTGGTGTTGGTGAGTGGTGTCGGTGACTTACCCAATGATTAGTCATTTCATGTTTTCTGTAGTTTTTTCTAGTTTCATCCCTTCGATGTTTTTATTGACATTAAATGAGTTAAATGAAATATTTAATGAGTTTTTGGGTCAATATAAAATGGTATTTATCTCCTAAGAACCTCATGCTTTCCTTGTCTCCAAAACCACATGGTCCTGATCGTGATCTGGAAATAATGACCATGGAAACTATTTCCAATATATTTATGATATTGACTTATAAAGATGAGACCAATCCCTTCTTATGCATTTTCAATTTCTCTTGATACTAATGATACCATAACCCTTCTTCCCTCAGTGATCATGAAATTTTTTAGGCCCCTTGAATCATGTCTCCCTGGAGGTTCCTCATGCTATTTGTGGACCCCTTGTTTGGTATAGACAGAAGGTGTTGATCATCTTTTTCTTGAGGTAGGGAATTCATTCATCTATATTTTAATTGTTTATCATACAAGGTAAATATAATGATGTATTCTTGTGAATATGAACGGATCTATTTTAAATGATGTAATAAATGTGTGTCGGGGAATATCATGATACGGATCACCTTTTTCATCTATTATCTTTGATCGATGTTGTGTTTTTTTTCAGGAAACATTCCATATTAAAAACATATATGTTGGAGGTCTTTACATGCACATGGTTGATTCTTTATACATGTGGTTGATCCCCATTTTCACTTTAATAATAGTGAATTTTTTTAACCACGTAAATATTGATATATAAATTGATTCATATGGATTGATTCTATTATGTTATTTCCCCTGAAATATCAAAGTGGAATTAAATAACATTTTTTGGTTACATCTGAATACATTATTATCTATTGGTGTGATTGTCTGATGTGTTTGTATCTATTTTTTATTGTTTCCCTTTTGGGTTGTGTGGTGATGTGGCTATGAATGTTTCTATCTGTATGGAGTGGTACATATTGTGAAATTGAAATATCAAGTGGAGAGATTGATTGATTATGGAATGTGTGCAGAGTGATTGAGTAGAAGGGCTACAGATTCAGGTTATGCTAGGTTATTCTTACTGGTAGAGATGGGTGTGGTGATGATATAAATAATAGTTGTGATTATGGTTTTTATGATGTGTGATGCGGGGTTTGGAAATAAGTTAGAGGTTTTTTTGTTTGTAGAACGGATAGGGAATCAAGACACTGAAGAGTAATAAAGTCAGTAGTTGGATAGGATGATATATGGGGAGGAAGTGTGAAGTTGGGTGTTTTATCACTACTTCCTTCCCTTGTTTGTCTTGGTTGAGAGGATGGTGGTGTGATTTGGTTTTTGGGTACCCATGTAGATATGGAATAACTATTAAATTATTGAAAATGTCAAAATGATTAGGTATTCAGTGGATATATTTTTTCAACTTCAGAAGATACCATCCTTCATCTGGATATGTGCTTTTAGAGGTAGTAGAAAAGGTTGTTTTGAGGTCTGGTTGTTTGTTTTGGGAACCCATTGGTTGGGCTATGTGTTTGGTACATGTGTATACATACATTTTCGTTTCCTGTGTTTTCTATATGCACCCCAACTTTGTTGAGAACTATGATCCAAACACAACCTTTTCATGAGGGAGGGTGGATTTCCCAATGATCCCAAAGGAATGATCGATGGATGGACACATTCGCTTCCCTACACCCTTTTCTAAGCATTGATAGCTCAAGATGTTTCTGGAATGTTATGGTTTGTGTGGCCTAGGTGTGTGTAGGGACGTTTTTCTTCCTAGGTGTCTTCTGGTTGAGATGTGTTGTTGTTCCCATGTGTCTTTTGGTTGTGGTGTGGTTTGTGTCCTAGGCATATACGGGGAGGATAGGTTGTGGTTGTGAGGATCTTCTGTTTGTGGGAGGGATGTGGTATAGTATTTTCGGAAGATGTGGAAGTTCCAGGATGTCATCTAATAAGTTGTGAGTATGGATAATCATTGGGAAAGTGTTGAGGGTACCATATCATCTATGTGATATATTCTACATTAAATTACTTCACATGAATTGTTTTATTTGGTGAGTGTACCTTTGATGTGATTAGGGTGGTTAATATAAAATGTTATGTACATTTGTTTCTCTAGTTTTCTCATGGGTTAATTAGTATATCCCCCGCCTCTTCACGAGAGAAAGGAGTTTTTTCTAATGAGTATACTTATATTCTCAGCCTATATATATAAAATTACTATTAGGATTCCATGGGGATAACATCAACTGTGATCGGAAGTACTATCTTAGACATTGGACAGTTATTGTGCCCCTGCAAAGCTTTTTTTGGTATTTACATTGGATACATTTTCTTTGTATTAATTAAATTTTGAAACTTGAAAGTGGGATGGTTTTGGATTTATTTCGTGTATATATATATATATGTCTTATAGTTGGTTGAGGATGTGACATCTTATTTCCCTTTTTTTGGTTACTATAACAGGGTATTCCCTCCAGTTTATTGAGATTTGTATAACCTAGGATCATGTTTCCACACTGGGGCATACTAGATGTTGGGCATGGAGGACATTATATCCCTTCCTATATTACCATCATAAGAGGGGAATATTTTAATGGAGGGGTTTTGACACAAAAAAATTTCATATTGAATTAATATTTCATATATATCATTCCTATCGAATTCATTATATTTTTTATCATATAAACAACAAACATTAGATTAAAGAAATTATTATTCTTAAAATATATTTCCAAATAGTGGAGTATTCACAAGTTTTAATAGATCCTCTTATTATGCATACAATGTCATTGATTTTGGTGAAACATTCATCAATGTAACAATTTGATTACACTATTTCATCAATAAATTTAGCTCTCTAAATCCACATCTTTTCCCCATTTACTTTTTTATTTACTTCATATATATATTAATAAAATTTTAAAAAAATTATTTTAAAAATTTAATTTCCATATTTTTTTAAATTATTTTTATTATAAGGATATAATAATGAGATTCTTAAATGATCCATTATATTCATCATTCTATTAATCCATAAGTGTCATAATAACAACTTCATCAATTGATATTAATATTTTTTTAATATATTGATATACATCCATAACTCGCTGATATTAAATGTATATTCATTTTAGTTTCTATACATGGAGTCTATTCTATAATTATTTTAAAAATTGTTATTAGTCATTATAATTTCAATGATATATAAAAAAATCCAACCAATAATATCACATGTTATAATTAAATTTTAAATTCACCAAAGAAGATATCCAAACAATAGAAAACATAGATACCCTATTAAATTATTCCGATGGATAATGGTGAATTCTTCAGAAATAATGAGGCATAAATTACTAATGGTAATTTTATTATATTATTCATCGTAAACGATTTTTTATAAAAAAGTAATATTATCTCATATTTCTTCTTGATAAAAAAATAACCATATTTAACAAATTAAACACGAAACTAACCGACATGTGATAATTTTATGTTCATCACCAATGTGTGTGACAATATTTTTTCTATTAATGGTATCATCCATACCGTACAATGACACTATATTTGGATAAAGAATATTATATTAATTAATTATAAGATATTTTATTTTATATATTTTTCTATTATCCATGATAGTTAAAATATACAGCTCCATAATTCTATTAATAACATAAAACTGATAATTATAATGGTTAAAATGATAAAAAAAAATTATCCTCATTATGCTGATATTCATTGTTTAGTAGATAATTTATCAAATATAGTTATGTATTTCTTAAATATATCATAATAATAATTATCCCCTTATTAATCCCAATTATTCAATGTTATAAAAAATATTTCTAAATCACTTATATAATCATTTTTTAGTCAATCTTATATTTATCTTAATTTTTATCATCTATAGATGATCTCAAGTTAAATAATGAATCATTTGTGATCTAATGATATAAGTACCTCAAAAAATTCATGTTCTACATTCCATAAGTAAAATTTCATTTTATTTCATTAATAATGATATTTTAGCATTTCCTTTTTAGATAATTAGTTCATAACCCATACATAAATGATTATTATTTAAAAACATGGAATCTTCGACCTAATATCAATTTTTATAACAAAAAAACATTACAGATATGATAAGATATATATTTTTTTGAAATATCATAAGAATTTAAAACATGACCTCATCCTTTTCCCCATAAATACTTAAAAACATGTGAAAACACATTTTTAAAAAATGGATCAGAAAATCCCTTAGTAACCCACATAAATATAAATATACAATTATGATTGGTAATGAATACTTATAAAAATTTTCATTTTTTTAAAATAAACATTGAACTCATAATAGACATTTTCTTACCATTTAAATCAAATTATCAACCCATTGATTTTCAAAAAACATTTCATACCAAATAGTTGATTCCAAAATTTAAATCAATATGTATTTATTAAAAAACATGATGAAATCTAAATAACACTTTTAAAAAGTTGTAAAATTAAACATTTTGAATTAGAATATACTATCCCATTAAAATAAGATTATTTCCTAGATTTAGAAATCACATGATTCATCTAAAACTCCATAGAAATAAGATATTATTCATGTCAGTACTTTCAGTCAAGATTTTTATATAACAAATACATTCTCTCTACCCAACAGAATAACCATTAACATTTAAAATTTAATAATATTCATTGTTACAAATAGAATAACCCTCAATGTAAATTCTAATAATCTATTAGAATATAACTAATTAGTTAACATTATCCCTTTCATTATGGAATTGGAATTCATTAATGGCCACACATATCCAAATTTTATAATGGAACCACTTATCATCATTAATGATCCCCATGAGTCTTTGAATTCCACATGAAAACAAGCAACAAAAAACATTATTTTCACACATATTAAAGCAATGCTAGATATTGATATATCCCTCTACATTAATACTATATATTAGAAAATAAAACTGATATAATAATGAAAATGAATGTGTTTTGATTAAAAAAACATGGAATTGTTTAAATTATTTGAAACATGAAATTTTTGATATGGTAGATGGAAATCCCATTCACATCAATTACATTAAAATACAACAAATTTTCACTTATTTTGTAAAATGTTCCATAAAATATATGAAAACATACACCATTTTAAAACGTTAGAAATACTTTCAAAGGATATAGAAAATGTCCTTTATAACTGATTTATATATATCTAAATACATAGAAGAAATAATGTTAATATTACAGACAAGGATTAGAAATATTCATAATTTCTTTAAATCCTTAAACAAATGCGTTGAATGTAAGATGTCCCTTACATTGAGTCTCAATTTCCATATATGTTCCTTATATTATTTTCAATAAACTTAACATAATTAATTGATTGATTAATTTTATTCTTCAGGATTATTATTGATTTTTTAATTTTATAATAAATTACATAATCTATTAATTTTAGGCTTGATTCTTTGATGATATCCAAATCATATGTCAAAAATTACTTTAGTAGGTTAACTATTTTCAAAGTGGTATTTATTCCATAATTTAAAAAAATTGAAATTAATAAAAAAACTAAAAAATTAAAAATTATATATATCAATTCAAATTTTAAAAGTAATTATGAAATATGGATTTGATAATTTAATTTTGATTCAATCTTATAGTGATTTTGTCATATGTTTTTTTGGGGTGAGGATTACATTTTTAAATGATAATGATAATAAAATTGAATATTATTTAATCCTTACAAAATGCAAAATATATCAAAAATATCAAGTTTTATATGTAAATAAGCTTACATATATCATCCATGTGACGTGGTGATTAAAAAAGGATCACATCACCTTGTAGAGGTGGTAGCCAACAAATTCTTGTGATCAAAGTTATCCTATTTAAATGAATATAATGGTAAAATGTAGATTATATAATATCATTGCATCATTTAAAAAATATCTGGTATATAATATACTACCCTAAAATACAAAATTATTTTTATCCATGATATGAAATTTTGGAAAATGAATTACATCGATTCATGAGGTGGTAGTCTTTAGTATACATGAATGATTGATTTCTTTCCATTTTGATGACCGATGTATAATGATATACATAATTTCATTAATGTAAAAATATATTAGTATATGTGAGATTTTTATTTTACTATATTATAAAGTTTTAATAATATTTGAATTGTGTGGAAAACGATGTAAAAAAATAATTTGTTAAAATTTATACATCATATTAACACAATCTCTATTACATTAAGCCTAGTTTTTATAATGATTGTATTCCAACAAAATAAATACCTCTGTAACGAGGTGAAGGTTTCTGGAATGTTATTTTAGGAATTTATTTAATAAACGAATTATTTTGATGTTTTTGGTAAAAATGAATGGATGTTCCCATTTAAAATAGAGGAAAGGGGAACTTATGGAATGACATAATGTATTGACTTAATATAAATTAATATTAACCAAAAAACTAAAAATGATATATTTAGATGATATGATAAAGATGGGTAGAAATATTCATATTTAATAAAATAATGAAAAATTTTAGACTATTATTTTATCACTATAATTTTGTTTTAACGTTATGTAATAAGTTTTGACAATTATACTGATAATATTGTTTTTTACACTTTAGGGGTTCATATAGTTACTATAAATGGAATATTGGACCATTAATGGATCACGATTGTTATCATAAACAATATCCCATTAAATATTATGATGATATGTAATGTTCTGCCTTAATATAAAGGTATGGGTCATTAAATTATTTTTTTAAATCCTTAAAAAAGATTCTTGAAATAATTAATAGGAGTTTAAAGGAGATATCAGGCTGATTTGAGGCTAATATGAAACCTAGAGCACCAAAAAAGTGGAAAAAATGTTGGTCCTCATTGTTAGTCTAAAAATATGTGACCCATGGTGCATGGTTTTGTGCAATGTTTTTGGTTTTGGTCATTTGGGAAACACATTGTTTCAACACGGTTAGTGAAATTGTGCCCCCAGGCCATGTGGTATTCCATGTGAAAGTTATCCATGCACATAGTTGGCATATGGTTTGACCAAACCATGTAGTCAAACCATGTACAATGCAGTTGATGGGTGAATTTTAAAATTTTCCCTTAATGAAATTTTATTAACTATTTTCCTATTCCCCCCACCATCCTCGTCTAATTTTTCTCTTCCATATAACTGCATTAAATCTCCCCTTCTCCATATTATAATTATTTCATTTCTCGTTCATATCTTTTATGTTTTTGTTTCTATTTGCAGAAACAAAACTCATCTCTAGAAGCTCCATCTACCACACCGATTTCTTAATAGGTTTCTCCATATTATTTTTACATATCATCATTCGACAGATCTAATACTTATTGGGGGTGAGGGGGGGGGTTCTAAATGTACATATTTATTCGGTTTTAGTTTTAGTCAAGCCTCTCCATCTGACTTCTGGAGTACTATGATTACAAGTTACTGTGTCTAAACTTTTTACCTGCAATTTCACAACTTTATTCCCTCATTCCATTTTGAGGATAGTCAAAACATTCTTATTAATCCTTCATATCACATATTATTATAAATCAATTATTTTATCATGAATTTAGTGACTTATTCATGTGGAAAACCCCAATCGATGGTGTTCAGTTGATTTCGATCAACCCTTGTGTGTTCCATCCTAAATGGACTATATTACCATATTCTTTATGTTGTGTAACTCATTATATTTATTTTATAAACTAATAAAATTATTTAATACGTATAAAACCCTATGGTTCGATCCCATTTTAAATTACTATGCTTGAGTATATTTTAATTGACAATGTACAATTCCACAAGCTTAGGCATTCTTAATGTTTCATTTCGAATGTCACTTCCCATAAATTCTATATATCTCATTTCAAGAAACATTAATTCCATTTATTATATTGATGTACATATGTATCATACTAAATCCATATATTTCATATATTGTGTCGTTATGGATTTTATTACAAAAAATGAACTTTTTTCATTATTCCACAATCTATGATTGTTTATTTGTGCAATAAAGAAATGGGTTGAGTTCAAATGGTAAGCATGATCGGAATTTATTTATTGAGATATTTAGATGTATTTAAGGACATATGGAATGAGGCATTATTATTCCATGTTCCTATTGTTATAGTTCATAATTTATATTATATTGTTTGTGGATTACGCGTGTTGCCCATGATTTTTTCATGATTAAGGATTGCTTATTGGTCTTATTAATTTTGTCATTGTGTATTAGCCTGATTTTAATACAATTGTGGCATGTATTAATTTATGGTTATATAAATAGGTTGCAATTATGAATTAATTTCATGATATATTGATCATTTCCTTGTGTTATATTCCTTTCATGTGATATGCATGGTAACGTTTTCAACTTGGTACATAATCGGAGAGAACAGGGGTTTTGTATTATTGACTCCTAGATGGACACATAGTGTTGAATTAGACTATGGACTGATGTGTTAGAGTGATGTTTTGTCATTAAAGGTAACTAATTCCCAGTGGGATACAGTAAACTTGGGTGATTTTGTATCCCTTGGGGAGATAATGTGGACATACTCATTAGAATGATGTATATGCCAGGACATAGGCTATAGTTGGTCCCCTAGGTCAGATACATCGTACATAATCAGACATAAAATGGAAATACTGATACAGGATAATTCATATAGAATTACATGGATGGACTCAATGTTATTGTATTTTTAGATGTTATTATTGCGATTCATGGGTTCATTTTTAGATCACCCTGGAAGTGCACATGACTCCACCAATGTATTTAAAGGATTGTTTGGATTTCATTATTTGATTTATTTGGTTGATTTTGAGTTAAATTATATTTTAATATTAATTAAATTAGTACATACTATTTTGATGATACTCCCTATCCAACTAGAATACATATGTGATGAAATGATTATGGTACACAATGGTGAAGAAAAATCAAAGAGGTGCACAAACTCGGTTTCCTTGTTTAGTGATAGAACTTTTATATATATTATGATTCCAAATGTATTATCTTCAAACATCCTCCATAAGCTGAATCATGTGGTCAAGGATGGGTTTCCCCTTAGGAACTAGAAATAGTGGATACATGTTTTATTTATTTTATTCTCTTCAATTTTTATGTTGGTAATATTTTTATCTGTTTACCGAATGAAATGGAACAATCTAGACACCGTGGGTGCTAACCGACTATGATTTATATTACTCATCCTTCTTGAGATCTTTTTGTTATCCAAGTAGACCTTATTATAAACGATATGGATAATAGGTAGTGTGCACCAACAGGTGAATTATTTCACTAATGTTCAGGATAGAGCATTGGGGATAGTGGACTGAGCCTATTCTTAAGACGATGTGTACATATTTTTGGCCATATGTAGTTTTTGAAAACATTTAGTTGATGTTTATGAACATGTACTATAGAAATATAATGTTATATAGAATCGTGAAAATCCATGATTTTTACTGAATCTATTATTAAATATCAATTTCCACATCATACCTATTACACTTTTATGGATTGTTATTTTTCTTCCACTAATGCCTACTTATTCATATGCCTTTAATGGTTATTATATATTGATAACTATTGTGCGTACTTTGATATATGAGGTCATAGTATCCCTATAGTCTAACCCTAGGCCCTTGATGCTAGTCGGTGGCCTCTAGAATTTAGCGATATGCGCTTGAAGTCATATAGACAACAAGTATTATATACCAGTTTAGCAAAAATTGTGTCTAGGATGCCACAAATTGCTATCAAATTTCTTTTTTCATTTAACATACTATTTTTTATAGAAAATATAATAAAACATTGGGATTTGTAATTTATTATATGCTTGTGCATCCCTAGCCCTTTTACAGTAGACACCAAATGACATTGGTTGGGATTTGTGTTACTAATTATATAATTTATGGTATATTTGACTTCAACAATGGGGGAAACCCTTTTTTCACTATTATTGATTTTGATTATAGTAAAATTATGATAATTATTAATTCAGGCCTAATGAAATTTTGTTACTCCATTAAATGAATCATATTTGGAATAATAAGAATTATAATGACATGCACATTTCAATGTCACTTCTAATTTTTTCATGCATATTCATATTTTCATGTGATTGTAATTATGATATAATATGATAAGACTTGTAGTGAATAAATTATTAATTTATGGAATTGTTCTAGATTATTTTTAGCATCTTATTAAATGTTTTATTTTTTGGAAACCCAATTCAATTTATATGGTGAATGAGAACTTATAAAACTTGAATGGTGATCCACACAATTCAATTCATTTTAGAGGGAATCAAATTCATAAATGTATTAAAGTGGATATTAACTATCTAATTGAAATGGACACCTTATATGTGAAATGAGTCTATAATTTTTAGCTTACCATAAAAATAAGAATTAATCCATGTTTCATATGATCCCTTAGTTGTATCTTCTTTATTATATTTACCTAGCTCTCGATGTAGGTTTTCTGTTTTCTTAAAATTAGTGGCAGTCCATACATCTGTCCTCTTTATTGAATTCCATAACTATTGAGTCATGTTTTAGGGATTCTTTGTACCTACCCATATTTTATTACCTTGTATATCTAATAAATGTTTAATGTAAATAATTTTCTAAGGTGATAAGTAGAAAATGTTTTAGTTATGCCACCACGACTTCCTCATATTTTAAATAAAAAGAGTGGCGATGAGCACACTACAGATGTTGTGGGACCTATGACAACATTGTAGCTCATGTAGTTCCTCCTTAAAAACCTCACATTTATCTTCCATTGGTTTTCTATGCTACGTTCATAAACATTTTTATTATTTTTATCAAAACTATTTAGGGTGATCCCAGGCCTCCCCAAACAATTGTAGAGTATACATGATTATTTCTCCAACAACATCCTCATATCAATTTTGGGGATTCCAGTCCCTATGATAATAATTCATGAATAAAATACATGATATTCATATTATCCCATAATGATACACACCTAGAGCATAGTTCCACGCTTGTTACTTATATTTTAGGTGACTCCGCCAAGCATTTGTTAGACATCATTTCCCAGTATGAGTGTAATTATGAAATGGGCTGGTCCGACATCTATAAGGAATTATATGATAATTTCTATTCACATAAATTGAAATAATATCAAAATAGGGAGTTTATGGATCATCAGTAAGAATACATGTTAGTGCTCGGGTATTCATTATCTTTCACCAATATTCTTTGTTTTGCTCTATCTAAGTCTGGGGAAGTGTTGACAACTCTACGAAACTGTGATGATGATCATGGGTATGTTTTCCAATCACAGGTGAACATAGAATGGTAAAACCATCATGGATATATATATCCAAACTTTATTTATAGATTTTAATCCCAAAGATGTTGGTCCCATGTTCCATGGTAGTTTTTTTCTACGTTTCGTTGATGGATTTTCAAGTAGTATGAATCGTCATTTAGAGAGTGCACTCAGCTATGGTTGCATCTAGGTTAAACATACTTACCGCTCTATATTATTTCACACATGAATTAAGTTAGGCTATAATAATTCTCTAGTACATGAGGAACTCAATTTATTGTTGATGTTGTGGTATGATTTGTTTTCTTCAATGCTACTTTCATTCTCTACATAAAGTGTCTAGTAATATAGGGTCCATGTTATCTGTTCCATAATGTATGGGATCTATGACACCATTAGGGGATGTGCATTGGTATTATACTGGCTAATTATGATGAGGTTGAAATGGCCATGGCCTATGTACATAGGCTTCAATACATCAACATCAGCGGAGTTGATCTGTTTCGCATAGTCTGGTGGAATCTCAGGGACATGGTTCATGCCATAGGTGTACATTGTATCCATCTCAACGGGAGCATATTCTAGGGCCATATATGGTCATACAAACAATTCTAGTAGCCTCTATGTTAGTTTCAACCATTTTGATATAGGTTCATCACACTCTTTTATATCTATTTCATCTGTTGAAATACATGGCCATGTTATCGAGTACTTATGATGTGTCTTGTCTCTAAAAAATCCACTAGGGTGAGAACAGAGGTTATACACTAGTTCCAGGAGTACCCCCATGATAGAATTGGGTATTTTTTCTTCTAGATTTATTTCATCCACATGATGATCGGATTTTAAATCATTCTTATAATGGGGTGGCTCGTGATTTATCATTCCCACATGGGCAGTTATTGTCATCGAGTGTCTTTTACAACACATAATGGAAAAAAATATATACCTAAGGGTGAATGGGATATCAACGATGATCAAGATTGACCTAAGAGAATTGTACATAGTATAGTGATAACACAATTAGCATGTCTCTTTATGAGTGGCCAATGGATGCATTTGGAAAAAATCTTTCATGTATTGGATCAATTTACGAATCGCTTCCCTGATGATTTATCTTGTATTCCACGAGTGAGATAGGTTGAGTTCAATATATAGCTACTGTCTGGTGTAGTACTACTTCCCATTCCTCCTTATTGTATGGAACACATTTCTCTACAAGAAATCATGAAGTAGATTGAATAGAATCTCATACATGAGATCTATGAATCTAAAAGCATTGGTTTCATTTGAATCGCATCTGTGAGATCTATCTTCTCCTAGAGAATCATCTTCCAATTTATCTTCTCTCGTGAGATATCGTGGGTTGAAAGTTTTATACATTTTTGTAGATAATAGAAATTATAAGTTGATTAAAGATTCAATGTTCACATATAGTGATCTCCTAAACCTGAGGAAAGTGGTTTTTTCCTTCCCGTTTAATGTCTTTGAGTATTATGTGAAAATTCCACCAATACCCTGGAACTGGGTATAGTGTGTTTACTGTTTTAACCCTACTGATTTCCATCCATGCTTTTATGCTTGTGTAGAGGTAATATGGACATAAATATGGTTGATTGCTATGTTTTGTATTTATTTCCCTTTCATGTCCTGTTTACAAACGTTTGGTAATGTTTATCCAGTTTGGCTACATTACCTGTTTTCTATGTCAGTTGTTGTAGGATAGAGATTTTTTTTTATGACATGCTTGTTATGCTGTATAAATTTTAGCCAAGTAGTTCTATTGGTTATCTTGTCCATATTACACTACTATTCTTATTGACCTACACAGGGCTGTGAGAACATGGTGTAATAGACTATAAGGGTAATTGATCGATTGAGCTTAATCAAAGAGTCTTTGCGAACATTAGGGTATAAGTGGAATTGACCGAGTGATCTTCCTCATAGAGTATTTTCATGCATTAGACTATAAAGGGAATTGACAGAGTGAGCATCGTTAGAGTGTCTTTTATTTTATTTCGGAACTGCTTATACAATAAAAGGAATTGATAGTGAGTGATTCCTCAGAGAGTCTATGAAAGACCTGGGCTATAAGAGGAATTGAACAAGTGATCTTTCTCAGAGAGTCCTTGACCTTGGGGATATACAAGGAATTGACCATGTGAGCTCCCTTAGAGAGTTCCTGAGTACCTTAGACTATATGGTGAATTGAGAATGAGTGATTCCTTAGAGAGTATTCATTTACAGAACCAAAGTGGTTAGACAATGTGTGTTTATAAGAGGGTTTCTTGTACATGTTAGGTAGGACCAGAGGGGATGGCCATGAGTACTACCCAGAGGGATGCCTATTGTGTTTAGCTTCTTGCTCTGCAGTAGCTTGATATTAAAACTATGGATTGTTTAATGCTGAGAACTTACATGTTTTCTATTTCATTTAATTTTCCTACTATATATTCACTAACTGTTATGCATATATCTTCATGTGGTTGCCTATTGGGATTCATTCTCACACACAGTTTGGGCCATGTGTTTGTGCCCAAACAGATTATATTGTGGTAGGTATAGTTAAAGGCAATCACCCTTCTACTTCAGTTACCTGACATTCTATGGAGATGGAGATCATTGGATCAATCTATGGCTTCTGATTATGAGGAGTTCATCTATTTTATTTTTCATTTTGGTTTAGAACTGTTTGTATTTCCATCATTGTGACTTGTTTAGATGCTTTATTAGATATATGTATTATGCATCATTATATATATATGTGTGTGTGGGTGTGTGCTCCAGTTGTTTATTATTCTAGTCATCCTCAGTTTACTATTGTTGGATATTTACTACTTCCATTGTTGTATGTATTTGGTTACTTTCGTTGTGTACTCTACCAGTGAGTGCATAGTTTCCCCACTATCACACCCAAGGCCCTCAGTACTAGTCGTCAGCCTCTAGAGTTTGGGGAAATTCCCTTGAGGACTTGTGACCAACTAGGTACGTGGTTCCTCTGGGTGGATTCCAGAACAGGGACGTTTCAAAGTGGTATCAGCTATGTCTTTTCTCTTGAGTTACTTTTTGGATCGTTTAGCAAGGAAGGAATATGTACATGGTAATAAGTAGTGCCCATGTTTACCTAACCCGTGTACAGGGAAAATCCAATCTGCCTCATTTGTTGATATTTCTTCTGGTCTTTCATGTTTATGGTTGATCTTATTTTCACCGTTGGGTGACCCACATGTTTTCCTTCATTACTCTTGACGTTATTGAGGCTCTATTTCTATCACAACCCAATAAGATGAGGGAATTCCATCCCATGCATCATATAGGGACCTTCTATAAATCACATGTCATGCATTCTTGCCGTGTCACCTAGAATGCAGTAGCCATTGTATTATGTTTTGATACATGTTGTGTAGAATATGCATGTTGTTGTGAGATATTCCCCGATAAGAAAACATGTTGTTCTGAAAGGGTATTGTTGTGTATGGTTTGGATTGCGTGAAGTCAAAACATTGGTTCATGAGGTGTTATGGGCTCTCATGGACTAGAATTTGGTGGATCATTACTTTTTCTCCATGAAATAGCATGTAGATGATGCCAAACATTGATTTTTGTGGAGTATGGGCCCTCATGGATCGGAATTAGGCAATTTCATTGTACATTTCAATGTTTTCTGGGTTTCAGTGTAGTTTCTGAGACTTATACTCTGAAAAAAACCCAAAATACATGCCATGTAGTGTTATGTACACTCCATGTGTTCTTCTGTTTGGGAAGAAAATTTTTTTCTTAAGTACACACTGTCTACATTATATACACATAATGTAGTTTCTAACCATGTCATAGGCCGTGTGGGTATAGACATGGGATGAGGGAATGTCTGGTGGGAACACACTATGTACCAGTAAAAAATGCCTTATAGTTTTACCCAGGTACTCTTCCGTGTCACGAACAACACGAGATGTTGTTATCCCTTCACGTACATGTCGTGTCTATCCAGAACATGCCTTGTAGTGTGATCCGTGTGTCAGGACTTGCCACTAACAACAAGGGTCAGGTGAGTCTTGTATAGTACATGCCATGTCTACCATGAACACAATGTGTGGTCTTGTCTTACGAGATCCATGTGGCTTAATCGTGTAACATTACATGGGCAGGGGAAGGGGATCAAAGTACATGACGTGTGTTAAGAAAACACTCCATGTGTTAGAGGTGTTACATGACTATTTTTGGAAAGAGTAAACACCAATGTAAATGAATTAAAGGGAACACACTGTGTGGGAAATGTACACTCTATGTGGTCATGTTTCGTAAAACATTAATGATTTCTTTCTCCTTTTCCCTTCTTATACTCCTTGTATTCATTCCTTGATATCCTTGATCTAATGTGTGTGTTTGACCTTATAGAGAGATGCCACCGAAATGTCCTCCGATTGTGCACCAATTTCCAGATGGTGATAGTAAGCCATACATGGATGATTAGAGGCTATATATAGATCCTCTAGTTGTGCCATCCTTGGCACCAACTGTTGTAACCGACATAGGTGTGGATGCATAGTTCAGGGAGGGAATAATGAGGATGATGCAGAATTTTCAGGGAGTGCTTCCCCCTACCCTGTCAATGGATGATTTGACGTAGGTCATCCAATAGAAGAATCCTCATATATTCTCAAGGGATAGAGGACCTCAGGCTATAGAGTCATGGATAGAAGCCACGCAGACAATTTTCGATCATCTGGAGATACCTCTAGAGAAGAGGGTGAAACTCACTACCTACTTTCACCGAGAGTCCTCCAAGAGGTGATGAGATGTGATCGCATAGGCGGGCCACTAGTAGAATATGTATTGGGAGGAGTTATGAAACATCATCTATGATTACATCTATCCAGAGACCATGATGTCTGATCAAGCCTGAGATTTCCTGAGTTTGGATTAAGGTACTCTTATAGTTATGGAGTATTCTTCTCGCTTCCCAGAGCTGCAGCATTTCATGCCTATTCGAGGAGGTGATGATTTGTTCCTTCCATGAAAGTTTCTGTATGGTCTGAGGCACAATATCCAATCTCATGTGAATATCATCACATTGACTTTGATATCATCTATCGTCAACAAGGTACTAATCATAGAGCGCATTCTGAGAGATTCAAGAGCGGTGTGCCAGGGCGGTTCGACATCCAAAGTTAGTACTCAGCCATATTATAGCAAGAAGCACTGCAGGGAGGCTGTACCAGAAGATCATAACAAGAGGGATGCATCTTCTGATAGTTAGGTGGTGTGCTGCCATTGTGGGAGTGGCTAGCATATGAGGCCACATTCCCCAAGAGGCCCAATGGAGTGCTGATCTTACGGTAAGATGGGCCATCTTCAGTGCTTTTGTCAGTTCCTTTCACCAGCAACTGGTGAAAGGGGTTCTTCTATGACCCCATGTTCTAGAGAAGCGCCACCATATTCTCACATGTCTAGAAATTAGAGTTATTCTGGCTGTTTGGGACAAGGTTAAGGTTGTGGTCGTTGTAGTCAGTCATAGGATCTTCAGCGATAGTAGGTAGGATCAGGTCAGAGCGGTAAGGTAGGGTCACAGGTTTGCGGCAAATTCTAGACATTTGTAGTGGATTAAACCCAGAGAAATACCTCGTACCCTCTATAGATCAAGGTACGCTCTTAGTAGCCTCAGATTTAGGGTCTTCTCTTTTGGATTCAGGGGCTTCCCATAGCATTATATCTGTTGGTGTTGTGGAGATCCTTGAGCTCTGTATATTTTCGTCCTCTAATTTCTTAATGCTAGACACACCGTTGGGGACTAGAACAGTTAGTGTACATCAGTGAAAGGTGTTCCCACTAGTGGTTGGTGGATGTCACATTCTATGGGATCTCCTTATCCTAGAGATGAAATGCTATGATTTCATTCTGGAAATGGACTGTGTAGTTCCATTCCGAGAATTCATCAATTGTTATCACCATTGGGTGAATTACGCATCACCATAGTGTGGGTCTTTTCTTCATAAGGATGAATGGGACATCCAGAAAAGCAGGGCATGCCTAGAGAATCATGGGATGGGAGGAGTTACATCCCAGATTGTTATTCTATATCTGGATGACCAAGGGACTTCATTATTAGACATTCTTCTAGTGGTGGATTGTTTCAGAAATTTCATTCAAGATAAATTTTCAGGTTTTCCTATGTAGCGTGAGGATGAATTTTCAATTGATCTTGTGCTAGGAGTGGTACTGGTGTCCTTTTCTCTTTATAGGATAGCTACACCCGAGTTGCATGAGCTCAAAAACAGTTGGAGGAGTTACAGGAAAAGGGTTTCATCCGACCAACTACTTCATCTTGGAGTTCACCTCTATTATTTGCGATGAAGGAAAATGGTACCCTTAGGCATTGTGTGGATTATCGGATGATGAACCAGTTGATGGTCAAGAACCTATATCTCATTCCTAGGATTGATGATCTCTTTGATCATCTTCGATGAAATCAGATGTTCTCGAAGATTGAATTGAGATCCGGTTATCATCATTTTCTCGTTAGACCATCTGATATACCTCTTACAGCATTCCAGAGAAGTTGTGGTTTATATGAGTATATGGTTATGTTGTTCGTTCTGACAAACACTCCTGCAGTTTTCATAACACAGCTGAACTGAGTGTTCCATTCTTTGAGTTGTGGTGTTTTCTGGGACTGGCTTGATACTAAATACATTTCATATGAGACTTTTAATTCTTTTCAGCACTGATGACAAGTCTGACTAAGAAGGGTGAGATTTTAATCTAGTCAGATTCTTTTGAATCAGCATTTCAGGAGCTGGAAGGGTGGTTGACTTCAGCACCGATACAAGTCCTTCCAAATTCTAGCATGATTCATACTATTTTCTATGATGTGTCAGGTATCAGGCTGGGTGTTGTGCTTATGCAGGGAGATAGAGTCATTGCGTACAAGGCTCAACAGTTGAAGCCACATGAGATGAATTAACCAACGCACGATCAAAAGTTGGTAGCTGTTGTTCATGCCCTATGTTGTTGGAGACATTATCTCTTGGGAGAGAACATTTTGGTTATTACCGACAACAAAAGTCTTAAGTAGATATCTACTCAGCGTGATCTAAATTTGAGACAGTAGAGGTCAGTCGAGTACCTACAATCCTCTGACTTTGAGCATGCCTATACGCCCAGGAAGGGAAACGCGGTGGCTGATGAATTGAGAAAGACGATGCAGATACAGGCAGTTTAGAAAGAAATCTGGGAGTGATAGCTCATGGCTCAGTTCTATGAGATGCATTTGGATGATCATAACATATAGGGACATACATTTCTATCTTATGTTGTTGTTACCTCAACTCTAATTGATCGAGTTAGGATGAGACATCTATTAGATATTGAAGGACTAATCCTAAGATAGATTGTGTCAGGAGGGGACCTTATTTCTGGATGGAACATAGGAGATAATGTGATCTTTCATTTCTATGGGTAGTTTTTGGTGCCTAGAGACATATGAGAGGAGTTTATGTGGGATTTTCATTCCTCGGGTTGGGAAGTTCATCCTAGTGTCACCAAGATGTATTGTGATCTAAACCGTCAGTATTGGTGGACAGGTATGAAGAGGGATGTTGCTGGTTTCGTCATGATATGTGCCACTAGTCAGCAGGTGAAGACAGAGTATAAGTTTCTAGTAGGGATATTACAGTAGTTATACATTCCCGAGTGGAAGTGAAATAACGTCATGAGGGACATCGTGATAGGTTTTCCGAGGTCTCATTGGGGGAATGATGTTGTTTGGGGTGTCATAGACAGACTCACAATGGTGTCTCACTTCTTGCGGATCAAGTATATATTCAGTGTTGATGACCTGGGACCATTGTACATCTGAAAGATCGTTCGTTTTCATGGAGTTCCACACTCCATTGTTTCAGACAGGGATACAGATTTTTCTTCTCGAGTCTTGAAGGGGATTCAGAAGGCTGTGGGTATACGAGTACTTTTGAGTAAATCATACCACTCCCAGAGAGATGGCCAATCTGAGAGTACAATTCAGGTGCCTGAGTAAATGCTCGGAGCATGCATTCTGGATTTTGGAGGTTCTTGGGAGAATCATAGACCTCTTGTGGAGTTTTCTGACATCAATAGTTTTCAAGAAACTATTCAGATGGAACCATTTTAGGCTTTGTACGGTAGGCCATGCCGATCAAAATTATGTTGGTTGGAGTCAAGAGATGCAACTTCGTTGGGACCACGTCTTTTTCAGGAGACCAGAGAGAACGTAGAGTTGTTTCGGAAGAGGATGGCTATAGCGCAGTCTCAAGAAAAGTTGTATTCTAATCAGAGGAGGCGACATCTGGAGTTCAAGGTTGGGGATAAGGTCTTCCTGCGTGTCACACCGAGGTTGCGACATGAGAGGATTAGGAGACATGGTAAGATTTTTCCAAGGTATGTCAGGCCGTTAGAGGTGTTAGAGAGAGTTGGGCTGGTTGCCTTTCAGTTTTAGTTACCTCAGAGGTACCGAGCTATGAATGACCTCTTCCATGTTTCTCAGCTTCAACCTTACTTCTCATTACCATATGTTGTCTTCCAAAACAAGGATTTCGAGTTGGATGTGGATATATACATTGAGGAACATCCTATCTGGATCATACATCATAGTGCGAAGGTTCTCCATGGCCAATATGTTCCACTAGTATGGGTGCTTCGGCAGTATGGGTGAGTACTGGATGATACGTGGGAGAGGGAGGCATACATCAGATCACAGTGGCCAGCGCTATTCAGGGTTTCTTCTTCTATAACACGCTAGTGAAATTCAGGGACAAATATCTTTAAGTGGGGAAGTTTGTAAGATCCTAGAAATTTTTTATGGTATGTTTTTCTTTTTCTAGTCATTTATGAGGAAAAATAAATTGTGAAAATTTTATAAGTTCACGACATGTACATTATGAGTACACGCCGTGTACTTCCTCACCACAGGAGGACGTGTGTTGGCCACATAGTGGCCACACATAATGTCGCGTGGGAGTGACTTGGATTCCCCTTAAAACTATGTACGTAAATGGTGAGTACACACATTGTACATAAATAGTACACAATGTGTACTTTCTTTTTTCATTAAACGTACCAGGGTCGGGTCTAATCGATAGAAACACCCCCTTGTTCGTTTTTCACATCCATGATTGACGTATGACCATGGATATTTGATGAAACTATGTGCATGCATCAATCCACCAAATCGAACACAATTGGTTGTGTTTGAATCGCATCAGTGTTTTATCTCTTCTCCTAGAGAACCATCTTCTGATTTCTCCTCTGTCGTGAGATATCGTTGGTAGAAATTTTTTGATGTTTTTGAAGGACTTTGATGTTATATAGAGATACATGAATCTAGGTTCACATATAGCGATCTTAAATCCCCAAGGTAGGTGGTTAGTTCATTCTCATTTAATCCCTTTGGGTATTATGAACTAATTCCATCAGTACCCTTGAACAGGGTATTGTGTAATACCCTTGAACAGGGTATTGTGTGTTTATCATTTTAGCTCTGTTGATTTCCTTCAATGAATGTGATCTTGTTTAGATATAATTTTTAAATGAATATGGTATATTTTCTATGATTAGAATGTATTTCCCTTACATTTTCTGTTTACGTCTGTTTGGTCCTCTTTAGCTAGTTTGTCTGCATTTTCTGTTTTCCATGCCTGTTGATGTAGGATGGGGATTTTTTTCTGACATTCTTGTTATGTTATAGAGTATTTAACCAAATAGATCTGTAGGTTTACTTCGCCATATTACACTTCTATGCTCGTTGAACTACACAGGGCTATGAGAACCTAGTGTAGTAGACTGTATGGGGAATGAACCAAGTGACCATCCTCATAGAGACTTTGAGCACATTAGGCTATAAGGGGAATTGAACAAGAGAGCTTCCTCACAGTGTCTTTTTCTGCATTAGACTAAAAGGGGAATTGAATTAGTGAGCTTCCTCAGAGAGGTATTGATTTTATTCCTAAACCGTATAGACTATAAGGGGAATTAATGCTGATTGCTTCCTCATAGAGTCTATGAATTAACTGGGCTATATGTTGAATAGATAGAGTGATGTTTATCTATGAGTCCATGAAAATTGGGTTATAAGTGGAATTGACCACATTTTCTTCCTCATAGAGTTCATGTCTACCTTTGACTATAAGGGGAACTGACTGTGAGTGCTTCTCCAGAGAGTATTCAATGCAGAATGAGAGGGGTTAGACTGAGTGTGTTTCCTAGAGGGTTTCTTATACTTGTTAGTTAGGACCACAGGGGATGTCCATGAGTACTTCCTAGAGGGTTACCTATTCTATTTAGATACCTGCTCAAATATTGCTTGATATTGACTCTGTGGTTTGTTTACTTATGATCAGTTACCTATTTTCTGTAACCTGTACTTTACCTGAAATATATTCATTGAATGTTTGGTACAGATCTTTGGGTGGTTGCCTACTGATATTTAGTCTCACAGCCTATAATGGGCCATGTTTTCGGGCCAAAAAAATTTATATTTATGCAGGTATTGATAAGAGAAAGAGACCTTCTTCTTCAAGTACATGACTTCCTATGTAGATGGAGAGCATTGGACCAAGTTATGGCTTGAGATACTTAGGAGTTTATCTGTTTTATTTTTCACTTATTTAGCACTGTTTGTATTTCCAGAATTGTAACATGTTTGAGTGATTTCCTAGAAATATGTATCTTGTATCATTTTATATATATATGCGATCCAGTTGATTATTATTCTATTATTCTGCTATTTACTGTTGTTGGATATTTAATGCTTCTGTTGTTGTATGTTTTTGTTTACTTCTATTGTGTACTCTTCCAATGATATAATAGTTTCCCCAATATATCACCCATGGCCCGCACTACTAGTCCATAGCCTTTGGCATTCAGTGAAGTTCACTTGAGGACATATGACCAATTAGGTACATAGCACCTCTGGGTGATTTCTAGAATCCGGGATGTTACAAAGAGGCTTATGGAAATCCAACATCGAAGGAGGTGGGGCATGAAGCACCCCTTTATAAGGTGTTTTGGATACCTCTCCCATCATGAGGCCTTTTCTGGGGGTATTCTTGAGGGAAAAACCTAGGGAAAACAAAACTGTGAAGGCTAGGCCCAATGTGGACAATATCATGATCGTTGGATGGACTGGGATATTACAAAATGGTATTAGAGATGGTGTCCATTAGATGTGCCAGTGAAGATTCATGGCCCTTATTGGGTGGGGGCGGTATGGGAAAACCACATCGAAGGAAGAAGAGCACAAGTCACCCCTTTATATGGTGGTGTGGATACATCTCCCATCATGAAGCCTTTTCTAGGGGGTTGCTTGAGGGCCAGAACTGAGGGAAAAATAAAACCATGCGGGATCGGCCAAATGTAGACAATATCATGATTGTTGGCTGGACGAGCCCATTAATTAAATGGAAAGACATACCTGAAAATAAGATATTGATTCTTATAGATGAATTTGAGAACTTGTGTCATGTTGAGCTTGTTCTTGCGACTCATCATGCAGTGCCCATTTAGGAGATACTTCATCTACAAGAGGGTAGCATGATTGCCGCTTAGTACACAATGAGGTTTTCTGAACTATAACAGTACTCCACAGATATGGTGCATGACCTATTCTTCTATTCTAGGACCATCGAGAAGGGGCTCAAGTGGGAGATCAGGGATTCGAAGATCTCACTCAATATCCCGATGTAGGCAGGTGTGTCAGAGAGAGCCCTCTTGGTGAAGTGTTTACTTGCAGATCAGTCACTATCAGAGAGACCCACTACCTGTCTTCACGTAGTAGAGTATTCTATAGCTTGCTGAAGATAGACGTCACAAAGTTCTAAGAGGGCCATACCTATAGGTGGATGGATACATGACTTTGGGTCACTTGTGCGGGGAACCTGAGGTGGATCCAGTTATACCTGGAGCGGGAAGTGTTTCTCATGCAGTGGGTGGGTCACATGGCTCGTGACTATCCAACCCATCATACGGATAATCAGCAGACGGCTGAAGGATCACCTTGTCAGAGACAGAGATTCGACAGAGGAGGTCTACAGGGAGTAGGTCGATGTGGAAGAGGAGATGGCCGAGTAGTAGGTGTTGGTCGATGATTTGTGATGTTACCCCTACCACCAATAGGATGTCCACCCCAACCATTGATAGAATGTGGAAAGGGAAGAGATCAACTCTAGGAATATGAGTCATATGATAACAGTGCTATGAAGATGATACATGTTACGATTTTTGTCAGATCCCCCTTTGTTGTAGCACTTATAAACATAGGTGCCAGGCATTCTTTCATTTCCACTTCCCTCACTTGGATCTCAAGGATTCTGACAGATCCATTGGATCGATCTATAAGGCTAGTTACTCCTATGGGAGGATATTTGATAATTTTTCATTGGTGCCGGCAGTGCGATCATATTGTAGGAGGTGAGAGATTCGGCTAGGATCTTCTAGTACGACATCAAGGCCTTACAACATTATCTTGGGTATGTAATGGTTATCTAATTTCCATTCTCAATTAGACTGTGTTAGGCAAAATTTTGGTGTGTTCGCCTGGATGGGAATAAGTATACCTTAACTGATGAAAAAGGAGCCTTTACAGCACTTGATGGACTTACCTGGAGGAGGGTGAAGCCGATTACTCACCAGTTGGCTAGACTTACCCTTTGAGTGGTTGTTGTGGAGAGTCCAAGATATCTTATTGTGGTGGAAAAGTACATAGATGTTTTCCCTGATGATTTCCCAGGTATACCTCCCCACATAGAGGTGGAATTTAACATTTACTTGTACCCCTGGACGACACCAATATCTACATCAGCATATGGGATGGATCTCGCAGAGATTCGGGAGCTGCAGGTACTGCTAGAGGACTTACAGGGGAAGATATTCATTCATCCCAGTGCTTCTCCATGGGAAGCTCCGATTCTATTTTCCAAGAATGTGGATGGGAGCTTGAGACATTGTGTTGGCTATTGGAACCTGAACCAGGTGACCATGAAGAACATGTACCAACTTCCGAGGATTGACGACCTCATTGATCAGCTGAAGGGAGTATTGTGGTTCTCAAAGATAGACCTTATATTATGCTATCACCAGCACTAAAAACGAGACAAGGATGTGAAGAAGACATATTTCAGGTGTTGGTACGGCCATTAAAAGTTCTTGGTTAGGCCTTTCGGCATGACAAATGCTCCTGCAGTGTTTATGGGACTCATGAACATGATCTTTAAGATATACCTTGATCGATTTTTATTGGTCTTCATCGATGAAATTATGATCAACTTGCCTACTGAGGAGGAGGATACCTATCATTTACAGGTAGAACTGGACACACTCCGAGAGCACCAACTTTATGGTAAGCTCTCGATGTGCCAGTTCTGGATCAGAGAGGTTCAATTACTATGGCATGTCATATCGGAGGTTGTAGTTTTAGCAAATCCATATATGATTGTGGCGGTACATGCTTGGGATCCAACCTGGAGTGTGATGGCGGTACGGTGTTTCCTTGGGTTGGATGGATATTACCGGAGGATTTTGGAATATTTCTCCAGAATTTCAGCACCACTATCGACCTTGACGAAGACAAGGAAACCATTTGTTTGGTCGGAGAAATGCCAGTGGATTGTTCAGGAGCAGAGGCTGAGGCTGACTAGTTCCCCCATCTTGATGCTTCTAGAGGAGGGAATAGGGTACATAGTTTACTATGACGCATCAGGGAGAAGACTCAGATTTGTCCTGAAACAAGAATGAGCAGTGATCACATATGGTTTCTCAAAAATGAGATAACATGAGAAAACTACTCTACACATGACTTTGAGTTAGTAGTAGTGGTCTTCACCATGAAGAGGTGGTGACGTTAATGGATTGGTGAGAGTTTTATAGTGTAATATGATCTCATGAGTCTCAGGTATTTCTTATCTCAAAAGGTCCTGATCCCGAGACAGCGATATTGGCTTGAGTTCCTCCAGGACTATGACATCGAGATAGTCTACACCCCTGGGAAGGGGAACATTCTTGTAGATGCACTCGATTTAAGATATGGTATACAGCTGTTAGGAAAGGCGACAAAGTAGCTGGATGCTTTACAAATATCCTTTGTGGATAGAGATGGAGCAGATTTCCTTCAGTCTCATATAGTCACTCCCCCACTTCTTCAGTGAGTCAGGAAATAACATCTTGAGGATGTCGACTGTGATGCTCAACCTTCTCAAATATCCATAGGGTAGGCACCTGATAGATTTAATAATGGTGGGGAGCTTGTCATCCTCTTTAGAAGATTATCATGGTACTAGTGTCACATCCTGAGGAATTTTTGAGGAAGTTTAACACATTCCCTCTAGTGGTACATCCAGGAGTGGCGAAGATGTACAAAGATCTTCTATAATAGCACTAGTGGTCGAGAATTATGAAAGCAGTTGCAGAGATTGTCTCTCAATGCCTCACTTGTCATCAAGTGAAGGCGGAGCATCATGTACCATCATGATTGGTTCAGCTTTTAGAGGTCATAGAGTGAATGTGGTATGGGATTACCATGGAATTCTTGAAAAGACTTCCACATACATCCAAGGGTCATGACACGATTTGGGTGATCGTTGACCAACTTACCAGGTCGGCCAACTTCCTAACGATTAGAGAGAAGTGTTTAGTAGATAGTGTGGGACACCTATAGGTGTAGGAGGATGTGTGTCTACATATAGTACACTCAACTATTATCTCTGATCATGAATCACGTTTTACTTCTCAGTTATGGAAGGGGTTCCCAGAGGATTTCATGACAAAACATAACTTGAGCACCACCTTCCATACTCAGATGGATGGCCTGACTAAGCGGACCATTCAGACCCTTAAGGCCATGCAACATGCATGCATCCTTGACATCAGTTTCTACTCGAAGTATCTCTTTCCTTTGGTATAGTTTTCATAACACAAAAGATATCACACCACCATTGGGATGGAACAATTAGAGGCGTTGTACGGGTGACCTTGCAGATCACCCTTTTGCAAGACTGACTGATGGGAGATAGCACTACTGGGAGCAGATATGGTACGGGATACCACAGGGAAGGATAAAACCATCTCGGAGGAGATGAAGACAGCACATAGCAGGCAGAATAAATATGTTGAAAGGAGACGGAGACCTCTGGAGTTCGAAGATGGAGCCCACGTCTTTTTACGGGTCTCACCTCGACGAGGTTTGCGAAGAATTGGCCGAGGTGGCAAGTTATCTCCGAGGATCATCAGACCTTTTCAGGTCCTCAACAGAGTTGGAGAGGTGGATTACCACTTAGCTTTTCCACCAATGTTACAATGGTTCCATGACATCTTCCACGTTTCCCAGATGAAGACATACGTGCACGACCATTCTCACATCACCGACCATTGTGAGATGGATTTCGATGAGGGGGAGACATTTACGAAGGTTCATGTAGAGATTGAGTATCAACATGAGAGGGTCCTTAGTGGATGTTTGAAACCTCTGGTGCCCATTCACTGGCACCACAAGAACCTCTAGGAGAGAACCTGAGAGTGGGAGGCTCAGATACATGCTCAGTACCCCCACATGTTTACCTAGTAAGAATTAAGGATTATAAGGATGTAGAGCCCAGATGTGGGGAGATTGTAAATACCATTAATTTCAATTTAATTTTATTTAAATAAATTGGAATTTAATGATTCCACAAAAATTGATGTCACATTATTCTTGAGTCCCGGAGTGCCCTGGATGAATTTCCGAACTTTATTTCGAGTACGTTGAGTAAATGTACGAGCGGGTTTTTCAATCTATTTAACTGGTGCTCTGAATTGAAATCTGAGGGCACTGTTGAACTCACAACACCAGTTTTCGCTTATAGAGACATTCAACTCAACGACAGTTGGTTGTGGGTGGAGGTTAGTTTTTGGTTTTTTCATTAATGAAAAAAATAAAAATAAATATGTGATGCTTTTATTTTTATTTTATTTGTTAAAACATCCATGTGGATGTTGAGAAGAGGGGACCAATAGACATTAACCTCCCATGAATGTTTATGGTGGTGGGGACCACCCAAGCCTATCCTCCCATGAGAGGTTATGGTGATAGAGACCACCCAAGTCCTAAACCTAGAAACTCCTACATTAAATGTCGGAGATCCTCTTCAAACCCTCCAATATTAATTGTTCCTACCCTCCTCCACAACAATTATTCCAAAACACCATATTAGTTGTGCCAACCTATGAGATTAATTAAGCTAATTTGAATTATATGCCATCAAAATAAATAGAACATAATCTATGATTTTGGGGATACCTTTTCATTTTGGTGGAATTGGGATAGGAGGAGTATTGGGTGAAAAAACTCTCCAATTAATAATTCCAAAGAAGAATTCCTCTCCATTAATTAATTCTTATCCAAAATCTGTCGAAGGATCTCCAACGACGCACAAAACGAAAATCGAGGAAAATGATGACGTCCAACTTTTGAAAACAATCCATCTTATTCCTTACAAACTTCATGACATCATCATGTGAACGGGGTAGGGGTTTATTTATGTGTGAATAATTTTCCACATTTTTCTTTCCTTGGAATAATTTTCAGTTTGGGAATGAAATGTTGTACGAGGTTGTAAAGCTTGACGTTCTTCTTTTATATTCTTGTGGAACCCTATGCTACCACCCTAACGTAGAGTGTATGAGACAAATCAACATGTCTTGACCCTTCCTAAAATATTGTTGTGTTCTTCATGATGGAGGAGGATGGAAACCATCGTTGGTTGGGGCACAAGAACGGCGGTTGACACCACTACTGGTCGAACCGAAGGCAATGACGTAATGGCACCACCACGATGCCCCCATCACCGTCCCGTGGCCTCCGCACCACCGTACCGTGATTGGACTGTCGTCGCACCACCGCCCCGTGGCTGAACCGCCACCATGCGGTCTGAGCCTCGGCCTGGTGTCAGATCGCCCTCCGCAGCCAGACCGCCGACCCATGGCCCGACCGCCGCCCCGTGGTGTGAACGCCTCCCTGCAGCCGCACTGCTGCCCTGAGGCTGCACCGCTGCCCCACAGCCAGACCACAGCCCTACGGCCATCCCCCCTGCGACCGGACTAACGCCCTTGGCCGGACCGAGGCCCGGCGGCCGTAACGCCGCCTCGTGGACAGACCACAACCCAAGGGACTGATTTCCCTCCCACATGATCGGACCATCACCTCGCGGTCGGACAGCCACAATGTGCCCTCACCGCTACCCCCAGGCTGAACCACTATCCCCAGCTGAGCCGCCCTGCAGCATCACGCCATCGCTGCACCCTTCGCAACCTCGTGACCACCAACGGCCCACCTTGGGCCCTTGCTTCCTACCTGGCTGGACCCAGTGTGAGGGGCCGAACCCAACGGGATGAGCCGAATTGTGGGTCGGGTAGACCATAACCGGGTCGGACAGAACCTGGGCCCACTACGACCCATTTACATTCTTTTGGCCATAACTTTGGAACAAGATGTCTATTTGAAAAACTGTCAGTGGAGATAGAAATCATGGATTGAGATGATCTCTTTTTTATAACACACTATAGTTTTGGATTATAATCGGGGAATGTCCAGGTTGGATGGAGCACGAATCTAACTGGGCCACCGAGACTAAAACGCTAATAACTCATAGACTGGGCATCCAATTGATGCACCATCTATTACGTTGAGACCCCTATGATGTGGCAGAACATTGAGATACTTATTCGAGGGACTTTATGGATGTTGGAGTATCGACCAGTAGCTTGTGAAGAGAATCCTCCTAGATATTAGCAAACATTGTGCGGGAACTAAGTGGGTGGATGATATTTGAAGATTGCTGATCATTTCGACACATATTGACTTGATAGCCCTAGAGGGGAGCACTTTGGTGACGTGGCATACCCACGATGGGGAGTACCATGGTGACGCGGCAGACCCACATTACTCGATAAGAGGAGTACCTCAGCAGGACATGAGGGGGAGTGCCTTGGGGAAGAGGTAGACCCGTGATACTATACCGATGTACCCCCAACATACCAAGGTTAGTGGGAATCACCTCTGTGTGATGTGTTAGGCCCACTGTACTCGATAGTGGATGATTTCTCCAGCATTCTTGGTGTTTGACATAGTGTCTGGTAATGTTACTTGATACTAACCCTATAATAAATCTTGGTGTGAGCTAAGCCATTACCTCTATGTTTTTCCTTCATTATTGAGATGGATAACATGATATCATAAGTATATGTATTGGAATATAACTAAGTCAGTCTATATTTTTATTTCATACATTTTGGTTTATTGGTGATAGATTTTGTGAGACCTAGAGGGTCTTTGGGTCCCCATTGAGTATCATTATACTCACCCCTGCACGGGCTATTCCTGCACCTTGTAGTGTTGGATGCAGACAATAGACAATACTGACTGAGGCCTAGAGTACCAAGACTGGATGCTACCTGGAGGTGGACCATACTGCGTGTTGGTATGCAGAGGAGACAGGTGGACGTGGAGTGATGAGGAGGCAATCTGTACCTACCCTTCATGTAGGAACCTTGGTGGATGATCTAGTAGCTATCTTTTCTCTTTCTTCAGATGTATTTTATTTCAGTTGTACTTGTATTTTTAATGTTGGGCTGTTATTCCGGCCCTCTTCTTACTTTCCACACTCTTTTGGTTATATAGTTATCTTGAGTTCATATCATGTTGTGTTCTTGGTTACGTGATTTTTTAGTATATAAATGCAATGTCTTCACAGTTTTTGTGAAAACATATTTTTGTGCTAGTCGCCGGCACCTGGCCTATGGAAGGAATGCTTGGGGTAGTCACAACATGGGCCCGTTGGACGATTCATGACTATTATAGTATGTTATAAAAATCAAATATCATTAATAGATAAAAATTGAATATACATTAAAGTTACAAATATATTAGATTTCATTATAAAATATTATTGTAAATTGGGATAAACCTAATAATTTTAGTACCATACATTCCCCATTGAATATGAGGGGTTCAATTGGATCACCCTTCATTTGTTTATTTCAAAAACATGCATTATCATTAATAATAGCTACGAACCATAAGAAATTACATGATATCATTCATTGTAAAAACACTATTTTGATCAATAAAAAAACAATTTTTGATATTGATAAATATATTTCCTATAAAAAATTATTATATAAAAGAAAAAATTGATATTGGTAATTTTTGTGATTAAAATATTGAATATTTATAATCAATAAAACCTAAAATAGGGGTCATGATTCGATGAAAACTATTGTATTTTTATGCATTAAAATATTACATTTTTTTGGTCTTTTGTCCAAACATTCTATATAAGATTAATTTAAATTATTCCACTGAATCAATTGAATAAAAATTAATAATAGAAACAATATTCATATTATTATTCAATTATGTAAACATAAATACATCCAAAAAAATTTGTTTATGGGAATGAAACATAATGTCTTTGGAGGTAAATATTTAGAACATAAATTTTAATATAAAGTGTCTATTAATTCCGGTATGACTCTTTATATAATTTCTATGTTATCAATAATAATATATTTTTACTTAATTACATTATTAAAAAAAATTAAATCTATATAATTCATATTATAATGATATAATAAATTATGTTCACTTTGGATGTTTTTATGATATTCAACTCATAAGTCAAAATTGAATTTGATAGATTTTTTATTTTTAAAGTGGATATTATTCGATCATATATTGAAAAGTAAACATGGAATATTTATCAAAATTACATTTATCTTTTAAATTTAATAATAACCATGTATAATGGTTATGGTAGATGATATATGTTACAATAATGGATATGGTAGGTCATAAGTACTCATGAGTAACACTTCCATTTTTCAAAGAATAATGTTGGGAAGAAGGAAATGTTTTTTATATGTCAAGAATGGTCATTATGTAAAAATAGTATTATCTATTTAAATATTGTTATGTAATTCATCCAAATGATGTGGTGATGTCAACCGAATCATATATGTTCTTGTATGTGGTAGTCCCCATATACGAGTGGAAGACAATGTCATTTTTTCAATGATTGGAATAGAAAGAAAATAAATTATATGTTATCATTTAACCCATTAAAATAAAACCTGAATATAATTTAATTAAATAATTCCCATCATCAAATACCACAGTGAATAGTGGTGATGGAAATGAGTTACATCGATTCGTAATGTGGAAATCTTTTATACATATAAATGATGAATTATTTTCCCATATGATTGAAATAGAAAGTAGATATTGGTTATGAAATTATCCAAATAAAATATTATAATATGATAGATACTAATATTTTAATATAAACACGGTTGAAGAATATATTATTTTTATAGAGGAGGAAATGAAATTTGAACATTTCGTAAAAAGCTATATCTCTTATTCACATAATCTCATTTTATTTACCATAGATATCCTATATGGATGGTATTGTCCTTAAATAAAAAAATTATGATGTGGGGAAGGATTGTATACAGGTATTTGGTCAGTTAAAATCTAGTAAAAAAGAATTTTTATATGTGTATAAAAGTGGAAATGAGGTACCCTTTTATATGATAGTGAAGGGAGACCCTTGGGATTACCTAAAGTATTAAATTTATATAATACAATTTTCATGGATGAATGGTTAAAAAGGACATATTTTGAATAAGGTATGATGATGTGTAAAAATAATCTAATCCAATATAATTTGGACATGTTTAGACTAGGTTTCTACCCATAAATGTTTTTTTAACTCCTTGTTAATATTTAGGATAATTATAGAGATAAAAAAGTGTTTTAGTTTTATGGGTTATGATAGTTAGTATTATTGTAAAAATATCCACGTAAAGTACCTGGATGATATAGTAGGACATGTAAGAGTCACATGGCTATATATTGTAATTTTTTAATTTTATATCATTTAATAAAATATAATTTATTATAAAATATCATTGCTTTAATTTTTGGATTGAATAATTTAATTAGACATTAAAAAAATCACTAAAAATTTAGAAATCTGATATAAAGAATTAATCAAAAAAAAATATGTTACAAATATATAAATATATTTACTTAACACCATAATTATTTAAATTTGTTATGATTTTATTAATTACAAAATCATTCATTTTATTTTTCTACTAATTGAATATAAACAATTGTGTTGTTACAAAAACATTTTTAATAATTTTTTCATCAATAAAAATAATAAAGAAATTAAAATGGTACAGAAACTATTAATATTTAAAATGAATATATATTACTGAGCATATTATTTTCATATCCCTATCATAAAATATTGTTGAAATTAAAAGTATGAAATTGAAATTTTGGACATTATCTTTTAGTTACATATTATAAATGAAAAATTTGAACCTGAATGGAAAAACTTTCTTATATTTGAATATTGGATGATTATATATTATTAATAAAGTTAAAATAAATAATGACAACTATTACTGTTTTTCCCCTATCATTTGAATTTTCACATTAATAACCTGATTTACCCTTACGATGGTGAGAAAAATTTAATATGGTTACTATAAAAATTGACCATAAAAATAACACTGACTAATTTACCGAATTCGAAAATCATGATTCAAAAATTGTAATTAATTATTCAAGGATTAATTTAAAGAAGTGGTGGAATATAATTTTATATAATACAACAAAAACCTGACCCAATATATATTTTTAGTATAATTGCTTTATAAGTAAAAAAATTACACTATATTAATGTAAAAAAATTAATTCTAAAGATTATAATATGATTATTTTGAATAAATAATATATAATAAAATATTAAGTTAAATGGAAAATAGGATTTTATTTTGAAAAACTATTTGAAAATAAAATACGATTTTCATTAAAAATTATTATATTTTACTTTTCATAGAGAAATCGATCTTTTCATAGAATTATCAAAAATTAATCTTAAAATCAATTTAAAATGACAAATTAAATAATGGGAAAAAATTTATCATGTATAGTATCTTCAATTTGACCATGTTGATTTTTTAAACCATTTAAATCATGAAAAAATATTTATGTTATAAATGAAGAATTTTCATTTCGGACTCAAAAACCAAAAAAAATTATGTTATTATAACTCCGTAAATTTAATCATTCAATATTACTATGAACTAAAACTAAATTCTGTTGACCATTCCATGGTTGTTACAAAATATCTAAAAATATATCTTCATTATTTTTTCTGTAATAATATATATATATATATCCATTTAAATAAAAAAAATTATTCTCAATTACGTTAAATAGTAATTTCTTTAAAATCAATACTAATCTAATAAATATTTTGAATTATGACATGTAGTTTATATCTGTTACAAAATTGTATAAAAAATATTAAATTTGAAAATATAATTGTAAATATATCCATTATGTATAAATTACTTATTTTTTATGTAACAATAACTAGTATTAACATTTGGATTCTCCATTATGTATAATATATATTACATTACACAGAGTGATATATAAAAATTAGTAAAACTACATTAAGTAGATAAATCCCTATAATATTATATGATAGCTACAAATGACACATCAAAAAAAATGTTGAGTAACTAAAATTCTCAATGTTGAGTACAATTTTTTAAATTTTGTATCTTCATATTTATTTTTACATAACTTCATCAAATCTATCCCACAAAAATATTTTATATTATAAAACATTCTCAATTTTAACTCTTGCATCATACAATCTTGTTCAACACATATAATAATTTTTTGATTTTTTAAATTTTTGTTGAGTATAATTATTCCAATAAACTATCCAAACAAAGATATTGAACAATAATAATATTATATTTCATATTAATTGCCTTATTTATTTTTATTCCAAAATTTTTATAACTATTAAAGAACTAATTTAATAAAAGAACTTATTTAGTGATATTTAATAGGTCCTAAATATATTTACATTTATATTTTCATATTAAATTATCTATAATATACACATCAAGTATATCATATATAACATTTATTATATATGGTGAATATAACAAATAATTACATTCTATCTTTATCACTATAATTGTGACTTATTACAGATGACATATCTTTTACATGTAATAAAGACAATAATTAAGGTCTGAAATATCATCCCCTTATATATAATTTATTCAATACTCTCTTATTGTTTTTAATAATAATATTGAAAACAAATAAATTAAAATTAATTGTTTTTTATATAATAATTAATTACTATATAAGAAAAATTATCTAGGAAATTCAATTTCATGTAAGCGATCTATATCAAAAAAATATATAATTAGATATATAGTATTTTCTTTTCAATTATCTTCTTAAATTATAATTATTTAATCTTTCACATCATGTAATGTTATATGCTGGTGTGACTGACATACCTGAATAATTGTTATGGTTTAAATGATTTCACTAAATCTTGTGGGTTGGTAGTTGTTTTTCAAACAGATTGAAATATCACAAATGAAATATTATTGTCTGTAGAGATTTATAAAACATTATATAAGATTACATTAAATGATAGAGTTATATAAAATTTTGTTAAAAACCCAAAATAATAAATCCTAACTAGATAGGTGTATCCCTGGTATCAATAATTATAATTTAAAATTTTATTTTGAAGAGTTAATTAAATATGAGTATATTTCCTTTATATTATATTTATTATTTGAAAGTTAGAAGATTACTCAAGGATGGAAAATTAATTATAAATATGTTATATGGTATTCATAAAATAAAAAAAATAACAAAAGGAATGATTGAGTGAAAATAATTTTCATTCTTTATGTATATTACTTAAAAAAATCCAATCATGGGTGATCATTGGTGGGTTTAATTAATTAATAACATTTCATTTGTGGTATATTTTTTTTAAAAATCATATATAGTATTTAATCTATTTTTTAATGTATAATATGAATATCATGAAATTAATAGTTTATATATTTTATGGAATTTTATGTAATATAGTATAAATAATGATATTTATATTGTATAAATTTAATGTTGTTATTTTGTCCTGTCTAGTTCTCATTCATAAAATATGATTTAATTTTTTTATACGCAATGGTAAAAAATAACGCATTATAACAAAATATACTCATGTATTTATTTCTATAACTAACTCAAATATAGTGAATCAATGAATGGTGATATATTTTTTACTATATTGTACAGTATCTGAAGTTGATTATAGTATAAAAAATCAATCTGTATAATATAAGTCATGAGGGAGATAATATACTATACTACTATCATTCATATTCATATAATATGAATCAAAATCATTATATACTATTAAAATAACATACAGTTCATGGATAATATTGATATACCCAAATTTCTAATTTTTATAGGATATATGTTTGCCTATAGGATAGTGTAATGACCCCAAATCCAATATCCTATATCCAATTTAATACTATTTTATATTGGAATATATATGAGCAATTAAATATCAACAGACTGATAGGTTATTATTTTATATAGAACCATATGCAAACATTAAAACCATTTTACATTGGTAATATAGCATAAAACATAGTAGAAAACAAAATAAAATGAACGAGATCCTTGTAATCTCCTTGAATATTTTCATCTTCATGTCTTGCGAAACAGAAATGAAATTATGGTGGGATGAAATTATTAGTATGGGTTGTGTATAATGGAATATTTCAAGGATCAATATCAAATAATAAAATTGTAAATGTAATTAACAGAACACACATTACATTGAAATTACTTAAATATATTAATATATGAGGCATTTTCAATATGGAATGTAAAATAACTAAAAACTAAATAAATTTTACCAATAAAATGGTAATTAAATACATATAGATATATTATTGTTGTGAAAATATGAGGGATAATAATAAAGTAATTCTTAATAATGGAAATGATTAATTATTCGACTCTAGTGTCTCTTAGATCATGATACTTTTTCGGTAAATACCATTAACAATAAAATTTAAATATTGTATGTGGAAAATTATTTAATCTAGTGATATTATTTTTCCACTGAGAGATATTAAATCATAGGGGGATATTTTATACTATACCCCACCCATCACACTTAGTTTAGAGCATTCCTATATATCAAATAATCAATTTATTTTGTTAATAAATATTACATATCATAATATATTCATATTTAGTAAAAGACATGGAATTATGAATAAATATTTTTAAAATTGAATAGAATTAAAATTAATCTCCATTTGTTAAAATTATATATATTTTAGGAAGTAATCTTATTCATCATTCAATAATATGAATTTCAATATAAATTCAATGTCTAATTAAAAATGATCACATGAATGATATTGACTAAATAGAAGGTTATGTATCACAAATAAATGTGAACATGTTAGATAAATTTTACCACCGAGATATTTTCATTTCAAATCCCCTTAGTTGAAATAATCCAAATAGAAACATAAAATTTCATGAATTATGTATAATAGATGATATTACTTTTCAAAGGGGAATTATATACACCAAATAAAAGAAATATTTTTCATAATATATGTTATGTTAAAATGGAATGTAAACTTAAAAGAAATATTTTACCAAAATCATTAAAATAGTTGAACATTATTAAACCTCATGTGTGTGGTTTTTGGAATGTTATTTATTTATATAAGAACTGTATTAATGTTTATACTATTTTACATTATGGGGGCCTCAGATTTTAAAAAATGGGTTTTATATCCTTTTTAGATGAATATTCATTTCATTATAGAAACACATTCCTTAGGACTATAATAGTTTAATGAATTTTTAATCATGGAACACATTCATCTAATTTGGTAAAATATTTTCAACATCTCATAAAAATATCTTCCCCTTTGGTACCCCCAATTAAAACCATTCATCATAACCTGTGGAATGAAAATATAAAAACATGGGTTGCCCAGATTCTCCATAAGTGTAAACATTGATGATATCAATTTATTTGTATCCATGAATATGATATGATATATAGGAATGTGATTAGTAGAATAAAATAAAATATTCATTCACATACTACCATGAATCATAATCATGGGATATGGAATGAAATATTAACCTGAATGTGTAGAATTTGACGTCATCATAACATTTTCTAGAACAATATTTTCAGGTCATAAATATGTGTTGTTTCATTATAACAATTGAAAAAAAATTAAATTTAATGTAAAACTACCAATACTCACGGCCCATCCCTTATATCCTGTTTCCCTTAATATATCATGCACATCGACTTGTTTCCAATAATAGATCATGCACATCAACTAGTTTCCATTTAATATATAATGACATATAATTCATTAACAAATTCATTAGATGGAGATATTGATCCCACCAATAACACAATACATATAATCCATAATAACATAAATCATTCATCATATTATAACACGTTTTATGACTAGGTTTAATAACCATTATTCAATCAAAACATAACCTATGGAAAATAAACTAGTTTCATAAATATCATTCCATCATAACCACAAACCATCCTAATAAATTATAATTCTTTTAAAAAAAATATTGAATCATATACCTATTAAAACATATGTAACATCAAATAATGTAATCGTAGATTGATGATAATTTTAAGAGAATGGTTGAAAATTATTCTAAAAAAATAACCATTCTTCTTTGAAAATATTTTATTTTCACAAAAATGAGCAATTTTTGTTTAAAAAAATTTATTTGAAAATAATCCTAGAATATAGTGATGTAAAAAATAATAATTATGGTATCATGAAGGTGAGAAACTATATTCATGTCTTATAAGATAATAAACATTTCTTGTTTACTTTTTCATGAAATCTATCAAAGTAAATTGTTTGGAAAATGAAACAAAATCCATTCAAACCATTTAGTAAAAAGTAAACCATGGTTACAAATTACAGTAAAAATACACCAGATAATATTAAAAATGTTTTGGATAAAACTTTTACATAATATGAACTCGAAAGTTAAATATTCATCAATAATTAATTAAAAAAATATTGAATGTTGATGATAATGTTAAATATTCCCTTCCAAAATTTAATTCACTAGAATTATATAACAATTGAATGAAATAAAATTATGTGGATATTAAAATACAAATAAATTAGACTAATAATCCTAAAATACATTCATGGGAAGTATGTACACCACACAGAATAAATAAGTACTATATAAAGAATGTGTCATGTATATATAAAATGGGAAAAAATTCTTGCCTTCTATTAAGACACTCATTATACTTCTAAATAACTCAATTTTTATAAATATAACATTCCTATACATCTATTAATCAATTTTATTCAATTATAAAATACAATATATGATTTACATATGGCCTTATATTTTCTGTTTATTAACAATTCCGTGTTAAATTTAAGTTTTGGGTAATACCCGCACTGTTTTTCACATGAAATCTAATTTGTAATTTTTTTATTTGATTAATTATATCATTATTTCTCGCTCTATATAATTTTTAATGTTAAATAAAAATTTTATATATTAATTTATAATAATTTTTAAGTGGTATAAATGCAATACACCATTGATGGGAATATTAGAACGTAATTCTGTATTAAGTTGATTAATTCTATTTCTATATTAAAATAATAAAAAATATATGATATATTTTCATTATAGACAAAAATTATATTATATATTTCATATATATTCATAAAAGTTTCCTTTTTACTATATTTGTGAAAATTAAATGAAAAACTTTTCACAAAGCATTGTGGAGATGGTAATCCATATGTATGCATGAGAGATGTTATTTTTTCTCAAAAGATTAGGTGGAAAAAAATAGATATGATATTATCCTTTTAGGGGTATAATTGTTTCATAAGAACAATATATAAACTCAAAAACCATTATAATTTCTTCTATAGTTGATGTCAATGGAAAACAAATTCTATTGCAATGTGGATATGGTATATCATACATATGCATGAGGGATACATTAATTTGTTCTTCAATTGATAAGGGGATATCAAATGGTTTGTTCAAAAACATAATAAATTTTATAGTACATATTATTCTAAAGATATTATTTTATGAAAAAATTCATATATTTAATTGACTTATAGATGATTTGAAAAAGAGAGTCATTGGTCAAACCAATTTCCTCTTCATAGAAAGGGATCCTTTATATATTATATAATGGTGCTTGAGTTTGTCCTTTGGAATGATATGTGTTCTGATCTGACCAAAGCTGGGTCTCGAGACATATCTCCCCTACGCCCCCATCCATAAATCAAGTAGTGGCTACAAGAGTCTAATGGGAAAACTAATCTTAGAGAGTATGTTTACAATGTACCTTTACGTGCTCAGACAACCAAGACAATAAAAGAATTTGCAGGGAATGAAATAAAAGATTTGAAATAATGCTAAATAAACCAAACAAGCATGGAACTCATAAATAGTAAGAATTACCGCAGTTTAAACTAAAAATAAATTGAGAAAATAACATAAATAACACCAAATGTTTCCCAACATAATAGAATACTTGAAATGTAAAATTGATAAGAGAGGAAAAGTAATGGATCCCATGATATTTCCATAAAATAAATATCATGTGCCCCATATCACTACTCTCTTAGGAAGGCATGATCGACCTGTACTCCATCTGTAGAAGACATGAAATGTGTTGGGTGAATCCCATCTGGGTTTAGTATACACATATCATGTATAATGACGTAAAAGGGATTAAGGGGGATTAGTATGAGAAAAAAGGTATAATAAAAAAATTACAATTTAACTCAAAATGAGAGTAAAAGTAAACTCATCCAAACATAATGTGATCATCATGGTGAGAATATGAACATCGTGTCAATTCCTTGCTACCGATATCATGAGAGTATACTCATCCAACCAAAAAAATATAGACTCAGAAATAATTTTGAATACCCCGCATTTCCTCGCCTCTCTTGAAATGTGGGTATCTAAAACCAATAGACTTGGTAGTGAGGAAGTATATATACATATGCTTAGTCAAATAAGACCAAAAGAGCGAGTAAGGGGATCTATGTCTCATAGCTCATCTAAAGTAGTAGAGTAGTAAAATCTTCCAATGTAAGTCCACCAATGATGTCGGGATCCTCAAACATCATCCCTGAACATATAAATCTAAGAGACATAGTCACCCCACCTTGATACTATCTGATTTGGGAGGAACTGACTCACCCACATGTTTTTAAGCCACATCATAAGAATTTTTCTTTGTGGGGAATGCATCCATCTTCATTGTGAGTCCAAACATATGTCAAATAAAATATCATCACTATGAAACATAGTTAATGGGCCATAAATACTTCGTTGGGTTCTCGTACCGTAGTATGATTGGGGGAACCTTCCCTAATAGTCACTGAGGAACTATACTACTCTGCCATCCATGATAGTTATGCTAAAGAATTTCATTGGGAAAATCCACTACCCAGTCCTATTGGAGGCAAAGCCTTGTGAGTATTCACAGAAAACAAATTCCTTGCCCACCTAGAGGGTCAAACATGGAATACAACATCAGTTAATTCTAGTGATCATCCCTATTAGAGGGTAAGCCGATAATCATCACTAGGAAACCCCAAAACCTCATACTAAAGAAGAGTAATCCCATAATTTTCATCAGGGAATGCCATTTACCAACCCTGTTTGTGGGTATGACCATAACATTGATGAACTCCACTACCCATTCTTACTAGAGAATATCTAAAATAAAACATAAGGGAATTATATTGTGCTTTCATGTAATAGGGTAAAATGGGTATATTCCTCGGGGAACTCTACTACCCAGCCCTATTGGAGGGTTCCACCCAAGGCGCTCTGGTGATTCCGTAAGTTTGGATCCATCCTTAGGAGTCTCCTTAGTGAATTCCATCCTTATATAATTTCACATTTTATCATAAAATCCACTTACATATGAACCATACAGTTCAATATTGAAAAAAACTCAAGATAGTCCACTCTTAGACAAAAATCAACGTTTAAACGAAGGACAAATGGATGATTAGAGATTTATCATAGGAGATCAGGGGGAACACTTTTTGTGAGGAGACCAAAAAAGTGTGTGGTACTACTCCACATCTAGGTCATGATACTTGCAAGTACTGGACTCCACCCTTTGTAGTATAACATGCCATGTAAGTGGAATACACATCTTCTCCAAACTCATCGGGATAGGGGCCATGTCTTTTGGTTGTGTCCATGTAAAGGACCTCGTGTCCATGTACCCAAAAGTTGTGTTCATGTGGTAGGTCACATAGAGAATTCAACAAAAATAATTACAATGGAATGTGGGGTAGGTTAAATTATTTGGGACCCTAAATTTCACTGATACCCTAGTGTTGTTGTAGAGGGAAGTAAAAGGACATGTGTTTCTCTTAATACATGGCGTGTAGTCATGATTTTTCCAGAAAGTTCATATCTACAAATCCAGTCTTCAAGTGTCGAATTTTGTCTGACCAAATTACAACCCACTGTGACTTATCCCCTAAACATTGAATATGACCATGAATCATGATTCTAGGCTACTTCTCGTTACAAATTGATTGTCCTCAGGCACGGTGGTTTCATCAATTGTTCTGCACACTATCATATGTTCATCATTCGATTTCATGATCTAAATCTAGTAGATTGAGAACCTCTGATTCATAATGACACTAGATCTGGGATCCAACCCAAAAATTTTAAAATTTTCATTGATCCTCCTTGAACCTGGGTACCCAGTCGATCTTGTGTAGCCATTTATTTTTCAAACTGGGAGCCACAGGATTCCATCACTAAAGAATATGCATAATTTGGATGAAAAGAACCCAAAAAAATGTTTTAACTTCATTTTACAAGTGTTCTTGACCTATAACATTAAACATGGATTCTAGGATAGAAAAAATTTCTTAATAAAATGGAATAATTCATTTTCTGTACATTGGTACATGCCAAGGATGTAGGGAGGAACACAGATCGAAAATTGAATATCAATATAAGAAAACATTTAATTATAAGGTTTAACACACTAAAATATTAACCAAGCCTTAAAAAATGATTTTGGTGGAGATGATGTGTCCATTTTCCATCAATTCTTCTTGATCCAGAGGTTATTTGTTCATCGAATGGTTTGGAAGTGAGAGATCATGGAAAATAGACAATATTATGAGCCATCACTAGGATTTTCCCATGGAAATAAATTTATAACTTCTCACATGAAGTCTAATTAATTAATTAATTTAATTAATTCATTTAATCTACTTAAAAAACTAAAAACATGACAATGGTGTTAACATCCAGTGTTGAATCATTTTATGTCGTGTCTAGGGTAAACACCATGTTTTGGACTCATCAACAGTCTCAATTGTCTAATCTAATAAATAGATTATGATTTATCCCATTTGAAATAATTAAATTATTGTGAAAAATATAAAATACATATTTTATTATTTTAATAAAATTATTTTTTTTCACACCAAGCCTCAATACCGCACACCATTTATAGTTGAAGCTCTAGATATATAATTAATATTTTTTTAAAGTATTACGAATAAAAAATGGGTCTCTACATCAATATATTCATCAATATTTTTGTCCCTGAAAAAACAAATGAAGCAAAAATACTCATGATACTGAGATTGGATATGGTTCTTCCACTCAAGAGAACTATCTTGCACATTTTTCTTCTTCCAAAACACACAATCCAAAGGGATGATCGATACACACAAATTCCTCACCCATCGGTCCATGATCACCACTCGGTAATCTACAAAGGTTGATCCATCCTCGATGTCTAGCACACCCCAGTTAATGAAATGTGTAGGATCATTAATGTATCTCCTCAAATATGACACCTAGAATACATCATGCACCCTCTATAGTTGTGTCTGTGCGGAAAGGCTGTGGGCACTCCCCCCAACCCTCTATACAATCTCAAACAACATGATGAACATCATGGATAACATTCCTCCCCTTCCAAAGATCTATATTACTTTCCATTAGAATACCTGCAATAAAATGTAGTATCCATACACAAACTCAAAGAGCCTACGATAGTGATCTATGTGGGATTTATCTCTACTATGTTCCATCCTCATCCTCTCATGGATATCATACACATTCTTCATTGTTTCATGTACCCTCTCTAGGCCCACAATAGATAACTCACCAATCAGTGTCCAACAAATGGATGTCCCGATGGGTCTCCAATAAAGGGTCTCAAATGGTACCATTTAGATAGTATATGGGTAGAGGTTTTTTTTAATGAAAGTTATTTCTTGGGTAGATTATCTTTCAATCTCTGGGGATACCTAAAATGCGTCATCTCTCATTATATCCACTAGAACATAGATAGTGTGTTCATTCTGCCCATCGGTATGGGGTGAAATGATATACATATTAGCATTTGGGTCTCAAATGAATCATATAGGCCTCAATATAATCATGTAGTAATTCCTGAGTCATGATTGAACATAATTTTATACAGTCTATCATGTTGGTGGATGATCTTCCGCATGTTCAACATCTACAAACATTCCACCAAAGTCTACAACCAGATTGTAGGGAAGTTTGATAACATCGTGATTTAGTCTAGTATCACCAAGATGGAATCATGATACATCAATGTTCATAGAACCCCTTTCACATAGTACATGAATATTCCATTACATTTCCATCAAAGAATATCATGGGGTTGTAACAAACCTATCAAAAATCAGTGCTCATCCTTCAACTACTGATATGTGAATCACCAATTGAAAAAATAATCTACAATTTATCTCATGTTGGACCAAAAAAATGGCCACAATATATATTTAAACATCTTCTCCACACTAATATGTATAGCTATGGGAGAAATGTGGAACTACTAGATCAATTCCTTCCATAATGTGACTGGGACCACTCTTCTCCCACGTAATAAGATTGTGTGATTAACTAATTTAGAATAAACATCTAGAGATTCACCTCTGGATATCTGGTAACTCATGACCTAAAATTCAATATACCAAAATCAGGACCCCCTTACATTCTCTAGGATTGATGGAGTAATCTCCATTGACTGAATAAATTTTGTACCCTCTTTGTCCACCCGGGTCAATCGAAGGGATGCTAACTACTATGAAGCTTCATGCACTAAATGATGATGAGACTTCCTGTTAGGGTAGTAAACTAAAATATTACCATTTCATATAGTATAGATTATCTGGAAGTCAGAGTATTGTAGGAAGTCCTACATGTGTATTTGATTCATGTTCATGTTTGTCTAAGTAATGATATACCTCAGACATTGGTGGCCAACGTAATCCACAATGTGCTATACATGAAAATATTTTCTCAAATTCCATAGGGTTAAGACCAACATCACAAGATCTAGGTAGTGAGTCATGTTGTTTTTATATTAGGTTCTCAACTACATCGACTCGTATGCAATGACTTATTAAAATTTCATAAACACACAATTGAGGCCAACTAATAGGGCATCATAATACACGATGAACCAAATTCCTTGGAAACCATCAATGGTTGTCAGACTAGAATCCATAAATAATAATATTTTCAAACATCACAATTGATAAGGTATTTCATCAATCCTAGAATTTACAACTTTTTCTTCATCATATCACGGTTTTGGATATGATAAACCACACAAATCCTTAAACTTCCATCCACGTATTTCAGGAACAGAACAAGAACCATCTATGGGACAAACTATGTCTTATAAAACCATTATCACAGTGGTCCTCCACCTGCATCTATGACTCCCTAAGTTTTTTAGCTTCTCTCTGATGCATCGTAGATGATATGAGGGATGTTCCGGGTTGTAACTGAATTCAAATTTCCATATGCCGCCTCAAAGGTTTCCCAGGAACATCCTTGGGGAAGATGTATATATAATTCTCCGCAACTAAGGTATCCAAGATGTGTGAATAGTATGATGATCAATGTATTAAAATCCAAAAATGATGGTTGATAAGATGAAACCTCCTACTTGCAGCATCCAGGTGTCCTTCCATGAGATCTCTCTCACCATAAAATGTGAATCTCAACCCATCAATGCAAAATCATCTGACAAATATGTGATGATAGTCAATCTATGATGGAATAATGAAAAGTGTAATGACCCAAACATTCATTAATGGAAATCCCACTTGAACTAATTAAATGCCACATTATGTAAAATTTTTATATAAAATTTCATCATCTTTGGTTTTATGTTTTGAATTTTGACCATTTCTAATATATCCGTTGAACAGTGATCCCATGATTAGTATAAATATAGGGATTTAATGAATCCAATTTACTCATAAAAAGGACACGATGGCCTCATCTAGTAGAAATTCCCCATACAAATCACATTTTAAGAACTGAGTAAAGAGGTGGAATCATTGGGATTCTCTCTTGATAATTCCCAAGCTGAGCTTCAACAGGTTAAGCTTGAGTTGAACTGACTACGAGAGAAGTGGAAGTTGATAGAGATTACAACCCGAGAAATGTTATCTAAGCCACCTCAAGCATCTGTCACCATCACACACCTTACACTTCAATCATATATGGGTGTTATATGGGGTTATGTAACAAGACCTTAACACTATGGTTACGTACATTAATTTTTTATATAATAATGAATATATTTTCATGTTTTTTTGTTACCTTGTAAATAGTTTTTAAAGTTCAAATAATGTTTTTACTTAATATTCAACAATGAAATCAATTTTGATGAATTAATGGATTTTTATAATAAATAATATTTTAATAAAAGATTATTATTATTATTAAATTAATTTTTTATTTTATATAAATGATCGTATAATTTTATGAATGCAATTGTAATTTTTATAAAGGTTCGAAAGCCATTTTTGTACAAACCCAAGAATTTTTCAATAAATTTCAATTTTTATTTTAAAAGTATAAATTAGAATTTTTATATAATTATTTATATAAAATAAATATTATATATGTAATTAGGACATCAAAATTATCCTATGGTGAATTTTTCATAATTTTATGAGTCATTCAAATTGCTGGGTAAAAAATAAATAACATTTAAATATATAATATTTTTTATGACTTAATAATGACACAATTGTGATATAATAAAATAAAATAAGCCTTATTTTTTGCCAGTATATTTTTTACAATTAAAATAATGTGATTTTGTGTTGGCTTGAATTATTTTACAATGCATTAATGGTCCCTTCATTCCTTATTAAACATGTTTTCTTTTTAAATAGTTTACTTGGGTGTGAGACTCACCTCCAAATAAGAAACCCCATTATTTTAAGATGTTCTTACTTTGGAATTATAAAATATTGTTTTCCACTCCCCTTTAGAAAAAACCATGGGTTGGTTTTTGGTTTGAATTAGTTTAATGAGAGGTGTCACAACCCAACATAATAAAGAATTCCCTCACCTCTCCAATACAAACCCACCCATGATCCAACTTTCTCCTCACAGAAATCCATTGAAGTCCATCCAACCTCTACCATGATCTCCCTAGAATTTTCCCATGGTGCCCCAAGCTACCAAGAAGCCTCTCTCAATCCTATATCAAGCATTTAGAAGCACACTTCCATGTAAGGGTTTTTCTTTCATTCTAATTTTTCTCCAATTTATTTATGTTGTTATGCCCTTTTAATTCCAATTATAAATGTTGGAGTATTGTTTCACACCTCCCCAATACTGCCCTATTTATTTTTGAATTATTGGAGACCCCTTTGTCTCTCATTAAATGCTTCCAATGTACACCTGTTACTATGCCGAAATTCCGAATGGAATATCCCTCTCCTCATTTACAATCAATCAATTAATATGTATCATGAATCTAACTTCCAATAAATATGTTGTTAAATATATCTATATTACCCCCCATACTATACCTATCACTTAAATATTATGAGACACCCCATTTTTTCCCATCAACCATTTTTATGAGTTCTATGTCATGCCGTTATGCTGCCGAAATTGCACCATGTTTTTCCAAGACAAAGTCATTGTGTAGTAAATACCATGCCCATTTCTCTATCACGTTTATTCACCTTTATGTACATTTTCCAAATGGTTAAATAGTTTCATGTATCTATTCCACATTCTTTTATGGTGGAATAAATGATTATGTTGAATGATTCAATGTTTTTTGAACAATGTGGCACACTTATGCATGAAAGGAAATGTTTAAGAAGGGTGTTCCCTAATAGTGATCCAATTCATTGGGTAAATTATAGTATCATGATACATTATATGAAATGGGTATTGACTCGTGCTAATTTATGTTTAATGAGTGTTTACTCATGCTTCATGGGAAATGAAAATTTACTCATGATCCATGTACAATGATCCTTGGCTCATGTTAATTCCATGTTAAGTGTTTTTGCCACATTTTCATTTTATAATTATCATTATTTATCATGCCTTAGTTTTTATGCTTCTCTTATGCTCTATTGAAATTCCTATTGTCTAAAATTTATTGTATTTTTCATGTTATTCTAGGTTTATTACCTTACAGGGATTTGTAGCTCACCATTTTCTTATGCATGTCCTCAGGTTATTCAATGCAATGGTAAGTAAAGATAATGTAGTGGCCATGTAAAGGATGTTTTCAATAAATATGTTGCATGTTTCATGTTTTAAGTTGTTATGTAATGATCCTAAGACCTAACTACACTTGACCTCTTGATCATCAATGATGTACCAAATGATTTTCATGTAATAAATTATGTTTAATTGCGTAATAAAAGATCATGTTTGTCATAGTTGGTATTAGAGGATAGGTTTAGTTATATATGGGATTAGGATTAGAAAACCCTTGTAAATATTTCGAGTTATGAATATGTATGATATGTTTTGTTGAGTATTGATTAAGTGTTTTTAATGAAAATACATCCCTGTCTGGATATGAGCAGGTAGAGGCGGCTCATCCAGTGATGTATCATAGGGGTAAAACCCAAAAACACTGCTTTGGGCTAGAGTCAAACAGGAATTGGTGCACGATAACAGGCCACACTTCACTCTTGGATACGACACTCTGGGGGGATATGATTTGGTAAAATTCACATGCTTATTATGAACAATTATTAAGGGAAAAAATCACCCTAAGAATATATATTTGGAAGTAGATCATGGATAACATAGATTGATGCCAATATATTAATATGTTATGGAAATTAAATTTATTTATAAGTCATTAGTTTTCCTTGTATTACCCTTTATGTGTTACCCCTAACATTCATTTTATTCTAGCTATGGCTAGTAAAAGGAGGACTCAGGATAACAACTGATATGAAGATCAATGTGATGATTGTACTAATGAAATTCCCAATCGAATGATAGCATGAATCATGAAAATTGCCAGGCTTCTCTATCATCAAACTCAAGGTTTGAATAGAAGCATAAGTCAATTGGAACATTCAACCCCCCTAAGAATGAACAAGTTGCTATCGAGAGATTTTTGAGACAAATGCCTCCTACTTTTAATGGATCATATGATCCCTCAATCAGTGAACAATGTATCAACTCCATTGAAAAGATCTTATCCATCCTTAAATGTTATGAACAAGAGAAGGTTCTCCTGGCTGCTTATCGTATGGAGGGTGAAGCTGATCAATGGTGGAATTTGAAAAAAAATACGAAGTTTGAGGAGGAGATCGAGGTGTTGGAATGGAAGGGTTTCCGGAAAACATTTTTCGATAAATATTTTCCACACACCCTCCAGCTTAAGATGGAAATGGACGTCCATTCCATCAAGAAAAAAGACGATAAATATGTTGGATTGTACGAAGAAAACATCACAAGGATTTCTTGATACGCTTCCAGATTTATCACTACCCTCGAATGCAAGGTTGACTGTATATTTGGTGGGCTGAAACCTCGCCTGCAGAAATCACTGGAAATCCATGACTTTGACAACTATGAGGAAATTGTCTAATGTTACCTCAAGGTTAAAATGGAGATCGAAGAATCTTAGGGGTATCATGGGGATAAGAAGAGTATGGTGGAATTCAATACTGGTGGTCCGATGGTTAAATCCAATGGTGATATAATAATCTAGAACTCCACTTGCCAGTGGTGCGGAAAAAAGAACCCCAGAAATTTCCTGAAGGATAAAAGAAAATGATTTAGGTGTGGAAGAGAAGGGCACCTGACTATTAACTATCTGAAAGAAAGACTCGCTGATATGAAAAAGGATATGAATTCTCCATTTTAACCTCAACACGTGGTTCATTACTATAACTGCAAATAACCACAGCATGGGGAAAATCAGTTCACTAAGACAAGGGTTTTCAGAAGCAACGAACAACCTCCAAGGCTGCAAGGGAAAGATTTTTCCATCATTACTGCCGCAATGAACCCCAAAAACTATGTGGTGACAGGTAAACTAGTTAATAATTCAAGAATTGTGAACATACTTTTTGATTCAGGTGCTATGTATTCTTTTATATCTCAACAGTTTAGTAGAACAATATCATCACCACCACAAATCATGGAAGTGAAGTTATCGGTCAGTACGTCAAATGGGGAGATTATTGCATTGCATGAATATAACTCTTCCCCTTTCATAATATGTTGATTGAACGTCCCGGTGAACCTCGTCATACTCCCTCTGGTGGATTTTAATTCTATTTTTATCATGGATTGTCTTTCATTATATATAGCTAACATAAATTTCCGTGAGAGGGAAATCACTCTCTATGTGTAGAATCAACCACCGTTTCATTACAAGTGAAAGGAGGAAGATGAATCTTCTTTAGATCCATCATCTCAAGTGTGCATATTACTTCCCTATGACCACGCATATCTGGATCAAATGATTGAGTCCAATAAATAAACCATCCTTAAAGACATGCCCATTTTGGGGGAATTTGTTGAAGTGTTTCCCGAGGAATTTCCTGGTATTTCTCATAGAAGAGATGATGAATTCTCAGTTGAACTTATACCAGAGGCGTTTCCAATAACCAAAACTCTATATATAATGGCTGTTGTGGAGCTTGAATAGATGAACAAAAAAATACAGAAGAATCTGGATAAAGGGTTTATACACCCAAGTGTGTCACCATGGGGTGCACCAGTCCTCTTCGTCATGAATACTGATGGATCAATGTTCCTTTGCATCGATTATCTTGTGACAAAAAAATCACGATAAAGAACAAGTACCCTCTCCCATTAATTGATGACTTGTTTGATCAGCTGTGTGGATAAAAATTATTCTCCAAGGTGGATTTTCGGTCAGGATATTATCAAGTAAGAGTGAAGAAGGAAGATATCCCCAAGACTGCATTTCATACAAGATACGGGCACTATGAATTCAAATTAATGCCTTTAGGACTCACTAATTCCCTATAAATATTCATGGACATGATGAATATAGTATTCAGATATTACCTTAATAATTTTTTTGTAGTGTTTATAGATTATAATCTGATATACTCACAAACCAATTATGATCATGAGGAGTATCTATGAACTGTACTAGAGACCTTATAGAAGGAAACGCTCTATGCCAAGTACAGAATGTTTGATTTTGTGTTGAAATAAGTATCATTCTTGGTCCATATCTTCACAAGCAATGAGATATCTGTGGATCCCTTCAAAATAGATGCAATTGGGGGATGGCGGAGGCCTATATCGGTAATAGATATCTATAGCTTCTTGGGGTTAGATGGATCTTAACGACGATTTGTGAGAAATTTCTCACGATTTTCCATCCCATTTACCAAGCTAATTCGGAAGGGAGTAAAGTTTTCTTGGAGTAATGAATGTGAAGAAAGCTTCATGGAGTTGAAAAAAAGGCTAATCATTACACCTGTACTCACTTTACCCACAAGTGGATAACTTTTCTTGGTATTCAGTGGTGCTTTGAAGAACGGAGTAGGATGTGTGTTGTTGAAAAATGAAAAGTCATTTCTTATGCTTCATGAAAATTGAATGTTCATGAACAGAACTATCCAACACATGACCTCGAGTTAGCTATAGTGATCTTTGCTTTGAAAATTTGGTGGCATTATCTCATTGGGGATAAGTGTGAAATATATAGGGACCACAAAAATCCTCAAGTATATATTCACATAGAAAGAGTTGAATATTCCCTAATGAATATGGTTAGATATGATCAATGACTATGACTGCTTAATCCATTACCACCCTAGGAAAGCGAACATGGTGGCAGATACACTAAGTAGAAAGGAGACAACAATTCTTAAATTGATGAGAATTGAAATGGATCCAATCTTAATAGATTTGATGTGGATGGACATGGGGATCATAAATAAGGGAACATCATCAATTCTTTCACAAATGGTTGCTCAACCATCACTTTTGGAATGGTTAAAGAATGCTCAAAAGGATGAGGTGGGAATTCGGGAAAAAGAGGAATCTATCAGAAAAGGGAAATCCTTGGAGGTTAATGTTAATGAAGAGGGAATTGTGATATTTGGGAATGAACTATGTGTTCCACCAAGTTCAGAGCTGAAGACGGAACATTCTGATGATGCACGTAGTTCAAATTTATCTATTCACACAGGAAACACAAAGATGTATTGAGATCTATGAGAGCATTAATGGTGGGATAATATGAATAAGGAGGTTGCTGAATATACATCAAAGTTCCTAGTGTGTCAGTAAGTGAAGTAAGAGAGGCATAAGTATAAGGGGATGATCCAACCATTCCCCATACTAGAATTGAAATGGGAGAACATCACCATGGTCTTTGTCACCAGACTATCGAAGACATACAAATGAAATAATGAAATCTAGGTTGTTGTGGATCGTCATACAAAGTCTTCACACTTCATTTCTATTCGAGAGGATTTCTGATTGGATCAACTTGCATAACTATATATTAGAGAAGTGGTAAGACTACATGGAGTACCACTATCTATTATGTCTGATCGAGATCCAAGATTCACCTATATGTTTTTTATGAGTCTTCAACATGCTATGAATACTAAACTGAACATTTGTGTGGCATATCATCCAAAAAAATGATGGCCAATCCGAGCATACTATCAAAAAACATGTGGACATGTTGAGAGGAGTCTCAATAGACTTTAAAGGGGAATGGAATAAACAAATTCCACTGGTTGAGTTCTCTAATAACAACAGTTTCCACTCAATCATCCAAATTTCACCATAAGAATCCCTTTATGGAAAAAGGTGTAGAGCACCAGCGTGTTGGGATAAGGTCGGTGAGAATAAGATTCTTGGACCAGAAATGGTCGAAGAAATGGTGGAGAATGTAAAAACCCTTCAGAAGCTTATCAAGGAAGCCCAAAGTTGAAAAAAGAGTTATGTAGATAACCATCAACAAGACCATGAGTTTAAAGATAGAGACATGGTATTTCTATGCATATCTCCGTGGACGAAAGTTGTGTCTTTTGGAAAGAAAAGGTAGTTAAGTCCAAATTACATCGGACCCATTGAGTTTCTAGATCGTGTCAGGGATATGGAATATCGACTAGCAATTCCACCAACCATGGCCAATGTGCATGATGTCTTTCATGTTTCCCTCTTAAGAAAATACATACCGGACCCTTCAAATGTACACCCTTAAGAGGTGTTCCAATTAGAGTATGATATTTCGTATAAGGAGAAACCTGTGTAGATCTTAGATCATAGAGAAAATGTTCTACGAAATATGACAATTCCCTTAGTCATGATGGTGTGGGGAAACCACATGTTTTAAGAAGCGACATGGGAATTGGAGGATGTGATGAAGCAAGTTTACCCTCATTTGTTATATTGTGGGAAAAAGAAATTTTGTGGGAAGAATTTCATTAGGGGGGAAGTTTATAACGACCCAAACATTCATTTATGGAAATAACTCTTTATCTAATTAAATGTCAATGTATGTAAAATGTTTGTATAAATTTTTTAACTTCTTTGGATTTATGTTACGAATTTTGGCCGCAACAAATATAGTCATTGAACATTGATAGCATGATTAGTATAAATATATGGCTTTAACAAAACCATTTTAATCAACCAAAGGATGTGATGGCCACATCTAGTATATGTGCCCCATATGAAACCCATTTTCTGGAAATAAGATAAGAGGTGGCATCATTGGGCTTTTCTCTTGACAAATCCCAATCCGAGCTTCAATAGGATAAGCTCGAGTGGGACCGCCTACGAGAGAACTGGATGTTGAGAGAGATTACCACCCGACCAATGTTATCTAAGCCGCCCCAAGAGTCAGTCACCATCGCACACCTTACTCTTCAACCATATTAGGGTGTTATAAAGAGTTATGTAAAATGACCATAGCACTATAGTTATTTACATTAATTTTGTATATAATAATGAATATATTTTCATGTTATTTTTGTTACCTTCTATATAGTTTTTAAAGCTCAAATAGTGTTTTTAGTTAATATTCAACGAAGAAATCTATTTTGATGAATTAATCAATTTTTTATTAAATAATATTAAAATAAAATATTATTATTATTATTAAATAATTTTTTATTACATATAAATGATCATATAATTTATTGATTGCAATTTAATTTTTTATTAAGGTTCAGAAGCCATTTTTTGTCCAAACCTGTGAATTTTTTGATAAATATCGGTTTTCATTTTAAAAGTGACAATTAACATAATTAGAAAATTATATATATATAAAATAAATATTATTTCTGGAATCAGGAAGTTGAAATTATCCAACGGTGAATTTATCATATTCTTCTAAGATAGTCAAATTTTTGGGTAAGAATTAAATTCTGTTTAAATATATAATGTGATTTATGACATCATAATGAACCAGAGGTGATGTAATAAAATACTATAAGCCTTGTGTTTATAGAATATTTGTTTTACCATTAAAATAATTTTATTTGGGGTTGGTTTGACTTATTTTACAAAGCATTAATGTACCCTTCAAGGCTTATTAAACATATTGTCTTTTTAAATTGTTTTCCCTGGGATTGTGACTCACCACCACATTAGAAACCCCCCTATTTTAAGAATTTCGGCCATTGGACTGATAAAATATTGTTTTCAAATCCCCTTTGGAAAAAACCATGGTCTGGTTTGTGGTTGGAATTAGTTTAATGTGAGGTTTTCCAACACTAAATAATAATGAATTCCCTCAACTCTCATATATAAACCCAACCATGATCCCATTTTCTCCACATCAAAGCTTTTGGAGTTTGTCCAAACTCTTCCCTACTCTCCTTAGAATACTCCCAAGGTTCCCCAAGCTCCCAAGAAGCCTCTCCCAGGCCTCTTTAAAGCCTTTGAAATCACACTTCCATGTTTGGGTTTTTCTTCCTTCCAAATTTTTGTCAAATTTTCTCTATGTTGTTATTCCCTTTTAATATCATTTATAAATGTTGGGGAATGGTTTTACACATCCCCTATACTTCCCTCTGTATTTTTGAATGATGGTAGACACATTTTCCTATAATTAAATTCCTCCCATGTATACCTATTACTATGCCAAAATTCCAAAAGGAATTTTACTCTCTTCATTTACATTCAAGAAATTCTTTTGTATCATTAATCTGAATTCCATTTCATTTATTTGGATATATGTCTATATTACCCCCTTATAGTACATGTCATTAAATATTATGAGACACCACATTTTCCTCCCATCAACAATTATTATGAGTTCAATGTCATGTCGTTATGTTGCCGGAATTGTACCATATTTTTCCAAGAAAATGCCATTGTGTATTGAATATCCTACCCATTTCTCTATCAAGGGTATTAACCATTATGCACATTTACTGCTTGTTTAAAAATATTCATATATGTATTCCAAATTCATTTGTCATGGAATAAATTATTATGTTGAATGATTCAATGTGTTTTTATCCATGTTTCACCCTTATGCATGAAATGAAGTGTTTAGGAAGGGTGTTCCATGATAGCGCTCCAATGCATTGGGTAAAGTATAGTATCATGATACGTTATGTGAATTGGGTGGCGAGTCATTCTAATACAAGTGCAACTAGGGTTATCTCATGGTTCATGTGCAATGAGGATTTACTCATGCTCCATGTGCAATGAGCCTTGGCTCAAGCTAATTCCTTGTTAAGTGTTGTTTCCACATTTCCATGTTATGATTATCACGATTTATCATGACTTTATGTTTATACTTCACTAGTTTGCTATTTATATTCCTATTTTCTAACAAGTATTGTATTCCTCAAGTTATTCCATGTTTATTCCCTTAATGTGCTTTGTAGCTCACCCTTTTCTTATTCATGTCCTTAGGTTATCCCATGAAACTCTAAGTACAAGGGAATGTAGTGGTCATGTAAAGGTTGTTTTCAATAAATATGTTGCATTTTTTATGTTTTATGTTGATATGTAATGATCATAAGCCCTAAAGACACTTTAACTCTCAATCTTCTGTGTTATATCATGTGAAGTTTATGTAATAAATTATGTTTTATTTTGTAATAAATGATCAGGATTATCATAAGAATTCAATACATACACTATATAATAACATAGGGATCAATTTGTATTACCAATAGTCCCTATGTAAACATTTCTTCCCCATGTGATATCTTGCACTGCTGATTGATAAGTGTCACAGGATAAGCGTTCCCTATAAGAACCTCAAGTTGATGATCTTATGATCGCATCTCTGTAATGATCTTTGGATATTTTACCCAGAGAATTGATATAAAATAATGATGTTAAATATATTATATTAATAAAAATTAAATTTTAGATTAAACACATATCATTTCTCGAATCATCTCATGTGGTTTTGAATCATAAACATCCAAACCATGCCGTTATATGTGGACAGGACCCCCAGCTTTCAATGACAGATGTGGCCCACTTTTTCATTATACTTTAAGGATATTATAGTTCCATACTCCACCTTTATGTACTATGGATCCTCTTCTAGATCAACATTCATGGGGACCACCCTGTCCCCCCTTGAGAGCTCATTAATCATGAAATTGTCTCAACTGTCACGGTCTATTAGTTAAATCCTTGGGATTTCCAAAAAACCTAATATAGCGGTCATACTCCATTTTACCTCACCCATAAAACATAAATCATCACCACCCATAGGCTACAATATCCCTCTCTGTTGTATTCCCCCATAAGAACATCTATCTAAGCCTACTCGTGGAGGGGTCTAATATTTTGAGATCTCTGGAACCTACATGATATGGTAGAATGATCCCTACCATTATGCCAAATTCCATCTTCATCTATCTATAATACCTCCGATATAAATATAATTTTATCATGTTCCCAGTATAGCACCCCAAAAATGGCGGGGATGCAAAATGGCACTGTGCTGGTGCATATCTCATTGTGGAGTCCCTACCCAAATTTCCATGCTCAGAAGTAGCTGTCGCATAACCTATAGAGATATTACCTTGTATTTTACAATAAACTAACTATGTATTGAGACACTTTTATCCCTAAAAATTAATGCACTATAAGTTCTTGAATCAATATTGAGCAAAAGAATGAGTGGTTGTGCACCTCATAGAACAACTACAATAATTCTCCCCATGAGTGTTTTGACACATAAATCATCTGATTAAGCAAGATCCACCAACACCCATTCAATCTGTGGAAAATGATGCCTGCAAAATCCAACTTATAATCTATTATAGTAAGAATAAAATTGGTGATATAGACCATTGACTCATGACAATCCTCCACTGCATGAGGATCTGGCTAGTAGTGGAACCTCTGCGGTCTCTGACAGTGGAACTCAGAGAGTACGCTTAGCTTTTGTACATCATTTGCCTTATCTATTGGAATGATCCTCTACTCAATAGGTGGATGTTCGGGTACCTAAACACTTCTAGTATGTGGATCATAATATGTAAATTGAAATGAGGCATCATTACTCATAGGGTCGTCATCATGAATCAGATTTGGAATCCTTATTGGTTGTCATTGCGGAGGAATCCTTGAAAACATATAAGAGTATAATGGTCAGTTGAGAATATATATGTATATATATATATCAAAAACAATGGGGAATTGAATAAATAATGAAATTAAAAGACTAAAACTTATAGGATGCAGGTACCACATATCCCTAGAAGAAATTTCTTATCATGCCAAGTCGACAAAAAGGTAGTCAGGTTCTGGGAGAATTGATACATCAGATGCCGACACAATCACTAGACTCCATGGACTGAAAGAAACACTCAAGAGACATTTACATTGTTTCTTTTATACCAACTTATCCACTTAATTGTAAATGTACAAACCAAGTCCCAATAAATGAAATTCATTTTATATTAATCGTTCACAACCTGTTCCAAGACGAGGCTCGAGCCACCGCTACCCCATGCCCGCATGCATAGGCTAGGTGGTGGCGACAAGTACTGTAGGAATAACTAAACACAAAGAGGCCATTTCATAAGTACATATATTTCCACACACATCCAAATCAATGAAATATCATAAATGGAATGAAATAAAATATGAATCCCAGATATAAATAAACTAAATAGGCATGTACTTCAAAATAGTATGAAGAACAATATAGTAAAATTATATGAAATGGGAAAAACGCCCAACCAGAAATGTGTCTAAACCTGATAGAAAGTTGGGTATGTAAAGCATATGAGAGATCCAATCTCTTAATTCCAATGTTATGACCCTCATACATGATCTAGACAACAAATATTCATATGTTCCTCTCAATTAACTATCACCATATTCCCCATCTCCAAAAAAACACATCAAGTGCTAGAAGTAGCCAATGTAGTGGTAAGTATATAAAGACACTATAGAATGCCTTGAAAGTGGTGAAGTGGGAGTATTAAGAGATAATTGTTAATAGGTAAGTTGTAGATTGAATAATTTCTAATAAAATAGTATATCTCAACCCAAAAAAAGGCAATGAAATTAATGTTTTCGAAACATGAAAATATTGACATGGTTAGAATATGAAATTTTCATCGAGTCTTCATTACCTATAGAAGGGGAGTATAATCATCCAACCATGAAAATATAGACACAAAAACACAGGTCCTACCACAAGCATCTTAACCTCTCCTAGAAAAGAGAGTAACCAAAACCCAAGTAATGGGTACCAAATATATATATATATATACTCATTTATGGAAGGCCAAACTAGATAGTAAGGGGACCTCCATCTCACTGCTCAAGCCAAGGAGAAGAGTATTCAAAATTTATAATATAAGTCCATCAATGATGCCCAAAACCTCTTGTGTCTTCCCAAAAAACATAAGTATATTGAATTCTATTACCGAAACTAATACAATTCATTTTAGGTTACAATTACTCATTTACACTGTTTTCGGTCGTGTTGTGAGAATGCATCTTAGTGGGGAAAGTGTCCATCATCCCAGTTAGTGAAAATCTACATCTAATGATGTATGTTTACTATGATACACTTTATAGTGGCTAAATGATCAAGGTATGAATTGAATTCCCTAGTAAAACTTGAGTAACCTACAATAATATTCACCGATGAACACCACATCCCATTCTTGTTGGAGGGTTATTCTTGGGAATTTCATTAGGGAACACCATTGCCTAGTCCTACTTGAAGGTAAGCCTGTTGAATCTTTTAAGAACTCCAAAACATATCCTAACTATATTTTTCTGCCTAAAATATGTGATTGGGGATTGGCACATCCCAACCCTACTATAGTTTTATCTTCAAACTGTCACAAGAAAATGACATTACCACTCCTTACAAGAGTGTTAGCCCGAAACTGTCACTGGAAAACACGACTGTCCAGCCCAACTAGAAGGTAATCCCAAAACATTGATGAAAACCAATGAATATTACTATTGGTTGGTATTTTAGAAATATCATCATGGAATCCCATTTCCCAGTATTACTAGATAGTAATTCTGATAATGTTTCTGGGAAACTACCTTGTCCATCCCTACAAGAGGTTTACACATGGGATGGTTTTGCGATTCTGTATGATTTTTGTTGTCATCAGCTGTCATATCATCACATTATAAACCAAGAAAATTTCACATGAAATCTCAAAATTTAGATATGTGTCCACCATAACATGATAAATTGAAAATCACCTAGGATAGGATACTCGCGAGCTAAACCCTGAGTTCATATGAAAGAGATATAGTTTGTCAAAGATTTCCTAGAAGAGATCAAGGGTACCACAACCTGTGATGTGACCCATATGAAATTTGTTGAAACTCCATACCCTGGATATGATCTTGGATGTCATACAGATCCACCCAATGTGGTAATACATATGGTTTTGGAGGTCTACACACTTCGTCATGACTCACTGGGAAAGGGGTCATGTCTTGTAGACGTGTCCATGTACTGGACCATGTGTTCATGTACCCAGGAACCATTTTCGTGTGGTCGACCTCACATACTATTCATCCAAAATAGAAAACCCAACATGTTATGGGACTTCACATGTTGTGTGACCCTAATTTCACTGAAACAGTAGAGTTATCCAAAAGGGAATCTATAGGCCATGTGTTATTCATTTTACATGGCTTGTAGTCGCGATTTTTTCAGAAAGATATGATATGAAAATTCGGTATTAATACATCAAATTTTGTGAAACCTCTATAGATACAACTACTATATCTCATGTTAACATTTAAAATGTAATTGAATCACATTTCTATGCCTCTTCTCATTGGAAATTATTTATTATCACACACGAGGGTTTCATTATATGTTCTAAACTCCATCGTTCATTCCTCATTTGATTTTCTGACCCCAAAACAATATATTAAGAATCAGTGAGTCACCAAAATTCAATATATAATAAAATGTCAAAAAATAATCTTTGATTCATCAATATTCCTCAAATCGGTGTAAAATATTGAGCATGGTTGACCCATAATTTGTCGAATCATGAACCAAGACCTTCCAACAATGATGAATGCGAGGAACGAAGAAAAAATAAAAAAAATGGTTTATACATCATTTGGAATGTTTTCTTGTCCATTTACCTAGAACATGGATTTGGGATTAGAAATAACTAAATACGAAAAACAAGATAATTCAATTTAAGTACATTGGAACATTTAAAGGTTGTAGGGATGGGTGACAATCGATGAATGATTATAAATATAAACAAATATTTTTAATGAAAAGGTATCAAATACAAAAATATGAACCATAACACCTTTTTGGATCATTATCTATTGAATAACACACTATTCCAGGAATTTAAGAGGATCCAATACTTTCTTTGTGCATCGATTCCCCTTGATTGAGAGGATTGATGTTCCTCAAATGGAGAAAAGGATGAGTGCCATTGGAAAATCCACGTGATTATTAGAAAAGCCTTTCCAGTTTTTCATGGTGATAAATTTAAATTTTTTTATTAAGGTCAAATAAATTAATAAATAAAAATAATATTTTAATTTAATCTATTTTTCATTCTACCAATGAGAAAGGGGTTTGCATGTATCGTGTTGAATCATTTTATTTCTCTGTGAGGGTGAACATCACATTCCAAAACCAACCATGGTCTCAGATTCCTGATTCAATCAATCATGTTAGATTTATCTCATTTTATTTAATTAATATCTTCTGTAAAATAAAAAATATATATTTAAAATATTCTTGTTAAATTAATATCAGGCATACATGGAATTGCAACCACAATCCATCTCAACACCATTCACTATAAATATATTTAGATATATATATATATTTTAGTAGGAAAAAATAGGTACACTAAAACCAAAACATTTAAAATGTGCATTGGGATGTAGAGAAGATAATTTCACAGAGGGTGGTTGAGCTAGAAGACTCAATGTGGTGAAATTACATGACGGTGGAGATGTCCTTTTATAAAGATGGTGAGAGTTTCTTTTTGACTCTGCAATAAAATATATTTTTTAATAAAATAAATATTAAACCAAATACCTCCAAAGGGAAATGTATTACAAGGTAATAAGATAAAGGTTTTTAATAACTTCATTCAACCTATTTAAAACTTTTTTTCTATAATTATTATCCTTATATTTTTTATTAACCCTTAGTTAACAAATTCAAATTTCAAACAAGATAACAACATTTTCCATATTAAAAGATTGAGATTTTTTCATATAAAGAGTCATTTGTACCATAAATGATAAATTAATGATATTTTAACACAACAGTTTATCTCCTTTTCCCTTATATATTTTTATGGGTCTTATATTATTTAAAATAAATTTATTTTGATAAAATATCAATATTGTTATTTTTTCACAATTCATTCCATTCGATTTCAGAAACTCAATATATCAATCAAACACCAATGCAAATCATTTAATAAACATTGAAAATATCATATTCATCTTGAAAATTCTTGTCTCTTCTTATTTAATTTAGATTATATTTTATTTAATATTTCTAATATCATTTAATTTTTTTCCATTATTTTAGAAATATCATCATCAACCTTTTTTAATTAATCTTACTAATTAGTTCTTCTCTAAAAATTAAAAATAAAATTCCTTGATTTATTTAATCATATAATACTTAATAGTAACATACAGAGTTAAAAATACCAACTATTTATGAACATAATAATGATATTATAGATATTAAATGTAAGAGTGTGACATTATTCTAATCACATTAATTTCAACATTGTCTAAGACATTTTCACAGAAATGTGTCTATTATATAATTAAGATTCCATCCTTATATATTAAGGGTATAATTAACATCATCAAATAATATTTTTCCACATGTTAGGGTAGATCTAGAATATTTATAATTTTATTTTTACCCTTAATTTACCGAACTTACCCAGAACTATTTTGATAAAATTAATAAACCAACAATTCATATTGTCCAGTAAGGGGCCTATTTAAATAACTATAAAATCTAAATAAAAAAATTAAACCAATTTTTATATTTAGTTATCATACTTTTCATAACATTTTTAATAGTTAATCCAAAATACGAGATAAGATAACATGTTTTTAAGGTAAAAACGTTCAAAAGTTTGGTATGGTTATATATCCAACTTCATTGTGAAATTTCATCCAAATACATATATTGAATTAATTGATTTATGATTTTAAAAAATTTCCAATAAAAAATTCAAAACATATTGTAATCGTAAAAATAATTTATATGAAAATAAAAATTTTAAAGAACCTTTTGTAGTTTTCCAATTACATCAAGACACTAAACATATCATAAAATACTGCATATGGGTCCAAAGTAAATATTGATATAACTATTTTTAATAATAATTATTTTTTGAAAATAATATTTATAAATGACACAGGTACTAGATTTTAAAAAGTTTAACATCAAAATGTGGAAAAACATTCATTTTTGAAAATTATATCATTTTTGTGTAAATAAATTATTTATTTGTATATTATATCAAGAAAACACATAATATGAATTCTAAACATTATATTAAATATATATATATATATTTTTATTAATATAGTATAATTTTTTTGTTATTGATATTAAACAATCGTGTGCACTATTAATTTATTTTTCTTAAGAACATTTCATTTTATGTTAAAAATAGGATTTACATTAATTAATAATTTATTTTTCATATAATTACATAAATATTTATAAACCATAATTTCATAATAATATTAATCATATTCAAAACCACCATTATAATATATATGTTTTAATTATCTTGTTTAAATAACTACAATAGTAACGTGATGTTTAGTAGAAACATTGAGTTGTGATTAATGCAAGATAAGTGGGTGATTAATGTAGTGAATGATTAATATGGTGTAACATATAACACAATAAATAGAATAAATTTAATTTATTTGAATAAAAGTTTCATAAAAACATTGGGTGATAAATTTTTCAACCCATAAAATGAATTTCAACCACAATATTCCTTAGGGTCGTCAAAGGATTAATGCATAAAGGTTCATTTCATAGAGAACCACATCTTAAACATTATTACTAAGAACACCTTATAAATTGAGATGTTTGAAAACATAATGGTCTCCCAAATTAACTAATAATTAGGTTCCTATGTAGGTTAACATAAGTGGTAAGTGAAAACATAAACATGGAAGAGAAATATAAATATCAAGTATTGAGGGTTTGGAAAAAGTTAACAATCACAAATCCATAAATATAATATAATTTAAGGGACTATCTATTTTATTGGAAGATAAGGTACTAGGATAACACATTTTTTTGTTTCAATGTCCATTCCCTTGAGTTGAATAATATTCAAGAGAATAAATAATTACATGATTTCATTACATTTCATAATCACAACATCATCCTCTCATTGTACATAGATCAATTTCCACATTGTCTCTTATTACAAGAAATTAAAGTAAATTTATTAATCCAATATAAATAAATTATATTGGGATAAATAAATAAATTGAAAGTTCAATCCATGTATCTTAAGATAACATCAAATGAAAAAGGATGACATAAGTTGTTCAACATGAAAACCCCCAAATATGGAGAGATAATCACTAAAACCTCATCCAGTTTTCAATGTAAATAATTTAATAAATTATTAAACCTTTTCCCCTTACAAAAGAATAAAATCCAAATATTTCAAAAGATAATAATTATTGGTAAAATATGAATAGTTGATTAATCTCGAAAACAACTTGTTGTAGATCATTATTATCCCATAGATATCATGTAAAGAACATTTTTTGTACTATTTTATAAAATGGTAATAACCATAATTACCATAAAAACATTGAATAAAAATGGATTCTTTATAAATCTAATTATTCACTCATACGATAAATCCAAAAAACTATGTAAACTAAATCCATGATAATCAAAACCAATTTATCATGTTACCAGCCCCATGGTCGTAAATAATATCAAATTAATTTTATAATAATCAATCATCTCATTATGTAATTATCCCATTATCATGTACAAATTAAGGTCTATCATTCTCTTAATTATGACATTTCAAAAAAATTCGCCTTACCATGTCAACCAATTTTCATGGTTACTAGAAACTTTCATCATATGGTCTGAAATTATTATAAAAAAACTACATTTTTCAATCATATAGACATTTCATTATTCCATAACACCATAATAGTACATCTACAACATTATTCTTGAATTCCATTACAAAGACACTCAATCATTCCACCACTTCATTGTAGTACTCTACATCCCCAATTGTGATCCCATGATATTTATCATATTCGTTATGATTAAGATTTATCTAAACTATAACATCATTATCCACCTTTGGGTTTATTCATTTATTGCCATGATTTCCATAATCATTGCATTTATATTATTGGAGATTAGATGGTGCCTCAGTTGGCATATTCATTTATACTATGGCATCAACCAACCAATTCATTTCCTTTCAAAATTTATTGTCATTTTCAACAAAATTTCAAGATTTAAAAAACCTCTCACTTCCATTTAATAACTTCCCATTATGTTCATTCCCATATTTATGAAATATTTAAGGCTATATCTTTATTCAACCCTATGATTTATTCAAATTTTCCTGATAGTAAAACTTTTTTTCCTATGAAATAAATTATAATGTTGGTTATATCCGAATTCCAATTCCACCATAGGAGAACACATAACAATTTATTCAAAACTAATAAAGTTTCTTATGTATAATTACATTAAAAATTTGTTATTAATCCACTTAAGGGACATTAGATCATACATTTAGGTAGGATAATAATTCCATCAGCATACCACACAAGTCTTGATTGTTTTCGTTATATGTTTCAACACATTCATCATCCTAATGAAATAACTAGATCTATTTGTTTTCCATTTTTATATGAAGTTAATGATAAAAATACTTATTGAAAAACATGCTCTTGATCTTATCCTTTTCAATTAATTTAATTTCATATATTTATCATGTATTGTTTATGATATTCCATCATTTATCATCTTCACCTTTGAAATGATAGACAAAAAAATGGAATTGGCCAGGTTTTAAACATTGGAGAAGAAAAAACATTTTATTGTTGGTACTAATGCATTTCTCAAACACTATATGATCAAAAGAAACTTTTGAAAGAAGGTCGATTATTCCTAACTATGGACTCAATAGAATTTATTCCCCACTCTACTCATTTGGAATTACAACGTGAATCATATCTCGAGAATGTTGAATGAGGATGGAAGAATGTTTTTTCATCCATTCCCCTATAACATTCATTTTTTTAGGATGAATATAATTTCATTACCCATATCATTAATCAATAATCTGTTTAATATGGGTTACATAAATTAACTGAAAGTACAAATAATATTTTGAGAAACAATAATCCTAGGGGTAGAACAACATAATCCTGGGGAATTACTTTTAAAATTTCAATCTATGACACCATCAGTTTAATCCTATGTTATTCATGATCATAAAAAACTATTTGATTATAACCAAAAAATACTAATATAAATCTCTAGAAATATCCTTGTAAATATCTCTATAATACATACAAAATATTTTTCATTGTTTTTTATAATGGATTATGAAATATCAGCTCTGATACTAACTATATCAACACATGAGTTTCTTACAAGGTTATTGCATACTTTTTATATGAATACTCATTACATTACAAAAACATTTTCCTGAGGAATGGCATAGTTTAGTGAATTAAAAAACATAGAAGACAATATTTTAATTTGGTGAATGATCATTAACATTTCAAAAAATGATCTTCCCCTTTAGGAACTATGAATAAAAATAGTATTTACAACCCATATAAAGAAAACATAAATAAAAAAGGGTGAGAATAGATGATCATTAAGAGTAAACATGGATGATATAAATTTATTATCTTATAAAATAATAAGATAATAAATATTAGTATGTGATCATGAGAATAACATAAAATGTTCATTTCCAACATATCATGGATTGTAAACATGAGTTTTGGAATAATACATTTACTCCAATCATAAGAATGATGCTTAATCGTATCTAATTATTGAGTGATTTTCTCTTGTCATTAATGTTATTTGAATAATAATAATTATAGAAAATCATCATATTTCATGGTTAAATTTCCATGAATCTTGGATCTATAATTATCACTTGTTTCCCACCACAAAATAAACACATCGACTTGTTTCCCATCACATATCATGAACATTTACTTATTTCCCTTAACTATATATTGAGATAGAATTAATTGCCCAATGAATTGGAGGGATATTTTTGTCCCACAAATCACATAATGAAATTCATACGTAGGTTCCATTATAACATAATTAATTCATCATATCCGAACCTATGGAATGAAATGGATTTTATAATCTTTATTCATTCATAATATAACACATAGAAGAAAATGGGTTTCATAAACATAATTTTTTCATAAACATAATCCATTAATAAAAATATTAACAAAGAAATAATTTTGTAATATTCCCATGGAAGCATAACTAAAATAAAATATTATTATCTCATATGTATAATAACTTTCAGAGATCGCTTAAAATCAATTCTAGTATAAAATATCATTTCTTCCTTGAAAATTTTCCTATTATCTAAAAATGACATGAAATTTTATAAGAAAACATTTTTTTAAAATATCTCAACAATATTATAATTTCCCTTTAAAATACATATTGAATCATGATAGAGGAAAACTTCATTTATTTCTTATATGTTAACAAAATTACTTTATAACCTTCTCTAGAAAACTAACGATGTACCTCGTTTAGAAAATGACAAAACAAATTCTTTGAAAACCATTTAGTAAATATTCAAACATAGATTAAAATAAAATAAAATATAAATAGGAGAATTTTAAGAAAAATTATAGAGAACATGGATGTGGAATATAAATATTCCACAATGGAAATTTATAATGAAACAACCCTGAATACTGATGATATAGTAAAATAAAACCAAAAAAATTTATAATCCATAAAAATTTATACCCCATAGAAGGATTACAATTATATGGATATTAAAATACCAAAATATTCACAATAATACTCATAATATAAATTCAAGGGATGTTTATACACTTCACAAAAGAAATAAGTAGTTTATTAGGAAAGTGTGTGTGATGAAAATCCCTTATCCTATTTAATGGAACTTGTCATTATAATGAAATAATCATGTATAATAAATATAATCTTATTATAAATATATTACAGTACCATATTCTATTATGTCATATCTAATATGATTTAATAATGTCCTTTTATTGACCATTAATTAATCGTTTCATGTTAATGCTACATTTCAGGTAGTGACCACTCTGTTTTTTGCATGACTTTGGATTTTTTATATTTTTAAAAATTAATTATATCATAATGTAATAATATAAATAATTATTTCCATTAAATAAATATATTTTATATTCATTATATATATTTTTATAATATTCAATAAAAGACTGAAATTAAATAGACCATTCAGGGAGATAGTAGGTCATACATTTTCATAATCATTGTTTTTGATTAATTTCAATATTACAAGAAGGTAAATTTTAATGAAATATAAATTTTACATAATAATAATAAATATTTATATCATATATATTCATAAAATTCATAATTTTACCATCCATTTTAATTATTGAAGAAAAACAAAACAGATTGCATCTGGGAGATTTCAGGTCATACATAAACACAAGTGGTGACTAAATTTATCCAAATTTTATGTGGTAAAAAGGTATATGTGATATGATAATTATATATGTATAATTATATTATAAATATCATATGTAAACATTAATCCAACAATATATCATTATTAAAAAATATGGTTACGGTAAATAAATTATATCGCTACGTGGAGATGGTAAACCGTATGTTTGCATGACCTATTGAATATTTATGAATTGTATCTCTATGTGGAGATGGTAAAAGATAGTCCCATGGACAATAAGTCTACATATACATGTGTTACCTTTTCCATTTTTCAACGATAATTATGAATGGTGGTTAGTAATATTAAAAAATTATATAATTGAATTGAATATCATAAATTACATATCATTTTATTAAATAACTTATATATGTAATCATATTTGTGTTATGGTGAGGTAACTAATGTCATATTTCTTTGTGAAAGCGATAGTCCACTTGTATAAAAATGGTGTTATCATATTTTTTTGAGTGAAAATGTATGAATGGAAATGTTATATTATCAAAAAATAAATATAAATACTCAATAAATAAAATAAATATATAATTTTACCACAGATATTGATCTAATTAATCCTTATTATCTTCTATGAAATCAGTTAATGAATGGAGAATCACACCACTTCCTAATGTGGTAGTTCTCCATACACACGATGATTATTACAATATCTCTTATGGAATAAAACATAAAAAAGAATATATAATATACCTCTTAAATAGTGATAATAATGGTATAAATAACAAATATATATTATGTATACACCATCATAGCCAATCATGAGTAGTTGAAATGGATATAATGAATGATATTGGTTCGAGATGAGGTAGTACATCTTATACAATAATAATTATTTTGAAACCCATTTGATGGGAGTATAGATTGTTGTATACAATTTACATATTTTGAAAAACTCTTATTCTATGGATGATAATTATGTAATTATATCATCATGTTATAATAACAATTGATGGTGGTTGATAATGAAATTAAATAAAATATATTGTTGATGAACATTATATATTATTTAGCTATCCTGATTAGGTTTTCATAAAAATCAATCTCATGTTGGAATTATTCAAAAATATAGTCTTCTAGGATGAGATTTGAAAATTTGGTTGGTGAATTGGTCCAGTATTTTCTGATCCAAATGTTCATCAATGTGTGAAGAATATATGAGAGTGGGTGGCCTTTTTTAAGTGAGTTGAGTAGAACACCTCTAATGTTTTGCAAATATTCAATCATTTCAACGATTATATAATGAAATAAGCCTAAAATGGTCCAACATATAAATTTATAAACAATTTTTTGAAATAATTCTATAAAATGGGGATTTAACATGTCGATGGGTCATATTTAACCCTTATCGTTTTAGATTAACCATTGGTAAATAAGTTTTTCCTCAACCATAATACTAGTTTTTTGTGATTTTGAATTTATATTTAAGTAAAAAATAATATATACATTATTATAAATTATAAATTATTTTAATTCCTAATATGTAATACATTGTTTCATCTAAAATTACCTTAATTTCCAATTTGAATTTTGCAATTAACATATTTACTCGATGAGGAAGAAGGGTTTTAACAACAAAATCCTTAATAATTTGCAAAGATTTTATACCAGATTTCAATATTTCAATTATTCTAATTACTATAATTAGACTAACATATATGAAATTGATATAATATTACATTAATAAAATTCAGTAATATATTTAATAATAATAATTTTTAAACGGAAATGTTGTTTTAGTTTAAAATTTAGTATTTTCTAATACCCTTAAAAAGTGGGAACATTTTATAAAAATCACAAAACCAAACATAATGTTAATTTTAGTATATATATTTAAAAAATGATATTTATTTTTTCAAATAAATTTACTATTTCTGGTTAATATTAATTTGAAATATTATTCATAATGCGTGAAAAAACCTTCTTGTAGAAAAAATAAATATATTCTGAAGAAATTAATTTTTCATTAAATGATTATTATTTTTACTTATAATCAATAGACAAAAAATGTGTGTCTATAAACTATATAATTTTTATATTTAATTTTTTATACCCACTGATTATTTTTTTTTCATTTTAATGGTCTTTTTTAAATAATATTTTTATATGGAAAAATGTTTTATTCAAATATAGTGTTTCAAAAAATAGAGGTTATCAACGAAATTAAATTTATCTAAAAACATATATTTTAATGTATTGTGGTATTACATTCTGCCTTGATATAAAAATTTCATGGATATTACCTTATAAATATAGGGTGGTGGTTCTTTTAAATAATATCCTCTTGTTCCCACATTGCTTCCACCATTTTTTAGTTTCTCCAAAGTACCTATACTAGTCTAGTTATCCAATTACTCAATAATTTATCTCTAGTATTGAGAATATGGATATATTCTTCAAGTATGATAGATCACGATCCAATTATATTTCATCATTATTTAATACGTGCATTGGGTATGTATTGTACATCCCTACAAATGATATTTGGAACACATCATGTACATTTCATGTATTTGGTTTCATTTCCATACAATATGAAACAACATCAATTAGTTTAAGTAATTCAATGGGTCCTTTTTACAATGTGATCACTTTCTATTTCTTATCAAACCATATAACTCTCTTAAATGAAGATATGTTCATGTTAAAAGGATCACCCTCATAAAACTCCATGACTTTAAACTGATTGTTGGCTTATGAATTTTTCTCACATTTATTTGGATTTAAATGATCCTGAATATCCTTCCACTTTATTGTTTTATCTTAAAAAAAAATTTATCCTGTGATATTCCGTTCAAAAATATCATCCCAAATATTTATATTTAAACATATATAAGTATATAATGCTATATACTGTTTCATTTCAGTAATTGCATGTTAATTGATGTTAAAGAATACCTATACCAAATGTAAAAAAATTTCACATTACATGAATGAAAATTGATAATGACCACAAAATTACTTCCATATTTTAAATTGAATATTCATATTGTCCATCAACTTGAGTAAGGTAGGATGTTCTCAAATGAATCATAATATCATGATAATTCTAAATACTCTTATTGAATTTTTATGTAAAATAGGGATACTGGTGAAAAAACATGATAGAGGTGTTCCATTAATATTAAAATTTTATATAGATTGTTCGTTGAATGGTGATTAAGAGCTAAATATTTTCTAATAGAAATGAGAAAAGCTGATTTGGTTAGATGATCAATGATAACCCGTATTCCATAATTCCTTCTAAAATTCTTTGGAAGTTATGAAAAAAAATCATATATTATTGACATCCCATTAACACATAGTAATAGGAATATGATGCATGACTCTGATAGGATCATGTCTCACCACAATTTTGTTTTAACAATCCAAGCATCTAAAAACATATCAAGAATTTTTCCACTTCATGTATTCTTATATAAAATTTTCCCTCAAATACATATATATATTTGTTATAATTGGGAGTATAGTGAAATTAGATATATTAGAATCATAGTAATTCCAGTTATTTTATCTCCTTTATAGATTGGAAATATAATTTAGTATTGAATTTCAGAACACCATATTCATAAACCACATTGGATAATTTACCATCAGTCACAAAAATAATTTTCTATGAATTTGATCATCATATAATTGTTAGTTTTTATCCATTATATTAAATACATTTCTTCAATAATATGAAAAATGTTTGATGTATCCCCTTCATTACATATTCTCATATCAGTCTTTATATAATCATTGAACATAGAATTCATCTCAATCTATATTTGGTTTATTACATAATGGTCTTTTCAATATAATGTATCAACTATAATAATTTATTTAACTAGTTGGTAGTTTATTGAGAAATCATAATCCTTGTGTAGATCATATCATCTCATTTGTCTTACATTGATCACATTATTTGAAAATATGTATTTTATGTTTTTATGATCAATGTATATCTCATATATTTTACTATAGTGATAATGTCTCAATATTGTATAAAAAATATAATTGATTCCAATTGAAGATAATGAGTTGAAAATTTCATCTCAAGAGTCCTAAATTTTTTATATGCATATGAAATGACTATCCTTTTTCATTAAGACATAATTATTTCCCTTTTTTGATTCATCACAACATATAAAAAAACAATCATTTATAGATTGTAGTGTATAAATATTATCATTAAATAATCTACTCTTTAGTTAATACTTACATTATTAACATTCCATTGACAAAATAGACATAAACCATTAACATTTAATATAGGTTAAATGGTTTGAAAAATGATAAAAATTATAAAAAATATTCAGTGGTAATATACAAATCCAACTAAACTACATATTGTTGTTATGTTCATGGGTATAGGTCATTGTCCAACTACATCAGATGTCACAAAATCAGAATAGATCCCATTATTGGAGAAAATTATTCCATGTTAAGAAACATATTGAATAAATAACTCATAATTACAGAATTTCTCATATGACACTTTCATTCTGAGTTTCTCAAGAATGACCTTCGTCTGATTCTCATCACCCTCATCTCATTTAGACTACACCATAATATCATCTAATTATACCACACTAATATCATCATTATATTCCTTTAATAATATGATTATGATATTCATAGAAATATATGGTCCATTAGACAATCCAAATGAAATTACTGTAAAATCATAATATCAATACATCATTAAAAAATATGTATTTGGAATGTCTTCATTCTCTGATCTCAGTTATTGATACCCACAATAATGTTTATTCTTTAAAATACATGATCATTATTAATTTTATGAGAAATTCATAAATGATAGGCATATGATACTTCTTCTATATCATAGTAACATTAATATTTCTATAATCATTATATAACATCATGGATCCTTATTTTTTCTTAATTATGAGAACATGGTCTCCCCTTGGTGAAACAATATGGAAAATAAATCCCCTATCACCCAACTCCTATTGTTGTTTTTTAACTCCTCTGATTTCACACTTTCCATAATATTGGGATTAATAGATATTTATATTGCAACATAAATTAAATAAATATAAAAATAAACTTCCCTTTATAGGGCATTTCTAGGTAATTCCTTAGGAGGACAATTAATTTATTCCCATAAATTAATTATATATTCAACTTGAAGAATAAATTATACATACCTATATTTTTTTCTCTTATTCCAAAATAATTTATCTTAAAGGAGATTCTAGGGTGGATCTTGATATATCTTAGGTGATAATGTATCTTATCCAAAGAAATAAAAATCTATATATTCTTAAATATTCATAATTTCATTTATAAAAGGATTATTTTTTAATATAAATTTAAATATTAACCATTATGAAGATTATATTGTATTGAATAATTGGTAGGATAATCATTTCATCAAACAGATCAAGATTATGTGTCATAATGGGGACATCATTACATGGAATTTATTATTGAGCTTCCCCCCTATGAATTATAATTAGAAACACCCATCTTAAATTTAATATAAAATGCCTACTTTTTATGAAAAATTATGTAGATATATTAGAGTGAGAGGATCAAAAATAAAATAATAAATTATCTAATTTTGAAGATGTGATAAAATTAACATATACCACATTAATAAATACTTCAACTTCACGTGCAGTGGTCACATAACATTTTCCTTCTCCTCTTGTCCTATTCTATAGTATATTCCCTTAACAAATGGGACAATGGTTTGAATATTTACATATTTCATTACATTTTAAATACTAAACATTATTTTTCTATTTATTTCCATTTCATTAATGAGCCAAATACCACTTATCAATAAACTCATAAGAAACTCCCATTCCGTTCAAGCACATACCTTGATGATTGTTTCTATAATTTCCATGTGATGGATATTTATATACCCTAATCTAATTATTTATTGTGTTAACTTTAACTTGGTGTTTAAATTGCCTCTTCTTCACTTTATTCCCATTGAATATATATATTTTTTCTGAAATTATATTTCAAATTTTATGTAACACAAAACTATTTCATAAAATGAAGAAAAACATTGAGAGGAAAGTGTGCTTGATAAACTTGGTTTAATCACATCGAATAAATAACTATTCTTTCACTCAGTTTTTTGTATGTAATATATATCATACACAGCTAAAATGGTATATTTATATTCATTCCCCACAAAAATATTTTCTTCTATTTTCTTCAGGCTAAATAACATTCTCTTTTTTTCAATTTCGTTCACATGAGGGATATACGTGTTTATGAATTTATTCATTGATTTTTTTCATTTCAATAATTCTATTTCATCTTTCTCTTATGTATTTTGATTCAGTTACCACCATTGATCATCCTCTATATAAATATTGTATGCTGCAACTCTATCCTTTTAATTAACACAATATCCTAATTCCCTAAATATATTCTCCAGAGACATAATCCATTTCTTAGATATCACTAGGATAGTAGTCCATCAATATTATTAGGGGAATAAATTATATTAGGACATCCAATATAGGATAATATCTTGTTAAAATAGGTTAATCTATTTGGGATTTGTTATTTTTCTGGACATCATTATGCATAAAAAATATGGCCATAATTTTCTGAGATCAAATATATTTCATATTGGCTTCCTCTGTAGGGAAATATTAACATTATAATGAGTATTGATACCCTTATTCATTATAGGTGATATTTCTAAAAAATGAAATATATTGGATTGGATCATAAAATTGTAAACATTAAATCATAATGTTTAATTATAAATATGATTTAAAACTTATCATAAATTAAAATTTATTTATTATTAATCTTATAAGAATAATATTAGTTTATTTGGTAATATCATTAATTATTAATCCATCGTTATTTTTTTTAAAGAAAATCTCAATTACCCTAAAATTGCACCCTAGAGTGTCCAACAAGGTGCACAGTAAGACCTATTTTTTTGAACTATGTGACAATCAGTTATATCCTGATTAACTATTTTCAACGTTTTTAAACCATTGGTTCTTCTTTACTAGAACTATGTTCACATACAAAATCGTCAAATTGATGTATTGTTATGAGAAACCACATCATTTCTTCATAACAAATACATTAGGATGTTCTCATATAATTATGATAAATTATTATCATATGGATATATTCCCTACTTTATGTTCTCTTTGATATTGTTCACATGCCTACTATTAAAATTTCATTGATGCAAACTGTAACGACCAGAAATAGAGTTGCACAGAGTGGGTGTAAAAATTTATTACATTGGTATAAATACATGGAATGACAATGTGGAGAAACAATTTGTTCCATACTTTTAAAGAATTGTATATATATATGATACTCACTTTTCATTGTGATTTGTAAATAAAACACAATACATAAAAAAGGACAAAAAATTTAATCCTTGAAAACTGATTCATATTTTTCTTCATCATATCTTTTGGAATGGAAAAAAACAAGGGTGGTCTGAAATTATTAGTAAGGGTTAGGTATTATGTAGCTATAATCGATCATTATATAAAAATGAATATGGATGTGTAGATAACTGAACACTATTTCTATTAAAATAAATTGATTTCATAAATTGGTAAGAGTTTAAAATAGAATAATGAATATGTACATGTAAATAACCAATCACTTGTATCATTTAAATAACTTCACTATATATATAGGAATGAAATAATAAATATGGTAGGGAATATAATATATAACCCATTCAATTTAATCAATAAATATAGAATGAAATGGATATAGAGATAATATAAATTTGAATGTCTCATGGAAAATAATAACTGAAATCATAATGATGGAAGTGAATAATTATTGTATTCCAAGATATGATGAATAATGATTCTTCTACAATTAAGATCGTTCACATGATATTTTAAGTACTATAGGTTGAAGCCCATTAAATTTGTCCGGCTTAATTTTCTCATGAGACAAACCGATTCCTCGAGGTGCAATATTATATCGATACCCACCTATAAATATAGCTCTAAATCATTCCTCATATATCAAATAATGTATTTAATTCAAAAATCACTTTTCATTGTCTCTGAATATCTATATTGAATAATGTTGTAATATTAATCAATATCTACCCCATTAATCAAATAACATTCAAATTAAAATGCATATATTAAAATGTCATAAAAATAAGTTTATAATCATATCCAACATAAAATAATATGAATATTTATGTCAAATGAAATATGTAATTAAAAATGATCACAATAAAGTGGTTGTTCAAGAGTAAGTTAACAATCAAAAAATACAGTGACATTATTGAATAAATTTTACCTCCTAATGATTTTCATTTTAAATACCCCTGGATAACTTAATTCAAATTGAACAATAAAATAAATTTAATTAGGAATTAATCAAGATATTATATGTCAGATGGGAATACTATATTGTAAATAAAAATAAATTGGTACATAATTTCAATTAAACAATAATGGGATGGAAATTAAGATGAAATCCATTACGTCACACTATATTTTACATGAATGTTCAATATCCAAATATATAAAAAATTAATGAATATTATTATTAATTAAAGAAGAATATTAGTATTTAAAATATAATATATTATCATTTAATAAAATCCTACCACCCGTCCACTAATAATCATTCAATATTTTCACTGTTTCAATTGTTAGATGCCTTATTTTCTTAATAACTATGTGTATTGAATGATTCACTTCTAGTGAATATTATTTGGTCTTATCATGTCTAGAATAATAATCATGAAATAATTATCATATTTATATATCAGTTATAGTTTTAAATAATTCATGAATGATGGTTTTAAGAAATTATGTATGTTGTGGTCATCGAGATGGTTGGTCGTACGTACTCTTGAATAACCATTCCATTTTTCAATTATCATAAGGGATATAGGGAATGAAATATCTTATCAATACATATTGATAATTATTTAATAATTTAATAAATTTTTTAAAAAAAATTGATGGTATATATCATTCATGTCGTGTGGTGATGATAAGAGAGTAACATCTATTCATGATGGTGGTAGGTAGTCCAAACTTACACAAACAATGTTATGATCAATAGGTGGGAGAAACATTTAGAATAAATATAAAATATTATCATAAAATAATGATAAATATTTCATTATAATTATAATTATAGTATTTATATAGAATATATATATATTAACATATTCATTATTAACTTATAGTAAAAGTGTTATTGAAAAAGGGATCACATCACATCATAAGACAGTAATATTCCATGCACATGAGTGAAAATATCAAATATCTTAAAAAATGGAAAGTCAAAATATGGTGTACCTGATATAATTACTCTAGAGGTATAATAATTGTATAAATATCATATATATACTTATGATCCACTATCATACCCAAATGGGAGAAGTGGTAATTGAATAAAAAATGGCATTGGATCACAAGGTTGAAGTCCACTGTATAAATGAATGATGATTTCATAACCCATTTGACTGAAGTGGGGATGGTTGTAGAAAAAATATTTTTATAAAAACACCCCAATATATGGTTGATTCTTAGGTTATTATATCATTAGTATTTAAAAATAATTAAAGGATGTGGATAAAGAAATAAAATAAATACACTCATTGAGTAACACTACGTTTCTTTCAGGTATCCTCCTTAGCTTTTCAGGGACATCCTTCTTATGTTTTATTTTATTCAAATAAAAGAGATTAAGGGTTGATTTTAGTGATTTTGAGATGTTATTTATGTGTTTATTTTTAAAACATTCGTTTTAATGTGTGATGAAGATAGGGGAGTTTTGGCCTTTTATAAGTGAGGTTATAGACACACTAATAATTTGTTTTTCAATTATTCAGCCATATCAATAAATTTTAAAATGAAAAAAGACTCCAAAATAGTTAATTTTTTAACTATAGGGGATTTTTTCAATATATTTCTCGACAATGGGTCCTAGAACAAGTGTTATGTCATTTTAACCATTTCACTCTTAGTTTATGCTCCATGTAAATCATTTGTTACATTAAACACGATAAATACTTTTAACTGTTATAATTATTCAAATTGTAAAATAGTTAAATTCAAAATATTATAAAATAATTTCTTTTTTCTAATTCAGTATATGGTATCTATTTTTTAAAAATAATTTGTTCTATTTTGGAAAATTTAATTTACTATTAATCCTGTATATGCAATGAGATTGAGGGGTTTGAAATTAAAAATGTCTAAATGTTAACAACCTTATTTTATAAAACTTCAACAAGAAAATTATTTCCTTAAACAAAATTGAATATATTAATAAACCATTGAACATAGTTTACATTAAAACTAATTCAAAATTATAATTAACAATTATAATTATTTAAATAGAAATCTAGTTTTCAATTGAAATTCTATATTATTCAGTATTTTTCACGAAGTGAAAAAATTTAGAATAATCCAAAAAAATAACCCTAATATAATATTGTTATTTTCATTAGAGAAATTGGGTTTTATTTGAAATAAATTATTTATATTTATTCTAAATAAATTATAAATCAGGATCAAAATGGTAACAAATATGTCATGATGACAAATTATAGTTATTTAAAAAAATATTTTTTTTCTGAATGATTTTAATTTTAATTAATAAAAAATATATAAAAAATAAAGGGGTAAAAGCATATTATTTTCATAATTTAATGAAATTTATACACATTAATTTGAAATCATGTATCTATATTCATTCTTAAAATATAATTTTTCTACATTATAATCTTTCTGTTAAACTAGGTGTTTCATGCATCGCAAGATCCGTACGAAAATAAATTTATTCTAGTAGATATATTTTTTAATTTATTGGGCTGTTAAAAATATATTATTATTCTATAATATTTCATGGGATGATACCAATATTACTAAATCTATTTGTACTCTTTGCAAAATCATATGCTAAGGACAGTTGTGGGGTTGTTCTTGTTTAGTGGAGTCCAATAAAAATGTGATGTCATTTTTCCTCTTGGCCTTAGGGTCACATAAATAGTTCATTCGTTATTCTTGACCTCCAAGTCATGTATGGGTTCCTATAAACCCATGTTAAAATTTTGATTATTAATAAATAGAAAATATGTAATTGGTATTGAATTTTCAAGTGATATTACAGTACCACTACATACAAATGACATATTTGTTAATATATTTTCATCATAATACTATAAAATTAATAATGTATAATTTAGAAATGTCTAATTATTGAAAATAAAAATAATCTTATTTATTAACATTCTGGAATATTCCACCACCTCTAATCATCAATTGTAAGGATTTACAATATTAAATTCATCAAGGAATAAGATTAGAAAGGGTTATAAAGACTTCAAAATGCATAACATATAAAACAACGTAGAAGAGTGTTTGAGTATGTGCATTAATACTTGATAGTCTCTTAAAGAATATATAATGATGTATAACATCAAGTATGGATTTTATTTGAGTTATTTTCTAGTTCTTCCTATCCCTTTATTTTGTTATCTCCTCATATATATAAATCCACACATGGTAATAAAATATACTCATTATGAAGATAACCACACCCAAAAATTTAACAATGTAGATTAGAACACAGATACACCTTAGTGGGAATAGACCATTAAATTTTAATTAGTGATCTACATTAATAATTGTCTAATTGATGATAGAGGCTTCAGTTACTATGGGAAAAGGTACACACGTCCTTAATTTTCAATTTCTAAATAGATTTAATTTAACATAGCTTATTGGTCTTTTGAATTAGGTTTTTATTATATTTATCTACATTCAATATGTTTTGTTTTATCCATTGAGACAAATCAAAGGTATTAGAGAAATTCCACGCTTCATGATTCATTAAATCATTTTAAAAACTGATGAAATATTATCTCATATTATATGTTGAAGTTCAAATACTATGAAAATTTGAATATTTAATTTTTGGATGGTAATAGTATATGAGATACCACAATATATGATAATTTTTATGCCATGTGAAATGGGATAACATATGGTGCGACATGGTACAATTACATTAGCTTTGACATATAGTTGTTTATAATAAGGGATATCTAGTGGGGTGATAACATCATACTATATATTAAATATGGAACCTCACATCACCAAATCAATATAGGGTTTATTTTTTGATTTTATTTCCTTCATTCTAAAGGATATATCACAACTAAGGTTTATCTGTTAAAATAAATGATAGATAACTAAGAATTCTTCATCATAGGATGTCAAGTATAATTCAAAATATGATATATGTGGAAAAACAATATTTCTCTTCAATGTTAATTATAAATCTATTAAATAATTAGTAAATTGTTATAAATTTGTTTAAAATATTTTTTTGATATTTATTTAATTTATAATTATTTTATAAATTACTTTATTATATATTATATATAATTAATTATTAAATGTTTGGAAAACATTTAGAAAATATTTAAATTTTATATAAATTTTTAATAATAAATATTATTTTTATATGGAATGACTTATAATTGGGATATAGTGTCTATATAATGATTATATGGGTAGTTTAAAAATTATTTATCACATAATGTTATACATTATATGGTATATATAAATTAAAAAAACCACTGACAAATCAAAAAATGTTTATCTTTATATTATTAATTTTAATAATTATATAAATTTAAATGTTAGAATTAAATCCCTTATTTTTTATATTATTTATTATATATCTAAATATATTTCTGTAATTGTTATGATCAAGTTTAAAAAAATAAAAAGGTAAAAATTTGGATGTTTTTAAGATATATATGGATAATTCATATATTGAATAATAATATATCATATATCACATTTTATGTAAATTAAATATAAAATGACATTATTAATGACTTTATATTAGAAATAAATACAAATAATTTATATTTAACAGATTATGAAATATCGATAATGATTTGAAATATTATAATATGACAAATTTTTAGTCATTATTTTTCCATAAAATAATTATCTAATATCTAAATTTAGTAATTATTCATTTATTTATTTTATTCCCTGAATTATTGAAGAATGTAATATTTTTACTATTAATAATTTTAGGCTTTTGTTTAATGTTTTAAAATTATACTTTAAATTATCATACAATATCATTTTAAATTAAATGCTAGGTAAGAAAAATGATTTAATTTTATTCTAATTATGTTTTGGATTTTGCTGAGTTATGATAATAAAAATAAAGGATGATTAAAGTTCATACGTATTATGTGTTATAATTGTAATGATTTTGAGTTGTCTCTTGAGTAACATAACCTATGGTAGATGGTCTTTGGGATGAACATCTCACTTGACATGAGGCCCATGCCATATATATAAAAGTTTGCGATGGATATATAGTTCCCCAATATTACTAATGTTAGAATTATAGATTTTGTTGGCCTTTAAGAGATTACATGAAACATTTTCAAGTAAATTATGAATATGATTCATTTGGACTTGTTTGAATATCGTTTTATTTTAATTTAGAATAATAGCACATGCTATTATCTATAAAAATACATACACATCAATTTGGTTTTGATATATTTCTTTTATATAAGTAAAAAAATTCTAAATAAAATTGTTAAAAGCATTGATAAATGTAAAGGTAATATATGAGGTAACAAATTGTTATTAATTAACTTTTGAAAATATTATGTTTTTTATTCCTTCTAATTTAATCATTTTTTAAGTCCATGAGCAACAACTGGTTAGGAAAATATATAGTTGGGTGTTCATAAATCATCCTTTGTAAGGAATGAATGAAATTTGGTGGACCAAAATATTATGTTCCTTATTTGTTATGTATTATTTGTGATGAAATTAGAAAATAAATATCGAACAATTGAATATGACTGGAATAGATTCGATTGAATCCATATAATTGATTAGGGTAATGATTTATCCCTTCAACTATATATGTATCATATATGACATGATTGAAATGATTATTAAGTAGTTATAGTTTGGAATTCTTTACATGATTAACCAATGCATGTGATGATAATATATAATTCATAGACTACTTAGGGATACGATGGATTAAAAAAGGGACATCATTTTTTTGGATCACCATTAACAAAAGTCCTTATTAAATAAATTAAAAACATGAAACATATTTGATAGAAGCTTCAAATATAGACATTACAGAATTATATTTATCAGACATAAAATTAACAAATGTCCTATATAAATGATAAAATATTTGTAATGAACTCCATAAATAGCATTATAAACCTAATAAATGTTATTAAAGGGTAAAAATTCACTTTGTTGGAGTAACCCCTTCTAAATCAACCTACTATTAAATTTTTTCAATAAGTGAATCTTGAGTTTTATGAAAATCCTAGAACTATTATCATGATGTATTGAATATTATTAAATGCAATTTCACTAGCTGAACATTAGTATTTTCAGTTATAGTCATTATGATTTACTGTTCTCATTACTTGGAGAGACTTATTATTTTATAATTTGTTTCATGTTTGTTAATTCATTATAAAATCTTTTTTGGAATTTTTTTCACAATGTTAATAAATTCAATAAATGTTTACACTATTCTCTCAAATTTTGACTATGACAACCACTTTTTAAAGCCTTAATATTATTTCATATTCATATCCTTTTGGATATCTTTTAATGAGATTTATAGTGTGTTATGGGTGTCTAAGAGGCAATGAGAAAAAAGGGCCCAGTCAAGTGGGTTTTCTATAGATAAAATAAGACAGAGTAGCACTACTAGAATGCTAGTGGCATCAAATGACTAGATGATTATGTCTATATAATCATCAGGCATTCTTCTGATCCCACCATCTATCTAGTTTGGTCTCAAAAATAGCCAACGGACAGCCGGTGGCATCGTTCAAACCCTATAATGTACAATGTGTTTTATAGATTTATTAAAAAACCTAGACCCACTTAATTTACATAGTTATTGTGGGTGCTCATCAGCCCCTAGCACCCTAAGATGTCCATTGATCAATTTTTTGGCACATTCCTCTCCTTTCATCACCTATTTTTCACACCCAAACCATGGCTGGATCCCAAGATACTGATCTAGTGAGATATATATTAATCTAGACCAATCATCTAATTTACCTTGTTAATAAAAACTAATTGGTTGGTTTTGTTTTTCATCGGATATAAGGGTTTTGATATGGGATAATAAGGTATTTTTTATCATTGATAGAGTTAGCTCCTATATTATGAATTTTGGTATACGTGAATCCTTTGGACTAATAGTAGTATGGAAAAAAGATCTTCCCATGTATGTATGATCTTCTACTATAGAGTCTGGGGAGGTTTCTCCCCAGTACTAAACATGTGATTATAATGATGATAGATTAGGGATGGTTCTATTATTAGGTGGTGAAATTGGTTTTAGACATAAATCATTATCATAAAATTATTATTCTACATATCGTAGGAAATCCTTGACATTACTTCATGTTTATATTGTTTATTGACATTGTCTTTGGAAAGTATGTGTTTCCCTTTGAGGCTTATTTTTTATTCATAATATCATAAGTTCTATTTGTGTTACCCCATGCGGTATATGATTATACTTGATCGTAGGATGGGTGTATGTGTCGCCCTGTGTGACCTTTTCTTAATGATTTACTATAATTGGATTGTAATGGTTATGAACCATTCAACATATAACATGATATTTGATCAATAATTTGTATCATGTTTTACATGTGTTTTTTCTTCTGTCATTGCAAATTGAGCATATAGGTTGAACTGTCATTTAAAGAAAACAATGTTTTATCTATGGTTTTTTCTGGGCGGTTTTCAAAACTGCCGTTAAAATTTTTATCGAAAAAAAAGTGGTTGTGTTTTTGGAATCATTTTTGAAAAAACAACATTTAAATTTTTTAAAATATTATTTATAAAAGATTGATAATTTATTTAAAAAAAATTCAATTTTTTAGAGCTATTTTTTTCAAAACTACTTTGAAATTGAGTGAAAAATATTTAAAAAATTAATTTTTAATTTTTAATTATTTTATATTTATTACATTAAATCATATATAGTTTTTTATTTGAATTTTTAATATTTTATAATGTGTCAATTAATAAATATTTATAATTATTAGTTAATAATATTTTTATATTGTAAACAAATCCTCAATATTTTGATGAACTGACTTTGGTATCAAAGAAATATAACTTTTGATCCAGGAGCCCATTTTAGCTCCACAACCAGTCAAGTCGAATCTTATCAAAAGATATAAAACCCAGTGAGATTTAAATAATTTGATAATCAAAGGATAAAAAATATATTCAATGTTCCAAAGTCAAAAATCGAACTCGAACTTCAAATGGCCGTGAAATTTAATCCATGTGTTTGTTTGGGCTCTAACACATATCAAATCAAAGCCTGTGTCAAACACTACATCATTTAGGTTTGGTACCAACACTTTGAGTATTGAACCAATTTTTAATTGGACTAAAAGTCCCAAAAAGCATCTGAAATAGAGGTTATAGTTGCAGACCCAAATTTTTTGAAATTCATATGGATATAAATGTCGATCCAGATATCTGTTCCTCCTTGACAACATATCATATCGAACCTCATTTCTTGATCATCGATTGGACGTGTTGTGGCACTGGAAAGTAGTCCCAGATCAAATTTTGTGGTCAATTTTTTATTTTTAAGGTTTTCTGAGGTTCTTAATATTATATGATTTATTTTACAATTTATTTATATATATTTATTTATTTATATTTTATTAATTTATTTATTCTTTTATTTAATATTTATTCCTTTATGTATTAATTAAATTTTATATAATTAATTATTATTATTTCATTATTTATTATTTTTTATATATTTAATTATTACATATTTATTTATTATTCAATTTCTTTGTTTATATTTTTCTTTATTAATTTAGTTATTTATTTATTCATATATTTATTATATAGTTATTATGTACACATTAATTATTAATTTATTTTTAATTTATTAATTATTTTTTTATTATTTGTGTATTATTCATTTATATATTATTTATAACTTTTTCATTATTTGTAAATTAATTAATTATTATTTACTTATTATTTATTCAGTATTTATTAATTTTTTATTTGTTATTTATTATATATTTTTGTATTAATTATTTTTTATATTAAATATTAAATATCAAATATTATGTATTAATTTTTAATCTTCAATTACCAATTATAAGTTATTAGTTATTATTAACAATTAAGTATTTATTATTTTTTATTTATTTATTTATTTTTCTGTTATCTTTTTTATTTAATAATGTATTTTTTTATTCATTATTATTTATTATTTATTACATATTATTTGTTATTTATTTATTTATTTTTAGTTTTCTAAATAATAATTTATTACTAGTTTATTATTCATTCAATGTTTATTTTTCTATTCTATATTCATTATTTATTAAATATTAAATATTAATTAATTATTATTAATATTCAATTTTGAAATAATATTTGTTATTAATTTTTAATTAGTCATTATTAATTATAAATTATAAATTATTAATTAACAATTATTTACTATTTATTCTTTATTATTTCTTATTTATTATTTATTATCCATAATTTAGTATTTATTATTTATTTATTAATCTATTATTTATTAATTTCTTATTAATTTGTTATTTATTTATCATATATTAAACTCTTTTGTAATTAATTTATTATTTATATAACTTATACATTATAATTTATATATTATATATTATGTATTATGTATAATATATTATCTATTATGTATTATGTATTATATATTATAAATTATCTATAATATATAATATATAAAATAATATATATTAAATGTTATATTATGTATTATATGTTATTTATTATATATTTTGTATTATATAATATATATTGTATATTGTATATTTTATATTATATATTATGTATTATATATTATATTTTATATTTTATATTTTATATATTGTATATTATATATTATATAGTATATATTATATATTATATATTTTATATTATATATTATATATTATATATTATATATTATATATTGTATATTGTATATTATATATTATAAATTATTTATTATATTTTATATATAGTATTTTTTATACTATATATTATTTAGTATTTATTATTTAGTATTTAGTGTTTACAAGTTACTATATACTAATTACTATGTACTATTTATTATTTTCTATATATTATTTACTTTTTATTATTTATTATTTACAATTTTCTATTTTTTCTTACCGTTTATTTTTATATTATATATTTCACTATTTATTATTCATTTATATTCTATTTATTTATTAGCAATTTGCAAGTAGAAATTTTTAAATATTAATAATTACTTATTGCTTATTAATGATTAATTATTGATTAGAGATTATTCATTATTGATTAATAGTTATTGATTAATAATTATTTACTGTGTATCTATTTTTTATGTATCATTTGTTTTTTCAATTTATATATATATATATATATAAGTATATTAATGTAACACCCCGACCCCAATTACCCAAAGTCGGTGCATTACTTTGTAACATTGGCATGATAAAAAAAGATCATGTCTCAAAAGACAGATTAGTTTAGTACCCTTGGAAAAACTAGATACATTCATAAATGTTACATTACATCATAAAGTGAAAAACTAAAATAACATAGTCTCCATTTTCCACACTCATATCCCCTTCATACTATCCCTGCCGGTCATTCCTAAAATACTTCTTCACATCATGGAAAAAAATTAAAACATTGAAAGGGGTGAGCTCAGATGCTCAGTAAGGATAACAATATAGCGGAAGCTTTCATAAATAAACATAAACATTTAAGGCGATGTATAACTAAAACAAAAGCCTTTTAAACTTGAACTTCAACATAATGTGGAAAAAGTAAATGAAATAATGCCATTTACTTATTCAAATGGATATTCTACTGGTTTAATAATCACATGCAATATCAATAACCACTTTAATAATGACGGAATGCATAATGCCAGAATATCATAACCACATAGCCAAGGCCTCGTTCCAAGACCACAAATAAGATTTTGTCAAGGCCTTGTGCCAAGACACTAGTTTGTCTTATGAGACCTACCGATGCATCGAGGAGCTATAGCGGGCTCCACCCGTCACTTATTATGTCCAATGCATTCCTCATATGAATAGGTTTAAACATATCGTAAACCATAACATAATCGTATAACATAAATCATTTATAAATGAAACATAACATTTCCACATTTCAATCACAAGATATCAATACAACACATTGATATAATAAAAAAACATTCAAAACCATTTTCCATACCAAAATAAAAGAAACTTAAAACATGATATTTATATTTCATTTATAAAAAGTAATGGCATGTAGAGGAAGACGAAACTCAAATAATGGTCACAGCAGAAAAGAATTCATTGTCTCTGCATACGTACAACAAGAAACACATTCCTTTTTTTCATTTAGTAAAATGCTTTGTATAAAAATATTCTTTTTGAATAAACGTAATAGTTTAAGGGGTTTATACATCGTTTAAAAGAAAAATTGTGTATAAAAAAATATTCCTCAATGAATGGAGATTGAGACAAAGTACCTTACAAAGATCATTTTTTAAATAAAATAGATCTATTATGTGTATTCAATATATGTACACATAATGAAATTACAAATACAATATTGGATATATTAAAATCATGACATAATTTGAAAGTAGGAGATTAACCCAAAGAACTGAAATTGGGTTAAGAAGTTCCCTTACCTCGTGTCCGACTTGACTCGACCACTCTTTAACCTCTTGAATAATAAACTAGAGTTAATTTATTATTTCTTAAGATCCTTTTTTAAGTTCATTATTCCTTTTATATCACTTATTACCATGTTATGAACATTATGTATTTTTCTATGTAAATAACGGTCATTTTGTCAATCTTTGGTACTTGAGTTAAAAATAAACTTCTTATAATTACAATTTGTTTATGTGGTAGAATATCCATTATCTCTAGAATTATATTCATGATCTAGATATCATATATATCCTATATATCCAGTATATACATTCATTTATAATATTACAAAACATTTAGAGGTAAGAAATGAAATCCACCATTCATGGAGATGATAAGTCGTACGTACGCATGAAAGCTACATTCATTTCTATTTCGTATTTAATGGAATGAAGATATAATTATATAAAGGTATAATATAATTCCATTATAATATAATGTATAATACCAATTACTCCATCCTTTATACATCCCACATATGAATTAACGATTCAAATCACTTTGAGGGGCGGTAGTCCACACTTCCTAAAATGAAATTATCGCGTTTACCCATAATGGAAATCATAAAGGTATGCCATAAATGAAAAATACAGAATCATAAGGAACAAAAACATAATATATATCTTATATAAAAATATTTTCATCATAATGGCCACCATGAGAGGTGTTAAAAGAATATTCAACGATCTTCGTTCCGTGAGGCAGAAATTTGACATCCAAAGAAACAATATGTTATTTAACAATTAAATGTAGGTTTCTGTAATTTTATCATGAATACGTATTATAAAAACATAATAGTATGTTGAAGACACTGGTTTTGTTACAAAATAATTGAATAAAAATATTTTAAAGGGTTGTAGAAGCAAAATAAAACAAAATAACATAAGAGAAGACATTACCTTAAATTCGGGTAACTCTTTTTGATTTGAGCCAAAGGCTTCCTTGGGAAGAATTCTGCCCAAAGTGAGGATTCTATGAGTAATATAGGGATGTTGAGAGAGTATTATGGCAGAGGTTGGCTGAGCCAAAATTCATGAGATATGTGGGTAAGGTGGTAGTGGTGGTGGCCTTTTATAAGAGGAGAGGAGGGGCACTCTTGGAATGTTCTAAAAGGTTACTTTATTATAAAATGCTTTTCGGATTTAAAAGCTTCCAAAATTAAATATTTCTAGGATACGGTGATTATAGTTTGAAATACACCCATCCAATAGGTTTTTGACATGCGTAGGTCTTAGATTTTACATTATCGTTTCATTTTATTTAATTCATTAATTAATGAGGTAATCGTTGCATCATCATTGTGTCATAAAAAATTTAATTTATATAATGTATAAAAATTATAAAAAAAACATAATGATGAAGGAAATCTTTTTATATTTCTAATGAATATTTATAGTAAAAAAATGACTTGTATAACCCCATTAAAGTTTTTTAGTAAAACAACTAATTTTTGTGACATTTTTATTTTACCATTAAATAAAAAGTTTTTAATGTCATTTTCCTACCAATGTGGCTCCATGGAGTCCCCAAGTTGTCCCATGGATTTTATTGGTCGTCCATGACTCATACAATATGGGTAGGACAAGTGTAAGGGTATTTGAATATTTTTATAATACCATTTTTACCTTAAATTTTACTAATTACCTTTATTCGCGATTAATTAAACATAAAAGTTACTATTCACCAAATATTATTTTAATCCCATTGAACCACATTTTACTTCCTAATGACAACCATTTATGTAGGATTTTTTAAAATCAAAACATCGAAGTGGTAATGTTTTATTTAAATGAAAAATCTATTTTTAACTATCACTTAGTGGTTTCACTATTCATCAAAAATTGAAGTTTTTCAGAATAATGCCAAAATTTCAACCTAAGCTATAATTGATATTCCGAATTCAAAAATGATGACTTTTTTTAAAAAATTCCAAACATATAAGTTGCATTAATTAATTTTATAACTAATTCCCGCTGTCACAACAAATAGCGTGTTTTTGAGAAACAATATATATCAAAAGATTGACAATTGTTTGTGTCCAATTTCAAAGTGAAATTAATTATAATGAACACCATTGGATAAAATGGAAAAAATATAATATAATTATACTTTAAAACCACTAAATAGTAAAATTTATCACTATAAATTATTTTGATTAAAAATGTTCTTTTTAAGTATTTTGCACTATTCATAAAAAAATGGGAATTTCTCAGAAAATTATAAAAATTCAACTTAGGATAATTTTTATATCCAGAATACAAAAACAATGTCCATTTGGGAAGATAAAATTTATTAAATTTCAAAAAGTAGATATTACTATTCATAACTACTACTTTGATTGGTTGTGGTGTGTGTGTTAGAACTTGAAGTTGCGTACAACACACGCTACTATATTATTCAAAGAGAAGTGTACCGTGGAAGCTTGGGGTGTTACATTCTCCCCTCCTTCAAATAATTTCGTCCTAGAAATTTCATATAATATCACTATATAAAAATACTTAGGTGATTCTTCATCATAAGTTCCTCGGGTTCCCACGTTGCATCCTCCATCATATGGTTTCTCTAGAGAACTTTTACTAGACGAGTCATCCAGTTTCTCAGCACTTGTTCTCTTATATCAAGAATCATGATGGGCTCTTCGCAAAAAGACAGATCGTGTTCCAGTTATAATTCCTCATAGGTGAGTATATGCATTGGGTCAGGCATGTATTTTCTCAACAGTGATATGTGGAATACATCGTGAACCTTGAAGATACTTAGCGGCATTGCCAAACGGTAAGCTACATCCCCAATTCATTCTAGAATTTGGAAGGGTCCGATGTACCTGGGACTCAATTTACCCTTCTTACAGAAACGTATAACTCCCTTCCATGGAGATACCTTCAAAAAAACATGATCTCCCACCTGAAATTCTAAATCCTTCATTCAATTTTCGTCATAGCTCTTCTGCCTACTTTGAGCTACTTCGATGTGGTTTTGGATTACTTTCACATATTCCATCGTTTCCACCACCAGTTCTAGGAATACAAATTTTCTTTCACCAACATCATCCCAACAGGTTGGTGTGCGACATCTCTTTCTATATAACGCTTCATATGGTGCCATCTGAATACTTTAATGGAAGCTATTGTTATAGGAAAATTCTACCAGATGTAAATATTGATCCTATATTCCCTGAAAGTCATGTGATCATGATCTCAACATGTCTTTTAAGGTTTGAATAGTTCTTTCTGATTGTCCATCTGATTGAGGGTGGTAAGCAGTTCTCAAACAAAGTTTAGTATCCATGGCCTTTTGAAGACTTTCCAGAATCTTGATGTAAAACGGGGATCACGATCCAAGACAATGGGCAGGGGTACTCCATGAAGTCTCACAACTTCATTATTATATAGTCTTGCTAGACGTTCAAGTGGTAGATCTTCCCTTATAGTAATATAATGTGCTGACTTCGTGAGATGATCAACAATGACCCATATTGAGTCATTCCTTTTAGGAGTCTTTGGTAGTCCTATGAAAAAATCCATCGTAATATTATCCCATTTCCACTCAGGTATGGGATGAGGTTGCAATACTCCACCAGGCAGTTGCCTTCAAGCTTTCACTTGTTGAAAAACCATACATCTTGACACAAAATCAGCAATCTCCCTCTTCATGTTGTCCCACAAATAATTTCCCTTTAAATCACTATACATTTTGGTGCTCCCAGGGTGTATAGAGAAATTGGAACTATGAGAATCATCCAAAAATTCCCTCTTTATATTAGGTATATCGGGAACAAAAAGTCTCCTCCCAAATTTCAAAATTCCATCTTCATACACAAAGTCACTCAATCGCCCATCATTTATAGCTTTAATCTTCTTTTTAAACTCTTCATCATTGGCCTGAGAACACTTTATCATTTCTAGTAATTATGGTTTGGAAACTATTTGAATTTTTTTTTATGTTTCACCCTCCATTGTTATTCCCAGATCCACCTTTACTAGATCCATGAAAATAGGATCCCATTCCACTCTCATCATGTTCAAAACTCCATGATCTTTTCTACTCAAAGCATCTGCAACCTTATTTTCCCTCCCAGGGTGGTAGTGTATCATGCAATCATAATCCATGAGTAGTTCAAGCCATCGCCTTTGCCTCATGTCGAGTTCTTTTTGTGAGAAAATATATTTCAAACTCTTGTGATCTGTATATATCTCACATTTTTTACCATAGAGATAATGTCTCCATATCTTCAAGGCAAAGATTACAGCAGCTAACTCGAGATCATGCATAGGATAGTTCCGCTCATGAATTTTTAGTTGTCATGATGCCTAGGAAATAACCCTATCATTCTGCATAAGGACACAACCAAGTCTTTTCATTGATGCATCACTATAACTAATGAACCCATCATTCCCTGATGGTAGAGCCAATATAGGAGCATTGACTAATCTTCTCTTCATTTCATCAAAACATTCTTCACACTCTTTCGTCCAGACAAATTCAACCCCTTTACGTGTCCGCTTCGTTAATGGGTTAGCCAATCTCGAAATATTCTGGAAAAAATGTCGATAATAACATGCCAAACCAATAAATCCACGTACATCAGTTATACTCATGGGTGCTGGCCATTCGTGGATCGCCATGGTCTAACAAGGATCAACGGAAATTTCCTCCTTAAAGACAATATGGCCAAGAAAAGTAATCTCTTGAAGCCATAATTCAAACTTGCTAAACATCTCATATAATTAATGCCTTCTAAGAGTCTTCATGATAATGAACATGTGATTTTCATGATCATCGTGGATTTTGGAGTATACCATGATATCATCAATAAATACCACCAGAAAATCATAATGATATTCCTTGAAAACTATATTCATTAGATCTATGGTTACAGAGTGTGCATTAGTCAATCCAAAAGGTAATACTGTAACCTCGTAATGCCCGAAAGTTGTTCAAAATGCTGTCTTCAGAATGTCTTCCTTCTTCACACACAACTGATGGTATCCAGATCAAAGGTCAACCAATGAAAAGTATTGAGCTCCATGTAATTGGTCAAATAAATCATCAAGGTGAGGTAGGGGATACATGTTATTTATTGTTATAGCATTGATCTCCCTGTAGTCAACTCACAACCTCATAGATCTATATTTCTTCATAACAAAAAGGACATGGGATCCCCATGGAGAAACACTAGGTCAAATAAATACCTTATTACTCAATTCATCTAGTTTTTTCCTAATTCAACTAATTCCACAGTGGACATTCTATAATGGGTCTTCGATATTGGCCTTGATCCATGAATTAAATCAATGGAAAACTCATCTTCCCATTCTGTAGGATGTCCAGGTAAATCTTCCAGAAACACATCTACATATTCATTCACAATAGGTACATCATCTATTAGAACATTCCTTTCCTCTTCCTTAGTCATTTAATTCTCTTCCTCCCCAATAATTGAATTTAGTTGAGCTACTAGGGGTGGATCTAAATAAGAAATAGGTGGGGATGATTCTGCTCTAATAATAAGGTGTTCCTTATCATCATCATCAAAAATAATAACCTCCTTCTTCTTACAATAAATCTTTTCATCATAGTCCGAAAGCCAATGCATACTGATGATTATATCAAACTGAATCATAGGTATGACAATGAGATCAGCGGATAAAGAACATTTATGTGCTCTAATGGGGACTGATTCACAAAACATTGTTGCAATGATACTTCCCTTAGGAGTTTTGACTAACTATTATCATGTTAAATCAAATTGGAAATATCTAATTTTCTTAGAAAACTAGGAAGATATGAAATAATGCGGTGATCCAGAATCAAATAATGCATTTTCTAAACATGAGGAAACCATTAAATTACCTTCCACTAAGTCTTTCGGAGCTTCAACCTCAGTAGTAGTGATAACATAAGCTTAGCCTTGATCCCTTGGCCTCTTTCGAGGTATTTTCCCATGATGTTTAGGAAATTCATTTTCATAATGTCCCATCTCTTTACAATTATAGCATTCCACATTGACAAAAACTTTCTTTCCCTTGAAATCATGAGCTTGGTGGCCTTTTTCACCACACTTGTAACAGACTCCCATTCCCTTCAAGCAAGTACCAGGGTGTTTCTTCCCACATTTACTGTAGGAATGATATTAAACTTTTCACATCTTCCCCTTATTTCCATTTCCAGATTGATCAGATGTTCTCTTCTTTTCTTGCGTTGCTTTAAAGTCATTAGACTTGGAGAATTTCATTTCCTTCTTGATAGCACACGAGACAATATCTTCGAACGACGAGAAGGTTTGTGAGACTAATGCTCGACTGAGAAATGGTTATAACCATCAAAGAAACTATCAATATTACATCTTGGGTTACGTATATAATCTATAGCATGCGTCTATAACCTTTTAAGTTATCCTCATACTTTGCGACATTCTCATCCTCCTTCTGCCTCAGACTCAGAAATTGCCTTTCCATATTTACTCGATGGTCATGTGGAATGTATTTTTCTATGAAAATTTCCTTAAACTCCCTCCATTCCATACTTGATACTTCTTCATCTTCGTTTGTGTTTTGAATCTACAACCACCATTGATCGACATCTCTAGTGAGGCGGTAGACTGCCATGACAACCTTCTCTTTTTCGCTACTCCCCAAGGCATGGAATATTTTCTCTAAGGATTTTATCCATTGTTGAGATACTAATGGATTTGTACCACCATTAAATGTTGGCGGTTGTTGCCTTATTAAGCATTCTAACATTGAACCTCCGCGTTGAAGATCAGGGTGCTCCATACAAGTAAGGTTATTATTCATTACCTGAGTGAGTTGTCCTAGTATGGTAATAAGTTGATCTGCACCAGTTGTATCTCCAGCTCTACAAAAATTATCTTGAGTAGGAGGGAAATCCCTACACGGAGTGCGTGCATTGATACAGTTTCCATTCCTTCCACTATGCACCATTTCTAAACAATGTCATAAAATAGATTAGTTTATGAATAGAAATACATAATTCCATACTTGTAAAACACTTAACATAAATTGAAATATTTATAGATATAATCCATAATATTAAAAATAAATTTTTTCTTTTAGGAAGTATATACCCATAAACCCTTCATAATGGTTTGTAATGAAAATGAGAATTATCCTAAGCATATCCCCCGGGAGTGTCGTAACCAAGAGTGCAGCAAGCCCCGTTTTCATGCACCAATTTCTGTTCGAATCTAGCTCAAAGCGGTGTTTTCGGTTTTTACCCCTAGGTACATTGTGCCAGAGCCGCCTCTACTTACTTGTATCCAGACAGGGATGTATTGCTCGGAAAACTCACAAACTCTCTATAATACCAAAATTCTAGGATGTTATTATATACTAATCCTAAAAGTTTATCTTTGGGCTATGTGCTCTAATCAGAGTTTATCTAAATCTAGCTTCTAAGGTTAGTAAAAACCTCCCTTTGATACCAACTGTAACGCCCCGACCCCAGTTACCCAGATTCGGTGCATTACTTTGTAAAATTGGCATGATCAAGAAAGACCAAGTCTCAAAAGACTGATTAGATTAGTAGCCTTGAAAACACTAGATACATTCATAAATGTTACATTACATCATAAAGTAAAAAACTACAATAACATAGTCTCCATTTTCCACACTCATATCCCCTTCAGACTATCCCCGCAAGTCATTCCTATAATACTTCTTCACATCCTGGAAAAAAATTAAAACATTGAAAGGGGTGAGCTCAGATGCTCAGTAAGGATAACAATATAGAGAAATATTTCATAAATAAACATAAACATTTAAGGAAATGTATAACTACAACAGAAGCATTTTAAACTTGATCATCAACATAATATGGAAAAAGTAAAATGAAATAATTCCATTTACTTATTCACGTGGATATTCTACTTGTCAAATAATCACATGCAATATCAATAACCACATTCATAATGATGGAATTCATAATGCCAGACTATCATAACCACATAGCCAAGGCCTCGTGCCAAGAACACAAATAAGATTTTGTCAAGGCCTCATGCCAAGAAACTAGTTTTTCTTATGAGACCTACTAATGCATCGAGGAGCTATAGTGGGCTCCACCCATCACATATTAAGTTCAATGCATTCCTCATATGAACATGTTTAAACATATCATAAACCATAAGATAATCGTACCACATAAAGAATGCATAAAAGAAACATAAAATTTCCACATTTCAATCACAAGATATCAATATAACACATTGATATAATAAAAACACATTCAATACCATTTTCAATACCAAAATAAACGATAATTAAAACATGATATTTATTTTTTATTTAAAAAAGGTAATGGCTTGTAGAGGAAGCCGAAACTCAAATAATGGTCACGGTGGTGGAGAAGTCATTGTCGCCGCATTCGTACAACAAGAAAAACATTCCTTTTTGTCGTTTAGTAAAATGCTTCATATAAAAAGATTCCTTTTGAATAAATGTAAAAGTCAAAGGGGTTTGTACACCGTATGAATGAAATTTTTGTATAAAACAAAATATGCCTCAGTGAATGGATATTGAGACAATGTACCTTACAAAGATTATTTTTTAAATAAAATAGATCTATTATGTGTATTCACTGTATGTACACATAATTAAATAACAAATACAAGATAGGATATAATAATATAATGATAGAATTTGAAAGTAGGAGATTAACCCAAAGAACGGAAATTGGGTTAAGAATTTCCCTTACCTCGTGTCCGACTTGAGTCGACCGCTCTTTAACCACCTGAATAATAAACTAGAGTTAATTTATACTTTATTAAAAACCTTTTTAAAGTCCATTATCCCTTTTATATTACTTATTACCATGTTATGAACATTAAGTATTTGTTTGTGTTAATAACGCTCATTTTGTCGATCTTTAGTACTTGAGATAAAAATAAACTTCTTATAATTACAAGTTGTCTATGTGGTAGAATATCCATTATCTCCAGAATTATATTCATGATGTAGCTATCATATATATCCTATATATCCAATATATATATTCATTTATAATATTACATAACATTTAGAGGTAAGAAATGAAATGCACCGTTCCTAGAGAGGGTAAGTCGTACGTACGCATGAATGCTACTTTCATTTCTATTTCGTATTTAATGGAATGAAGTTATGATTATATAATGTTATAATATAATTCCAGTATAATATAATGTATAATACCATTTACACCATCCTTTATACATACCACATATGGAATTAACGATTCAAATCACTTTGATGGGGTGGTAGTCCGCACTTCCGAAAATGAAATTATCGCGTTTACCCATAATGGAAATCATAAATGTATGCTATAAATAAAAAATACAGAATAATAAGGAAAAAAATAATATATATCATATATAAAAATAGTGTCATCCTAATGGCCACCATGAGAGGTGTTAAAAGAAGATTGAATAATCATCGTTTCGTGAGGCAGAAATTTTCCATCCACAGAAACAGAATATTCTTTAACCATTAGACGTAGGTGTGTGTAAGTGTAGCTCGAATCCTTCTTATAACAACATTCCAGTATATTGAAGATACTGTTTTTGTTACAAAATAATGTAATAAAAAGAGTTTAATGTGTTTTATAAGCAAAATAAAACAAAATAACATAGGAGAAGACATTAGCTTAAAATCGGGTAACTCTTTTTGATTTGAGCCAAAGGATTCCTTGGGAAGAATTATGCAAAAAGTTAGGCTTCTAGGATTAATATAGGGATGTTGAGAGAGTATTTGGGAAGAGTTTGGCTGAGCCAAAAGGCTTGATAGGTGTGGTTAAGGTGGTAGTGGTGGGGGCATTTATAAGAGGAGAGGAGGGGCACTCTTGGAATGTTATAAAAGGTTAATTTATTATAAAATGCTTTTCAGATTTAAAAGGTCCCAAAATTATATATTTTGAGTATAAGGTGATAAGAGGTCTAAATCCACCAATACAATACGTTTTTTACATGTGTAGGTCTTAGATTTTACATTATCGTTTCATTTTATTTAAATCGTTAATTAATGAGGTAATCGCTGCATCATCATTGTGTCATAAAAAAATTAATTTATTTAATGTCTAAAAATTATAAAACAAATATCATGATATAGGAAATATTTTTATATTTATAATAAATTTTTATTATTAAAAATATGACTTGTATAACACCATTTAAAAATTGTTTTAGTAAAACAACTCATGTATGTGACATTTTTATTTTAACATTAAATAAAAAGTTCTTAATGTCATTTTCCTACCAAAGTTGCTCCATGGAGTCCCCAAGTTGACACATAGATTTTCTTGGTCAGTCATGACTCATCCAATAAGGGTAGGACAAGTGTAATGGTATTTTTATATTTTTATAATACCAATTTTACATTAAATTTCATTAATTACCTTTAATCGCGATTAATTAAACTTAAATGTTACTATTCACCAAAAATTATTTTTATTCCATTGAACCACATTTTACTTCCTAATGAAAACCATGTATGTCAGATTTTTGGAAATAAAAACATAGAAGTAGTAATGTTCATTTAAATAAAAAATCAGTTTTTTAACTATCACTTTGTGGTTTCACTATTCATCAAAAAATGAATATTTTCATAATAATGCCAAAATTTCCCCTTAAGATATAATTGATATTCCACATTCCAAAATTATGTATTTTTTACAAAATTCCAAACATATAAGTTTCATTAATTAATTTTATAACTAATTTCCACTGTCACAACAAATATCTTGTTTTAAGAAACAAAATATATCAAAATATTGACAATTGTTTACGTCCAATTTCAAAGTGAAATTAATTATAATGAACACCATTGGATAAAATGGTAAAAATATATTCTAATATACTTTAAACCCACTCAATAGTATAATTAATAACTATAAATTATTTTGATTAAAAAATTTGTTTTTAAGTATTTTTCACTATTCATAAAAAAATTGGGAAATTCTCAGAAAATTACAAAAATTTAACTTAGGATAATTTTGATATTCAGAATACAAAAACGAAGTCCATCTGGAATGGTAAAATTTATAAAATTTCAAAAAGTAGGTATTTCTATTCATAACGGCTTATTTGATTGGTTGTGGTGTGTGTGTCAGAACTCGAAGTTGCGTACAACACACGCTACTGTATTATTCAAAGAGAATTGTACTGTGGAAGCTTGGGATGTTACAATTAAATTCATTTTATTAGCCAAATAATGAGCCTACAGAAGTGGTTTAGTATTTGGAGAATTAGTAAGAGGTAAGGGGTTTAATTCTCACCCAACACAGACTTTCTATATATGCCATGGGCATGTGCATGGACATGGATATCTGGATGGAGATTGGCATGAGCATGGTAATAATAAAAGAGAAATAGTAATAAAATAATTATTATTATTAAATTAATTAATTAATATGAAAATTAATAAATTAAGTAAAAAATAAATTAAAAAATTTACATTTTTTAAATAATGTAGTAAAAATTAAATATTTTTTTAAAAAAATAAGAAATTTAAAAACGACCGAGTGAAGTTTTTAACAACCACAAAAAATAGCCGCTAAATTGTATTATGATAATTTTAAAAAATCACCGCTTATTATATCTTGACACATGATTTAGCGACGGTTTTCCAAAAATGTCATAAAATGATTTAGCGACACAATAAAACACATCTAATCAAAAAACCACCCCTAAATACAAATTTTTCCATAGTGTATATAGACTATCTTCTATGTGGATGTTAAAGAGGAATAGTTGACCTGGTAATGGCAAATGACATAGTGTGTGTAGAAAAAGTTTCCAAACTATCACATCTAAGTGGATGTGTTAGGGTTTGGGTTAAGGATCCTATCGATATGGAAACAAAGAAGGTTAAACCATTCATTCATGAACCAACAAAAATTTTGCGATTTTTTGATATGAAAGCTATGTATATGTGTTACATTTAAAACCATGTCATACAATAATATATATTATGAAATTATATTAAGGGTTAATGGGGATATCTGATTGAGTATCATACGCACACAATACTCAATAATTGTGGTCTACATCATGATCTCATCGTCTGGGATCCAGTAAAGGCATAAGGCCCTATCGTAGATTGTTGAGACAGTATAGTAGAAGGATGTGGGCATTAAATATCGACCTCAAGATGGACTTCTACTACTAATTTTTAGTTTAATTTCCTCATATATTTTTCACCACCTATATGGATATTTTTAATTCATTGGTTTACGTGAGTGTCATTCAATACTATCACCACATGGGTTGGTAAATTATTTTCATGCAACACCATTGATGACTTATTATTTTTCATTATTTTATTCATTCCATTGTTATCTCATATATTATAAGATATCGAGGTAATATTTTCCCCATGATGTCTCTCTCAGCCTTCAACATTAGTCGGAATCCTCTTAAGTATAGGGATGCACACATAATGATATGTGGTACACTACCCTAGACTCAGTTGTTAGGGTCTTTATGTGACAAAATGATAGTTGAAAAATGGGTTCACTAACTTTATTTTTTTCACATGATTTAGGGTAGGTTTCACTTTAGTTGGAATCATTATACTTAGGTGTTGGAATTGGGTTAGTGCATGGCCAGTGTCGTATAGTGCACATCTGGGTTTCCATAAAGTATGAATTAATGATCTTGGTAATCTGTATTTCTTATTATATAAATTCAACTAGTGATATGCACATTATGTTGGTATAAATATTTATCTGATTTGTTATTAGATCAAAAATCCTTTTTATGAATATTGTATAACATTACATATGCTTGTTTCATGCATTAGATAGTTCTTAAATAATTAAATTCCTATTGAAACTAGGATATGTTCTTTAGGTGTAAAATTTTATTTGAGACTGTTTATTCTATGATTAAGTGTATATATTTTTTTTTAAAAAAATTGAATGCAGTAGTGTCTTGTTAGAGGTTATGTGTAGTTCTTATGTAGTTATACCGTGTTCTTGGGTGGCCTGTAAAGTTGAACCTTATTTTCTTCTCGTATATATGCATGTGACATATTAATGGTCATTATTTCTATTATTTTCCTTCCTATAAGGAATTATATAAAATTTTAAACACTTTCACTTCATAAACATCATGTATATCCTCTTACATGACCTTTTGTGTAGGAGGATGAAACAAAATATGCTCAATTTTTTTCTATAGTAGAGAAATATGTAGAACTAATCCATACGTGGATCATTTTACTACTTGTAGTTCTTGGAGGAGGAAACCATTGGGGGTAACAAACAATGATTGAATAATATCATTATTATATTTGAAAAATCCATCACACTTATTGTGAACTAGAGGCCCATTTTATTTGGGAAACTAGATACAAGTCCTTGAGTAAAATTGAGACATAGTACAGATTCCATAAAATCAAATTCCATAGTGTGAAACCATAACGATTTTTGGAATTGTTGGACGATGGAGGGATATTATACTTCACAGTTGATGTTGTGAATGGATATCATGGGAAACCATCAAGGACATATTATTTTATGAGTTAATCAAAAATAATCTAATGTAAAATTTTGGTCTAGTGTACAAGGTTACCTAGTAGGGGATGATGCAAATTTCTTATAATTCAGAAAGATTCATTGAGTTGAATTACATTTCTCTTATTATAGTGGTGGAAAGTGCATACTAGGTTATGATGTTTCTGATTAAACTTAATGAACAACAAAAATTCATTTTTCAAAACATTTATCTGGAAATATATACAACAATGATTTGTAAGGAAATAATGATTGAGGAGGGAATCATAGAAGATATATTTCTAGGTATTATTTTCGGTGCTAGTGGATCAACCCGTGATTTCTCTAGTGTTGTCCTTGTTTCTTATTATATGAGTATAAAATGGAAGATAAATGTTATATTCATAGGATTCAGTCAATAGTAAGATCATATTAGAGGCTCCGCGTCTCTCTTTCAGTGATATGACACTACTATGTGATATTTTTGTGTGTAGGGTATAAATTATATCTTGAAATATCCTATTTTCTTTAAGGAATTATACTAGTTTAACTTGAAAAGGAATCTAAAGCCTTTAAATTCAAGTTATTTTTTGATTCACATAACAAATACAGTATATGTGAATGGTTACGGATGTAAAAAGTAGGATTTGAACCTATAATGATTTCTGAAACATGTTACTCATTTTCCTCCGGAAAATCTGGGATTAGAATCTGAAAAAAATAAGTTGTAAATTGTTTTAACAAATTATTTTTATTTCTTGAAAACTAACCCTTTTGTATAAGAATTTTATTTTATTAATTAATCACATCCATAAAATCATGTTGAGTTTTTTAATAATTTTATAAGTTATATATTTTTTCTATCCAAACATATTAGGGGAGAATATATTTTTTAAAGAATAATTTTTACAGAAATGATCAAACTGAGAAGCTCTAGACTCACATTTTTGTATTGAGAATCCCGAAATGAATATGTAGTGATAAAGATGTTGTTTTTTGTCTTATATATTATTATATTCAAACACATCATCATGAAGACTCATTAGTCTCGGTGATATTTATATTTTCAAAATTAATATTATGGAGATTTTTTTATTAATGATGTTTTTGAAAACAATTGTATCGAGGTCAAGAGTTAGAATGACTCAAACATTATAAACTAAATTATATGATTCTTTTCAATTCATGAAAATTTAAAAAATTATGAAAACTATAATAGTAAATTATTTTGATGAAATAAAGGAATAATAGAGGTTGTAGAAATTTTATAAGTCAAGACATGTTCTCTATCATATCCAGATGAATACGACTCAGAAGTCGTCAGATGGTAGAGTTTGTAAAGAATATGATTTTGGAAGAAAAATATTGTTTCTAAATACAATTATCTTTGAATACTTCCCCTATGTGTAGGAAAATCCATCATAATGGAAATTTCACTGAAATGAGAGTTCCAACCTTATGAAGATTCAATTAGAGTAAATCGGATAATGAAATTATGTTCATCCTAATTAGCTAATAAAGAAATGAATATCATATTGATTTGAGAGTGAACTAAAGATAATAATGAGTTGAGAATGAAAACTAGTTCATAATGACCAGATAAATAAAGGATGATCATAATGAGATGAGATAGAAATAATGATCATAATTAGTTAATAAAGATGGGAAGATCGTAATGAGCATAGAATGAAAGCTACATTGTAATGGTATGAGAAAGAAATCCATATCCTATTAAGTTGAGAATTAAATTCAGAGAATAATTATTTGAGAAACAATGGAATATCGTAATTATATAAGAATTAACGAAATATTTTTACAATAATAAAAAGATGAATATAAATAATATCCATTGTATTAGTATAGGGAAAGTTAAATTAGATATAATATATTATGGAAGTTCAATAACGGTGAATATAGAAAAGACTCAAGGAGAATCCAAATTTTGTATGAAGAGATGAAGCGGTCAAACAAAAAATTAATTTTTTTTGGAAATCTAGGTTAAAAATAAAATTATTTTAAGAAGTATATGTTTAATGTTCAACATGAAATTTTCTTAGGTTTTTTGAAATTTTAGAAAGTGGGGAATGTTTTTGAGTTTCTAGAATTTTCTATTCTGACTCACATATATATAGTTTCTCAAATTATTTTCACATTTAATATTTTACAAAAGAGAAAAATTCTGAGTGTTAAAGAAATAATTGTAATTATTTCTATGAGTATAGATAATTTAAGGAGTATAAAATAGCTAAATGTTTTTTAATAGATTTAGAAAGATCATATTGAGATGATAGTACCGAGTCCACCAGACTAAGGAAGATCACACTAAGTTTCTAGGAAGATTATGAGAAATGTAGAATCATATTGATTTGATCAAACCGATTTCATGACATCCAATCTCATTTTATTGAGTAAATTGGATCCATTCAAATCGGACGTGGGATTCAAACTGAAAAATTGTCAAGCAGTTTCAAAAAATACATTATTATTTTTATTGGTTCAATATTTATTATGAAAAATTTGTAAAATGAGTGGATTTAATATAATCCTACCTATTGGGGGATATAATTTGTCAAATGGTGTTAGAAAAATTTTTATCCATACCATCATAATAGTGAATTTCTATAGACCCCTCAGAGTGGCTATAGATTGGATTTCGGTTATCAATCTATGGAAAAACCTTGTAAATATTGTGTCCTTTACTTGTTTTCTTACTTTTTCATGCACTATTTAAAAAAAATATTATACAGATGTAAATATTAAATGTTTATAGGGGTTATATTTTAAAAATTAATGAATGTTATTAAAGAGAATAATTGATTCACCCCTCTCTATTATTATTCAATCCTTTGGAACCCAAATTCTTATCTGAGTCAAGGTTCCCTCGATTAATACTTATCGTGGATAATATGTATTATAACAATAGTTTAGGAATTCCAACATTTGATGGAATAAAATATTATGTTTGGAAAAAAATAAGGACTTTATATCTCCTTTCTCTGGGCCAGAATGTTCTCGGTGCTGCTTCAATTAGAATTCCATTTGTAAAGAAATATTCCCCAATGAACATTCTTGATAATAGAAACAAAGATATTGATGGAAATTCTTGAATTAATATTCCAATGTCCCTAACAAAAAATTATCAGATGGTTATGAGTTTAAAAACATAAATTTGTATATGGGATTAGTTGAAAAGTATATTAAAATTAAATAATAATGTGAAAGAAGAAAATCTAAAAATATGGTGTAGGATATATGAATACATAAAAATGAGAGATGAAGTAACTATTAATGAATAAATCAATAGGGCATATGAAATTGTATTAAACATATGATTATTTGAAGGTTTCCTCAGACATTCTACAATTATGTATAAACATATTAGAAAAATTTCAAATTGGTTCTATTCTATAAATTTCTTTTTTTAATAGAGAATAATGATTTATCTATTGATTAATTGCATAACATTATTAATTATTATGAAATGTGGAATGATATAATATTTAAAATGAATATGAATGATGAAATAGTTGTTCAATGCATTAGAATGATGAAAATCCAAGATGGTGAAGATGGTTATCTTTGGGAGTCTGAAGATAAGTATGATGATGAGATAAATAGTAAAATATTTTACCTTATCTATAAGAACTATAATAGGGGAAGAGGAATATATCAATGTGAAATCCAACCCAAATTCTTTTAGTGGTAGAGTTAAGAACATTGCTATGAACTCCATTAAGATTAATGTTGTATAATATTGATATGACTCTATTGAAAACACGTTATGGGTGAAGTTTAACAAAACAGATAAATAATTGAGGCCATCAAACAAATATATGAATAATTATACTAGAAACCAATAAAGTATGTTATTTAGGAATTTTTAACAAAACTGAATTGAGGAAAAAAAATTAGAAGATGGATGTCCGTAAATATTCATATCCTTAATTGAAAAACTTTTGAATGTAAAATACACATCACATAATGAAGAATGTGGTAAATAATATTATTGAGAGTATCATCCTAGAACATAACACGTTTTATGTTTTCAAAAAAATAACACTAGGAAAATACTTGTAGTAATGAAGAATTACTTTGAAGATATTGCTGATGAAGGAAAATTTATCATCATGTAGGAAGAAAAATAAATCCACATGATATTAGGTTAAAAACATAGTATTGATAAACAGTGAATGATAGTTAATTATATTAGTGAGAAGATGGATGCTAAGGAAGAAGAAGTTATCATATTTTATTTTGAAAATATTATATCCAAAAGTACATTTAAGAAGATGAATGGAAACTTCAAAAATGATTTATAAGTAAAACCTAAGTCTAAAAATGTTTCTGCGAAGGATCAATATGAGAATTATGTGAAATCATTACTAATCAAAAATAATATTTCAACTGATTCAAAAAAGTATTTTTTTTTTTGAAAACCCGATGTTTGTAAACAATAGTTGCAGAAATGATGTGGGAAACCTATAAATTATACAAAATTAGAAAAAATAATGAAAATAAACGATGGTCCCTATCCTTAGTATGTTGGAGATAAAATTAGTTACCAACCTCAGTAATGTTTCTTCAAATAAATATATTTTTAAAATAGAAATCAATATTTGATAGATATTTAAGGAGTCGGGGAATATATTAGTAAAGAGATTATAATATTTAGAATGACATATCTATACATGGAAGAATATTTTATTAAAGTAGTAGAAATATTGGATGTATAATGACTAAAATACATAGCTTACAAAATGTTGAAAATATAAAGTCTCTTGATTTTAGAAACATTAAAATTATAAATCAATTTTAAAAAGTCTAGATACATGATAGTGTAAATAAGAATGATGAAGAAAGCGCTTTTGTTCTTGAGATAGCTTTATAAGAATAAAAAATTATAAAAAGTCTAGATACATGATAGTGGTTATTCGTCAAATAAGATATGTGATATAAAAATCTCAAAACAAGTGGAATTTCATGATGGTGGAAAAGATAATTTTGGTAATGATAGTTTCATAAAAAGTAATGGAATTAGAATAGATGAGATGGAATTATAAAAGTTTAAATATTAAGATGATTTATTTCAGATAGGATAAAAAATAGGTTACATATTATAAGTCATCTATCTGGTGAATGAAAATAATTGATCTTCAAAAATGATTCTTGTGCTATCAAGAGTATGAAATATGGAAAAGTGAGTATAAACTCGGAAAGAACCATTGAGAATATCATTACAATTAGAGAACATAAAAACGCATTTTATTCATGTGTTGATGATAAGAATATGTTATTTCACTAATGACTTGGACACCAAGGGTAAAAAAACAAGAATAATCATTATATATTTTATGATTTCTGTTATTTTTTAGAATTTAAAATAACATCGGATGATTTTTGTGTTACCTTTTATAATAGGAAGATGATTGGAAATTTTCATAAGAGTGATTTTATGTAGTCTTCCAGAGCTGAGGAACATATTAATTCTAATTTAGGTCGGCCCATGAGACATATATAAAAAAATGTAATATACAAATAATAAATTAATATTTATGATTTAACATGGATGAAAAAAATAATGATTTTGAAACAAAAGTCAAAGGCTATATAAAGTATCTAGTTTTTGAGAAAATTTATTTAGAATGAAATGAGTGATTATATATTGATGAAGAAAAGGAATAATGGTACGGAATTCCCATGGAATAATTTTGAAACATTTCTGAGAAATAATGTTATCAAACATTATTAGATTGATCCCTATACAACATAAAGAAATGTTTTCATATAAATAAAAAATAAATGTTTTTTCGAAAAGGGATAAGCATGTTTGGAGAATAAAACCATTCATATTTCAATTAGAGATATACATTTCATATTTTTGTACATGTCCATAACTAATATTTTTTGAGATAGAAAACAAACATTAATTGTTTTAAAATGTATTATAAATAATATTTGTTGTAATAATTCAATTTTTCTGAAGTCCATGTTTTATTAAAACAAAAAAAATATAGATCTGGGAAAGTGTGATGAGAGAGATGAGGAAAGAAAAATTATAGGGTTCCATACAAATTTAAGATATAACAATTTTGGGAATTTTTTTTTAAAAAATTAGGCTTATATGATGTGAATTTAACTAAAAAAATCATGGAGGAAATTGCTATTTAGAATACTATGGAGGATAAAATGTAGAAATTAACCTATAATGAATGAATGTCAAAATTTCCATATAATTATTCTGATGGGTGATGTGATGATTAATATGAATCGTGGAAAAAAAATTATAAATTTCGTACCTTTCAAAAACATCATGAGTTCGATAAACATATAGTAAATAAAAATGATTCGTCTTAGGAAAGAAGAATGTTTTTATTGGAAAATATGACTTATATTATCTCAAAAGATTAACCATAATCACATTAAATAGTTGTGGAAAAATTTTGATGGTTGGTGGTTATTAATGAATTGTTGGATCATATTATGAAAAATTAAACAAGGGAACCTATTATTTTTCCATGAAATAGAAATTTATTGAATCAATTTCGGTTTATATAAATAGTTCGAATAACATGGAAATGATTCCAAAATAAATCTAGGTTCATTTTAAATTAATTGAATAGGGGTAATGTGTGGTTTTTGAATAAACTTTCCCAGTTTTGCAATATTAGATTCTATTAGTATATTTTAATCGATGGACATATATAAAAATTACAATGTTTATCACAGGGATGTAAATTCATCATTTTTAAATAGTGAGATTGAGGAATATGTAATCATTAAAAAACATTCTATTTTTCTACTTGATGAGGATAAAAAAAGATTAAAAACTGAAGAAATATGTGTATGGGTTGAAACACGGTCAATATTTTTGGTATTAAAAACCTAAAAATCAATTTACAATACAAAATTTCAGGAAGGAAAAGTTGGTACAAGCATTCATGTGAAAGATTTTTACTCTTGAATAGTAATTTTAGTTGGTAATGTTGATTATATATTTTCTTTCAAATATTGAGAAGTTATTTTAAATCCTTTTATGAAGAGTTGAAGTATAATTTTGAAATTTCAGTGTTGGGATAATAAAATTTCATCATTGGATTATAATTTCAACAAAAAAATACATTTTATTCTCTTATGAAAATTCTTCTCGTCAATTGTTAATGATGTTTTTAATAGGAGAATTCAATGAAGATACTACACCTATATTTGGTATCTCAATGTTGAGAAAATATGTATACTAAAAATTGTGAATCTGAAAAAATTGCAAATGCTGGTTGGAAGATTAAATTACCTTGCAGCCTGAATATTTAATTTTTTTTTCTTTTTATAGATTTTATTCTGGGTACCAATGTAATCCAAATTAATATCTTATGTTAGAAGGAAAAAAATTTGATATATTGAAGGAACAAATTCAAATGGGTTATTATAAAAAATACATATTGAGATGATGTTTCATGGTTATAATTATGTTGATTGGGTTGGAGATAGTAATGATAAATAATAAACCTTAAAAGGAACATTTTTATTCAGTGAATATTGTTTTTTTTATAATAAGAATAAAATTTTAGTAACATTAAGCATAACTAAATGCATATATTTCGTAGCTACTAAATATTCTACTCAAATTTTGATGATGAATGTTTAGCGAGATGAATTGAAAGAGAATATTTCAAAAACATTAAGGGTAAATTTTGATAATCATAGTGTAATTTATCTTTATAAAAATAATATTCAACATTGATGATCAGTCCAAATTTATATAATGTTTCACTATATAATAGAGAATTATTTTTCGGGAGATGGTATGCTGGAATTCAGAAAAACAGCAATTAAAATTGCTGATATTTTCATAAAAGTATTTTCAAAACAAAGAATTTTAGAATTGATGCAGACACTTTTGGTTTAGTTTCCACTCATGATTTCCTAAACATTATAATGAAGGACACCCACCATTCCTTAGATCAATTTGACAAATAGGGAGAGAAATAACAACTTTATACTATGTAATATTTTTTTAATTATATTTTTTTAATGATATTGATGATGTTATTTTCATAAAATGGGGGAGAGAAATTAAAATGTTAGAGGAAAAGTTAAATTTGAATATAATATTTCCATTACATGGCAACAAAATTTTAATTCCACCAAGGGATGTAATTCCTCTGAAAAATTTATTTATCCAGAAGGGTTATTTTTGGAAACTCTATTTTGATAATGTATTTTTTTTATAAAGTAGAAAAACATTTGTTTTTTATAAATATTAATTGTGAAAAACTTACGATATTTGGAAAAGTTTTTAAAAAGTGGTATAAGAAATAAATAGGGAAGATTCATGAAACATTGTGAAAAATTATTTATCAATGTTGTTGAATTTTTTGACAACTAAAATTTTTTTATATGAATGTTTTTGTTATTCCAGAATTGGACCGAGTCCATTATAAAGTTTTTGTATGAAAGTTAAATTTTTTAGAATTTTTGAATCCAATCATAATTGGTGTATTTTTTTTTAAAATAATGTTATTTTAATGGCATTATATGATAGGAATGAGAAGCACCATAATTGCTTTTTTAGATTGAGAAACATTAGATATCGAAGGTTTCATAATTATTATGTTGTAGATTTAAAACATTATTGGATTCAAATCCATCAGTGTGATGATTCATCAGACTCTATATTGTGTATATGGTTATAGGATTTCATGTCAAGAAGTAGTATTATGGATGTATTGATTTGAAGTATGATAATGAAGTCAATAGTAATAATGTTTTCAAATATTCCCACTAAATCAGAAAATTCGTTAATACTCAATATGTTATATTATATGATGAAAAATATCATTATAAATGCCTATGATGTAATGGATGAATCATTAAGACTTCATCAATTCCAGAAGAAAAGACATGGTCTTCATCATATCCAGAAGAACCAAACTATGAAATATTTAGAACTTATAATGCATAATCCTAGTGCAGTTTGATGAAAATAAATTTTTCATAATGGATTTAAAATTGAATATAATCCATCATTTTGGGAAAATAATAATATTGGTATTTCCAAAATAATGTGATTTCCATCATAATGTGGAAATCCATCATATTAGGAATTTCATAGTAATGAGAATTACATCATTAAAAGGAGTCAATCAAACTGACTCTGATAAGGAATTTTAGTTCATCATAATGAGATGAGGATGTGGATAATAATGATCTAAGAAAGAAATACATATCATAACTAGATGAGCAAGAAAGGAAAATGTTAATAATTTGACAAAGAAAGCCACATCGTTATGATCTAAAAAAGGATGATCGTAATGAGATGAAAATGAAATTCAGATCATAATGTGATGGGGAAGAAAGGATCATAAAATTAAATAATAATGAAATCCATATTCTAATGAGCTGATAAATATAAGAAGATGACAATGATCTTAAAAAATCCTAGATCGTAATTATCTGAGAACAAATGTAATTTCATAAAGAGATGAGAAAGAAAGGTGGATCGTAATGAGTAGAGGAAGCTGAAGCTGAGGAAGATCCATTCTAATTAATTTGAGGAAGTTTCCTCAAATGGAAAAATTTATGGATGTACTAGAAGGATATATGTGGAAAGGAATCAAGGAGATACTCTATTTTTTTATAATTTTTTGGATAGGTCAAACATGAAAATCAATTTCCACAAATCTTAGAGAAATCTGTGAAGGCTTGAAGAAGATAAATTTTATAGGTAAAATGAATGTTTTTTTATAGTTTTTTATATTTGGGTAATTGGGTAATTTTTTATACCATCATTTTATATTCAATGTATCTTAAAAATAGATTCTCAAATCATTCACACTTTTATCCTTACATATATTGAAAAAGTTGGAGGACTGAAGAAATCAATTGAATGTTTTTTTGAATAGAGGTCATGTCATCGAGATTAGACAACTAAATTATGGTTTAGAATATTGATCAATATTTTATTACATTGATCTTAATGGGAAAAATATAGAATGTTTATTATCAGAGTTTGAGAAAAGGGGAATCATGTTGATTTAATCTGACTATTTTAATCGGACCTAGCCTCATCAAATTGAGATTATTGGATCCATCCAAATTGAACTAATTATTCTGAATGATCAATTATAGAGAAATTTTATAAATAACTTTATTATTTTCTTGATAATTGTTTTATTAGGTAACATGGAAAACTAATAATAGTAGTATAATCCTTCGTATGAGGACATAGAACGTTTCTAGTGATATTTGAAACAATTTGTATTCATTTCATCATAATAATGAATTTATGTAGACCCAACATAGTGGTTATTCATAGGATTTTGGTCCCAAAGAGAGGCTAAACCATGTAAATCCTATGTGAATTACATTCTATCATAGATTTTCAGGAAAGATTATTTAAAAAATTACGATAAGGAAATAAATCCTATCATTTTTAATGTCGTAAGTTAAAAAACGTAATGAATCATTTAAAATGGAAACTGTTTCACCCCTTCTCTATTGTTATTTAATTCTTAGGAACTCTAATATCATGTTCAGTAAATTTGGTGGAATATAACATGGATGATGGTTGAGAGGGACCCTCAAGGATTCTATTTGCAGCCCATATTTCAACTAAACTATCAATTTATTTCCTTATTATAAGGTTATCCATATCATTTACACATTCTCATGTGGATTTTGGGATGCACTTACATGTTATTTTCACTTCAAGTAGGTTTTCTATCAATGTAATGTATTGAATTAAATTTAACCATCTTCATTTCAAAAAATAATTACCAATAGTTGTTGATAAATTTGATCATTTGTTGGAGAATAATAATTCTAGACATGTTATTCTTGAATAAAATTATGGGAATGGATTGGTTTAATAAATAAAATGAGTACCTATAATTTAATCAAATTCAAGAGAATATTGTGTCTCTTAAAGTTGACATGCCTTAGTTGATAAGTGAGTTGGATGTTAAGATAGCTATTGTGGGACTAGATGCTAATCAATGATAATTGTAATCACCATAGGTGTTTTTAATGACCCTTTTAGCAGACAAGACAGTTCCTTCGTCCTCAATTACTATTTTGGTAGACTTTATACATGATAATTTTTTGGAGGATTTATCTTGGTCACCTCCACATAGAGGAGTAAAGATTGAGATTGAACTCATTCTCGGTGCCCTACCTATATTAATCACACAATTTATTATAGAATGAAATTATTGGAAATATAGTAATTTAAAAATAGATGTTATTGAAGATAAAGGAATCAGTAGACATGGAATCCTCCTTAAGGTTATTTGTTTTTGTTCACTATGATGGTGGATGGATGTTTTTGGCACTGTGTGGACTACTATAATTTTAAAAGGATAACTTTGTAATGATTTTACCAGATGCTAATAATTGAAAAAATATTTTATAAAATTAAGGAGTCTCAATTATTTTATAAGGATGATATAAATTAATGGCCCCATCAAATTCAATTATGAGATAATGAAATAACTTGATATTTTTTAGTAGCATGTACAATCTATATAATTATCCCATTATGTTAATTGGAATGATGAATATTTTGATAGTGTTCACACCTCTCTTGAACATGATATTTTACCCTTTCATGGAATCTTTTTTGTTTTTTTTTATTACAGATAGATATGTTCCTAAAAATCAAAATCACATGCGAGGCCCCAGGTAATATAATTAATTATACTTCAATCAAATTTTCTTTATTCCATGTATCGGAAGTGTTTGTTTTTTATGCAAGGTGTTACAATTCTTGGAAACATGGTATCTCAAACAAGAATATATTTTGATCCAAATAAAGAAAATTAAGTTATGTATTGGGAATTATGGAAGAATGTTTTAAAGAATTAGAGTTTCCTTAGGTTGAATAGGTACTATTGGAGGTTCATTTCTGAAATTTTTAACTTTGCTGTTCTCCTGAAAACACATAAAATTAAGTGAGTAAAATTGGAATGGGTAGATAAGTATTAATACTCATTTCATGTGTATAATAAGTGGTTAATTTTGGAATAGTTACCTATTATTCATGTTTATATAGTTAGGTATGCAATGTATTGTGATGCATCTAACATTTTTTGGGTGTTGTTATGAAGAAAGTTGATAGTATAGTTTCTTATAGATCTCATTAATTGTGACCCCATGAGTGAAACTACCTAAGTAATTGTATTGTGTTGGATGTTGTGTTTCGTATTTTTAAATATTCATTACACTACAAATTTAGTGAATTATTTTTCTTATATACAAACCAGTAGTTTTTATATTATATTTTCTCCCAACATGAATAGAATCATTATCAATGGAATTTGGTAGAGTACAATAAGAAATTTATAATTAAGATAGACTATGATTAATGAAATGGAAAATTAGATTTAGATGGCCTAAGAAGGAGGAAACATGGTTTTGTGGAGATAATTCTATACATCGAGAGAATTCTCATGGAATTGTTGGTAGACATACAATTTGTAATATCCTTGGATCATGGGGTATTACATTGTATACACCTGGTGATTATATCCGTACTAGTGGAATGAGTGATGTAAATGAAAAATTTTCATCCATACTGTGACATGATTTGTGATAGTTTGAAAGAAATTGGTTTTCTATGATCAATTTAAGATGGATTTAATGTCTTTCTAGTAAATAGGAGACTGGTGGATCCATCTTTAAAGGGGAAAAATAGTTCAAAATCCTATATTTCTTAACAATGGGTAGGTAACATATTGTCAACCAAAATTTTTACAATGTTATATGGGATTTTTGTTTGATCAAAAAAAAATGAGAAGAAATTTTGGATTTGTCCCCATTTTTTAACAAGTCCATGGATCAAGGATGGACTTCTAATGAACTAGAGGATTATTACACCCACATATAGTTATACTAGGGATGTAGGATAAGGTAACTTTGGAATTCATTATAGGGTTACATTTGACCATTATGTTTGATTTGTCTCCCTACAACCATCTTATGTGTACTTTATGATAACATGTATTAATTATTATGTATATTAATTAAATATATATCACATTATTATTATTATTACATTTGACATATAATGTGATAATATCTTAAAATTAGTTGTCTCACTAGGTGGAAATTGGTGTCCCCCACTATGATGAGAACACTAAAGTTCTATGACACATTTCATTAATATATGTTATATGGGCATGTGATATCATTTGAGAGACACAAATGATAAAGGATAATAATGGTGGAGACTCATTGGACTTTGAGGAACCATCTCTTAATGTATGTTGTTAGTAATATATATAATGATATTATGAGAGGGAGACCCACTAGTAGTAAAAATAAATTTATTTGTGTGATTGGATGTTCCTATTAATAGATATTAGTATTGATCCTTGAACATTAATAATATTATTAACGAGTATTCTGAGTTGCACACATTGATATATTGCAGAAAATCACGATGACATGTGTTCAAGATGAGGTAGTGTAGATTGGGTGCATCATGAATAATATTGAATTAATCAATAATATGGGAAAGGGGTTTTACCATATGTTATGTAATAGATATTGATATCTCAAGTCCATTGACGGAAATGATACAACATAAATAAGTCCATGTCCATTATTTTGTATCCTAAAATTCAATTTCAATGATGTTAATGAATGATTAATCAAGTGCATTGGTTGATGGAACCAACATGAAACCCAGTTGGATTAAGATATCATGGTAAAGTGATTATATAAAACATTAATTGTTTGAATGAGGTGTCATGTCACAAAAGCATTAACTTCTATCTCAATGGGTTCTTTGGCATGTTTCTATACTCTAACCTTGGATTTCAAGCTGCTCCATCGAATTCCACTAAGAGAGAGGCCAAGACGGTCACACTCAATGTGTATCTATAATCTCAGTGAAATAATATATTATTATTTATTATTTATAATGTTCAATACATATTAACCATTTTTTTAATAATTACTGATTTGTTCTTAATTTCATATGTTCCATCACAATTTATTCGAGAGAAAATAATTTGAGGTGGAATATTTTACATGTAAATATTTTCTCTAAATGAATATAACATTTAATATTTTTGGATAATAATGCAATTATATTTATTTAATAAATAATTATTCATTATTTTAGGCCCAATAAATTTGGTGGATGAAAATCGTGCTGATTTTAATAGAATAATGATAAATATTTAATATTGTATACTATTTGATTAAATAATATTTAATTTCAATTCATATGAAAAGAGTATGTATAGAAATAATATATTAATTTGTTATTGTTTTACATAGGGGTTTCTCTAAGATTAAATAAATAGTAAAGGAAAAATATGAAATTGATTAATTGTATCCCTATCGATATATAAACCAAGTTATATTATATTCTGAATATAAAAAGTCATTTGTTTTGTTTGGCACACCAAAAATGGGGAATTCTATCAAGCCCTCGACATTTATCTCATCCATGATCACTCCCAATAATGGAGAGAAATATTCCTCCCCCAAGTCCAAGAGAATAGTTTGGAATCAATTATAATACTGATCAATGGTGGATGATGCATGAACAAGGATCTAAAATTTGAGCACCCTGAGACTCTTTTCGAAATTTTTGATGATTATTTGTACATGTGTGGATAACCTCTATATGGAATCTTCGTATGATTCCTAAATATCAATGATGGTGCATTTCAGATCAATTTCTTGATCCTTCATTGATAGAATAATTCCATCATGGTAATACGTACTTCATTTTGTTAATTATAAATAATATGAGATAATCCTATCTATATGGTTCTATCATGATTCATGTAGTTTTTCTTATTTGATTCAATTCTGCAAAACATGACTTTTATCATTGTGTAGATATTTGATTGAACATTTAACATGAAAAAAATAAATTTTATGAAATTCTCATCGCACAATCCCACTGTGCCCAAAACCTATATGTGGTATGAGATTGGTCACATAATTATTTTTAATTATTTAAATATCATTACTGATTAACATTTTTTAATTCATTTTTTCAATTAATTTTTTATCATTCTTTTTGTCTCACTAATAAATTATACTTCTTCATCCTTCATTTCTCATAGATATAATAAATTTGATTATTTTATGAATAATCAAAAATCAAAGATCTCATCCATAGGTGCCATGGATTTTGTCCTGGAATCATTGGAGTAAAAATCATGTAACCGGAGTTACACTCTATGTACATGGGTACAATGATTTATGAATTAATTAGGAAATTAACTAAAATTGAGTTCATTGATGAAATACAGTGAATTTATTACATACCCCACATGTTGACTAGGCTAGGGTGGCACACAGTCGATCACAAAACAGAACATGTAGCCCATGTTTTCATAATGAATTCCCTTTGGGTAATAGTCAAGCCATGTGTTTTATATGCAGCCTACCTGACCAGTGACCATGTAACTTGGATTCCACAAACCATGCAGTCACATTTACATATTGTATACTCCATTGACTCTAATATATGATTTTCTTGCTAATTACCTAGTCATGTGACTAAAATAGATATTGAGAGATGTACACAATTTATATTTCTCCAGTACACGCTATGTACTCATACCAAATTACCTACATTTAAAATTTATATGTTTTATAATGTAAACCACGATACATGTTCATCTGTGTCATTATTAAGATTATAGGACATGTCATGTGATGTGTTTTAATATTTTTTATAAATGATTAACTAATATGTATGTAATTTATAAAATCTATATATCATGTATAAATCATAACATATTTTTTCCTCTACATGCTTTGAAGCAAAACACGTGACTGAAATATCATATAATTCATGTATTCACTACAATTATAGTTCAAGATAAGAAATTACGTGATAAGTGATGTATTCCAAATGATAAAATAGTAATTAGAATACGAGAATAATACATGTTGGGTAAAATCAGACGAGTAATCACTGTGCTTCCTCCATGGAATATTTATTTATATAAATAATATTTAATAAATTTATTTAATTTTTTTAAAAGTATAATGGATGATAATCTTAATAAAATTCTGATGTGAACTATATAAAATAATTTATTAAGTAAAGGTAGTAATTAATTTATTTCGAAAATGATTTATCTTAAGAAAAATGATTAAGAATTCAATGAAATTATTATTAAATTCCTATCTTGATTCATGAATGTGTATGATCATTATCATAGAAAATAATGTTTTATGAAATTTTATTCATTTGAATTTATTATTAAATTATACTATTGGTTTGTATTCCTTTTCTACTTTTATTATGTAGTGTTCTATGGGACCATGGGTTCTCTTATGCAAACCATTTTCCCATCACCTACATGTGATTGAAAGAATATATAATAAATGTATTTCCCCAGCTAGTGTTGGTTGTTCTTATTTTAAGTTGATGCAAAAAAAATCCAAAATATGTAGAACATTGAATGGGGGTAGCCACAACATGAACATTAATTAATTCAAGATGATAATCCCCAAAGTGAATGGTTATATTAAAAATAATTGATAAAATAACAATTATTATAATCTAAAGATCAAACAACTTATTAGTTTTTTATTTCTATAAGGTTTCATGGTTATTTCATTGTAGATTCTTTTTTGTGATCATGAGAATTAATGAAATTAAAAAAGCTTGCTGGATAGAACTAAAATAAGTTGGATTATGCATAGAAATTGTCTATGACATGGTTAATCACTTAATAAAAATAAACATAATATTAGAAATCATTTGATAATGATAATAATTTTCAATTAATTCGTTAGTGGTATAATCTATCAACTATATAAATTATGACAGTATTGCATTAAACTAAATATTTTAAAATCAATCCATTGTTTAACGTGTTTGTCAGTCCAATGATAGTATAAAATCAAAAAATGGGGTATTCAAAAATGATTTATTACGTTAACATTAAAATTTTTACATCAAGGGATGAATTGAAAAGTATGGGATAGTGTAACATAGAGGTGAGACTTGGGGAAATCCAATTTATATACCTCTAGATTGAGGAGTCCACTCAATAAATCAGGGAACTTTGAGTTAGTGAATTTGGAATTTTGAATTCCTACCTCAAAAAATATTGTTTCTTTGACCAACAATATAGTGGTAATGAGAAGGGAAATATATATAACTTCCTCTATAATTTCTGAGAAATATGATACTCTAAAGCCAGTGGTGTGGGTTATATGGCTTTGATAAAATAGATGGAGAATAATAAATATAATAATTATTTTTTTTGTTTGACTAAATTCAATCAGAGAGAGTAATAAGATTCTTCTAATATTATTTATAGTGACACACCAAAAATAAAATCAAAAATATCATTATGATCAATACATGAGAAGTAATTCCTTTTTACCTACACAAATTTACTATAATGGAAGAGGTGTGTACATGTCATCATTCATAGTGAATGGAAATTATATGTGATGGATGAATGTTCTCATTAAGTTTCCTGAAATGATGCTTGTGAGGAAGAAATAAAACTCTATGAGAAAAACCTAAACAATTCCATAGATGTTTAGTGTATCATGATATGATCCACTTCCAATGCACTTTTTAAACAACACAAGGATATGGATTTGTGTAACATCATGTCTCTTCTTCGTGATCTCTATCAAGAGAATGAGTGACGATTGAGGTATGTGATCTCTAGTGCTTGTTTTAAAACTATGCATTGAGAGACTGTGATAGCTAGGATTCATGTATTCTAGCTTATTTGAAACGTTGAATGTTTAAATATATTTTTTATTGAATTCCTAGATGAGTTTCATATGGATATAACAATTTCATCAATTTCTAAGACCTTATACAGTTATATTATTAATTAAAATATAATTAGTGTAATATTTTTAAAAATTATACATTAACTGACCATGTAGATAGGGACATGGGGTGTGCTAAACATTCAGTCCATATGGTTAATAAGAAAATTGAAGAACAAGGAAATTGTGAATAAGATTTAGACATTTTATGAATATCCCAAACACCAAACTTCTAAGAAGATGAAGATCCAAAGGTAGGACAAGGAAAAGGTGGGAGTATATTTTTCATATTGAAAGTCATGATATTGGAAGACGAACAATACATAAATTTAAGTGAAATAAAATGATTTAGTCATTATCCAAGGTGATTTTCTATATATAAATATTGAGTGATAGATATATCTTGTGGTTATCATTTATATATCCAAATTTATTTACTAACTATATTATAGAAAATTACTAGAGGGGAGGATGATGTGATGATGGTTGTTCTAGCCATTGCTTACTACCACCATTCATTTCCAACGTGAATGATTTTTGGTTTTAAAATGTTATTATTTTGTACCAATAGATACAAGGAATATAATTTTAGTATCACGCCAACATAAAAATGGGTTTACTATCAGGTTGGGTGGGGAAATTGTGTTTTTGATAAGGATATCATATTTTATGGTATGAAAACATTAAATAATAGCCATTATATAAAAAATTAGGAAAACCAAGTGTTGAGAATTTGTAATTACATAGGTTGACATGACACATATAACTCCCAACATTGGAATAACCATCTTGGTAATTTAAATGTGAATCATTAGGAAATTATTTATCAATATGTTTATTTTAGAATAGACTAAGCTAAAACCACTTGAATAATGTCATGCAGGATTACCAAGATAAATTTACAAAAGAAATTTTTTTTAATAGGGATAACGAGACATAGATATTCATGGATTGGAATACAGTTATGTGTGTGGGACATTTATAGAATAATGTAGAAATAGATATTTTTAATTTATAACATGTGCAGATGTCTTGAGAAGATATGGATTTTTATACTTAATGTGGTATAATGTTGAGTCCTTCAAAAAATTCAAGGAATTCAATATTGAAAAAGAGAATCAACATGGTATAATGATAAAAAAGATTGGATCACATCGAGGTATTTAATATCATAACCAATAGTTTACCGACTTCTTAAGGGTGTTTGGGATTCTATCTCAACTCACCCTTATTTTTACACCATAGTGGAATGGTGTCAGAGAAAGGAATAATTGTACCTTGTTAGACATGGTACAGTCGATAATGAGTCATATAGATCTCTCATTATCCTTTTTGTGATATGTATTACAACCATAGTCATAGACATTAAATAGATTACTAACTAATGTAGTAAATTTAATTCCCTTTGAGTTATGCAGTGAAAATAAAATCAGTTGTCCACATACATATGTATGAGGCTGTGAGGAATTTGTTATGTTTTTCTCATGCAACAAACTAACATCCCAGGGAAAGAGGTGTATCACTATAGGGTGTCCCAAGGAAATAAATGGGTTCTATCTATACAACCCCTCGAAAAACAATGTGACTATTTAAATACAAGGTTTATTTCATAATAGGTAGAACATACACAAAAAAGCATAGTTTGAGCGATATTGACATCGATGATGTTGATTCACATGATATTAAAGAGCTTATACAAGAAAACAATCTACATGTCCCCATGGAATAAGTAGTTCCTGAATCACATGTACTAGGTTGGATCATAAGACACATAAGAAAACATGTCTGGTATGGTTTTCTGGTCATCGAAGGTGGTGTCTCATTATTAGTTGACAATGACGGACATCTCTCATTCAAGGAGGTAGTACATATCAAATATTCTAGAAGATGGAATGAATAAATGAATTATGAAATGTATTCCTTATATAAAATCCATGTTTGTGTTATGGTCATTGTTCCAGTCAATTTCTAGCTCTTAGAGTGAAAATATATACTTTAGAGAAAAAATACATTAAAGGTAAATTAAATACATATAAAGAAGGACTAGTGAATAAAGGGTTCAAAGAGGATCATGGAATCGACAACTATTATTCATTTTCACTTGTTTCAATGTTTAAATTCATCCTCATTATATATACCATAGTATCATTTCATTAATATTACATAAATCATATGGATATCAAAAGTGAATCCCTTAATGGGAACTTTCCTGAAGATGTCTATATTACAAATCCAGAATGTTTTTTAACCCCAGGTGATTCCAAAAAGATTTAAAAGATACAGAGATACATGCATGGATTGAAGAAGTCATCTAGTTCAATGAAAATTCAATTCGTTGAGATCGTAAATTAATTTTATTTTCATTATGATTGAATAAATGATGTGGGTTTCCAAGATCATTATTAAAATTTTGGACATTATTCTAGTAATATTTGTTGATGAAATATAAATTCTTAGAAAAAAATATACTAGTATTATATTCTATAAAGAAATATTAAAAATGATATTTCTATATGTAATACATAGGTGAAGTAGCCTATATTCTAGTGGTCAATGTCATACATAATAGATCTATGAGGTTTCTCAGAATAAGCCAAAGTATATATACTCAAAATATACTAAATAGATTTAATATCAAAAAATAAAAGGGGAATTTGTTCCAGTGACACATGGTTTGTATTATTATATTAAAATTTGACCCCAAATATAAAATGAGAATGAGGGAATCGGTTCATATGATTTGTAAATATGATCAATCTTGACTTTCATGTTATTCAATAGACACGATTATTCCTATGCATTAAGCATGGTAGGAGGATATCAATATGATCAAAGGGAAAAACATTGTACTATTGTTAAGGATTTCCTTATGAATCTAAGAAAAACTAAGGATATGTTCTTGGTGTATAGAAAATATTAGGATATAGTCCTTAGTTGTTAGCTGAATGTTGGTTTTTAGATAATCATAATGATCTCTACTTGTAATAAGGTTATGTTTTCTTCTCATTAGAGTATTTGTGAGCTACAAGAGTTCAAAGAATCTATTTGAAAATGATTCCATATTGAATTATGAGTATATAGAGTCTTTTGATTCATCTGTGGAAGTAATTTAGATTAAAAACATTGTCTAAGTGCTTGATGTGCAAGTAGTATTTACGATACCATCACATTTTATTTTGATAATATTGATGTGGATGCTCTTGAAAATGATCCAATGTCACACCATTGGACACAAAATATACCCAATAAGTATCACATGATGAGTTATTTGCATAATAGGGGTGAATGTTCACTAATAATACTATTGACAAAATATATTGTACTGGACAGCTTGACTAAATGCCCATACTAGAATAATCATGAGTATCTTTATGAAGATAGAAAACTGAATATTGTTATAATTTGTATCTAGTACCAGTTATACCCTGTTAGAATTGGTCCCATATTACCAACATCTATGAACATTATGATAAAATCTATTCATTGATATGTTAGTAATTAAAAGACTTATGATATAAATATTTTTCTTCTTCATGAAATATTATGATATAAAGTCATAATAGTATATTTCAGACTAAGAAGTCATAGAATTTTGCTATTATGATTATAACCCAGATGTGGTACAAAAATATTATTGAATATCTATTCTATAGAAGGATGATATAATTTTAGCGATAGAAAAAATATAGGTTATCAGTTGTGGAGGCTCATATGACTTTGAGGAACCATCTCATGGTGTTCGCCCTTTGTAACATTTAGTAGAATAATATGACTACAAGACCCACCAATAGGAAATCCATATTTATAGGTGTCATTGGATGTTCATATCTACCAAAATGTGTGTTGATCCTTATAATTTATGATTATTATTAATAAGTATTATGAGTCATTAAAATTGATGTATAAACAAAAATTATGAAGGTAGTTGTTTATAGTGAGGTAGCATATGTTGGGTGATTCATAATTATCATTTAAATAATTGGTAATCCATGAAAGAATGTTATTCATCTATTTTTAAATGGATGGTGATTCTTAGGCCCTTTTATGTAAGTAATATAACCAAACAAATTGATAACCATGGTGTCATATATGAATGATCACATTCTTGCAAGTCAAATAAAGAGACATCGATCACAGAGGTTGATGGAACGAGTGCGTAACTTATTTAATTTGTGATATTTTTATAATGGGATTATAATACCCAGTATGTTTTTATATTATGTATCAGGTCTTTTCGTTATTATAATCATTTTATATGGCTTCCTCAGTGGGTTGTTATCTTCTTACCTTATACATTCTTCTTCTTCGCCTAATGCCACTGATAAAGAGGCCTTGAGGGTAACACACTAAGTGTGTCCAAAACCTCAGTAAAACAATGAATTATTATTAGTTATTTGAAATCATAATAAATATTAATCCAATATGTTTTTGAATATTTATTTATTTATTCTTTATCCCATATATTCGTTCACTAGTTAATAGAAAGAATCTAATGTGAGTGGAATATTTAATAGATATTTATTTTATATTTATTGACTAAAATATTTATTTATGGATTAATTAATAATATATTGATATTAATTTAATAAATAAATAGTAATTCTTCCGGACCTAGTAAATATTGTTGATGAATGGGAAGCTGAGTTTAATGGTCCAATGGTAAATAATAATTAATGAATATTATTTTATTAAATAATATTTAATTTCAAATATCATGTTATGAACATATGGTAAAAAGGTAATGTTATTTTTTATTATACAGCACATGTATTTCTATATAATTAATTATATAACTAAGGGAACCTATGAAATTATGCTATTTTAATCGTATCGATATATAATCCTTGTTATTTTATTTTATCAACATAATAATTCATTTTTCTGTATTGTGCCCAATAGAAATGTATAATTCCCTAAATCATAATAGATCACTCTCTTCTAGGATTTATCCCAATAATAAAGAAAAATATTCCTCCACGACATCGTGGAGTACTCATTGGAATAAATTCTCATAGAGATCCACGTCGAATAACGCAAGTGCAACGATCTATCTTGATAAAACTAGAAGATTCTTTTTGTGTTGTCTCATGATTAGTGGAACACATCCATATCTCCACTATAGGGAATATTCACTTGATTCCATTAAAAAATGATGGGATGTCACATATCTGTTACTATTTATTTCAAAAAGGAAATAATTCCATCAAGTTAAATATTATTTAATTTAATTAATTATAAACAATATGTAGTGATCATATCTATGGGGCTCTGGAATGATTCATGTTATCTATCTTGTTTGATTCAATTACATTGATCATGTATGTAATCATTTTCTAGATCTCAGATTTATCATTTTATATGATAAAAAAGAAATGTTGGGAACCAACAATATCATGCTTCCATTGCACCCAAAACCTACAAATTAGGGGTCGAGATACCGTTTGGGTTATGGTGGATGGGTTGAAAAATGTGGACAACATTTTTCCAACCTTGGAGACAACACAATGGACGTGCATGGTATCATCTATGTTCAAAATATTATACAGTTATATTGAGTTCCTTCAATAATGTTATCTAATACAAACACCTATTTCACATCATGGTTTTGGAATGTCTTGTCAAAAGAGATAAGAACATATATGATTATTTTTTCAATATATAATCTTCATAGAGATTGTAAGGTAAAAATAATTATCCATAATTTAGAGGATATGTATAAATATTGTGTTAATCATTTTGGTGGTTATTTGTATAGTCCCCTGAATATAATATATTTTTCCTATAATAACATCATTAAATCCCTAAATCATAATTATCCATTTTATACTATCAATGGAAATTCATGTCATCCACCACTATGATTACATGAGGTAGGTGGATATTTAGTGTTTTAGCTGAGTTAGAATATGAGAACTCGAAGTAGGTGAATCTAAATTGAAAGATACTACATATGGACTAGACCTACAAAAATATTTTTCCTACCAATGATGATGGAACTTTAGGTCCACTGTGTGCAACTATTTTTCCATTTTTTTCCATTGTAAGAAAATACACATGGGAGGGAGCATGGGAAGCTATCAAAATTGTATTTTAATCCGTTTGAGATGATAGAAAGAATTCGGATATTAGACTCTCGATTAGATCATCATACATAGAATCAAGGTATGAATAATATATTCCTTGTTTCCATGCATCATATGAACACGGATTATCTGACACATGTTCTAAACATTGATGATGTCGAATTAGAATGGAACGAATATTTTTGGAGTAGTTGATTCTTATTTTCAACTGAAGTGAGAAGGTTCTACGAGGGAAGATTGTTAAAAAATTTAATGTTAAATTACATCATATATTTACTAAATAAGTTTAATGTGAATAAGAGACGTATATTTGGGTTTAGTTTCCGGATTTTTATGATGAAATATCTAGGGATACATATTAATATTGAGAATCCATTAGAGGGGTACAATGTTTACACACTTTATTTTAGGTATTTTACTATTAAACATATACACTAATTTTTTGATATGAATTAATTTTTTTTATAAGGGATGGGATTTTTAATATGTTGTAAACATAATGTCCTCAGACTGATGGTCATGATATAACATGAAATACAATAAAAGATCCACAATAATGCTAGTGGATTGAGTTGAATTTTATTTATCGATATAGATCCCACCATCCATCAAATTTTGTTCCAAGGTACAAATATTTATCTCCATTAGCTAATGGTCAACTAGTAGAGGCTATCGACTAGCTAGTGTCTTCATTTGGATCCAGGAAATGACATCATGCTTTATAGTGTCTTTTTTTAAACACATTATGCAATCAATTTATCTCAATATATCAGAATCTCATCGACCACAAATTCCTCTCAAGTCATCTGTAGAAATTTTGTGGCTCTCCCCTATCATTATATCTCTTATATTTGATTCCCAGACATGTGTTTGATCTCACGATACATAGTTGGTATGCTCAATATTCTTTTATATCAATATTATAGTCTTTCCCTTGATTATAAAAAATATTATACTATATTTTATGATCATATCTAAGTGTTATAACTTTGTTTAAAAATGGAATTTTTGACTATTGATAAATTTGGAAACCCAATTTAGGGTTTTGGAATCATCACATCATCTGGACCAAGATCATTATAAAAAATAGATCCTCTGATGTATGTGGAACATATTTTAGCTAATTTTTTTGTGGTTTGTCCCCAATAAAGAACATATAATTCTAATCATGTTGGATCTGGGATGGTTCTATGATTCCAAGATACAATTGGATATAGACATTAACCCTTTCCATAAAATCATTATTTACATATGGATGTAATTCTTGGATTTAGAGAAAATTTATAAGGGTTCTCTGGATGGTACGTGGAATTTATGCGTTTCCCTATGATACCTATATTTAATAGTTAAACACATGAGGTGTGTGTTTAGACCTACTAGACCAATTTAAATCCCTACTAACACGTTTAATGCATGTATTTCTACCTAAGTCATGATATTGATGTTTTCTTTCATATATTTTGTTTATTACTATTGATTTATAAATGATGATAGATCTATCATTCATATCATTCATGACATGTTTTTTTCCTCCCTCATTATTTTTGTGAATAATGGTTGATCAATATAGACATCCTTTCTATGTGGATGTTTCAGATGCTTGGTCGATATTCATTTTTCATATTCCTTCATGGGGGATGTGTTAGACATGTTTTTGGACTATCATATTTTATTGGAAGAGTTAGGATTCTCATCGATGATCCTTCAAGCGTTGAGATAAATTTGGGAGATCTGGTATATAAGGACATAGAAATATTTTGTGGATTTTCGATATAAATTATTCTTGAATATGATTTTACTCATTTATCACATGATGTTTTATATCCTATTAACCTATGATAAGGTTCATTAGTTGTGTTCTACTGAGTTTTGTAGTCACAACTTACTCTAAAATATCAATGTGATTATATATTTCATGGATAGAGATCTGGTGAATGTTAATGATCCTATACTTCAAGGGTGAGTGGGATAATGTTGTGGGAGATATGATATGTTCTCGAATATATATTTTTATCCCTGATTATTTTTAGTTATATTACTTCATTAATTTTTCCACCATATGTGGGGATCCTTTTATTAGTCTAGGTTGTGAGACTAAAATTCCGTATTGTTATTGTATGTGTTGGTAATTTATTTTTATATAATCAAAATAGTGATTTATTTTTGATTCATTTTTATATTTTAATATAGTTATTGCATCCATTATATATTATGATACTTACCTAGTACAGAGGGCATAATATCCCTATATTGTTCCTCTTATCCTGTGTTGATGGTTGATAACCTCTTACGTATTGGGGATGTAGATGATGTTATATTTCAATCTAAAATGGACTCGATGGTTTAGTGAAGTATCTTACATTTATTATTATATTACTAGTGATGAGATTTCAAGGATTCAGTAATAATTTTTCAAAACAAATATTGAAATTTTAGATAGAATAAGAAAATGTTTGTTGGAATGTGCAAAAAAATTTCATCAATAGCCCAAAAATGTTATTAAATCCCAATGTTAGTGTTATTAGAAAACATTATCACCATATAATTTAATTTTCTAACATGCATAAAGGTTTTTTAGAAAATATGTGGAAAACATATATAATGTATTATGAATATATAATACATTATTTGTTTTTCGAATATAAGATACCAAAGGTATATATTTTGATTATTGTAGGCAAAATCGAGTTCTAGTTCAAGGAAATGTTTGATGGAGTTTATTTCCAGCATTAAAATGACGAATTATTTTTCCTCTAAATCATTGTATTAAAAGAAATGGAATATATCATGCTTCCATGTATATAAATAAAGGGTTGGTATTTTCATCTTATATTTCATATATAAAAAGATATGTTTTTTGTAAACATGGACTTACTATAAATAATATGATATGTTATTTTTTTAATACGATTTATGATTCCTTAAATTATATAAAATAGATTAGATGAAGATATGTATAACAATTTCGTAAATATGGAAAATTATTTTTTTTAAATCTTCTTTTAAAAAAAATGATGGTATCCTAGCAAATATTAATGAAATATTTAATAAATAATCATTCTTTTCCTAATATTTAATATACCACATAAAAAATTTATAAGATATGGGGGTTAATTTTTTATTTTTTAAAATATTTCATGTATATAAAATATGTGTTATGTGTTGATAAATAAAGAGCTTTTTATATCTTACCATGATATTCATAAGTGAATATAGTATCTAATATGTTGTTTGGAGTATGTTTTGGACATATAGAACATCAAAATTAGTAAATAAAACATTATTCATGTTAATACTCAATGATAATGTCACTATATATCCTAAAATATATTAGGGTATCTCATGAAACATAAATATAATGATTTATTTTTATTTATCATAAATAGATTAATATCATTTCATATCATTAAAGAGTTTAGAATATACATGTAAATAAAAATATAAAGACTATCCGAAATCATATAACTGAAAATTTATGATGGAAAATATCTAATTAGGATGATGATGATGATTAATATTTATAGACTAATAAATAGATAATAAAATTTACTAATATAATAAAAATTAATGTTGTGAAGTAAAGGATTTTGAATATAGGTTGAATTAGTAGAACATTAGGAATTTTATTCCTACATCCCATAATTATTAAAATTAAATTTCATCAAATATGATACCCCTTAAGACTAAAAAAAGTGTTATATTAGAAAAAAGGAAGTCTTAATGATATCGTTCCTTCACACTAGCTATATATATAACGTGAAGAGAGATGTTAATTATCATATAAATGTATAACTTTTAGTTATATCTCAAAATTATTATTATATATTATTTTATATTATAGTGAAATATTTAGATTAGAGTGGGTAGGTATATTTATAAATATCAACTAAATATACTAATCATATGTTTTTCTTCCTACCACGTGTCTTTAAAATAAACCTCCATGTCCTATTTGTTCATACATGTCAGGCCTCTAATAGTCCACATCCCTCCATCACTCCCTTTCACTAACATTCTCTCACACCCTCTCCCACTCCCACTCGGCCTCACCATCATGATTTCCCTCCTACCCGTTTCATATTTCCATTGCTCCCCCATTCTTCTTTTCTCACCGTCCACTGCCTTCATCTTCTCCGGCCCCCAATCTATGTTTTTCACTGTTTCTCCAATCTCCGACTATACCGCCTTCAACTTCTTCCTCCGATCATGATTTCATCGGGTTCACCCTCACTCTCACATCGTCTCTAATGCATTTAGGGCTCCATAACACCACATATGGCATCTTATGTCATTTGAAACCCTTTATTCCCTTGTTTCCCTCTTCCAGATGTGGTTTCCCCAGTTTCTCCTCCAACTCGCGCTACATCCCCTGTCAACCTACGCTTCCCAAAAACCCCATTAGTCGTGTTCGACCAAATCCTAGTTCCCATATGTACCTCTTTGGTTTCACACACAATATCAATGTTAAGGAACTCTAACAACATTCAATGAATCATCCCATTTTAATTCCATCCATTCTCGATGATTAGATGCTTCATTTGTTGCTCGATATTTCATGTACATCGATGCATCATATTAAATTCAATATGATTCTCAAACCACATAGGTTTCAACTCCAGTCGAGCTAGGGTTCCTGCATTCCCCGGTTGACATCTCCATCCATCTTCTGGTTCCCTTCCACTTTTCAAAGGATTCTCTGACAGTATAGATGTTGTTTCTCAGAATAGCCTTCTCTTCTGCACTGGCTATCCATTTACTTCACAACCTATAACACTTGAGATTACCCACCCACAATCATTGTTATCTGCAAGCCTCATACCATTATTTGAATATCAATTCTAGTATATATTGGTGATGGTTAAGCTTACTATACTGGTAACATTTGTATCACATTCAAACAAACATTCCAACCACCATTATACAACATTCTCTGCAGATTACAACTTCCAGGACATGTGCATCGAATTGCACTTGACATGGGAGGAAATCACACTCACCTGCTAATACTTTTATGGTATTAATACACATTGATGATTTACATTATTTTCATATCTTTTTTACGAATTATTGTCTATAGAAATATGTGTATTACATCATGTAGAGTACACATAACTAATTTGAAATTGTATTCTAGTCATTATTTAGGTGTTGTACATACATTTCTATGGAGTTTACAAGTTATTTCATATCCAATAAATAATAAATTTACATTACCTATTTTCTACCATATATTATCACATATCTTGTTTCCATATTATATTTAGTGACACAATTTTCTATTTTATTTTAATGACATGTTTTAATGATAACTATTTTTCATACTGTGTAGTGAAGTAAGAGGTCATATGTAACTGCAATACTATGTTCGGAATCGTGTAAATTACTTGAATAGTCATTTATAAAGAAAGATCATGTTTCTTAGTTGAATATTTATTATAATTTTAAAAAATGATATAGGTCACAAGTTATTTCAATGATCATTTGGGTTATTAGATTTTCTCATTTTAAAAAACCAATTTTACTGGGGTGATATTATTGCACCAAATATAGAAGTATGCAATAATTTATTCATCATGCAACATCTCATCATGCAAGAAATTCATCTATAAAGGTACATACCTAACAGATCTAGGCATAATTTATTCATTATATGGATGATGAGATGTTGCATGACATGTTCGGTATACTGTACAATACCTAAATATTCAATTTTATTGCAATACCAGTGCATTAATTTTATATTTATCAAAGAATTGGTTTAAAGATCGATATTCAACAACTCATTGACGGTTGGTTTCATGTTCATGGATCTCAAACTTCACATGATGGATGTATTCAAACATCCACTATTATCAGAATTCACACTCATCTATTAATTTGAGATTATTATAACAAATATTTCTCCCCTCATTGAGATAATATACTTTTAAATTTCGTATTAAATGACTATTTCTAATATACAGTTATCCAAATCAGTAACAAAGCTATTTTTGTTTCTGGATAGCTTCTACACTCTCTGCAGATTCTTGCTTTCTCGACTTGTGTTACACATGGGTTTTTTTTAATATTCGATCATGTTTCAAAAAAACCACAGACCATTCAAAGTTCATATAGGTATCAGGTTTTAGAGAGTGTATCTAGCTAATTATAACTTGCAAACTACACAAACATATGATGACCTATAAAATCTGCTTCTTGAGAACAACCCATAGTTGAGAATTGGTGTGTTCGTTTACATGTCTATTAGTTCATTTTAAAGTAGATAAGCACTATTTGTCTTCCCTATATTAATTTCTATTATACATTTATTTTCTCAAATCTAGGAATTTCTAGATTGAGAACATTGTAGACAAACATTGATGATGTTGTTTTTAAATTGATTTATATTGTAGACTGCATGTATTGGTATGTTTTTATTCATTTTCCAGCATATAGGCATATTATTCCACAGCATTTCACCTAATAATATTAGTATGTATAGTTACTTATATAATGGTTTTGAAAATAAACAAAATTTGTATTATTTGATGAACTTTAAAACAAAATTATTATTTTAGAACATCTATCTCAATTTTTTATACACATATATAACGTTTTTCTATACTAAGTTATAAATTCTTTCCAATATTTTAAATAAAATTCTATATATAAATGTACATTTTCTATTTAAATTTTTTTAGCAACATTCCTTTAAATCTAAACCTATATGCTATTAAATAACAGCAAACTGTTAAAGCAATGATATGTGTTTAAATGATTTCAATTACTGTATTTTATAGCTTCAATTATTCTAAAAATATTTTTAATGTAGAAAATCCTATCCCCTGATTTTGATAATGAAGATAAACTACAAGATAATTTCCACATATGTTGACACAACAATGCTACCATTAAAATTGTGTGGGTGTGTTTGTTTTCATTTTGTAGCATATAAGCTGCTTTCTTTACACCATTTCAGTTAATATTTTTATTCTGTATAGGTTCATCCGTGGAAGCATGGTGCATGCAACCAAAAAGATCCCTATGCTAATAAACACACCATAATATTATCAAAGACAATTAATGAAAAATATTGGTAAACTGGGAGTTATGATATAGTATTTTATATTACAGATTACTTGTATTGGTATGTTTGTATTCATTTTTTGACTTATAGGCACATTATTCCACATCATTTAGCTTAATTATTTTTATCTATATTGGTACATCTATGAATACATGGTGCATGAAGACAAACCAAATTTTTATTATTTGATGTTGTTTCAAACTAATTTTTTATTTTAGCACATCTGTCACCATTTGTTATTCACTTATATAACTGTTATCTATAATAATTTCGTAATTCTGTCCAATATTTTAAAAACAATTGCTATAAATAAATGAATATTATCTATTTTTAATTTTTTTAAAAACATTCCTTTCAATCTACATAAGTATACTATAAAATAAAACTGAACTGTTAAAGCTATTATATGTGTTTCAATGATTTCGATTTCTGTATATTCTAGCTTCAAATATTCTAACAATATTTTCTATGTAGAAAATTCTGTCACATAATTTTCGTATTGAGGATGAAATATATGATAATGTCCACATATGTGGATAGAAACGGCTACAATGAGTCAATATACAGAATTAAATATTAGAACAAAGAGAAATTTAAATAATAAAACTGAAAAAAGAGACACAAATATGATACTGCAAACATATGGTAAACATATATGTTCACTGTTTAGTTTTTTTTCATTATTATTTTTTGAATTCCTATTTGCGGTGATATTATTATTACATTATGTACAATACAGAAATAGTAATTTGAATTTTTTTTCTCCCTATAAAGAATTCATCCATTTATTTATCTTGTTATCTATGTGTTCAATCTATAATTCTTTAATTTTTATACATTCAAAAATTACAAGGTTGTTGACTCCTATCAAAAAAATTTCCTATTTTCATACTGTAAAAAACACCATCTTGGTTTGTAATATATAAACACTAGATTAGTCACTTTTAGTTGAATGCCATGATTCAACGGTTATTGATTGTAAACCTTTGCAGTGATTAAATAGGTCCAACCTTATCTTCCAATCCTATGTTCGGTGAACTTTGTAAATAAAAGTAGATATTTTAATTAGAAGATTATGGTGTTCAATGTAACTATTTTCATATTATGGTTCAATGATCTGTTAAATTGTATAGAAGTAACAAATACTATTCCACTGACTAGTCACACATAACTGTTTCATTGATAGGATGTATTAAAATACATACATTTATATTACATGTTTTCTACCAAATCATTTTATTGTACCTATTTGTTCCATGATGCACAAAAAACCATGTTTTATACCTATTTTCATTATTGATTCATGTTTCTTTACTTTAGAAAGAATCAATCTTCATATACTATAGAAAGACCACATATTAGACCATCATTATAACTTTTTATGACCCCTATTTCTTATCCCATGTCAAACAAAAAGGATCCAAGGGTAAATTTCATAATTTGTCATCTATGGGTTCACATGAGTTGCCAAATTAGCAGGTTCTGTTAGTTAGATTTAAACCAACAAGTAAATTTACTTTCCATCATGTAACATTTAGTTGATTTACATTAACATTTATTTGAATTTTTTTTGAGTTTAAGCATTCAAGACTCCAACCAACTCACTTATTCTCAATAAGATATTGCATATCCAAATGACATGTGTCTGGTCTTCAAGGAGGATGATGACATTAAACTTCTCAAACACAAGATTGAGCTTCCACGTGACCTGGTTGACATTGATCGATGCCTACTAAAGAATGGGATAAATCCCACCACCAATACTACCAAGAGGAGGGCCTATTCCTAGCTCTATGGCATTCCAAACTAGCCGAATCCGAACCTGGTTCATATATTTGCTTCTATGTTAGCTGATATGTTTTAGCATCTCTGATCACTACATTGTTTCTACATTATGTTTTCTCATGTGAAACTTTTTTCCTATTTTATTACATGATTTTTTATGTCGAATTTAATCAATCCCATGAAAAATTCATTGTTAAGAAGTTAAATAGAGACTATATTTAGGAATACACCTTAATGTATTTATCCTACAGGGTTTTGATATGATCATGTACAGTTCTATTATAGGATATATATGTGTTTTGAATATTTATTTTATAGTTTCTCATTGTTTCATGGCATGTGAATCAGGTTCATACTAAGAAGAGCTGGTGAGAGGTCTTAATAGTGTATGCAAGAAATTACCATTATACTGTGGTGGTTTCTCTAACAACACTCAATAAAGTGTTATTTTACTATTCAATAACATTTTTTTAGTTTTCATGGCAGGAAAAAAGCTGGACAGCACCTCACGTACCAATTTATGATAGAATCATATTATTGATAGAAGCAAAAACAAACATCCATGTTCTTGTTTCTAAACTATTTTCAATGTATTTGATGGTTTCCTCCTTCCTCTTTAAAGTGTATTCAAGGAATTTCACAATTAATTTGAAGGATTGTCTAAATGACATTTAATGTGCAGGTTTCAGGTCAAATGTTATCCAAGATGTGTTTTAGTGGTCACTGTAATGGATGTTTCATATACTATTTAGGTAAATACCTCCTTGGATGGTACACTCCAGTACTATTTCTATATTAATGATGTTTTTATTTACAAATAACATAGAATTTGTTTTGTACCCCCCACCCACATGCAAGTCAACATCTTTTTTTAAATGCATAGACAACATTTTTTGTGTTTATCCCCTGAAAATAGGAGATCCCATATCACTATTACATTCAATTCTTCTTGTCTTCATTTTAAGGAATGGATGGACATTATACAGTAGGTATGGTTGAGGATTAAGGGTAATGTTTTCCAAAGGATCATGTTAAAGCATAATGGTCCCAAATCATCCATTAGAGGATGGACTTGGGATAAATTCTCTAGACTGAATGAGGAAATCAAGATAGGTAAGGATGGAATGTTTCAATGAAAAAATAGATTTTTGTAAACTAGATATCCCCTCATCTAAGGATGTTATAATAAAATATAATATTGGTGATCTCATTCCTACTAAGTAAAGGATTATTAAAAATCTATTATACATATGATGGGCCAAATATGGTGATATATTTACTTATTTTTTCCACGTCATGAACATGTAGAAAAGGGTCCAAAAAATATCTCTAGAATTATGGTGAATAAAAAGTCTTTTAATGTTGAGAGGAGAATATCTAATTCCTTAGATGAAAATTTTGAATTTTTTAAACATTGAAAGTTTGAGTGAAAACAACTCCATGAATGATGTGTTCTCCTAGAGTATTAATGACATTTGTAAGGTGTAATTTTACTATTTAATAACATTTTTATGTGTTTTCTAGGAATGAAAACAGCTGGATAACACCTCACACGCCTATTGATGTTCGAATATTACTATTTTTTGAAATACACACAAACATCCAGGTTCGTGTTTTTACATTTTTCATTGTATTTCACGGTTTCCACCTTTCTCTTTAATGTGTATCTGAGACATTTCTCATATCAATACGACCCAAGTGTGGTCATCGAGGTGGATGGTGAAATAAAGCATCTCATACGCGAGATTGAGATATCACCTGTCATGATTGACATTGAGAGATACATTCTGAAGAATGAGATAAAAACTACCAACATGACTTCCGAGAGGTGAGATCTGCCCAAATCTCTGGCATTTCGATCCTGCCGAAGTAGAAATTGCTGAAGCCGAACCTGCATCATATATTTTCTTCTCTATCAGTTGGTTGTTTTTAGAATTTTAAATCACAAAATTTTTTCTACAATAAGTTTGGTCATGTGAAGTTGTTATCGTGTTGTATTACATGATTTTAGTGCGACATATTTTATTCAATCCCAAGAAAAAATCATTATTAATAAGTAAAATATGGAATATATTTATGAAAACACATCAATGTATTTATTTTATAGGGTTCTAATTTGATCATGTGCAGTTTTATTATAGGATATATTTGTGTTTTGAATTATTAATTTTCAATTTTTCATTATTACAGTGCATGTGAAGGGGGTGCATACTAGGATGTTGTGGTATCAACTATGAAGACCGCAATTTCTAATGGAATGGAGTTGAACAAAGGAAAATTTCAAGCTAAGGACAGGTAAACTATAACATATGTTTTGGGTGTTAAACCCAAAAAATATTAACCCTTTGATTTCATGTTATTTTTTTAGTTATTTTACTACTAAGTAACTTTTTTGGTCTTTTCTGAGCAAGAAAAAATCTAGAAAGAAACTCACACACCTATTGAAGATTGAATCATACTATTATTAGAACCATAAAAAACATCCATGTTTAAGTTTTCTATTTTTTTCTCAATATATGTGACTTTTTTCACCTTCCTCTTTAAATTTTAAGAAAGACATTTCCATTTAATGTGCATATTTCACTAAAAGACATATAATGTGTAGGTTTCAGGTCACTGTTATCCTTGACTTGATTTACTAATAATCGTAATGGACATTTCAGAGACTATTATGTTAAAAATCTCCTTGGTTGGTGCACTCTAGTACTATTTTCATTCCATTTAAGAAAACTAATAGAAAAACTGTTATTACAATTGATATAAATAATAATGATTTCATATAGTTTTATTTTGAATTTTTAATTGAAGATCATTGTTTTTACTTAATTTTAAATGGTTTTTTTCTAGATAATGTTTCCATGAAGACTAAAAATGGTTTGTGGTGTGTGCATGGTCAGCAGTGGGTGGTCACATGCAACAACCACTAGAACGTAGTATGGAAGCATCAAAAAACATCCCATTCATTTGATTTTTTATTATTTCAATTGTTTCAATAGTTTTTATTTTTATTATTAAAACCAAAATCTTATCATTTATTTATCTATCACTATTTATATTAGTTCCATCAAGACAGTTATTATTATCGTAATTAAAAATGAATTGAATACTTCCTCAAAATATAGAAATTCATATACTCTTGTTCTAACATTTTTCTTTGTAAACTGTTTGAATGGTGTCATCACATTCTATTCCCTCATATTTCATTATCATACAACATTTCTTTCTAATTATAATTTATTCAATATTACTTTTTCTTCTCAACAATTATAAATAATGATCTCTTAATAAAAGAAAAATCAGTAATCAAATATGTTGTGTAATATCATAGGCGAGTAATAGTTTAAAATATTCCCATGTGGTATAAAATTATAATTTCCACTTGGTAACCTACCATGTATAACAAATGTAGTGCGATATATTATATCAATAGTATAATAGGGGTTTATCATTAATATTTTTATTTCCAAAATACATAAGGACATAATTATACCAATAATGATAATGTTCATATTTTTATACCATTCAAACATAATTATTTTGGAATACCTAATTAGGGGATGTTGTGTAAGTTAAAGATTATGATGTCTATTGAGGATTAAAAAAAATGGGATTTTCCCCCTCACATAACGAGTATGCAATATGAGACCTCAATAAAGATAGACAAAAGTACTATATTAATATATTAGATCATATAGTAAAATATATAAAAACACAATTTATATAAATTATTTCATCACTAACATTTCCAATAAAATTTAGGTTTATAGTTATATAGAATTATAATAAACCTAGATGTAATGAATCCAAAAAAATGGAAACATTCCACAAAAAATGAAACTCATAAAGTGTTATACATTGTATATTCTAGGATAAATTTAATCATATCAATCAATAGTGGTATATTCATTCACCTCTATTCATATTGCCTATAAAAATCATCTAAAATGTGGGATGAGGATACAAATATAACTAAAGTGTGAACATAACTGATATCAATTGATGATCATATGTGTGAATAAGTTAATCAAGTTTCCATGCCAATATATTCATGTACAATGTGCGTAAAATAAGATTATAATACCATATAAAACATGTATTAAATTCATGAATCCTGGCATAATTCATTCTACATAACATGTGAAATGAGGCATATGGATTTAGAATCATGGGTTACTAAATATAATCCATGGAAACATGATATATGAATGATGAATAAAATAGAGATATGGAAATAGAATTTGGAATATACAAAAGTATATAAATTCCTATCTTATTTCATGGATCAATTCCAATACCATCATTACATAGCTGATAGAGTCACATAATGGATTAGTTCCAAATTCTATTATCAATTCCACATAATTAAATGTAAAATAATGGATTGGTATATCTCTTAAGTGTATTATATTATTTCTCATCAGATAATTTTTTTTACCCAATAAATTTTATGTATGTAAAATTTTTTCCAAATCAAATAATGAAAAACATACAAATGTGTTCCACATAAACAAGAAAACATTCCTAATTCAAACTTATAATAATTGAAAAATATGAAATAAATGACATCTATTATGATTTCAGAAATAGATGATCATAATAAATCCATATAATGAAGGTGTATTGATCCAAAAAATAATATCCCTTGTGATGCACAAAAAATAATAAAGGATGCTCACTTAGATAGAAAAGAATTTATAAGATAAAAGAAGAGATGATTTAAAAAATAATAAAAAAGATATTTATATTAAGATAAAATTACTTTTAAATGGAGGTATTTATAATACAATATTATTTGAAAAATATTGATAATGTAAATAAAATTTACTTTTGATAACCATGAAATCATAGATTTTATGATTCCCAATGAAATGTGAAATAAAAAGATGGAAGAAATTGACCACATGGAAAATTTACAAAATATTCCATTCACACATTTGTTATATAAATTCAAATTTAATAGAATGTATCTTTATGAAATATCATAATTAGGTATAAGGATATCAATAGAATAATACTAATAATTGTCATGTGTCTGAATTATTCATGATAAAATGATAAGATAATACATATTTCACAATCAAAGATCAATTTTCATGGATTATGTACTATAAGAAGGTTAATTTCTATGAACTCATAAAAAAATCATGAATTATGAATATTATATATATGTATTTAGGGATATATTACATCATAATTCTTTATATATATTATCTACGTAGTTAATCTATATTTTAATGTGATATAGGTAAATAAACACTTACATATTTGGTAACATTTGAATCAAAATAAATTGAAAGTGAAAAATGGAAATAGATATTTATTTTGAAGGAATCTAAATAATTGTATAATTAAATATATAATTTCATACGTATTTACACTATACTAATGAATCTAATTTTTTAATTTTAGTAAATATTTTAACAATAAAAATAATGATGAAAACCACTTTAAAAGAGAAAAACATGTTAGGTAAGAATATATTATGGAAATGATTAATGTCAATGAAATGTAAATATTTATAAATAGTGTGTAAAAAGAATAAAAATCAATGATAGTATTTAATTAACACAATCACAAAATAACATAGTCGATGAATACGTTATCATTATCAAGGTAAGAAAATTGTGTTTGGAATCCCCATACCAAAAGTCCCTAACCACCCTGTTCACTCTTCTGTTCATGAAAAATAACATTAAATTGATTATTTATTGACTTAAATTCTTTTTCTTTTTCTTTTTTTATTAATTTTAATTTTTATTCATTATTTATCATATATTATTCATTTATTAAGTAAATTTTGGTTATGTTGATTGTTTTTATGTTTTCCAACACATAGTTACAAAATAAGATCAATATTACAATAATGTTAAAATATCCCAATAAAAAGATCTAATAAAAATATAATTTTACATCTATATGATTTATTATATTATATAATAAAATTAATTTTAATATATCATTAAATCAGTACCTTAAAAAGAACATTCCACATTAATCTTGTTTATTATATACAAAAAATGATTGTGATTATTTCATTTTAATTTCATTGTTATGATGGATATTTTCCAATTAATGAATAATAATCCTTATTTGGTTAAACAAAAATTTTATATTCAATCATTAAACAAAATTTTAAAGAATATCTATAAAATAGTGTGCGTTTTGAATATATTAAGGTTTATGATTTTTTTAATACATCATAAAACCCACATTAAAACTAATATATATTTCTATATTTATCATAAAAAAATATATTAAATGAAATCTATATTTATAACATCCTCAGTTCATTATCATATTATTATAATTCTATAGGTTCTAATAATATAATATGCCATCATTGAGAGAAATATAACAAAAGAAAAAAATTGTCCCTGAATTCGATCATTTAATTTAAAAGGGATTTGAATTCAAACAAATTAATCACCATATAAAAATATTTAATTTTGATAATTCGATTTCAAAAAAAAATTATTAAATGAATTAAAACACACAAATTAAAAAAAATTATATTGGATTTACAAAAAATATACAAGAAATATTGAATATAAAAAATTACTATAAACTCTAAAATCAAAATATTTGTAATGTTTTAAACAAAAAGTCTTCCACCTAATTTAAAAATTCAGCCTCAAAATTTATCATTAATTTTATTAAAATAAATAAAAAGTTATTAAGTAATAGTTTTTAATTAATACCTAATTATATGTCTAAATAATATATTTTTTGAACAAAATATATTTCATTATCAAATAAAAAATATATTCTAATTTTATATAGTGATAAAGTTATTTACCTGTATTTCATAATAATATAACTTATAATAATTCCCTATAATTCTCATAAATATCCATTTAAAATTTTCCAGAAATAAATTATATAATTAAATAAATCATAACTAGGAATTTTTTTAAGACAAGTTATTAATAATTTATATAAATCATAATTTCATATAATATAAAACATAATAATTTAAATTGTGTTTTTATTATATTATTTTATTATATAATACCATTTTTGAAATAAAATAAATTTCTATACATTTTAAAATTAATATTTCATTAATAAATTCATAATATGAATATTAATTAAATCTATAACTAAATTATTATTAAAAAACATGGGTTGCTAAAATCTCTCCTACAAAAAGAAATTTTACGCTCACAATTTTAATATTTTAATGTGAAAAATAAAATGATATTTATGTTGATCAGTTTAAATGAAAATGAATTTGTATTCAAATTCCATTATTACTTTTGGAGGTTCATAAGTTGATCATATTGAGTCCAACTGTTACATAATTCCTATAAAAGGTTTCTAAATTCCATAATTTTATTTCTGTAAAATAAATAATATAATATCATGAAATGAGTGATAAAAATGATGTTATGATTTATATAATTTATAAATTTGTTCAAATAATTTTGAAATATCATTTTTGAAACGTTTTTAAAAACCCCATTAGGCATATTGTACGGTTAATGCATAAAAAACAAGTATAGTTCCCGAAATATGAATATTTTAATCAAATTGGAGAAATAATAAATATGTAGGTTGTGTGAATATTACCCTCATTTCCCAACTACATAATGGATTGTAAGGAATTATGTTGTTTGTGAAATTATGAAATTTGATCACATCCCTTAGGGTAATTAAAAATCAAGATTATATCATAATGACATATATTTAGAATATGATTAAATGGCTTGAAATACCCAACATAATATCAATGAATATGAATAGAATTTTATATGACGTAATGTTACTCATACGCTTGATGAATTTTAGTAGATTTTGCTACTGCCCATGAGAAATATTTTTTAATGAGGATTGAAATTAAATATTTTTTATGGAAAATAGAGTAATGCATGATTTTATTTCGTGTTTTCTAGATAAAAGATCATTTATATGTTGAAAAAGTAAATTTAATACAAAAAAAATGATGTAATATCCATTTCGATTATTATTAATTACCTCATATCTTTAATTACCAAAAATTTAATATAGAATATATATAATTTATTTATTATTCCAGCATGGTTGTCTATATATTCCAAACGATTAATTAAAATTAAAAATTTTAATTTATAAATAACCAAATTTTTCATCAAACCCATCCCTTAAGAAACTAACAAATTATTCATCAACTTCATTAATTTATACAAAAACACATCCAAACTGGCATATGATTCCTGAAAATTTTATCTCAATCTAATACCAGAAATAACTAAAACCAACAAATTTTATGGAAATTTTCAACAATTAATTGAAAAATCCAAAAAAAATATTTAGCACATGAGCTCCAAAAAAAATATATTCATTATCCAGAAATATTATTTTATTATAATAATCATTTATATATTCCTTTCGATATTCATAAATAAATTTATTGATCAACTTTATTTTATATGAAATAAAAAATTGAACGGATAATTATACCTTAAATAATATTAAATATTTAATAATAATACTAAATACTAAAAAATAATTTCATTAGTATAAAAAATTTACATATATTATCTTAGAAAACTACTTCTAAAATATCCTTTATAATAATTACATGAAACCAAAATTCGACCCCTACATTTCTCTTTTAATTTCAACACATTATCCCAAAACTGATATAACTTTTTTGTTAAAAAAATTAATTAAAAATTAATTAAATACCATGCGTAAGGGTTCTGTATACCTCAATCTTGTATTCTTATTAAATTCCAATAAATTTCACGAAAAATATCTCACTGCACTACAAAATAAAATCACATAAGACTTCGAAATTGTACCTTTTCTATTTAATATAGTACCAATTATAAACACATTAACCCTTAATTTATCTTAAAACACTTATGTTATCATCACTTAATAGAATCCTATCCTCTACAGTTATATATATTGTTCTATGATAGAAAGTATAAAAATAGAATGGTGATCATCCCTAACTATTTGAGTTATATTAATTATTACATCAGGAAAATATCTAAAAACATTTAGGATTTCAGTTTAGAGTAATAAAAAGAACAATTTTAAAAACCAATGACAAATTATAATTTTCCACACTAAACTTATGTTATTATGTGATAAAAATTATTCATTCCTATCTAAAACCAAATATATAAAATTATATAATATTACCTGTTCTTATGCATACATAATACTCATAAAAACCTTTTGAATATTTGGAATTAGTATAGTTATATCAATAAATAGTGAACTTGAGAAATAACTATCAAAGATTATCTGTGTGTATTAGATGACCATGTGGGTGTGAAAACAAAATCATGTTTCTTAATGACATCAATATAAAATCACACTAAATAAAAAATTTATAATTACTCTTTAATCGTGATATAATTATTTTGACATGACATGATAAATGGGGCAAATAAACGTGGAATCATTATAAAATAATCACATTCATTGGAAACATAAAATATATAAGTGGAATAAAATATTAATATTATATAAGATTATGGAATATATATAAAATATTTTAGTTTCATTTCTTACTTGAATGTTTACTACTTTTCCCATCATCACATTTTGTAAAAAGTCTCATAGTTGGATTGGGTAGCCTCCGTATTCCCATAAACACAGCGGATAATTTCACATTGTGGATTGAGCATCCTCCCTATTACCTAATATTCCATATTTTGATTTATAATGTTTTACCCAATCCATTGGAGGTTAATATAATTCATATATCACAAAACACATAATGAAAACCATATATATGTGTGCTACTTGAACATTTGAACATTCCTAATTCAACCACAACATAATTAACAATTCATACATAAATGTGTTTCATGAATATTAATAAAAAAATATCATATGATTTCTGAGTAATGAAGGTGGATATTATCATTCAATCATATCTTCATTACATAATATCACATTGTAAATATTTTTATATACATTAATAACCCCTTTAAGAGAAATAGAAAAATTCATTGAATAATTATAATAAATATCCTTTAATTTTTTAAAGCTATCAATTTAAAATGAAATAATTTATAAAAAAATAAATATACAAATTTAATGATAATTTAAAAGAATATTATTTTATAAAATCCTATAATCAATAAATTTAATGATTTATGGGAAAACTAAAGAAAATGACAAGGAAAAGAGTCATTGTGTAAATTGGCTAAAAAATTCCATACATTTTTTTAAATAATATAATTGTTAATCAAAATTTATATTAAGAAATCATAGAAGTGATATTAATGATATTTAAAAAACATGAATTCATTTTCATGTAATAATTCAATTAAATAATTATTTTAATGAATTTAATTCTCTTTTTGGTGTTTCTCTTCAAAAAACATTATCCAATTGAAAAATATATTGTTTTACATAGTTAGTACACATTAAAAATAATATTTTATAAAATTGTTACACCCATATAGTCTTGCATTAGAGGCGACAGTCATTATTAGCACATGATTTTCATAACTATGCTTCCAAACCATTTGATTAAAATAGTGATTCTATTTATACACATGTTATTGCAAAACAATTTATTAAATAATGGTGAAAAACTATTCAGTATGCCAATATTTTAGACACATTCAAATTATAAATCTAAAGCTATATGAATTAACTGAACTACCTCCTAGATTTCCTAACCTATCAGTTCATATCTCCCCGTCATGATCATAATTCTTCACCAATTCATTATAGGCATGTGTTTCTAGAATTTCTCCAATATTTATTTAATGAATATCACTGTAAGGATCCCAACACCACTTATTTGGGTTTCTTTCATCAATTTCTCATGATTTTCATTATATCCAAAGTCCATTTAGGTCTACTCATTATTAAACTATAACCTAAATTAATATAATTTAATATTATATATTTGTTTTCAATAAATGTATTCCTCTATTTCATTTACATTATGCATATTAAAATTTAGTATCATAGGGTTTAGGTAGTTGTTATGTATCTTGCATTTGGTTATATATATCACTCATTTAAATTTATATTAAAATTCTAATTTTTTTGAATTTAATATGAAACAATTGTCAAATCAAATATAGGAAAAATAAATGATCCACTTATAGGTGGTGGGGGATCATTTTATCCATAATCATGTAATAGAGTAGACATTTTAGCATTATATATTTATGTCACAGGGTTATGGATAAGCTTTTTTTTCTAGTTTTAGTGCATCATGTTTATACATATAATTTAGCAAGTATTTGAATTAACATCCCATCACATTTTTCAATTCATCTACTAATGTAAAATATTATTTTTATTTAATTTTGGAATTTCTTGAAATACATACCAATTGTTTAATTATCGAAATTATTTAGGATAAATCTACTAAATTTAAAATTTATATGGGTGAATAAATACCCAATTTATGGTGAGTTCATGTTTTTCCATTGGAAGACATCCATTTGACTTTAAATATTGTTTAATCCATTCAAAAATAAGAAATCCATAATTCCCAGGTACCAATTTCTAGAAAGTGGTTATCATGGGTACCATTTGGGAAATGTTACAGACTGGTACATGTGCTCGTGTCATGGGTTGTTGTGATTGGTTCTTTAAAATATTTATTATATCTCGGTTATGCATCATGTTAATTCGAAATTTTTATATACTAGAGATATAATTATCTAGGCGTAGGTTTTGGTATGAATAACTATATATCCAATACTCTTAGTAACCAACCATTTATATCTATAGGATTTTGGGAATAAGAAATCAATTTTTTATTTGTTTTTACCTTTATGTTTTGTGTAGGTTTCATTGGTTGCAGACCTTGTACATTGGTTATGATATATACAAATGCCTTGGGTTATTCCCTTCAATTTTATGACATTCCTAAATATTTAATTTATGTATATGATTATAATTTATATATTTATTATATATTTGAGGGTTTTTAGTTTAATTACTGATATTATATATAACCATTTCATTACTGAACCGAATAGATATTGTCAATCTGATGATAAGCCATGTGTGACCCCCAAAGCCCTCCTCTAATAGGCCATGGGATAACAATTAACACCAATTAGGAATATCAATAACTGGGATGCCTTATAGTAAGGTATTTGAACACACTATCATCAAACCCATTCTTTTTTATAAAAATAATACTTTTACTAAATTAATTCATACATCTAAATCACATGATTAGATTTAAGAATTATAGTGATAGAAAAATGGATAGATACAAGGGAACACAAACTGTAAAATAATCCAACTAACTAAGAAGTGGAGGAATTATCTAATGAAAAAACTATCATGAACCGTGGTTCATCTATCTCACAACTCTCCACTATCTCCTTTTCATAATTTTACAACATCATTCTATATGTCACCGAATTAAAATAGATCATGTGTGGGAGGACACCAATAAAGTCTGAGTTTAACAATACCTAGTAGGAATACCTAAATCAACCATACATATATCATTAATAGAGTAGTCATCATATCATCTCATAGAAAATTCATTAGTAGTAGGATAAATAATAAGGGTAAAACAATACCAAAAATTAAATGTTCACATGATAGACACCTAGTCTTAATGATTTATCATAAATTATACTAGATTAGGATTTCACATAAGTTATCAAGGTAACATACATATAAGAGAACTCACTCCATGAGAAATGATATAACTCATGATGTTAACCATATAAGTCATTATTTTTGGGGTATCATAGTGGGTAATAACTCATTACAACATTTATGATCATGGTTCTTAGATAGAGGATATCACCCAAGGCCTCTATGGTATATCAGAATCTCCCTATAATAACAATCAAAGTTGCAGATCAAGCATTTGAGTATGTGGGTCATATATATTAAACACTAAAAAACATAATGAAATAGAGCTGAAATGATTGAGAATCCCACCCTATCCCATGTGGGGATTCTTAAAACAATATCCATGAAACATCATATAGAGGGGATGAGAGTCATAGGTTTGAATGAAGTGATGCATTGAACACTTAGGGCCAAAACAATAGAAGATTCCCTATGGATTTGTAAATAGGGAACACACCCAATTGAAGGGTATGAGGGAACACACCCAAATGAAACCCTATAATGTTTGAATAGTATGAGGAATCCAAAAATAATTCGATAAACAATATGTATACAATTGTTAGTATACGATATATACAACTAAACCCAAACCTTATAATATCCATTATCATATTCCCCTACCTGTACTTAGTCACTCTGGTCATGAATGTGTAGTCTTTTCAGGTGGTGTATATAGTCCCTTCATGTGTACCTATCATTTCTCATATACCTTGGATATTCCCATGTTCCTATACATGGCTATTTTTGTGTACCCTTGGGTCTATGATGAGTCTCTAGAAATGTTTCACAAGGCATGTGACATGTCTCAAATTACATGTGAAAATTTTACTTACACATAAAACCTTATAACATGGTATGGGACATCATGGAGTGTTTTCATCATAATATACATCTTTTCAATGGTATTTTCCTTAAAATACATGAAATTCAAATGTCATTCACTTTTAGAGACAAATATACGATGATACCTTCCATTGTCACTGATCTCAGTCTCTTCATGAATTTCTATCATAGGTGGTCAGATTCCGGACATTAATTCGGACTAGTAAAACACCTCCATCATAAAACATTATGCATACTACAAAACCCATAATAAGGGATCTCTAAATATACAATAGATGAACATATTGAAAACCAAATTCATTAACACACCAATATCACACCATTGATCATCAACCTAAACAAGCATTAATGATATATTATTCGGATGATTTATTGTGCAATGATCATCCACTGAGGGTTGATTGAACTACAATCTATAATAATTATCATTTATGATCATGTGAAGTGAAAATTGAAGAAATAATAAATATAAATTACTTTGAATAAACTCCTACCATTGTTTTTGTTTTAACTCAAATAATTTTCACCGGAACAAAAAATGATGATCCAAAATCAAATCTCATAAATTCTTCAAATCCCATGAAGTTAAAATGAGACTTGATTCATGATTTACACATAATACAATGTGGTTGTGGATTTTATTAATGTTCATCATGGGATAGAAAATAGGAAAATATATTTGTAAAAAAATTCCTTACCTAGAGATTGGATTGATCATTGTTGAATAATCATTATTTATTTTAGTAGTTGGAATGATCCAAAAACTGACATTGGATCTCCAATTGACATTCCACGATCTTTAGTTTATCACTCGTGAATCTCCCACCAATTACCCTCTCACAATCTCTAGGGATATGCGGTTGCCCTATGAATTTTACAAAACAATGTTATATCTGATAGTATTATGTTTTGGATTAATTCAAATAATATAATAAATATATTCATTTCATTAGTTATTATTCTTCCCATGATGGTTCTCAAACTGAACTCACGCTACACACACTATAATTATTATGCGGATAAGTTAAATTCTACGTTCATAATTAAATGGAAAAACATATTTTTTATATTAGTCTCTATTTGAGATTTATTTAAATATTTCAAAAAAAAATATTCATATATAATGAAATATTTTTAATATTTTTGTTAAACCAATAGTTAGACTACCCATGTGTTATAATTACAATGTGACTTAGTTCACGGCCATAAAAGATTCCTTAAAATATTCTAATGTTAAGTGATTTTCATAAACAAATACTGCTAAAAAATATTTGGGTATTGAGCTCACATCATCGTCCCATTCTCTTAGGTTCTCTACTATTTATTCACGTGCTATAACAAGACAAACACAAAAGAAATTTCTCACCCACAAAATATATTATACTATTGATCCTCAATATATGTTTGGACCTATGCTAATGTGTCTCCATCCATGATGTTCATATTTTTTTATTCGATATAATTCAATGGGTCATTCATAAACACCATATACAGTAATTGGTTGATGACTTTATGTACCCCATTAGACTAAAATAATATGGAAGAGTGGTTTCCCACTAACTAACCCTATGTAGTACCTAAAAAGGGCCAATAAATCATAGTGATATATTTTCAACACACCAAATATCCATAGTCCACACCATGGTGAGACCCTTATGAACACTTCATCTCGCTTTCAAAACGAAAAAGGCCTTTATTTTTAGTCACCATATGTCTTTCGATGCCTTTGGAAAGTCCTCGTCTACCCCTAGAGTATCATTACCTTCTCCATCATAGCATGCACCATGTATAGGACCATTATCACAAACACACCTATATTATTCCATTATATAGGGGACAACAATGGTCTCTCATAAAAATCCTCCAATTGTTCCATTTTGATGGCAGAATAGTAGATTGGGGTGTACACAAACACCACCCTATGTTTGTGATCCTCCAATCATTGTACAATGTAGAACATAGAATACCATAACATTTCCAATAGAATCTGAATGTTATAATTTGTATAATAATCAATATAGGGTAAAATTTCAGGACCAAATCATAGTTATTCCAAAACACTAACTTAAATTCCTTCCATAATCATGACATGAACGGATACATAGAGTTAGGATTTTCCCACAATTGAACTCTGTGAATTCATTCTTTCTATTACACATAATGAAATCACATGATATTACCTAATAAAAGATCATATGTGGCTAGGAAATGGGACAACATGACCATTTGGTCTACAATCACACCGAAAGAATCATGTACTATAGAAAATTTTTAAATCCCCCTAAATAATTCCATATATATCATAGCCAAATTCCACTCCATATACTCATTTTATTGTAAAATCCCACCAAAAAATGGTTCTCCTCATTCCCCTTCTAGAAAGTGAGGCATTAAGAGGAAAACTATTCAACTCACTTATCCCACCCTATCTATCTAAAACAATTCAGAATTTTCATTCACATATTCTCCACACCTAGATGTATCATTAATGGGGTAGTATTAATCTCCCTCAGAACCACCTCATACAAAATATTTAATACCGTTATATACCCTCTAAAAATATTACATGCTCCACATCATAACAATACATCATTATAACATGTTATAGATTTCTGATTATGAAAGGATTTATAGCTAGAATGTATATATCAAGCATACCTAACACAATGTATATTCATAGGGGTAACAACTATCGACAAGAGGTAAGATGGACCATCATCGTATTCAAGGGAAAACACCAGCGATGATAACTACTCTGACGCCTCTCTCAACAACTATGAACATAATATCATATTGATAGATTATATCCCAACATTACCCATCCATGTATTATAGACTATCTTAAATTCATAAAATGAGATTAACTCAAGACACTACCTCTATCTCAAGTTATTATTTGACTATGATAATTTATTCTTGAGAACCTTGTTTTTATAATAGATAATAAAATGGTTATTCTTTTGGTGGTGTTTCGACATCATGAGGATGAGGAACACCACCACCGAATCAATTTCATGGGTCATGTAGTACTTGTCATGATGTCATAATTGTTGAGACCATTGCCTATCAGTACATACCTCTGTATCAGAACACATCCAAATATGGTAATTGATGCATCACAAATCACTACATCTTCAACATCCAACCCAGTTAGTCTCAACATGGGGTTTCACATAAACATCTACAAAATCAACAAAAATCAATCTTTCTCCTCCCTATATATGTTAAAGGATTCTCCATTGAGCATAAAGCATCTAAATGTGTCAATATCATTAAAAAAATAGGCATATAACACTGATATTATCCTTACAATAGTAGGAAGCTCCACGCCTCAGACATGTTCTCTGTTGTCTCCTAAGAAAACAATGACTAAAAATTTAATTTTTATGCTACAAATCTAGCCTAAGTTATAACATTTCCACTAATGTGTACCTCTCAAATCTAGAATAGACACTTTGACAGCTTCCCAAAATGTTGGTGTTCTCGAAGTTTTTTCGGAACTATCCTTATGTGCCTCATGTGATCCTCCTCTAACACTATGTACACTAGGATATAATTGATTAAGACCAAGAATAAAAAATAATAAAAGGGTGCAATTATAAAATTCATGAGTCACATGAACACATCAGGGGAATTAATCATGTGAATAGTATTAACCATGTAATTGAAGTGACCATATCAACATCGAAATGTTCTCTTCATTATATTGTGATCTCATACATAGAGTTATTGATAGCTTCCTCTTAGTATAATATTAAGGAACAATACAAACCCTCTAAAATGGTTAAATAAGTCATAAATGGTTAGGATTGGTTACTTATATGTTGTTCTCACCTAGTTGGTATATACTAATTGACACACAAATCTAAAAACTTGTTTTCCTTCTTGGATACCAAAATTTTGAGATCCTAGACAAACTCATCAGGTCTGATAATTCTATTTATCTATAAATACTCTAACCTCACGTTAATCAAACAATTCTCTATGGGAGACATTCAATATGAATGAGCCAGTATCAACACAGTCACTTTGTGAATTTTTATTCACAATTCAATCTCACATATGTAAAGCAATCTGAATACATTCGTAGGAAGGATTTCCACATAACCCAGGACGAGTGTTGGATACTAGAAGCTTATACTATCTACTAATCCAAGGTACATACTAGGAAACTGGCATATAATCGGATATACCATCCTATATTTGAGAACATACTTCTTTCCGTATGAATCCATATCACCCATTATGAAAAACCACATACCATTATCATAGACACACTCCAACATCACCATACAAAAATCAATCTAGGAATGAACTATTGATAAATATTACATGCTAATATGAAAAAAAATTATCTTTTCTACAGTAAATAAATACATTAAAAATATTTCTCCTACAAAAGATATGTAAAATTATTTATAGTAGTGTGTGGTCATTGAATATTCTCTTATAGGAGTCCCCATATTCAAGGGTCGAGACAATCTCTCAACTATAACATCTAGATCCTGAATAAGGAATGTTGAAATAAAATAATAGATAATTCATGTGTCTATAAGTACTATAGATAATGATGGTATGAAAAATAATATAAAAAAAGTAAATTTGGGTGACACTATTTGATTGGACTCTATTTTCTATATTTATCATTTTCCTTGACCACATGCTCTATAATCCTAGATGGGAAAAAATGGGGTTGGTCATTGCAACATATCAGATCATATTAAACCTATTGTAACTCCAACATCTACATGTACATGACTATAAATCTATGGGACCCCTACTCAAACTGTTCCATTAACATGGGTTATCCATTGACCATTTATCTATTCTCATTAGGGCATTTTAGACATTCCAACATGAGACGTAATTGCCTACTATAAGAGAAATATTTTTTATATCACTCAGATGACATGATCATTCTAGAGATCCTAATAATATAGATGTTATTTCCTAGAATATTCTCTTAATGAATCTCACATGACCGAATGATCATTTCTGTCATTAGCTTCCAAATAAAATATTTGCATATCATGTGTTCTATCTTTTGGATCCAACTATTGTGGAGTTCACAGTGAGGAATATCTACAACACTTAATCAAAATCAAGAACTCAAATATATGTGTATATTAAAAGAGGTATTATGTCAACCATGATATCTTGACATATGATCCACCCAATTTTTCATACACAGAATAAGGTATACCCAACCAAATACATAGATTATTGTGAGGTTTTTTTAACCATGATGAATACTAGGTTATTGTATTATTTCCCAACTATGTCTTTATTACCTCAGGGATATATACCTCGCACAGTGAGACAAGATAAAACTCTTTCATGAAGACATGACCAAAGACCATCCAATATTGTTTTCTCTCTGTATGGGTCTGAGTCACTATACTCAACCATCACCAACATTGAACCCTAATGAAGGCTCACCAATAGATCCACAATTTGATCCTGAGTTTTCTCTTATATGGAAATAAAATCTGGTATCTACCTCAATATATTTCGATGATTTTTAGGGGTATTACTCATACAAAAAAACTAGGAGGTGAAAATCATGGAGTGTGTTTAACTAGTTCTCATGCCATCTAGTATAGTTAAAAGCCTACTGCTCAATGGGTAGTGGAATTACTTGAAAACCAACAGAATATATTAAATCATACTAAGGCCCCATACATTAAAGCGTAGTCACTAGGTGGATCACTTTCATGACCCTACTGTGGATCCTAGCTTGAAATCCTTATAGAGAAATATTAAAAAGTTAATATGCACTATATTTAAAAAGTGATCCTTAGTAGCTAACTCATGAAGGACATGGAAATGAAAAAATAATTCCTATATGATACGACTATCTGGGTTTTCTTGGGAACTATCACATATGTATACTATGTCAAAAATAAGGTAATTAGTGGCCCTTTAAATGGATAAATTTGCCTCTGTAGGAAAACTAGAGTCCCTGACCTAAGAGATAAACTATGAACACTATAATAATAGTTCCCTTATTCCTAATTGAAAACCCCACAGATTTACAGTCTCTAAACTCTAATCCTAAAACAACTACTCTGAGACCACTCCATCAAAACCCTACACATTTAGACCCATTTAGCAAGAAATATACCACTACCAATAAAATTACCTATACAAATATAAAGTCAATGAATTATAAAATAAATTTTGGATAAATTAGTTAATTCAAAAATATATAATGTTCTTTTAATATTTATTTTATGTACCAACATTTGTTTTTACTATCAAATGTATCATTTTTCAATAACTACTCAACACCAATAAGTATGATACTTACAGATAGATATATTATTTTATCACACTAGTAAAAACTTATTCTAACCAATAATAAACATTTTATTAATTACAATTACACATAAATCCATTAAAAATAGAATAATTTTTTGTATCCCGCACACAAAATAAATATGTTTTATATGAATTCTATTTTGAAATTAAAAACTTTTCAAGTTTTAATTTTTTATAACACATTAATTTTAATAATGCATTAAAAATAACGTCACATAAATAAATTTTAAGTAAATAATGTATAAAATAAACAAATTAATTAAAATAAAGCAACACCAAAACCCTAACTTTTTTTATCGATGAATCCAGCGTACCATAATTTATCTGGTTTGAATTTTCAAAAATTGTCTTAAACTAACAATGTTCCCTGAAATACATATTAATTTATTTTTAGGGTACTCAGTTCAATTCCCTTCATTATTTCAGAACCAATTTGACATTGCACCACTCATCACCCAGTACATTTCCATTCATATGACACTCCTTCGGTTCTCTTATGACATTCATTATCTATCAGTTTTGTAATCTCATCTAGTGATTCTATGACTCTCATCTTCAACCATAGTCTCCCGAAAAATCATTTCATTTGGTAGGGAATAATTATCTCTAAAATAATTTTATTAGTATACAATAACAATAATGACAAAAGGTGTAGTTTTTAATGATTTGTATAATGTATGTGAATTAGTTTGTCAAAACCCTGTTGGAGGAATAAAAGTGATGTTTTTTATCATTGATTCCCAATTATTGGATTTGAATATTGATTGAATTCCAGTACTAGAAATTTTATCAATCATTGATTAAAAAACAATATTATCCATCATAATAGAGAATGAACCCTTCTAACTAATAGTCATTAAGGATTTAATTTAATGTATTTATATTTAATAGACTAGTTACATTCTAAAATAAAATCACTCTTTTCACTTGAAAATTTCATTCCACACTATGTATTAGATTATGTGTAATAGAAAAGGCCTCATGATAAAAATGATAAATATTTTTTAAATAAATATTGGCCATACTCCATTTAAATTCACATTATTTATAAAATATTTATTTAAATTAAGCTATTTTTTTATTAAATTAATTTCAATAAAATATACACTACACATGAATGTTTTACACCCTAAAGGGTGGTTATTTAATTATTTACTATAAAATTCACCCATAAACATATGATTGGAAGGGTACACGATCTTCATTTTATGAATAATTCATATTAATTTTGTGTTTGGTAAAAATTTATTTTTTGGGTTATTGTATAGAATTCCTCAATGTTGTATAATTTCTTGTCTAGTATTATATTATCATTGTGATTAATATTTAAATTTATCATATCTATTTTATCACATTAATTAACTATTGTTACTTTGAATTTTATATTGAGAATCTATTCATCTAGGTGATTTTAAAAAATAAACATTTCTTCCAATGATTTTATTAGACGAACTATAGAAAAAAGTTTATAGATATATTAAATTTCATTTATTTCATAAAAAATGTACTAATATTTTTCTGTGATTATAAATTAGTATTGTTTCAAGTTTAAGAATCAATATTTTTGGTGAAATGAATTATTATTTGATTTGTTATTTTAAATTTGTTTCTTTCTTAATATGTTGTTAGTATATAACTACTAATTTTAAAATATTATTTTTATTCCCCGTTTTAATTAATTTATCAAATAACTTTTTATTTGAAAATGGGAAATGTTATAATGTATACTTTCAACAATGAATCAATTGAGTACTTATTGAAATTTTAGGGTTGGATTTTGATGTAATGTTAGACTTCTATTTGGGTTGTGCATAATGAAATTACATTTGATTAATTCATCTGATGAAATCTTGTGGTTAAATAATATATCTTATTTTTAAATAAATAGTTTTTATATATATATTTAATCATTATTTATCAATTGGAAATCAATTTTGATCCTTATTTTTTTCAATTCATATTGTTTATATAATTTTCTAAAAATTATGTTTATATTTTTTCGATTTTATAAAATTATTATATAAATTTTTTTTAATATTTATAGATTATTTATATCAAAAACATGTTATATGTGAAATATGAAAACATCCATTTCAAAAAAATACTATTTATATATTTTTATTCATCACCTACTCTCTATTTTATATTCAACTTCTATTTCTTGAAATCAAATTCAAGCATTTCCAACTGGATATACTATAAACATAATGTATCATTATACATGAATGTTATAAATTATTAGTATGTTAATATATTTAATAAATATTTATTGTCATAGGCATAAATGATGGTAAAAAATTATGAGTAGTTTGTAACAAATGGGTACATATTGTATTATAGTAAGACTGTTTATATCACAGTAGACATTGTTTATTTTACATTTAAAAATCCATTGATTAACATGATATGCATATTTTAATTATTATTATTTGTAATGAAATGATACTTATCATAAATTTGTTGTATTATTTCAATAAATAAATAACATTATTTTTTGAAGATATGACAAAACCATATAATTTTTGGTGATTCATAATGGGAGGTAAAATTTATATTGAGTTATGTTTTCATTTTATATAATTTCAACTAATGTATTCTAAATAATTAAAAAATATATTATCTAACCATATATAATAAGGAAATTAATATTTCAATATATCTAATTGTATTATTTTTTTATTGAATAATTATTTTTTACTAAAACAACTCCATTAATATGATTTCAATATATAATGTTGGAGTCTGAAAATTCACAACATCACCCATCATGACTATAACAACAGTTATATACACCATTACTTCAAACATCATTTAATTATCCCAAAAAATTGACTAACCTGTTTAATAACATGCATATATATATTGTTTCATATCCAATATTATTTCAGATATGATAAAATTTTAATCATTACCTGATATGAAGATAGTTTGTAGTACACAATAGATCTCAAAATATTTATATATAATATCTTGAATATATATTAAATTAATGAATTCCTTTTGATAAAGAATATAATTTATGAAATTAAATATAATTTTTCATTTTTTTATTTGAAATTAAAATTTTAAAATAGTTAAATATTATTTCCAAAATATAATATAAATTTACAGTCATACAAATTATCAAAAATTAATGTCCATTAAATTTCAGTAAAAATTAATATAAAAATGAACATAATATTAAATCCCATTCTATCCATACTAAAATAGGATGTATTTATTGGGTTTATTGGATCTCCATGAATATTCCTAAATGGTTATCATACAAGTAAACATGTTTTACTAAACATATTCAATATATTTCATAAAAGATTCATATTTGATATAGGATTGATTATAATATAGAGGAAACATTAGAAGATAATATATTATGTAATAATATGATTGATTATTATTACAACATAAAGTATTTTATCCCTGATAGTTAATTATATTTTATGAAAAAATATAATTTATTTTAAATATACCTTCCATTACATGCTATTAAAATATATTATATTTTTTATAATAAACATTCATTATATCTGATGTTTAACTAAACCCAATTGAAATAGTAAAAAATAAGTGGTTTTTTAAATGTAAATTTTCATTCATATGACCATAAATAATATTATCATTCAGATTCAATTAAAAAAAATTATTCACTTTAAATATATTAATGCATACAACCCCAATTTTGATTATTTATATTCTATTTCATCTTGCTGGTGTAGGAATATTTTAGTTTATGTGTGACATTTCAATATTAATATTTAATAATGGAATATATTAGTTATCTATACAACAAATATTTTTGTCAAATAGATATTCAATTACATGAAAGACAACTATTATCAAATTTATTCACTTTACATATTTTCAATTCATGAATATGCATGAATAATGTATGTGATATTAACAATTAATTCCTTCATGGAAAAGTTTTAATATGATGTATATGATGTTGAATATTAACATAAAATTGATAATTTAATAGATTTTAATTCTACCATTTCATGTGTTATTGGATTCAATAAGAATGAAATTTATATTTTTTAAGATATTCCTAGGCATGAAATATCTCTTATTTTTTTTGATTTATTTATTATTTTGGAAAATATTTTGGGGATATTGGTTAGAAGAGGGAGGAATTGTGGGTGTACTGCATTTAAACAATGTTCATAACACTGAGTTCATAGAGGAAGATTGGTTGGCCTCTATAGATGCTCTATACACTACCAAAGCAATCCGAATGCCCTAGATTACTGAAGACATGATTGATAAATCTATGACTTCAATAGCAACATGTCTTCAACTACATGGTATAGAGAAGTCATCTCACTCAACAAATGGTGAGAAAACACTCATGTGATAAATATGTTAATATAAAAAATTCTATAAAAAATATTAAAATACATTTTCAATTTTGGTATGGTTTCTCTTACCTTTTATTTCATTTATACTGTAATTTTACAATTTTGGTAAATCATATATCAATATTCTAAATATTTTATATTATTATTTAGTTTTCATGATACTTTTATACATTTATATTATCCACTAATATTTCTACGGTATATAGACTAGAATATTTATTTGATGTCATCCAAAATTGGGGATTTAAATTTTTCCATCAATTTAGGTGTTTGAACCACTGTAAATTATCAAACAATTATTACCCAAATATGCAATGGGTTTGTATAGACTAGAAATGTTATATTCTTTCCCTCTATTCCCGTCATGCTAGCCCCAAGCCATTGAACATATTATACACCATTATGTAAAACATTATTAGATGTTTGTAATGATCTAATTGAATATTTTTTGTTATATTCATGTGTAATAATATTATAGTATCATTAGGAGATCATGGAATGATATTTTCATGGGTAGTTGTGGATTGGTAAATGAATGCCTAAAATAAATATATATTCACAAACTATTATTTCTATATTTTTAATGTCGTTATATGACCTAGAGGAAGAATAAACCATGATGTCGTTATTGGTAAGACTCATAATAAAGTAAATCTATAAATTTTTTAGTTATTATCCCCTCAAAGTGAATCAACTCTTTGTGAAACTAAAGAAGAAATGAAAGAACTAAAATCAGGCATGGTAGTGTTGTGTATAAAATGATTTACTACATTGAATAATATTATGAGATGACAATAAAGTCATACATTTGATGAATTTTTTGAAGGAAGGAAGTTTAATTGATTTTTATTTACTATATAATGTTATTTATTTTAAGTGATAAATTAGTGGCTATAATAAACATGGATTTTTTATTATATCTTTGTAAAGATGTTATGTTTTACCAACTACAGTTATTGTTTTCATTTTTTCTCACCTAACAATATGATATTAAATTATATTTAATTAATAGTTTCCATGAAACAATGGTGATATATTTTTATTTTATTTTTTCCCTTCAGTTTCATATACTATAGTACAATTTTATTTTATTAGCATATTATGGATACTAGTATGATATCATGGATGAATGAAGTTCATCATTAAAAAATGAAATAGTAATTATAAAAATAATATAGTAGGATAGTTTTTTATTCCTAATAATGAATTGTTTGTGTGTTAATTAGGTCTGAAATTGGGGATGACCTACTTCCAATGGCCAATTGGAATCTAATTTTTTGTTATAGTCATTATTTTGACCATATCTTTATGGAATGGATGAATTACATGTGTATAACATTCCCCAAGTGGGATTCACGATAGAGGTAACAATGTGTAATTGAAAAAATTACATACGATGTTTTTTTATGTATCACATAGTTTCAAAGAGTTGAAAAATGATTTAAAATGGTTGCAACACATTTTTTTGGAAGTATACATTTTTTCATATATATTGATGATGATTTTAAATTATTAATGAATATATTTTTATAAAATTATTTTTTAAATAATTGTTCGATTTTCTTTTGTTTCATATAAGTGAAATTTATAATTATTGTATAATAAAAATTCAAATATATTTTTTATAATAAGATTAATTAATATAAAATGAAATTCTATAAAAAAATATTGTTGTAATTCCATCACCAAATATTTTATTTTATAATATTCAATCAAATATATAATTTTTCTATTGAGGGAAATAGTAGATAAAATGATATTATTCATAATATTAATGACATAAAAATATATGTCTGTAATAATATAATTAACTAATTAATCTATCATATGAATCGGTTACAATATATATTGAACAATAAATATATTTCCTCTTGGTATATATTCAAAAATACAATTCTATCTCTTATATAACACTTAACAGTATTGTTTTTAGTAACTTTATAATGATGGAGACCAATTTGTTGGTACTTTTTTTTACCACAATAAAATTTTTCTTTATCAATAGATAAACCTCTATTGAAAATTTTTAATTTTTTGAATTGATTCTGACACCCCAATACCACCTCTAATAGGTTAGTGAATATTGAAAAGCATCGATTGGGCATATCAGGCACATGAGATTTCATTTCCTAATGTACATGTACACAAAAACCCATATCTAAATACATTGTTGAATGATAAAAATACAACTAATACAATATTATTGCATAAATCTATACTACACTATCATATCATAATATAGTACTCTATGAAAATGTCTTTATACGAGCCCAACAAAATTTTATAGTTTATTAACATGCTAAGAATCACTTTAATGCATAATTGAAACAACTAAAATATACCACATTCCATATTTTTCACTATTATTTATATACTCCAAGACATCAATGAACTTTTTCAAAGTTCATATCATCTTCATAAGAAATTACATGTGAATGTAGAGCTTATGTTGTGGTGTGTATAATAATACCCAAAAGAACACACTGAATACACCAAACAGAATGCATCAAGAGATTAGTCATCTCACCATTTCAAAGGAATTTCAATCATAATATGAGAGATAAAAATAGAAACATAATAACAAAAACCGTGATATACTATTTATAAAGATAAATTCATAATTTAATATCATTTATACTACCAACATAGAACCTTGCTCAAAGCTTTGAGGAAATACTCATCTATGAGAACTCATTCTACGAGCTATGATACCACAGATGAATCTATTATATAATCCATTTCTATATTTTACCATCATGAATAAAAACTTATACATTATCTTAAGATCATGATTCCTAAATAAGGTATCTCCCTTATTGACATAGGTGTATACATGAACCTACATGAAATAACCAAATAAGAAGTTGATCGTATTCCGGAGTACATTGGTATTGCTGATTCCAAAAGGACAACCAATGGAATTATAAATAAATAATATATGATCACACCTCAACATATTGAGGGATTGTTGATGGTCAATCACTGATTAATCGGATACTAGGGATCAAAATCCATTTATTATTATTTAATTCTTCATTGATGCCTCAGGGGTGGAATAAGGGAAAATAGTCAACTATTCTAGAACGAGGAAGCACACCCACCTAAACTAGAAGTGGAAAAACACCCAGCTGAAACTCCAGACAGTCTAGAGGTAATGAGGCAACCAAAACTACCACATAGGAAATACATGATGTGTATAGTTATTATAGAAAATATACAGCTAATCTCAAAACATACCATGTTAGTTCATGTGTTTCTCTTTCCATGCATAAGTACTCTTCTCATGCCTATGCACTCATTCCATTCAATGTATTGTAGGTCATATTTGGGCACATATCTTTTTTTTATGTACCCTAACCATTCATTTGTGTTTGGCTGTTTTTATTCCCATGTACCAACGGGGTACACACCGACCTACTAGCCATGTGTGACATGGAGAGTTTCACAAATGGCATGGTATGTGATATTATTTCATATATGAAACCCCTATAACCATATGAGTGGATGAAACTATGTTTGGTATTTTGAGTAAATATAGTATAGTTTATTTTTTCTCTTATATCTCATACATTCATGCATATTTTACTCACATCTACATCATCATTACATGTACCATGAGACTCATAATTAGTCACATATCTTAGATCAGATGAACTAGTCTACTTAATGTGTCCAGATTCCATACATCAAATCAATGCAGGACACACCTCTATTGTACTATGTCATCTAAACACTAAAACCTGATCATAAAGATCCCCAAATATTCTATTGATCCACATCTAATTTTCCACCTTAGTCATTGATCCTTATTCACATAATCAGTCATGAACCTAACTAGATAGTGAGGATCTATTTCATTGAATATTGGCCACACAATGATCATGCACTAGGAATTGGTAAAACCAATAGAAAAATTAATTATCAATGATGTTCATGTGAATAAAAATGGGTTTAAATAAAAAATAAAAAATTCATGAAATGAATCAGGAAATTTTTTTAGGAAGACCTATATTCATTTTCAATATAATGAATAATGAGAAAATAAAACCAAATTACATCAATTACACAAATCCTATGTTGATAAACCCTTACTCTCATCATGATTGACAGATGAATCATTCCCTTAGTGAATTTGATTTCCAGTATTGTTAATATTAAAATAGGGATAAATCCAAGTAAAGTAAATTCCCATCCTTAGGTTTGGATCGATCACTAATGATGAATGGTTCTATATTACCTTCATTGTGAGATCTATAATCTCTGATTGTCTCACATACTCTCAATCTTTTATGAATCACTGATCACTCGATATTCCTCATCCAATAACCCTCTCTCAATCCCTAGGGTTATGTGGCTAATCCTATGGATGTTCAAAAACATGGAATATATATGATAGGTTTATGACTAATCATAGTTAAAAAATAAGATAAATATATTAAACTATTACAATATTATTCCCCCAATGGTGGTTCTCAAAACTATCACACACACAACACATAATGGTAATGTTTTATCATGGGTAAAACTAATATTTTGAATTGACCAGAAGTATCATTTTTATTATTATATTCTTTAATTAGAAGATGTTACTTTGTTAAAAACACTATTTATATGTGATGTAATAATATTAATATATTTATCATATCAGTACTGAACCATCATGATCCTCATAATCTAATGTTGAAATATTGTCTGACTATAAGAATCTTATATCAAATATTTTAATTTCTTAAATTGAAAAATAGATTCATTATAAACCATGCATCCTTGGATACCCATCATTGACATTCTGAATTAATCTATGTGAATATTTTATACAAGAAAACAACATATTAAATACAATCTTATAGATGTATTCCTAACGATGGTTTAATCAATATAGTAGTGATAATTAATAAGTATCTCCTTGCTCTTAAAGGTTGTTCTATGTGTAATTTAGGATATTAATTGATCCAAAAAGATTATTTTTACCTAAGAAAGAACATATCAATATATTAATGACCCTAAGGATTAGGAATATTTGTTAGAGAAGACTGAATGTTTTTTGGAATATTGCAAGACTCTTAAGGTTGTTGAAGTGGAATGTGATTCATTGATTATTCTATCTCTTATGTGAAATATGTGGGAATTAATCGTCTTGAAAAAAATGTAATGAAAACAAATAATGAATGGAAATAAATTTGATGTTCATAGAATAGTTTTACCAAGAAACTACAGAATTTTCTATCCTTATAGAGGTTATAACCATGTAATAGCATAAATAAACCGTCTTAGAGTAAGAAAATATGCTTACAGAGCATATTATTTTTCTATGTTGTTAGTTTTCCATGACATATTAAAGGGATACCATTATGATGTGAATTTTGATATAGAAATCTAGTCTCAAGTCATCATATTGAGTATTAAATATTATGAATACGTAGTAGAACATGTTTTCAAGGGGGGATCGATCATAATGTGATTTTTGGTATGATTGATTCTTATATGATGCATTGAGGTTGTAAAAGTATATTTTATAACTGATAATTGAAGACATAAAATCCAAGAAGAAGTTGTAGTAGTGGATCTTGACCATCTTCCCAGCCTTCTTATAATTTCCTAGATCTGGATTCCACTCAGTTCGGGCCCCGTACCATGTTGACCACATAGACTAAAGAGTATTTCCCCAAACACTAGAGGCTTCCTACTAGCAGTGAGGGACTATGGTGTGATAGTGGGGAAACTATTCCCTCATTAGTAGAGTGTAACCTAGTGTAATGAACAATAATACAATGGAGGAAGTAGTAAATATCATAAATTTCAAGTAAACAGTTGAAGAATGATAATAGAAGTAATCAGTTTCAAAGAAAGACAATAATGATGATACATATTCATGTTCTATGAAACATTAAAAACATTTTACACTCTATCAATACAATTCCTATGTACCCAATGTAGAAAAGAATATAAAAAGACTCAGATGCATCACAAGCCTCGGATTGGTCTCATGCTATCTTCTCATTATAGTAAATCATGTACCTGTAGAAGGTTTCCTACACTTATTGACACCTACAGTTATATAATCCATTCAGGGAAAAATTTTACCCAAACAGGGTGTGAGACTAAACCCTAGTAGGTAACCACCCATGATTAGTGGCAATTTTTTTGTGTGTATATATAACAGGCATTGTAAAATAGTGAATGCAGTAAACAAGAAGAGTACTCAAATGAATGCATGGAAGATGTATTAAAAGTCAATGAAACTGTGTACAAGTGACGACCAAATCCAAGCTTTTTCATTGGCTTGGACTACACATCCTTAGTAATTCCATTTCATTATTCAATTAAATTATATAATTAAAAATTCTTGGGGATATACCTAGGCCCAATGAGCCTTATATAAAAGTAACCATCAACTAGTGAAATAATAATCATTCAATCATTTTTAAATACATCCCAGCCAGGGTATCCCTCAAAAGATCCTAGGTTTTTTTGGAATTTCAAATAAGGCTCAATGAGCATGACAATAATTTCTATAGTTATCTTACATCCTTTACTTCATTATCCTCTTAATCCCATCTCATTTCTTTTAATCGAGAAAATGGTTCACCCAAAATATAGAAGGTAAAATTAGACACATGATCTCGACCTTGTCGTTTAACCAAGACAATGGATCTCCGATTTCTAAATTAAACTATTACATGGATTTAACATATTAAAATAGATAAGAACATATCATATAATAAGACAAACATGTGAATTAAATTATCGCATGGTTTATCATCAATAACTCACCTAGGAACAGTTTATATACAAAGAAATAGATGGGAATTAAACTATCACATAGATTTAATCCTAAATCTCTCACTTGGATTAAATTTAAACAAGAATCCTATTATGTAATATAAAACATTAAATGGCCTTAATATATCCTAACTAACATGGTATGGTTTGAATTTGGAGAAAAACATTCCAAACATACTTAAACAAACATAGGAATAACATGGGGCAAAGGGAAAATCAATAATCCAAAACCCAAAATCAGTTCAATCACAATTTGACACAATTTCAATTCCATTAAAAATATAATCCAAACTTGAAAACCCAATAAGGGAATCAAGGCATACATAAATGGAAACCTTGTCCAAATATCCATAAACTACAGTTTTAAGGGAAACACTCTGATGGGATGTCCCTTAATCAGGGTATACATCCTAATTAATACTTTTTATCAATTCATTGATAACCTAATCAAAATTGAAAACAATAAGGATAATTTATAAATCAAGCACACCCTAAAATGGGTGCGCATCACTCTGGCATATATATACATTATGAACATTTGATAAAATCACAATACCACCTATGTCATACTTAAATGGTTGTCCTCGTCCAATGGCAGCCTATAATTCGGCCTAGAACTAGGCAGATCTATAAAGCAAGAAATAATTCTCAACCATTGATAACTATTTCTTTAGATAAAATTAGGAATAATGGATGAATATGGATCGAGAGCATACCGATTGTTTTTAAACACCTTTTACGGTGATCAAATCATTATTCGAAAGAAGATTCAGGGGGAAATTATTCATTTAATGTGATGCTCATTAAACCCAGATGAGCCCTCTGTCCGTTTTCACAAAAATGATTATATATCTCGATTTTGAAAAAAAAAAGTACACAGCATGTACTAGAATCTACACATTATGATAGTACATTTTCCTGACAGGTCCCAGAAAAACACTTATATGTCATGTAGTGATAAGTACATGGCGGGAATCAACATTACATTGTGTCTTCTTGAAAATACATGGTGTGTAAGACACTTTTTCCCCTTCAAAACCTTAAGTACAAATTGAAAAATAAATAAATATATATATATACATCAATAGAAGAATTAGGTTATTAGAAACTTCCCCCTTAAATCAATTCATCCCCAAATTAATTTTCTAAGGGTGGTGTAGAATATTCAGAGAATAACTCTGGCCACTATGATTATACATCATTGTCCCTCTCCCAAGTCGCATCCCTTAATTGACCATGCTTACATAGCACCTTTACTTGTGTTACAGATTGGTCATGGAAAATTTCTGTGTGAAAATCAGAAATACAGAAAGGAATCTCTACAATGGATGAATATACTTGTAACTCAACCTCCTTCAGTTGAAAAGAATGAGGCAGGTCAGAAATGTAATATAAAAAAAGGTAATCCTGGAATACATTGTCCATAGCCTTATTCCTCTTAGGTAAATTCTACTATTAGTTACCAACATGACTCATTCCAAAATCATGAACAGACTGATGTATCTTGATGAAATCATACCTTGTCTCATAATAATTTTGTGTCCCAACCTTGGTGCAACATGTAGGAAAACTTCATCTAGAACCTCAAAAACTATGGGTCATCTACATAAATCAACATAAGAGTTTTCAAAAGACTATGATGTTTCTAACCACATTTGAATAACCTAAACCTATTTAGTGGTCTCCTGGATAAGAATAGGTCCCATCATAGCTTCCCCTCCATCCTTCAGCCTATACAGGGTTGAACAGATTGGCCTACTGTACAAAGCCTCATATTTATAGTATAAAATGTGTCATGAATTCTATCATTATTGGTGAATTAATGTAGGTGTATGTGTCTCTACAAGAATCCCCTGAATTTCAATATTCATTCCTGAAGTATTTAATCCAAAACCAAAATTTTTCACTCTAACCGGCTATCCATCTGACAATAGTAATCTATAATCATAAGTAGCTATGTAACAATTTCCCTTTGTATACCTTTATTTAAATTATATATAAACCATTAATCATTATTTATAATTATATAATGTGGAACCTGATGTAGTCATACAATCTCATGAATTTACAAACTTCCATGCTCTTAAACACTAAATGTTTCCTTGATTGGTTGGAAGAGAGAAAAGTTTTTGAGTCTGTTACGAACAACACAAACCACATCTTTACCCCAACACCTCCCCCATAATAAGACTCCAAAAAAACCCTTGAGCGTTTGGGTGACTCTTTTGGTGATATTTTAATTTAACAAGAAAAATTTACACATAACATGGGTCATAATGGCAGCCTTTCATCAAATAATGGTCGAACTTGATTGACCTCATAAAAAGTAGTAACCTAATATTTCCTCAAAAGACATTGCATAATTTTACACCACACCCACATTAAAATGGTGGAGTGTTTCAACTAGTTCTCTAGAACTAAACACAAATAAATGATGTATAATGAGTCAAACCCAAACTTGATGACCTTTCTCATAAACAACCAAGATAATAGGATGAAAAATTGAAATGGAACAGATATCATGGTCCCAATGAAACATACGCCCACAACGAGCTTTTTCCATGAAGATGATAATTTTCTCTTGGTGACGCTCCTTTTTCAATACATCCCATGGTGTATTAAAAGTTCATGCAAACATGAGTAAATGTGTAATTTCAGATCCATCCCATGGGATCCATGAAATCTTTTAAAAACATCACATCTGATCCCAACAACCAGACCAAGATAACCTCATATTCATCAAACCAATGTCAATGAAACTCAGTAAGGTGGACTATACTCCTTGTTACATGTGAGACTCTAGTGCAAGGACGAAAGTCCATATAAGAACAATCCCTGAACCTGGAGAGGCATCTCCCTAGTAGTCACGTCGATGAAAATTATAGGCATCCCTTAGTATATTGAAGGTGTTCCATCATGATAACCCAAGTATCAATAATGATTAACCTAGCGAAATTTAAATGTATACTTCACGCGCAAAACAAATAAAAGATCACAAACTAGCCCAATGACTCTTGAATGTAGTGAAACCAATAACCAACGCTCTCTTAGTGAATATAATAAAATGGTAATATAAAAGACATGCTTGTGTCATAAGAAATATCACTCTAGAAGAAACATAATGATTAATAGACATGGATTGTTGACCCCCTACTGGTCAACCTCCTAAAAGAAAACTCAACTTCACCTGCTGACACATCATCATTAAACTGATCTTAATGCCTTTATCCAAACGAACATTTGTAAAAGCTCATACGTAATCCCTGTGGTCCAAAAATAATAATCAGTTCCACACAAAATACTACACACATAGAGAAGGTTCAACAACATTGTGATACTATAATGGCATTGAAGTGAAACTTGACTAGCAAGCCTAAAGGAATTCAATTAAAAAATGACCATCTCTGAATGGACATTGATTGTGATCCTTTTACCAAGAAGTAAACATTTAAAAAGAACCTACCTGACTCTCCCCACCTAGTACTGTCTCAAATATCAATAATAAGGTACAACCACTCTCCAATGCATGAGTTAAGAACAAACTTAAAGACTTGAGTTTTATTCCACAAACTATGATCACCACATTAAATCACTTGGAATGAAAGAATAAATGAAACCAAACAGCATGTAAAAAAACAAGTTTCCTTGAATTTACTCCCAATAAGGGAAAAAACTTGGTTCCATAAAGATTTAAGTCACTCTACTCCAAAGATGATCGAGAAGAGACCCAACAGCTCAATGTATAAAAATTTAACCGAACTCGACAATTTTTTTGTACATTTAACACATGATGGTTACCATTTATGACCACATATAATAACCTATTATTAAATGATCAAATGGAACATTCTTGGAACTATTAGTATGATTTCCACCATATGCATACTAGTACCATATCGCTCAAGAATGGATTATCTCAAAATCACATCATCAGCCCAACCATTTATATAGATGACGATGTATCAAGTCGCTCATCACATAGGGAATGAGTGTTTCACATGACCACCTAAGATGATGAACCAGATCAAGTCATGTATACTCTACTAAACATAGAATTCATAAAATAAATTTCTCATATAAATGGTCAATATACAATGATCACCTATTTGAATAAGTGTGTCCTCATTAAAGTCTCAAATGTCCCACAAGGGACAATGAAACCTGGGAAGTACCAATGTTGGAAAGATTAACCACATGATACCCCTTAAGAAACATAAGAATCATAACACTGTGAGGAATCATACTCAATATCCTCTATATAACATGACTGAAGGCATCCTACGTGCAATCTTAGCTATAAATAAACAGGATGAATCACACATGTGATCCTCGAAAGATTAACAGTTGTAGAATCATTCAATTAGGATCTTCTAAAATGGTACTTATAATAAGTATCCTATAAGGGACTCACTATAAGAACATGTAACAAAAAAATCCCTTTGGGGATCCTTAAAAATAAATAGGTCTCATGACCTCATAAGCAAGAAGGGAATGTCTCACGAGGGAAACAAGATCAAAAGAATATTTCACAGGAGATTGTTCATAGCTCATCATTGATCAACAGTCTCAAATAGGTTGTTTTGAACACCAAAATAGTCATTCATTCCATGTTAACTCTCTTTAGATAACTAATTTTTTTAAATGTAGGAGTAACATCTTCATTTAAAAAGAATCCCCAAAACATCCATTAAGAGTCCCCTAAATGCTCCACAGCTTTCACTGATGTAGTATATGCGGAAAACAACTCAGAATGGATTAATATTGAGTCTAAAAAATGATAATTATTGATAAAATTGGAAAATACCCTCAAATGGTTCTATAAAAGAAGTACAGAGTGTGAAAAACCACACATGACATGTACCCTCATGCTCTTACATAGGTGTGTACTCCCACCAGTCTAGGTGTGTTTCAACCCCAGGTACATGTTGTGATAGACACATAAATAGAATATAAACAAGTCTCCCCTCTTGTCCATGTATTTTTACATGGATAGGGACACACTGGGTATGATTACGTAAAATTACACAAGGTTCAGGTAAGGTACACACAATGTTCTGATAAAAACTGAACATCTCGTGTTTTCTATCTCATTGTTGGTAACACAGTCAACTACCACACTAGGTGTACATAGGGTACACAGTGTGTACATGATAAAATTATTCTACCTCAAAATATTAACAGATGAAATGTGTTTATGGGACTCAATGTCATGTTTTTTGGGATTTGGGAGTGTAAGCCTCTTAAAATTCCTCAGAATCCTAGTTTTTTGCAAAATAAAGCAACAATGATCCAAATTACAATCTTTGGGGTCCCATATTCTCCACAAAACAAATCATGGAATCCAAATATAGATAATAAAACCATAATATATCTCCCAAAGTCAAAAATTGATCCACCAAATTCTGATCTATAAGGGCTCATAATCCTCAGGGACCAAAGTTTGGCATCCATCCAATTAAACCATAACACGTACCAATACACCTATCAAAACAATAATTATATATATCATAGTAACTTTCATAAAATCATGCATATCTATAATTTCATATTTCGAATTTTCCTGAAATCATTAATTATTTTAAATGGAATGGATATAATGCAAGGTATGTGATTTTTAACAAGTGCTTATATGATGCATGAGATGGAATACCCTCATCTCATCAGGTTTTAACAAAATAGAACCACAATAATATAAATAAAATTATCACAGAATACGTTTTTCACCCAAATGATAAATCAAATAAACTATAACAACTCAAAATACAAAAATAAAAAATCAATTTGAGACAATTTATATTTCCCTTATTCACATGGTAGCCACTCCCAAAAGTTGTTTATTACCAAACACTATTTCCGTTCTATCTTTCTCTAATTTCTCCAAACTGGTAGGAAAATCCAAAAAGAACTTCATTAATACAACATTGTATCATATCAGATTTGGAGGCCAGTCAAATGGTTCCACATACCATGTTGTCCACATGGCATCAAGAACATTTCCCCAAATACCAGAGGTTGCTGACTAGCATTGAGGTCCTAGTGTGTGATAGTGGGGAAATAATGCCCTCATTGGTAGAGTGTAAAATAATAGAATAAATAATGATACAATTATAGAAGAAATAAGTATAATACAACTGAAGAAAACATCGAAAGTCTAATAATAGTTGTAATTAGATGTCATAACATTCAATAATGATGATACATGTTCATGTTCTTAGGTACCACCAAAACATGTTATAGTATAGTAATACAAATCATAAGTACAAAAAGTAAAAATGTAACAAAAGAGACTCAGAATTATTGCATGACTTCTCTTAGACCTATGATATCTTCTCCTAACAAAAAATAATTATCCTGTAGAGGGATTCTTAACTTTATCTCTTCCTTTAACAATATAATCAATTTGGTCCCAAAAACATGACCAAAACAAGGATTGATACAAAATAAAAGTCAGAAATAACCCATGATCTATGCCAATCTTCTAGTGTGTATATATAATAGGAATTATACAACTGTAAATGTTGTAAACTCTAAATATACTCAAAATTAATCCCAAAATATATCTCAAAATACAATGTAATAATGTACATGTGAAGACTGAATCTTACCTTCTGATTTGTTTTGGTAGGTGTGTCATTAGTAAATCCATTTTATTATTAAATTCCATGGGATTAAATAAAAGTTTTGAATTCAGGCCTAGGCCTGATAACCCCTATATAAAATTAACTATAAAATCATTACATAATAATACATTAATCATTTTTCAATAGAGCCTGACCAATGATTCCCTCAATGGATCCTAGGTTCACTCAGTATTTTAAATAAGCCTCAATGATCTCAACCAACCTATTCTTGGATCGCACATGAGCTTTATATAATTAACATCTTAATCCCACATATTTTCTTTTAATATAGTCAATGGTTTACCGAAGGCATACAAGGTGTAATTAGTCATGTGATCCCAACCTTGTCTTTTCATCGAGTTTTTGGCTCGACCCCTGATTATTACCTATTTTTTATCATTTAATTCATGAATCCACGCTTAAATTAAATTATTACATTGAATAAACATATTAAATCACATTGAAAAATATCATATAACAAGAAACACATGTGAATTAAACTATCAAATATTTTAACATCAATATCTCATGATAGAACAACTCATAAACAAATCAACACATAGGAATTAAACTACCACATGGATTTAATCTAAAATCTATCATATGTGTGAAATTTTCATAACAAGACTATTATGAAATATAAAAACAATAAAAGTCATTAACATATCCTATCCCACATGGTCGGGTTCATATTTTATGAAAAATATTTGAACCATGCTTAAACTAGAATATGCATAACATAGGGCAAAGGGGAAATCACTAATCCCAAACCCTTAATCAATTCCATCATGATAAATCAAAATTGTAATTAAATTATAAATATAATTCATACATGACAACCCAATAACTGATATACGGATCGATTCATACGAATCATCAGTAAAAAATCCATAAATGATCATTCCAAGGGATAGACATCCATGGTGTGGCCCTTAATCACAGTTAAAAACTAATTCATACTTTAAAACGCCTATTAGATTACCTAGACCCCCAAAGTAAACAATTAGTGTAATTTATAAAAAATTTGACACCCAAATAAAGGGGTGTGTGAAACTATGGCATATACAGACATCTTGGAAAATTAGAAAAAGCACAAGACCACCTACCTCATTCTTGTACAACTCTCCTTATCCATCATGAGCCTCTAATTCAACCAAGAACATGGTAGATCTAAAAAATGGTCAAGAATGATCAAACTTCAATAACTAGGATGAAACAATAAATAAGTATTAATGGCCCAAGAATAATTGAAATATTTCTGATTGGGTTCAAACACATCCAATGATGATCATATCAGAGGGCGATTGGATATTCGGGATGAAAGTTTCCCTCCACGCACCACTCATCAAACCAGCTTGATCCCTATGTCTGTTTTTACAAAAATAACTCTTACATGATTTATCTAAAAATAAAAGTACAAGGAATGTGTGGTAATCTACTAATAGTATACGTACATTTTCTATACAGGTCATGGCCAGACCCCTACATGTCTTGTACTGGGAATTACATGGAATTTACCTATATTACATGGTATGCTCTTTATACTACACAACATGTAAGACTTTTTTTCTTCATTTACCTATATAAAAACTAAAAAAATATCCATAACATAATCGATGAACCATGTTCATACACTAATATTTCATCCCCTGTCAAAATCATGTCTCCCAACTACCACTAGATTGAAAAATCATCTCACATAAGTCACTCTCTTCTAGTGAATACAAATACCTTCTATATATGTGGGTTTATAGGAACCCATATTAGATTCTATAGTACAAGTGTTCTAATGAGTAGTAATAAAGAAAATGACCTCATTAAGTGTTGTAAGATACATCTTGAGTAACAATGTATTATCGCCATGGATGATGAGGTGAAAAAAAAATAAATGGGAAGAGTCATTTATGAACAAAACATTAGATTTGAAGCATGATATAGACTCAAATAGATATCTGGAAGATTCATGTCCTATAGTAATCCCACATATAGTCATAAGTGGGCCCAAATACGGTGAGTGGTATGGTTCTTATTTTATCATCAATAATAGTTTCCAAATTTCATATTAGTAAATATTAATTTTTTTTCTACTCACACATTGTAATAATGTAATCTTCCCTTGAAATGTATGACTTATGTTATGAAAAATATGACTTCTATTAGAAAAACGTAGCATAGAGTTTGGTTCCCCATTTTCATTTTTTCGTTACCAAAACTATGTTTATCATAGGGATTTCTTCTCAAGGAGTTCACCCATTTTTATTTCAATTTTATTAATGGAATAGATGACTAAAATAAGGTTGATGTTGAATTATATCATCGATGAATATAATTTACTTCTCTATAACAGAGAATTAATATTTTATAAGTTTCACTTGATGCTTAGGTTTTTTAGGAGTTCTTCATAATCCAAGAATGGGATATTTATCATTTTTATCCATGTTAATTGATAATGATCATAGGAATTCTATTTGTGTTCTAACTCTTATGGTCTGTGATTTCATTTTGTTTTTTTCAAATTATTTCATAGGGTTACCTACTAAATGTGTGGTTGATGTCTCTATCATCACTGATCTATTGATATAGCCCATATCATTAAAATTTTAAATCATCTAATCATTATAATTGACTGAAATAAAAATTAAACTTTGTGATTTTAATTCCCTGGTGTATACATACCATAGTGTTCATCCATGTTCAACTATAGCTATTTTTTCTATAATAGAATTTGGTTATTTCATATTAGGTATTTATTACAAGAAACTGATCTCTATTAACATTTAAAACAAATATCATCTCCCCATATTGATTTTTATCAATTAATATAGACATGATGGTTCTCTATAATTGAGACTTGGTTGGGTTATCATGAAACTATTGTGAGACAGATATAAATTAGAAATATTGACTTCTAAAATAGTATAACCACTATGATTTTCTTGGGATTCACTTTGTATAGTCTATTAAATCTATAGTCATTATGAATCTAATTAAGGATTTATTTTATTTACATATATGTTATTTTTTCATAATATCTTTTAATGAATTTCTCATATCTTCAATGAAAGAGTATGCTAATTCATGAAATTTAATGAATATGTTGAGAATTATTCATCATCATTTACTAAATTCCACGATATGTTAATATATCATATAGTTAAATAAATTTATCCACAAAATTAATGTTGATTCCCAAAAAGTAATTTTTGATGATTTGGTGAATATGAAGGACATTATGTCTTAAGAGTATCCCATGAATGTCATTGGTATGAAAAGATTTTTTGGATAACATGATATTATCAACATTACATCAAGGGCTTCAATATGTTTGATGTACCATTGATCACAATAACATGAATTGGGGTGAAAATTTTTTTCGACAATTTAATGTTTAGAGTCATTCATTGAGATTATATATTGATTAACCATAGTTACAAAATTAATGATTTCTAATGTTTCAGAAGGATATGTTGTCATTTTTAATGCCTCAGGTGTGACTCTATAAAATTTTGGAAATTTGGGTTATCATATGGTCACTTATGAGTATTCATAAATCTAACCATATAATAATGAAAGCCTCCACAAAACTGAAATATAGCTTATATTGTGCATGTGCTGTTTCTTTTTCAACATATCCTTTTTCATTAGATGTTAGCAATGATCTCGATTAATAAATGTTTTAGAAATATTTTCACTTATTAATACTTGAACAATAAGAAATGGTGATTTCTATTACAAATTTATAATTTTTGTTTTGATATTCCTCATTCACTAGTTAAGTGTAATTTCATCACAAATGAGTTAAGCATGAAATGCCTATCTCAAAATATTAGGGAATCAAGGGAGCAGTTTGATTTCATGATTCTCATGGATGATAAACATCTATAGGGGAGATATGATAATGATTCCATATTTATGGGAAGTATGTAATATAATATTTCTCTCCATTATCATATCTCCTAAATAATAAAAAAAAATCGAGTGCTAAGATATTAGGATAACATCAAATGGTGGGAAAACCAATTTTGAGTGGTCTTTCACTCTGGGGTCTATATTTATTTTATAATCATGTGTGTGGTTCCTTTTGAAATTAGGAATGTAATAATGGATGACTGAAATCTGTCATAATAGGATTTAAATCCTAATTTGACCATGAAATAAATGATATAAAACATCAATACATGTATCTAATGATGACATGATATATAATTGATTTTATTCCATGGTGTTTTTTATATCGTCTAGTAAGATTTGAACACTTGAGGTCGTCCAATTTACTTATAATACTTTATGCAACAATATGGAAGTGGGAGGAGGTGCCCATTGAGTTAATTATTGTATTGAAGATTACCCCCTAATGAAATAATATTTTTGGGTATTAATTGATTGGTTGAATATGCTTTTACATTATATACTCATAAAGGAATATACAAATGTAGAGGATATTATAATATTGGATGTATAAGAGGTATTGAGAATACATGGTGTTCATTAATGAATTTTACCTAATAGGGACCCCTATTTAAAATCATAATTATGTAAAAAAATATAGGATAAATTGGGATCACATGTGAATTCTTTGTGTAGCTTACCAGCCTCATACTATTTGGTAAATAGAGTTAGATAACTATATTTTAGAATATATTATTTTAACAAGTATTATAAAATTATATAGTATATGTGATTTGTAATAACCTTATCCCATGTAGTGAAATTTTGGTAGTTACATTATTTAATTGTCACTATATACAATAAATCACATCATAATGGATCAAATTGTTTTTTAAATTTTTGGAGCACTAGAAACATTTATTAATTTCACTTTACATTTGAAATAAAAAGAAATGACAAAATATTTTAATTGGGAAAAAATTTATTTACTGTAGTATATACTTTCATATCAATAATTTTATGCTATTTATATTTGTTGGATAGAAAACAAAATAAATTTAATTGATTAGATAATCATCAAGGGAATGATTATATTAAATGATATCATATACTAAATAATTCATGAATAATAGGGTAGGAAAAAAATGATCATGTAATTTTATATAAATTATCTCATGAGTATAAAACATATCCACTAATAACATTTCAATAAAAATAATCAAATTGTTATCAATAACTAATCTCATAATGGTGGAATTATTAATTTCAAACATCCAAAATATCTCATCTAGGCCTAGTAGAATGAAATTAAAAACATTCCTTCAAATAAAAATTTTAATATATCATACATAAATTTTTATGAAATAATCAAAATACTTAACCAGTTCTGTATCATGATTCCAATAAATGAATATATGGGATTTAAAACTCTAGGCCTCACCCATCACTTAATAAGTATAGTGGAATAATCATATGAATATATAATAATACATAATCAACATGCCATAATAATTAATATATATTTACAATAAATTAAAGTTGTATATAAAAAGAAAATAATTTACAATGTAAATAAGGAAATTAATACATCAAAATAAATATGATGGACAATATAACTAGATTATATCCTAGTGAAGCATAATATTTATCAGTGGAAGATAATATATATAAATATACATTTAACATAACACTGTAATATTTCTTGACTAAAATAAACATTTTGTTTTGAATATTTTTTTTTTGAAAAAAATTAAATTTATACGATATTAGAAAATTTATTTTAATTGAATGTAACTGTATAATAATATAAAATAGTATTTAAATAAAATAATGATCATGATGATGTTAAAAATCATTCATTTCCTAAGCATTCGGATAATGATTTTGTTCACACCATCGATAAAATTATATCATTTGTAAAAGAAGAATAACATTCATTTTATATATATTTTTATATAAAGATTGAAATTGTTAAAAAATCATTAAGAAAACAAATTTAATAGTAACAACATTTTTGATTTTTTTTAAATAATATAGGGATATTCAAATAAATGCGAATAGCATATAATAAATAAGTTTCCATTCCTTAAAAACATTCATATGAAAATTTTATGTGAAAAATAATAAAAAATAGGAACTAATAATATATAAAATGTCATATAACTTAATAAAATTTATATATATGGGTTTAAATATATAAATTTCATTTTATGCATCTATTATTTTCTTAAATATAAACAATGTCCAATAAGCATTGGACTATGAAATAACCTTATCCTATTGTCCTTCATTCTTCAAAGGTTATTCCATCCATCGATAAATTAAATTTATTTTTATTATAATTATATATTGTATAGATATAAAAAATTATCATATATGATCAACTTATAATATTTTAACCCATGATTATTGACAATTTATTTTTAAACTTGTCTTTTTTATGGTTAAATATTCTGTTTTCATGTATGTTTCGGTGTGGTAGATTCAGTACTGAGTATTAATCTAGTATGAGACAAATAAATAATATTAATCATGACATAGTATAATATATATTCATTATATAAATATTTATATTCACTTTTTTATGGAGTACATGAAAAATGAATCACTTTGCTTCAATGAGGTGGTAGTCCATATATACGAATGACTGATACACAAATTTTTATAAGGGTGGTATTGTAAAAAGATAAGAAATATAACATTTTTAAATAATAATATGTATTAAATATATATTATTTAAATACATTATTTGAATCATTATGACCATAAATGAATTGTGTTGATGTAAAATGAAACGCATCACATCATTTGGTGATTGTCTGCAAGAAATATTTAATGATTATTTCATTTCACATTTGATGGAAAATATTATATATAATTTTTGTTACTGAAAATAATAATATATAATCATATTTGAGATATAGATATATTTATATCATCAGTATTACTATATAATTTGAGGTGTTGTATGGATAAATACAATAAAATCACTAATTTAAGAGCTATACAAATTCCTTGCAAAATCTCTTTAGGTATATACATAACAACTCCTCAAGGATGTAAAATTAATAAAAAATACCTCTAGAATTTTTTAGGGATTTTATGATAGAATATAATTAGATAATTTAAATTATAAATTTCCCTTCACGTGTGGATATGAGATTAGAGCTGGTGTCCTTTTATAAATGAGAGAGAGGACCCACATTGAAAATCTAAAAATATAAAAATATATTAACATATTAATGCATCCAAATAGTGTTAAAATGGAACATATTAAAAATATGATTTTATATAAAATCTAAATATGTCCTTAAAATACTATTTATACTAGTATTGAGGATATTTTAATAGTTACATTTTTAGTTTGATCCCTATTAACACAGTTGATCCTTAACCATGGAAGAAAGTTATATTATTTATATTATTTTTATATGAATTTTATTTAACCTGTTAAATAATATTAATTATTATTAATATAAATATGGGAAACATTTTATTAAATAAAATATCTTTAATTGATTTAAATTAACATAAAAATAATTTCACATAACATAATGAAAACTATATTTTGAAATATTCATTTTTAATCATAAAACAAAACACACATTGATATAATTCATACTAAAAATAAAAGAATGTAAATTTTTTTGAATTAATAATAAATAAATTTAATTAAATTCCTTAATAAACAATTTATAAATTATTATGACAAAAACACCTTTTCTGTATGAATATAGTTTGTAGGAAAATGTGTTCTGATAACCAATAATGTATTTATACCAAAATTATGTATAATACTGATTAATATGATCTATAATTTATATTTTATAATTAAAATAATGTTATTTTACATTATGATAAAATTATGAACATATGAACAATTTTATATAATGTGATTTAATGAAAAAAATCATCATTTTATAGAAATTAATATTTTTCACTATCCGTTAATAAAAATTTGTTTATAAAAATCCCCAAAAATCCTCATAATATATTTTTTCAAAATAAAAATTCTAAAATGATATTTTTTTTAAAAATAAATATCCTATAAATGGTATAAATTAATAATTTTTTATGGTCCCAAAATGAAATTAGACCATCTTTTTAGGAAATGATATTTTTAACGCATAAAATGATTTATAAATATTTTTCTTATTTATAATTTATTATTAAAAAAATAATTATATAAACAAATATTGATATTTTTAATAATTTGGAAATTCCTATTAATACTAAAAATATTATTGTCCAGATTTAAAGGACATATAGACATTATATCTTAGTTTATTTAAGGATCAACGTTCTGTGGTATGAAAGGTATAAATCATGTTATTATATTAAAAAATATTTTGGGGTGGTAAATTATCAAATAATTAACTCTCATACTCATATTTTAAATTATATATCTGTGATATAAGGATATGTATTTGAAAATATTTTTCTTGAAAAACCACATTATATAATAAAATAATAATGAATCTTTTGAACCTAGGTAGTACGAAACGTATAGTTTGTTGGAAATAACACATAAATTGGTTTCCATGTAAGTAGAAAACTAGAATGAAGTAAAAATATGGATATGTAAGAGAAATAATAGTTTCCATGTAATAATAGTTATTTATAGAAAATGTGATCTTTAGAATGTCATTGACAACCAAACCATAAACCAGTATATGATAAATAAGAAAATTTATTCATTAGAAATAAATATAAATGATTATCTTTATAATTTCTAGACATGTTTCATAGAATTGATGGATTATTTAAGAATAAATTAGTTGAAGATGATAAAATAGATACAATTTACTACCTTACATTTTAATTTTTTATTAATTGGTAAATTTTATTAGTTTCCATGTATATTTAAAATTATTAATGTTAATGGGGAATTTTTCATTCTTACTATAGCGACCTGACACCAGTAATTTTGGTGCAAGGGCCTGCTACCATTACATTATCATATGAATCATTGAAATTCATCCTTAATGACTGATCATTTTAGTAGTCTTGGAATGCTTGTTACATACATGATAACATGTCACATTTGAGTACAAATTGTTACCACTTTATTCTTGATGTATACTTTTTTAGAATAAAATTATTCCATCTAGTGTATTCCTGGTTATTTTCCATATTTAACCTTGTGGAATAAGGGGAGAAAACATGGTTCTCCCATAATCATTATAAGGGTTGAGTATAGTGGAAGATTTAATGAATAAGAAATTAATAATCTATTTAGAAAGATTAAAAACTAAACAAACATTCCACTTAAATTTATGGATAAGGAATAATAAATAGGGATAACCTGATAAATGATAACACATTCCATTTAAATAAATGGATACTTTATTAAAAAAATGGAAATGTAAATGAATGAAAACACGTTTCATTTGCTTAATTATTTGAGAATAAAATTCATCCACAAATTTTTTTCATAGTGAAAATTTCATGGATAAAAATTATTGAATTTTGAAAGAAGGTAATGATTAATTTTTTGATGTCATGTATTTGGCACATGAAACAACTTGTACCAAGATCTATCATAATAAAAATTAATCTAAATGTAATAAACAAATTAATTTTATAAAAAATAATTAGACTCAAAATATTTATGGATTCATTGATGAGACATATTATAAAAAACCCCAACTATAACTTCTAGACCATAATATTCTCTATAAATTGGATAATCGATTATAATTCATGAATCAATGTCTCTTGAAATGAAATATCTATATTGTGTCAAGGAAGATTATTTATCAATATTTACCCCTTCAATTGAATATATTTCCAATTAAAACACTATATATAAAATGGATTCTAATTATGAATAAACCATATTAATTATAAAAACATATGGAGAAGTAGGTGAATTTCATTGTCTAGAGAATATTTAATGTGGTATTCAAAAATTAATCAATGATCTGAATTTCAAAACTATTTGAGGTAAAAATATTCCTAATCTATATATAGAATTCATAAGGATGGTATAAATACATCATATACCCATTTAAGTAAGAATAACAATTGTTGTAATTAATGAACTAAAAATCTCATTGATAAACATTCTTAGGTAAAATATAATTTGTAGTTGAAGGAAATATAAAAAGAAAATATCCAAGAAAATAATTCATTAATACCATAACTTTTAAAATATCTTTTAAAAAATATAATTTATTCTTAAATGAATTTATGGTGGGTAATTATAATGGAGTTAAAAATATAATTCCCAATAAAATGTATGATGATAGAATAATGGATTGTTTTGAAAAAAGATAACTATGTTCCATTGATAAAATTTTAATAAAATTTATTAAAAATTTATTTTAATAATTAATTATAAAATTATTAAATAATATTTAATTTGAAATTCTTTTTTAGAATTTTTTTTTACAAAAATGGATTTCAGATCGAATAGAGAAATGATGGAGGATTTTATTAAATTAATTTTATTGAACATTTTATGTTCTAAAGATTGGATAAATTCTACAAAAATTAAAAATAATAATTAGTAACCATATGAGATGAAAATTAAATGTTTTTATTAATCCATGGTAAAATAATTAACTTTAAAGGAAATTCATGTGTAAACAATCCCGAATTAAACAAGATTGTGAGGTAAACCCCTAAAAGAACATGACATTGAATTGAGAATCAACCAATGAATCGATAATGTGTATAAATTGAAAATAAATAAATAAATATATGGAAATAATTAAAATATTAATATAATAAATTATACTCTAAATGTTATAATATTAATGACATAGATCAATTAATATCAAATAATGAAATGATATTGAGTTATGCAATTATTTATCATTTGGTAACTTTCAATTCAAATTCCCATTGATCAAATATTTAAATTAAAAAATTAAAATATAATGAGTATTTAATTTTCCATGATATTACCTATAAATGTCCATTAAATAAATCAATTAAAATTAATTAGGTTTATACATTTACAATATTGCTCAATGAATGAAAATTGAGAAGAATATCATTATCACACCCATTTCTTTTTATCACACAATATTTAACATAAAATATATTTTTCTAAAAAATATTAATAACTTATAAATGTTACATATAACTTTTTATTATATAATAAATAATCTATTTTTATCATATTATATCATGTTCATTAATAATCATTCTATATTTTAATTTTTTTGGGTGTTAATTGCGTTGTATTTTTAGTAAATTTTTACATATTATTTTCTATTCATTTGACATCAATCGTTATCTCAACAAATATATAATTTAAAAAATTATTCAAAAATCATATAAATATATTTATATTTATTAATATTAATCAATAAAATTTTGTGATATGAAATGAAATACACAGTTCACGGAGACAATATGTCATATATACGCATGAATGTTTGTTCAATTTTCTTGTCATGTCATTATGATGAAATATAAATGATATATTTGTATATTATTATTAATGTAATATTTTTTTCATATATATCACATATTTTTATTAATCTCACCCTTAATACATTCCACGTATGGCGTAAACAAATCATATCACTTCGTGATGTTCTAGTCTGTCTTATACACAACCGACATTATTATCTTCCCACAAATTTGAAATAATAGAAGTGTGCTTGATATAGAAATTATATAACAATAATTAAATTATTTATATCTTATATATAATATATAATATTTAAATACTTCATTATTCAAAAATTTGAATGTTGTTAATGGATAACAAATGACATCAATTCGCGAGATAGTAGTTCACTGTACACATGAAAAGTGATTGTGTATCTCATTTAATAGATGTGTATGATGATATAGATCATAATTATATCATAAAAACATCTCATTATATTTAATATATTGAGTTTTATATAATAATTATATAAAAATAATTTATGGTGTCTAAGGTATAAATAAAACAAAATTCATTGTTGATGAACCGTACCACTTATTCAGGTATATTATTTTCATTTTTACCTATGACCTTCCATTGGTTGATTAATTATATAATTAGGGATACTATGATTAGGATAGGGAAATTTTGATTTGATTTTGTTAGTTTTTTTTCAATCCAAATGGCTCGAGATATGTGAATAATTGAGGGGTGAGTGACCTTTTATAGTGGAGTGGATTTCATGGAAATACATTAAATTAAACACTATTGAGAGGTCTTCCGTACATGATCCTAGTAAAATAATGAACTATTTCAAAACAAATTGTAATATGGTCTAAATATTTCCATATAATGGGTTTTGGAAAATGTGCTAGGTATGTTGTCCCATTAGGATTAAATTTTAACCACTAAGTAAACACATTTTTACCTTAATCATTGTAATTAATTATAATTAATTTTATTAATTTTTTTCCATAAACATAGTTGAAAATAATCTAAATTATAAATTATTCTTACGAAATATATTTAATCCATTTTCCTACATAATAAGATTGTATTTTAAAAAAATAAATAAAAATATATCGCATAGAAGGGGAGGGAATGCTGGTTTTTATAAAGTGACAGTGTTCAAATGTTCACCATGTTTTAATATCTTAATTCAACATAAAATTGATTTTAATTACCTAATTTCTATTAATAGATTTAAATGATTTCTATGTTTTATTTTTAGCCATTTAAAATATTTTTTAAATATTATAAATTATTTTTTGAAATGCAATTTTCACTTAAAATATAATGTTATACACTATTAAACAAAAAAAGCATCTTATAAAAATAATATAAATTCTCCATATGATGTATTTGACAGTATGTTTCCAACAATAAATTCAATTTTGTGAGATAATTTTTTTAAGTGTGAAATTTAGTTGTAAACTAATTGATTCATTAAAATTTAAAAAAATGTGTTTTAAAAAAATTCTTTTTATGTGACAAATTTAATTTGTTCTTATCATTAAAATATAAAATATATTGGAAGAATTTAAAAAATTTATTTAATACAAAATATATAAATTTAGTTATGATCATTTACTAATCGTAATTAATTTAATTTATTATGATAAAATGAATTTGGAATATGTGAATTGTTTTTTATAGAAACATTAATTCTATATAAAATTGGGTTTTATGTACATTTTTATTAATTAGAAACAAATTAATTCAAACAAATAATTTTTTAGGTCATTTAATCCTCTTTATATCCACTAATTTAACATATTTTTGATAATTTTAATTTTAAATAATAATGTGAAATGTATTCTATAAAACTAGGACTGGCATGTAATGCAGGTAATCAAAAAATGTTGTTATTATCTGTAACATAAGCCAACTCAGTGTTTCACTCATTAAAAGCTATATATTAGATTTAATTTTTTAAGATATTAAATATATTTTGACATATTTTTATTATATATACAATTATGCACTTGATTTTCATTTCACTAACCGTATTAAAGAAAATTTTATTTATATTTCTAAATATAGTGTTGTTACAATTTTCCCACAATAAATTAATAGGGTACTCCCAAATTAAATATGATCTTAGTAATCTAGTTTTTTATATTTGAATATTTGTTTTCTGAAAAATCCAAAGTGTAAATGGGTTATAAAATATCATATCAATAATATTGAATGTGAAATATGAAGGTCATATTGAATAACATAGAACTAGGATCCCATGTAAGAGGACATAGGTTGCATGTAGCTATACATACATAGAATAAAAGTTGAAATTAGTAAATGGAGTGACGTACTTTAATGGTCACAATCATGTGAATGATCAATGAAAATATGAGGGCATAAATTCAATAAATATAATAGGTGTGAAAAGTTCATTTATATCACCATAAATGTTAGTAATATGATAATATTTTATTCTATGATCATTTTTCTAATGTTGAGAAATTAATTTACTCTCTATGATAATGAGGAAGTATTAAATGTGATATACTTTTATTTAATATAAAAATTTAATCCCTTTTTACTCATAATAAATTTCGCATTTATCCTTTTACTCCCTTAAATAAAAACATAAAAATTTTATTTTATGACCGAACCACTAAAATTCAATATTAAAAGATCATAAGATCCACAAAAGATTAAATATTTTTCTCTACTATCTCTAACTATTTTCCAAAACTAGTACGGTTAATACATTATTCTCTAAATCTATAAATAAATACTACTGGTTTGGAAATAATAATTTTTAATCAAATTGTTTAACATAAAATAATAACATATTAGCTAGGATATTATGTAGGTTTTGTGATTGAAATTAAACCATAATAAGCATTCAATTGTGGTTTAAAAACCAGAGACCTAAGGGGATATTTTGTGTTTGGAACAAAAATATAAGATTCACATTTTCTAATCTATATTAATATAATTTATCAAATAAAAATAATGTAAATATATTAAATATAATAATTAAATTACCTTTTTAATAGGTTTTTTAGTAAATATTTTTAGTTTCATAAATTGTGATGGTATTTTTTTCTACTATTATAATGCCATTTTAGATTATGTTTAACTTAAATTCCATCAATAACATTAAACTTATGTATATAAATTTTAAAGGCATTATTCCTCAAATATTTTTTCCACCAAAATATATATACTTTAACTAATTTTCTCCAAAAATGTCATTAAAATATCTAAACATACTAACTCATGATGGTATCCATAACTTTTATATTAATGAATACATATTCTCTTATAAAATGGTAACAAAATCCATAGATGTTCATGATTCGTATTACTAAAATTCCATTGGATAAAATAAAATAATTTTATTAAGAAATCCCAAAACATAAACACTTCATCCATTATATTTCAACCTAGGTATTTCCTGGTTCTAGTGTTTAAACATTTTCATTTATTATACTAATATATTTAAACACTTCACAGTGGATTGTAATGAAAATCTGAATTTTCATAATCATATCCCCTAGGAGTGGAGAAGAATCTATGTAGTAAGGCTCCTTGTCAAATACCACGTTACACTTGAGTCTAGCACGATACATCCTTTTCAGAATTATTGTCCCTAGGTAAATCTGTTCTGTAACCACATCCACATTTAATATACAGATAAGGATGTATCACAAAGGAATACTGAATACTCATATCTTAAAATTGTGTTAGGATGGTCTTATGTTTGTATCAATATATTTTATCATATGTTTATGATCTGTAATATATGATTTCCAATATCTATTTTCAAGGATTCTACTATACATCCTTTGAATCCAATTATAGAATCCCAGCACTAGTAAGCCCCAATTCGATTATTTCTACAATTACATTGGCATATGACGGATGGAATACCATATTTAAGGATGAACCATTTTTATTATCAAGGTAAACTTGATATATATGTGATTCCTATATTATATTTGATCAAAAAAATTAGAACATACTTTCTTCCTTTTCTTTTGTCAATATTATCATTACTCTATCTAGTGTATCCCTTTATATATGTAATATTAAATCTCATGAAATCCTTGATAAAGAAAATTTAATAAAGGTGTGCTTATTTCTCATTAATGGCTATGTAAAATGGAAGATATCATGAATCAATAATGAATAATCCAAATATAAAGGTAAATAACTGAACATGCATTCCATTTATATAACTGGATATGTCCTGTTCAATATATAAAGGTAAATAAATGAACACAAATGCTATTTAAATAACATGATAAGGATTAATTATTAGGGAATATTAAATATCTAAAAACAATTGCAGTTAATCAATAAAATGAGAATGATATATATCCTTGGAATTTTTCATTATGAATGATTCATGTATAGTGAAAATACAATTCTGATTGAAGGAAATGATTAATTATTTGACATCATATATGTTGAAAATGTTACTACTATAATCAAAACCATTTAATAGGGAGGATAATCTATTGGTAATAACTTATTTTTTCAAGACTTATTTATTTTCCTCATGAGAAAAAATGATGTATCGATCGACTATATTATACCGGACCCCCCCCCCCCCCCATCATTTCATGTCCAAAAAATTACTTATATATCTCATATAATTAATTTAATTTTCGAATCAATGTTCATAATACCAATTATTCAAAAAATTTGCAGGTTATAGGTTTATCAATATATCCCTAGTCAATAAAATATATTTCAATGTGAAACACCATATATATAAATAAGATTCAGTTTATGAGAAATCTTATCCATGACAAATAATACAGTTCATTTTGTGACGATTAATTTCTTGTGAATATTTCAGGGGGAAAATAAAAATAAATCCCTGATTTGAATTTTAATAATATACATGGAAATATTATCCCACACAATCTATATAAGTAATGAGGATGGTATAATTACTATTTATACCCAAATAAAAAAGAATATGGGTCTTTATCATTGAGGAAATAAAAATAAAATTAATAAATTCTTCATCAAAATATTATTTTCACTTTGGAAACATTTTGAAAATATAGTTCATCAAAAATCACTTATAAATAAAAATTTCTTGAATGTGGTATTTTTAAAACATCAAAGGAAGATTCAATAAATTATCAGTGGGTTAGGTTGTATGAGTATAGATGAAAACTTTTTTATATGTTCAAGGTTTTTGTGATTAACTTGTAAAACCCCAAGCTTCTACGGTACGCTTCTCTTTGAATAATGTGATAGCGTGTGTTGTACGCAACACAGAGTTCTAACACACCATAACCAATAAAACTAGATGTTATAAATAGTAATACCTACTTTTTGAAATTATATATATTTTATATTTCATAATGGACTTCATTTTTGGATTCGTAATATCGAATTTAGCTTAAGGTGAAATTTTGGTACTTTTCGGATAACTTTAATATTTTGATGAATTGTGAAAATTACTAAATTTTAATTAAAAACAACATTTTTAATCAAAATAATTAATAGTGATAAATTATGAATTTTAGTAGTTTTAAATTATATTTAGAATATATTTTTACCATTTAATATAATGTTGGTCATTTGACATAATTTTACAATTAAACCGGACATAAACAAGTGTCAATCTTTTGATAGTTATTATCTCTTAAAAACACGCTTTTTGTTTTAACAACGGGAATAAATTTTAAATTAATTTCTGCCACTTCTATGTTTTGAATTTGTAAAAATGGATTCCATATTTGGAATCAGGATGTTCAAATTTTGTAAATAGGTAACATTTATTTTTAGGCATTTTGAATAATTACTGGGGTAAATATTTTATTTACCATGGTTAAGGGTAAATCTGGTAAATAAGGGATAAAAAATAATATTATAATAATACTAAATTAGCATAAAACGTGTCCTAAACTTATTGGTTGATACATGTTATACCATAGGCATCTTTGGGTCGATTTTGGGACCCCATGGAGCCACTTGTAGGAGATAGGGACACTTTATTTTAATTAAGTTAAAATGAGTACAAAAATGACACAAGCATATATCTTTTAGAAAAACAATTTTTACATAGGGTTATATATGTTGGATTTTCTACTATAAATATTCATTAGAAATATAAAAAGATTTAATACATAATGATATTTTATTTAAAAATTTTATACATTAAATAATGTAATTTATTTATGACACAATGATGATGCAGTAATTACCATAATAGTGACAAATTAAAATAATTGATATTATAAATACACAAATAAATAAAATTTGAGATTTTTTATGAATTAAACTAATTTTATAAGTTAATATGACATGTTAGGAATGATTTAATTAAATATGTTCTAAGTAATAATTCTGTTATGAGTTTCAAAAAAATCAATTATTGAATAGTGTCAAAATTGACATAAAAGAGTTTTTAAAACAAATATTATATTATTAATTGATATTAAATTCCTAAAAACCTAAGGATCGGCCAAGAGACTTATATAATTATAGGTGTATCATTAATGGACCACTTGGGTGTCTCTTGGATTTATATAGTATGTTTATTAACCATATTATATAAAAATAAAAAGAGACATTGTAAAAGTGAAACTAATTAACTAAGAGTTAATACTTAAAGATACGGTTAATATAAGTACCCAAACCTGTCTAAATTCTATTGGATGAGTGTTTTTAGACCCATACCCACCTTAAAATTTAAATAATCAACTTCGGAGCCATTATAAATAGAATATGAATAAATTGTAAATTAATATTTCTAACTTTTCCAAAGGTGCCCCCCACCCCTCTTATAAAAGGGCACTCCTCCTTCTCATTTCTTCACACCTTCATAGCCTTTTGGTTCGGCCAAAATCTGCCAAAATACACTCCCAAATTCCCTCACTACAACCTAGAGGCCTTAGTTTGATCAGAAAGCCAACCTATGGAGCCGTTTTGATCAAATCAAAAGGAAGAAACCGAAGAAGAGGTAATGATTTCACCACCTTTTTCCAAGTTCCTTTCTTCTTCCACTTCTTCTTCCTTTGTTGTTACCATTCTATAATAATAACTCCAGTATCATATATATACTGTGATGTTATTATAAATATGGTACAACCATATTCAGTATTCTATCCACCTTTTGAATAACATGTCACCATATGTGCGTACGTACGGCTTACCGTCTCCAATTCGTGGTGTAATTGTAATTAAATATATTATTATTTGGATGGGTATAATAATGATGTGTAAATCATGAAAATAATATATATAACATGTTAATGATTCTTTATATATGATATACCATCTATTTATATATTATTTTAACATCAAAAGAATGATATTGTCGCTCGTGTGTACGTACGGACTACCGTCTCCACGAACGCGATGAGATTCATTCTCCATCGTATCCATTCTAGTATCATTATCATTTCATGATTTAAAAATAATTTTTAAGGGCGTGATATCATTCTGGATATGAATAATATAAAATCTATCCATTACAAAAATTTCTTATGTAACAAAACATATAAAATAAAATGAGTAAGTTAACACCCGAAACAACAATAATACTAAGATATTATTAACAAAGCTATGTTAAAAGATCATATATGATATCATATGAATCTATATGATTCTTGTATAATTTAATAACAATTATTTCACTATTATACAAGAGGTTAACCTACCCCAACCAAGGAAATGTACAAGGTAAGGGTTATTTCACAATCTCTTCATTATCCGAGGTTGTTTATACGTAATAATCTACTGGGATCTCATTATCATCCACATCCACGTTTCCTAAAAATGTATTTCAAAACATTCTTACTATTTAAAAGAATATGGGTTAAATTCATTTATACCCTTGATTTACTTTTATAATAGTTTTGTAAAGGAATATTTCCGTCATTTTCCAAACAAGGTTCTTTTAACCGTTTCGATAGAATTAAGGTAAGAATGTTTTTGTTAACTTATACGGCGGGTGCGGTAATTTTCCGCTGTTATAAAATCATCGAATATTCCATTGCAAGCTTATAAAAATATTTTCAAAGAAAATGTTTTATTAAATTATTTCAAAAATAGAAAGATATATTTCTCTCAAATGATTTTTGATTTCATTTATGTCAACATCCTTTGATGGATTTTACGCTTATTTGAAGTTGATTTATTATGATACAAAACATCTATATTGTATTGAAGGTTTTGTGATATGTTTGACTGTGGATGTGATATTTTTATACCATTCATAGTTTATGATAAAGTATTGACATTTCGTATGCTAGTTTTAATACGAATGTTTATGTTATGTTTAAATCTTTTCATACGGGAATGCATTGGACTTAATATGTGACGGTTGGAGCCCGTTATAGCTCCTTGATACATCAGTAGGTCTCATGAGACTAACTAGTGTCTTGGCACAAGGCCTTGTCAAAATCTTATTTGTAGTCTTCGCACGAGGCCTTGGAAATGTGGTTATGATAGTCTTGCATTATGCATTCCATCATTATGAAAGTAGTTATTGATATTGCATGTGATTATTCGATTAGTAGAAAATTTATGTCAATATGTAAATGGCATTGTTTCATTTTACTTTTGCCATACTATGTTTATGTTCAATATTGAAAGGCTTTTGTTTTAGTATTGCATTGCCTTAAATTTTTATGCTTATTTTTGAATGTTTCCGCTATATTGTTATCCTTACTGGGAATTTGATCTCACCCCTTTTTTATGTTTTATTTTTTCCAGGATGTGAAGAAGTAAGTTATGAATGACCTGCAGGGATTTTATGTGGGGATATGAGTGTGGAATATGGAGACTATATTGTTTTAGTAGTTTTTCACTTTATGATGTAATGTAAAACTTTATGAATATATCTAGTGTTTCTAAGGATTCTAAACCAATCGGTCTTTCGAGATTTGATCTTTCTTGTGATCATTCCAATATTATATAATAATGCACTGACTCAAGGTAACTGGGGTCAGGGCGTTACAGTTGGTATTAGAGGAAGTTTAGTACAAACCATGGATGCTAGATTTAGATAAACTCTGATTAGAGAACATAGACCTAAGATGAACTTTGAGGATTAGTATAGAAGAACTTCCTAGAATTTTGGTATTGTATAGATTTTGTGAGTTTTCCGAGCAATACATCCCTGTCTGGATACGAGCAGGTAGAGGTGGCTTTGGCACAGATGTACCTAGGGGTAAAACCCGAAAACATCGCTTTGTGCTAGACTCGAACGGGAACTGGTACATGACAACGGGCCTTGCTGCACTCTTTGTTACGGCACTCCCGGGGGATATTCTTTGGATAACTCTCATTTTATTTACAAATAATTATGAAGGGTTTATGAGTATATACTTCCTCTAAGAAATTTTTTTTATGATTATTGATTATATCCATAAATAGTTCAATTTATGTTAAGTGTTTTATAAGTATGGAATTATGTATTTTGATTCATAAACTGATCTAGTTTATGCCATTGTTTAGAAATGGCGCCTAGTGGAAGAAATGAAAACTGTATTAATGCACACACTCCATGTAGGGATTTCCCTCCTGCTCAAGATAATTATAGTGGAGCTGGTGATGCAACTGGTGCCGATAAGTTAATCACCTACTGGGACAACTCACTCAGCTTATGAATAATAACCTTACCCGTATGGAGCACCCTGATCCGCAGCGTGGAGGATCAATGTTAGATTGATTCATGAGGCAACAACCACCAACATTCAATGGGAGTACAAATCCCTTAGTAGCTGAGCAATGGATAAATTCCCTAGAGAAAATATTTCAGTCTTTGGGGAGTAGTGAAAGGGAAAAATTTATCATTGAAGTTTGCCGCCTAACTGGAGATGCTGATCAATGGTGGTCAATGATTCAAAACACGAGGGAAGATGATGAAGTATCAAATATGGAATGGAGGGAGTTCAAAGATCTGTTTTTAGAAAAATATTTTCCTCGCGACCATCGAGCAGATATGGAAAGGCAATTTATGGGTCTGAGACAAAAGGAGGATGAGAATGTCGCAAAGTATGAGGCTAAAATTACAAGGTTAGCAAGGTATGCTGGAGATTATATACGTAACCCGAGAAGTAAGATTGATCATTTCATTTATGGGTTAAAACCATTTCTCCATCGAGCATTAGTCTCACAATCCTTTTCATCATACGAAGACATTGTCTCATGTGCTATCAAGACGGAAAATGAATTCTCTAAGTCTTATGAATTTAAAGAAAAGCAGGAGAAGAAGAGGCCTGCTGATCAATCTGGGAATAGAAATAAGGGGAAGAAGGGAAAGGTTGAATATCCATCCTGTGGTAAATGTGGGAAGAAACACCCTGGTACTTTCTTGAAGGGAATGAGAGTCTGTTACATATGTGGTGAAAAATGCCACCAAGCTTGTGATTGCAAGGGGAAGAAGGAAGCCACCAACGCTCAGTGCTACAATTGTAGGGAGATGGGGCATTATACAAATGAATGTCCTAAGCATCAGGAGAACTTACCTCAGAAAAGGCCAAGGGATCAAGGCCAAGCTTATGCTATCACTACTGGTGAGGTAGAAGCTCCGAAAGACGTGGTGGCAGGTAATTTAATGGTTTCCTCAAGTCTAGAAAATGCATTATTTGATTCTGGATCATCACATTGTTTCATATCTTCCCAGTTTGCTAAGAAAATTAGATATTTCCAATTTGATTTAACAAGGGAGTTGTCAGTTAAAACTCCTAAGGGAAGTATCATTGCAACAAAGTTTTGAAAATCAGTCCCCATTAGAGAACATAAATTTTCTTTATCTACTGATCTCATCTTCTTACCTATGATTGAGTTTGATATAATCCTTGGTATGGACTGGATTTTGGAATATGATGCAAAGATTTATTTTAAGAAGAATGAGGTTACGATTCTTGATGATAATGATAAGGAACACCTTATCTTTAGAGCAGAATCCTCACCACCTAATTCTTATTTAGATCCACCCCTAGTAGCTCAACTAAATTCAATTATTGGGGAGGAGGAGAATGAAATAACTGTGGGTGAGGAAAGTAATGTTCAAATAGAGGATGTACCTATTGTAAAAGAATTTGTAGATGTATTTCCGGAATATTTACCTGGACATCCTCCAGACCGAGAAGTTGAGTTTTCCATTGATTTAATTCCTAGATCAAGGCCTATATCGAAGACCCCTTATAGAATGGCCACTGTAGAGTTTGTCGAACTAAAGAAATAACTAGATGAATTGAGTAATAAAGGATTTATTCGCCCTAGTGTTTCTACATTGGGAGCCCCTGTTCTTTTTGTTAAAAAGAAAGATGGATCTATGAGGTTATATATCGACTACAGGGAGATCAATGCTATAACGATAAAGAACAAGTATCCCCTACCTCGCATTGATGATTTATTTGACCAACTTCATGGAGCTCAATACTTTTCAAATATTGACCTTTGATCCGGATACCATCAGTTGTGTGTAAAGAATGAAGACATTCCGAAGACAGCATTTCGAACCAGGTGTGGGCATTACAAGTTTACTATAATGCCTTTTGGTTTGACTAATGCACCCTCTATATTCATGGATCTGATGAATAGAGTTTTCAAGGAGTATATTGATGAATTTGTGGTGGTATTTATTGATGATATATTGGTATACTCCAAAATCTACGAAGATCATGAAAATCACTTGCGCATTATCCTGAAGACTCTAAGAATACATGAATTATATGGGAAGTTTAGCAAGTGTGAGTTCTGGATTCATGAGATTTCTTTTCTTGGCCATATTGTCTCTAAAGATGGAATCTTTGTTGATCCTTCTAAGACTAAGGAAATCCATGAATGGCCAGCACCGACGAGTATAACAGAGGTACATAGTTTTATTGGTTTGGCAGGTTATTATCGACGATTCGTCTAGAATTTTGCCCGATTGGCTAACCCATTAACGAAGCTCACATGTAAAGGGGTTAAATTTTTTTAGAAAAAAGAGTGTGAAGAATGTTTCGAATAACTGAAGAGAAGATTAGTCAATGCTCCTATATTGACTCTACCTTCGGGGAATGATGGGTTCGTTATTTATAGTGATGCATTGAAGAAAGGACTTGGTTGTGTCATTATGCAGAATGATAGAGTTATTGCCTATGCATCACGAGAGTTGAAAATTCATGAGCAAAACTATCCTACTCATGATCTCGAGTTAGCAGCTGTGATCTTTTCTTTGAAGATATGGAGGCACTACCTCTATGTTGAAAAATTTGAGATTTATACTGATCACAAGAGTTTGACGTATATTTTCTCACAAAAAGGACTCAACATGAGGCATAGGAGATGTCTTGAATTAATCAAGGATTATGATTGTACGATACACTACCACCCGAGGAAAGCAAACAAGGTGGCAGATGCTTTGAGCAGAAAAGACCATGGATTTTTGAACAATATGAGAATTGAAAGGGATCAAATTTTCATGGATCTAGTGAAGATGGACATCGGAATAACTAGGGAAGATGAAACATAAATGATTTTTCAAATGGTTGCCAAACCATCTTTACTAGAAAGGATTAAGAGTTCTCTGACCGATGATGAAGAATTTCAAAAAAATATTAAAGCTGTGAATGATGTGAGACGGAGAGACTTTGTGTATGAAGATGGAATTTTGAAATTTGGGAAGAGACTTTGTGTTCCCGATATACCTAATCTAAAAAGGGAATTGCTGGATGATTCTCATAGTTCCAATTTCTCTATACCCCATGGGAGCACCAATATGTATAGGGATTTGAAGTAACATTCTTGGTGGGATAACATGGTGAGGGAGATTGCTGATTTTGTGTCAAGATGTATGGTTTGTCAACAAGTGAAAGCTGGAAGCCAACAGCCTGGAGGAGTCATGCAACCTCTTCCCATACCGGAGTGGAAATGGGACAATATTACGATGGACTTTGTCATGGGGCTACCAAAGACTCCTAGAAGGAACAATGCAATATGGGTTATTGTTTATCGTCTTACCAAGTCAGCACATTTTCTTGCTATAAGAGAAGATCTACCCCTAGAACGTCTAGCAAGACTATATATTAATGAAGTTGTGAGACTTCATGGAGTACCCCTATCGATTGTTTCTGATCATGATCCCTGTTTTACTTCATGATTCTGGAAAAGTCTTCATAAATCACTGGATACTGAACTTCACTTGAGCACTGCTTACCACCCTCAGACAGATGGACAATCAGAACAGACTCTTCAAACCTTATAAGACATGTTGAGATCTTGCTCACTTAACTTTCAGGGTATGTGGGATCAATATTTACCTCTGGTAGAATATTCCTATAACAATAGCTTCCATTCGAGTATTCAGATGGCACCATATGAAGCGTTATATGGAAAGAGATGTCGTACGCCAACCTGTTGGGATGACGTTGGTGAAAGAAAACTTGTAGGCCCAGAACTAGTGGAGGAAACGATGGAAAAGGTGAAGGTAATCCATAATCACATCAAAGCAGTTCAAAGTAGGGAGAAGAGCTATGCCGATAATCGAAGGAAGGATTTGGAATTTCAAGTTGGTGATCATGTTTTTCTGAAGGTATCTCCATGTAAGGGAGTCATACGTTTTGGTAAGAAAGGTAAATTGAGTCCCAGGTACATCGGACCTTTTGAAATTCTAGAACGAATTGGGGATGTAGCTTACCGATTGGCAATGCCTCCAAGTCTCTCCAATGTTCACGATGTGTTCCACGTATCTCTGTTGAGGAAATACATTCCTGACCCAACACATGTACTCACCTATGAGGAATTAGAACTGGAACCCGGTCTGTCTTACTGTGAAGAGCCCGTCAGAATTCTTGATACGAGAGAACAAGTACTAAGAAACCAGATGACGTGTCGGGTAAAAGTCTTGTGTAGAAACCATAAGATGGAAGAGGCAACGTGGTAACCCAAGGAACTTATGATGAAGAACCACCCGAGCCTTTTCATGTGATAAGTATTCTAGAAATTTCGAGGATGAAATTATTTTAATGAGGGGAGAATGTAACACTCCATGCTTCTACGATACGCTTCTCTTTGAATAATGTGATAGTGTGTGTTGTACGAAACACTGAGTTCTAACACACCATAACCAATCAAACTAGCCGTTATGAATAGTAATACCTACTTTTTGAAATTATATATATTTTATATTTCAAAATGGACTTCATTTTTCGATTCGGAATATCGAATTTAGCCTAAGGTGAAATTTTGGTACTTTTAGGATAACTTTAATATTTTGATGAATAGTGAAAATTACTAAATTTTAATTAAAAACAACTTTTTTAATCAAATAATTAATAGTGCAAATTATGAATTTGAGTGGATTTAAATTATATTTAGAATATATTTTTACCATTTAATATAATGTTGGTCATTGGACATAATATTACAATTAAACCGGACATAAACAAGTGTCAATCTTTTGATAGTTATTATCTCTTAAAAACACGCTTTTTGTTTTAACAACAGAAATTAATCTTAAATTAATTTCTTCCACTTCTGTGTTTTGAATTTCGAAAAATGGATTCCATATTTGGAATCAGGATGTTCAAATTGTGTAAATAGGTAACATTTATTTTTAGGCATTTTGAATAATTACTGTGGTAAATATTTTATTTACCATGGTTAAGGCTATGTCCGTTAAATAAGGGTTATGAATTAGTATTATAATAATAATAATTTACCCTAAAACATGTCCTAACCTTATTGGATGATACATGTTTGACCATAGGCATATTTGGGTCGATTTTGGGACCACATGGAGCCACTTGTAGGTGATAGGGACACTTTATTTTAATTAAGTTAAAATTAGTACAAAAATGACACAAGCATATATATTTTAGCAAAACAATTTTTACATTGGGTTATATATGTTGTATTTTAGACTATAAATATTCATTAGACATCTAAAACGATTTAATACATAATTATTATTTATTTATAATTTTTAGACATTAAATAACGTAATTTATTTATGACACAATGATGATGCAGTAATTACCATAATAGTGAAAAATTAAAATAATTGATATTATATATACAAAAATAAAAATCATTTTAGACTTTTTATGAATTGAACTAATTTTATAAGTTAATATGACATGTTAGGAATTATTTAATTAAATTTTATCGAAGTAATAATTATTTTATGAGTTTCATAAAAATCAACTATTGAATAGTTTCAAAATTGACATAAAAGAGTTTTTAAAACAAATATTATATTATTAATTGATATTAAATTCCTAAAAATCTAAGGATCAGACAAGAGACTTATATTATGATAGGTGTATCATTAATGGACCACTTCGGGGTCTCTTGGATATATATAGTAAGTTTATTAACCATATTATATAAAAATACAAAGAGACATTGTAAAAGTGAAACTAATTAACTAAGAGTTAATACTTAAAGATAAGTTTAATATAAGTACCAAAACTTGTCTTAATTCTATTGGATGAGTGGTTTGAGACCCATACCCACCTCAACATTTAAATAATCAACTTTGGAGCCATTAGAAACCGAATATTAATTTATCATAAATTAATATTTCTAGTTTTTCCAAAGGTTCCCCTCACCCCTTTTATAAAAGGGAACTCCTCCTTCTCATTTATTCACACCTTCAAAGCCTTTTGGTTTGGCCAAACTCTGCCCAAATACTCTCCCAACTTCCCTCACTACAACCTAGAAGCCTTAGTTTCATCAGAAAGCCAACCTATGGAGCCCTTTTGATCAAATAAAAAGGAAGAAACCGAAGAAGAGGTAATGATTTCACCACCCTTTTCCAGGTTCCTTTCTTCTTCCACTTCTTCTTCCTTTGTTGTTACCATTCTAAAATAATAACACCAGTATAATTTATATAATGTGATGTTATTATAAATATGGTACAACCATATTCTGTATTATATCTACCCTTTGAATAACATGTCAGCATACATGCGTACGTACGGCTTACCGTCTCCACGTCGTGGTGTAATTGTTATTCAATATATTATTATTTGGATGGGTATAATAATGATGTTTAACTCATGTAAATAATAAATATAACATGTTAATGATTCTGTATATATGATATACCGTCCATTTATATATTATTTTAATATCAAAAGAATGATATTGTCCCTCGTGCGTACGTACGGACTACCGTCTCCACGAACGCGATGAGATTCATTCTCGATCATATCCATACAAGTATAATTATCATTTCATGATTTTAAAATAATGTTTAAGGAGTTGATATAATTCTAGATATGAATAATATACAACCTATTTGTTACAAAAATGTCTTAAGTAACAAAACATATAAAATAAAATGAGTAAGTTAACACCTGAAACAACAATAATACGAAGGTATTATTAACAATGCAATGTTAAAAGATCATAAATGATATCATATGAAAGTATATTATTCTTGTATAATTTAATAACAATTATTTCACTATTATATAGGAGGTTAACCTACCCCAACCAAGGAAACATACATGGTAAGGGTTATTTCAGAATCTCTTCATTATCCGAGGTTGTTTATACATAATAATCTAGTGGGATCTCTTTATCATCCACATCCATGTTTCTTAAAAATGTATTTCAAAACATTCTTTCTATTTAAAAGAATATGGGTTAAAGTCATTTATACCCTTGCTTGACTTTAATAAGAGTTTTGTAAAGGAATATTTCCATCGTTTTCCAAACAAGGTGCTTTTAACATTTTCGACAGAATTAAGGTAAGAATGATTTTTTTAACTTATACAGCGGGTGCTGTAATTTTCTGTTGTTATAAAATTGTCGAAGCTTCCATTAAAATCTTATATAAATATTTTCAAATAAAATGTTTTTTTAAATGATTTCAATAATAGAAAGAGATATTTCTCTAAAAAGAGTTTTGATTTCATTTATGTCAACATCCTTTGATGGATTTTAAGCTTATTTGAAGTTGATTTATTAGGATACAAAACTTCTATATTGTATTGAAGGTTTTGTGATATGTCTGACTGTGGATGTGCTATTTTTATACAATTCATAGTTTATAATGAAAGTATTGACATTTCGTATGCTATTTTTAATACTAATGTTTATGTTATGTTTAAACCTTTTTATATGGGAATGCATTGGACTTAATATGTGACGGGTGGAGCCCAGTATAGCTCCTCGATGCATCAGTAGGTCTCATGAGACAAAATAGTGTCTTGGCACAAGGCCTTGGAAAAATCTTATTTGTAGTCTTGGCACGAGGCCTTGGCTATGTGGATATGATAGTCTGGAATTATGCATTCCATCATTATGAAATTGGTTATTGATATTTAATGTGATTATTCGATTAATAGAATATCTGTGTAAATAAGTAAATGGAATTATATCATTTTACTTTTTCCATACTATGTTGAAGTTCAATCTTAAAAGGCTTTTGTTTTAGTAATTCATTGCCTTAAATGTTTATGCTTATTTTTGAAAGTTTCCGCTATATTGTTTTCCTTACTGGGCATTTGAGCTCACCCCTTTTTTATGTTTTAATTTTCCCAGGATATGAAGAAGTAAGTTATGAATGACCTGCAGGGATTTTATGTGAAGATATGAGTGTGGAATATGGAGACTATGTTGTTTTAGTATATTTTCACTTAATGATGTAATATAAAACATTATGAATATATCTTGTGTTTCCAAGGCTACTAAACCAATCGGTCTTTCGAGATTTGATCTTTCTTGTGATCATTCCAATGTTATATAATAGTGCACCGACTCTAGGAAACTGGGGTCGGGGCATTACATAACTAGTTTTGGAATGCGATAAGAATCTTACATTGATAAAAAAAATTAATGAAAAAACAGTTGAAATTATATTTTAATAATTCATTTTTAAATGGATAAGAAAAAATACGGAATTATTTTTAAGAAATGGTGTTTTTTAAGAAATAGTTTTCTGTTTGATTATATAAATGAAGTTTTATTTTATTAAATACATTTGATAAGAAAAATTTTCTATTAACGATTGGGAAAATGTATCTTTTACTAGAAAATAATCATCAGTAACCATAGTAGATTAAAATAATATATCAATGATCCAATAAATTCCAACAATGGACATTCAAGTGAAATCTATCACTAATAAAATGAGATTATTATATAAACCATTACGTATATCCTAACATTGTATTGAGAAGAGTCCAGTAAATTAATTATATCTATCAACAATAAATCGATATAAATTAATAGGAAATGATAAATAATATAATCTAAAAACATTGTATAGTTTATCTTAGAATGTTATCTATAAAAAACTAGGCACTAATAAAATATTTTCTTTTCATTTTAGATTTAAAGAGTCAAATTATTTTTAAATTAATAATTAAATAAGTGGTATTTATATAAATTAAGTAATTTATACTCAGGGAATCATAATGTAACTATATGAATAGTAACATTAACACTAGGAAGAGTTATAAGGAAAATATAATAGAAACCTCACCTATGAGAGTATAAATAAGATTTATGAATATTATAATTATAATCATGATATAAAAATATCATTGAATATGCAACTAAATGTTTTGAAAATCATAAATTAATTGTTGGTATTTTTTGGAAGACATTAATAATAATTAATAATTTTATAAATAAGATTATGATTTATTTCATAAAATAGATTCATAAAATTTGATTACATTTTCTTTATTATTATAATACAATGAAATTATATTATATTAGTCAAAGTGATATAAAATCTATTATATTTTTAAAACTGATATATTTTTAATAAATTAAAATATTGAATAAAAAATTAGTTTTTCATATATAGAAAATTATTTTCATAAACATTAATGAATTTTTGAATTATATATGTTGATAAATTATTTGGGTGATATTTTTTGGGATTTTTGAAAAATACTTGAATTTTTGGTGAATAGTGAAATATGATAATTTACGATATAAGTTAACTACATGATTTATTTAGTCCTATTTTTTGTAAGGCTATTGTAATCCTAAAAATGTAGGGATATAATCATTTATTTTAATATATTTTATTATGATTCTCATATTAGTATAATTCCTAAGCAAAATGAATATACAAGTGAATATAATAAGGAGAAAACACCCCCTCTCCTCTACTCTCAATACCACCCCAACCACCACTCCCCCTCACACACCAAATACCATGAACATGGTTACATTATACCAAAATAACTTTCCAAGACTCTTACACACATCCAATACCATTTCATCACTGCAAATTTTCAAAACAAAGGGCCTTATGGAGGTTTTTAATGAAGATAATTCTATAGGCAAAAATACTCTTTCATTTTCTTTTATTTTTGTTTTCAATTCGTTTTCATTCCTTATACTCTGTTCAACTCCACCTATCACTGAATCATGAAAACTATATTATCATATTTATAATTTAATTTTATCACGTTTACAGAAAAATTAATCATTATTATTTTTCTCATGTTTCTTTTATTCATAAAATAAAAACATCATCTGTGGTATGTTGATTTACATACATCATGGACGATGTGTTTTGAATTTCAATTATTTCCTTCCATTACAGTCATAAAAACATTAATATGGTAATGATAGATTGTATAATACATATTTTATATTATATTATTTCCAGAAGTAGTTATTATACATAATATTAATTCATGAAACAAAATTGGTTTGAAATGATCAAAAATCACCAAAATAAACTAATGCTAATGAATAATAATTTATCTAATAATTTGTATAAAAAAATATATTCATAATGATATATAATATCATTTAATAATATATATATACATTAATAACATATATTTTGAATTCTATTTTTTTCTCTATTCAGATTATAAAATCAATATCAAACCATCCATGGAAACAATTAAATAAATGTACATGAAACAATAAAAATAACAAAATATTATTATTACATTGGTGGAATTATTTTATGAGAATATAATATATCTAATTATAAATATAAATATTTCACATTAGTATATTAATAAAATTCTTTATCCCATTATACAGTAGTTTTTAACATGTTTGATGTAAGAAGAACCCGAGGTAAGGGAATTCCAAACCCAATTCTCATTATTTGGGATGACCTAGTAGATTATTTGTTTTGTGGTACTAAGATTATTTGTGAAATTAAATTTTATTATATTATGTATTATTTATTATATTTATATTTTATTCATTGGTTCGAATTTTTTATTAATTCCCACTCCAATTATATGATATTTTTAGGGACATTTTCTTGAAAATCCTCTATAAATGTATTATCTTTTTTAAAAGGATTCATTTATATGACTGAAGTATTCATATTTTATGACTATGTTATAACTCTTGTAAATTAATTATAACTAACTATGGAACCTATATCTTCATCCAATTAATTTTGGATGTTTATGTTGGAGGATGACTGTATAGTTAATCAAGGTGGAACTATGATGGTTACACCATAAGGTAGATGTGAGTATTACATTATAATATAGACATAAGGGTTGCATTCTATGGTATCCATGATGGTTATATTATATTATAGTCCCGAGGGTTACAAATCATATGGTATCCAGGATGTTAAAATATTATGTATTAAATTATCCATGTTACCTTTATTTTAATATTTATATTTACTATGTTTTATTGAAATATCATGTTTTCATAAATAACATTATGAAACATATCAGGTGGGAAGTATATATTTTATAAAATGATTTCATTTGTCTATAAGAATTCAAATTCTAATGATTTCTCTCCTTTTATATCTATTATTGATAATTTTTTACTCATCCCCCTTTTTAAAATTTATTTAACTGGGTTTAAGGATGGGTAAAATTAAATAAGAATCCAAGATAAATGTCGTGAAGACTATTCATGAATATATTTCATGTTTTTTTGATTTAGAAAATTTTTTTTGATACAAAATAGTTATTTTATGCAGTATCCAATTTTTATACACATCGGTTGAGCTGTATGAATTATTTCCAAACAATATAAAACATTAAAATGATAATATATTTCAGAATTTAATGAAGTGAAATTTAATTGAATTTTATAGATAATGTAATGTTTAAGGCCAGGTCCATATAGAATGTATCAAAACATAGTTTATAAACTTTTATGGGTTATGATTATTTTAATTTAATACAATAAATAATTTTTTGTTATGTTCATATAGGAATGATATAGCATTTGAATATTACAATTTTTTTCAAAAAATATATTTTTGTTAAAAATGGTTTCATTTAGAAGAAACTAGGAGACTGAAGTAGGAAGATATAGAGAAGATGATGTCATTATAAATCCAAAACCATGAAGGGTGGTTACTAGGATTGAACATTTTGTTATATTAATGGCTCAGTTGAAATAGGACATAAACAGTGGTGTAATCCTTATAGAAGAACAACCAAAGATACCACAAGTTAACATGATGAATATTGAACATTTTATAAAGTATCACCATATTACTTTTAGAGGATATTCTAACCTAGAATCAGCCTATGGAATGATCAGATTACCTAAAAAAATATTCAATGTTTTCGTGTTTTCCAATAATCAAATGATAACCATTTTAATTTATCGTTTTGAAGGTGATGATATCCTGTGGTTATCAGAGGTCAAGAATATCAGTGATAGTGAGGAGATTTATTCCATTGAATGGTATGAATTTAAATATATTTTCCATGATTTTTTTTCCTCTGATGGTTTCACATTGTTTGGAAAAAAAATTCCTTGAATTGAAATAAAAGTAAGAGGATTCTGTGATTGTGTGTGTTGCATACTTCTCCCGATTGGTAAGGTATGATCCAAATTTTATTTGGGATATTGATAGAAACATCTATCATTTTTACTCAAGAATAATGATCTGATATCGAATGGAATGGTTTTCAAGAATTCAAATGTTTTTAGAAACTTTTTTTATTACTAATAGGGTAGCAATGGAGTTTTGTAATGATTACATTTACTTTGAAATAAAGTAGAATAAGAGGTCCAGATGGAATGTGATGGGTAAAAATCAATCAATAAAATATTAAAGGAGAAAATTCTAGGTTATAGTTTGTATAATGTGTTGTAGAAAAACATCAGGAATTCCTTAACAAAACTAGGATGTCTATTTTGATTGGTTATGTTTCAAAACAAGGTATGTAATAGTAAAAAAAATTGTTTTCATATTAATTCTGATATTAAAATTATGATGATTTTTAAATGTGGGATATTGGTCATTATGAAAATAGCTACCGAAAAAGGATCTATATGACAAAAATCAGCCATATTATAAAAAAATGTTATATTGAGATATTATTCCACTACATCAGTTAATTTCAGGCCATCATTTTTATTGGTATCAGGTACATTGTTTGATTACTCAATTTTTTTAATGTATTATTCGATACAATGTCTACACATTCCTTTTTTGCTTTGTAATCTTGTTATCAAATTGGAATTTTCACCATAATAAAAGTGATTAGAACTTATGGTTAATATTATAGGTTGAATATTAAAGAGAAAAGAAATTATAAAAATCATACGACTGTTTTCTAGGGTAAGACATTACATGAAAAACTTTTTCCCCTTTGGTGAGTTTAATGTTATTTTAGAAATGTATTATATTTTCTATTTATTATGATAAGATTAAATTTAGTGCTAAATTTTTGTTTCAAAAAGATTTTAGGTTTTTATATAAGAATAAACCATACCTTTGATGATATATAAGGAAGGTGAGAAAATTTTTTATGATGGAAATTGATGTTATATTTCTCATATTGTGGAAATCAAGGGAATTGAAAAAATTATTGATTTACAATGGGTAAATGAATACCTGGTTGAAATTTCTATTCAGTTTTCTCAAGTTATATATGATTTTGAATTTAAATTTACTATTGTATTGGTTCAAGATGAAACTTCAACTTCAAAACCCCCTTATTGAATGGATCAAGTCAAACTTCTTGAGTTGAAAAATCAGTTATATGAGTTTTTTGATAAAATATTAATTCATCCATGCACTTCACCATGGCGTGATCTTGTTTTCTGTTAAAAATGTTGTTTCCATGTGGAATTTCATTGATTAATGATCTTTGAGAAATATTACTATTAATAATAAGTATCAATATCCCTATAACAATGACTTCTTTTATTAGCTCTAGGGAACTCAGTTTTTCTCCATGATTGTCTTCTGATCATGGAACTATCAGTTAAAGGTGATGGATAATGAAATCTAAATAATATTTTTCTATACTAGATTTGGATATTATGAGTTTGTTATTAAGCATATTATTTAGAAAAAAACCCTACTGTAATCACGGTTCATATACATAGAATATTTTTTAAATATTTGGATTAGTTTGGGGTTGTTTTTTAATTATATTTTGGTGTTTTTAAAAATTTATGAGGATCATAAAAAGAAATTTTAAATTTTATAGAAAAATCTAAATGAAAATATGTTATATCAAGAAATTTTGAAAATGCGATTTTCAGTTGTAATTGTTTTTTTATTGGGTTCGTTGTTAATAATGAAAGAATAAAAGTTGAACATTCCCAACCAAAAGTGGTTTATGAATGGACAGGGCCAAGAAATGTTACATAAATAGGTAGTTTTTTGACTTATCATGTTATTACTGATGTTTTGACAAATAAATTGCATAGTTATCTACACAGATAACTATGTAAACAATAATAGGTGTTAAATTTATTTTGACAAAAGAATGTGATGTTTTTTCAAGAACTAAAAACAGGATTGATGAAAGCCCTAGTTTTTGTCTTGAATTCTGGAAAGATTTAAGTTTTCATCTACTGTGATTATTCCTTGAAAATACTTGGTTGTGTTTTGATTCATAATAATAAAAATGTAATTTCTTCTCCTTCAATACAACTAATTCCTCGTGAGTTAATTTATCCTACATATGATATTAAATTAGTAGTTATTGTATTTTCTTTGAAAAATTGGAATCATTATTTTTAAAAATCCAAATATAAAATATATATTGAACATAAAATACTTCTTTGTATATTTACTCAGAAGAAATTGAATAGGAGACAAAGAAAATGGATATAACTGATAATGTATTGTTATTTCATGATCATTTACCATACTAAAAATGAAAACCAAGTGATATATTCCTTGATTTGGAAATATCACACTATATTAAACTTTTTATTTTTGAAACATGATCCCTAGACTAATGATTTGATGAATTTTGGCTTTAGAGTTATTGGTGAAGGAAATTCCTCTATTTTGTTTTAGGTGTCATTGAAATCATCTCAATCTGATATAGTAAATAATTAATAGATGGAAGAGAACGAGTTACATAAAAAGTTTAATTGGTGGAAATCAATATGATTCATGAATTTAATATTGATAAAGATGATATAAAATTGTTTGTTAATAGATTATGTGTGCATTTTGATTTCCGACAGATGAAATACATTGTGTGTGAACCTCATAGTTTCCCATTTTCCATTACTCTTTGTAGTACCAATATTTATAGAAACCCTCTTGGTTATTACTGGTAGGATGGAATGGAAGGATATATATAATATATTACCAAATGTTGGATATGTAAATAGGATAAATAGAACTGAAAACGAACTAAGGGTATGTTTCAATATTTTGCAATGGTAGAGTAGGAATGGGAAAATGTATTTATAGACTTCATGGTGGGACTAAAAATTATTTCTCGAGGTAAAAAATTGGATTTGCGATATTGTTGATCGACTGACTAAATCTGCACATTTCCTTTCAATTTGAGATATTATGAATTTGGATCATATTTATTGACTGTACCTCAAAAATATTTTTAGGTTAAATGGAGTTTCTCAAGCCATTATATCTAACTGATATATCATGTTTACTTCAAACTGTAGGAATGGCCATTAGATGATTTTGGGAACTAAATAAACATTCAGTACTACTTTTCATCCACAATATAATGGATAAACCATGTGAAAAAATCAGACCTTGGATTATATGATTCAATATTGATCAATGGAATACAAGGGAATTTGAGATCACCATAATTAATTTGTTGAGTTTTCTAATAATAACTATTTTCATACAAGTATACAGATGTAAAATTTTGAGTAATTATATGGGATATAGTGTTGAACTCCAATATTTTTTGATGTTATTGGGGAATGGGTGTTTATGGGATCGAAATTAGTTAAGTAAGTAGCTGAGAATGTGAACATGATCCATCAACACTTGAGGATACCTCCGAGAATTAAGGAATGTTATGTAGAATACTGGAGGAAAGACTTTTCGTTCAAGGTATATGTTCTTGTTTTTCCTGTAATCTCGCCTGGGAAATGTGTATTGTGTTTTGGTCAGAATGTAAAACCACATCCCTAGTTCATCAGACCATATAAAATACTAGATAATGATGAAGAGTTTCTTACTGAGTTTTATTTCTTCCATGTTTTTCTCAAGTACACAATGTTTTTAATGTTTTGATATTAAAACATATGTACCAGATCCATCACATGTTTTTCCCAAAAGTTTTTCATTTGGAAGAGATTCTTTCATTTGAGGTAAATTCTATTTATATTCATGATCGTATAGAGTATGTATTATTAAATAAGGCGATTCTATAGTTTAATGATTTCTTGAGAAACCACAAGGTTGAAGGGTAAAATAGGAATCTGAAAATGACATGAGGGAATGGTACCCTCACATTTGTAACATGTAAATGAAAATTTATGGATGAAATTTCTATAATGTGAAGAGAATGTTACAACCTAGGGAATTATAAAAATATTTCCATTCATTCTAGAATTAAATAGTAAATTTATTTAGAATATTATAATCAAATAAATTATATTTATAGAAATTAAGAAATATATACAGATGGAATAGTAATTTGACATTATGAATATTAAAAAGTTTATTATAAATATTGATCTAGTCAATTGAATATTACACAACCTATGATAGTATAAAAAATTTATGTATTTTATAAGTGTATTCATGACATATTTATATTACCGAATTAGTAAATATGTTTTTGAAATTTATAAAATAACTGTTGGAAATTTTGTAAGTCATTAATATTTATTTATAATATTAAAATTTATATATCGAATTAAATGAAATTATATTTTCGTAAAATATATTTTATAGTGTATTATTTTCATTTCATTATTATTAAGAGTTAATAAGACATTAATTAATATTTCATAGTGCTATTAAATCATATATAGTTTTAAAATACATTTTTTTTGAATAAATTGGGATTTTTTATAAAATAAGATTTCTCCTATTTAGAAAATTATTTCCCAAAAATGGTTTTCATTTTTTAATTATACACATAAAAATATATAGGTATACTTTTGGGAATTTTTCTAAAATACATGAATTTTTGGGTGAAAGAAAATGTGATAATTTATGATATAAGATGAATACATGATTTATTGATTCATAGTTGGTGTAAGGCTAATTTAAGACCAAAATATCACATTTTCCTTCATTATTTTAATATATTGGATTATAATTCTCAGGCTATTCATAGTCATGATCCAAATTAATAATCTAATGAATATAATAATTTGAAATCACCTCTCTCCTCCAATAAAAAAACACCCCCTAACCACCTCTTCCCATCACACCTAAAAACCTTATATATAGCTTAATTTGTAAAAAAATCCCTTAAAAATACAATTACTCATGACCAAGGGAATTTGGACTCATCAAAAGTCCATAATCAATGATCTTAAAGAGGATCTCAAGGAATATAATTGAAGGGGTAAAAATCATCATTCATTTTTTAAATTTTTCTTTTATATTCTTTTCTTTTTCATATAATCTAAAAGAAAAATATATAAGAAGAATTTAAATTCATTTATCATCTATATACTCTAATTTTATCATGTTTTATGTAAGATTCATCATTATTGGTCTTTGCCCCTTCCTTTTATTGAAAAATTAAAAATATAATTCAGGATTTTTTGATTTACAAACATCATGGATGATGTGTTTTCAATTTCAATTATCACCTAAAATTATAGTTATAAAACAATTAGTCTTGTTAAATAATTTGGTTCTATAAATATTATATGAAATAATATGTAATGTTACTAGTCTTTATAAATAATATTATTTAATAAAATAAATGTGGTTTGTAAAGATCACAATTCAACATAATAAACCAACATTGATCGCTAATTTTATTTCTAATGATTCGTCCTCATATGATATATCCAAATTTATATATAATATTGTATAACATTATTAAATTTAATTAATAATATTTATGGAAAAAATATTTTTTTTCTTCTTTTCGACAACAAAATGCAAACTAGACCAACCAGGGAAACTAAAAAACAAATGCACCCGAAAATATGTAAATAACAAAATATTACTGATAAATGGGTGAAAATATGATATGAGAAAATCATATAAGAAATTATAAATATGAATATGTTTCAATAATATAATAATTATACTCTTTAAACTATTATCCATGATGTTTCAACATGTTTCAAATAAGATGAACCCGCTGTAAGGGAATTCTAGACCAAATTTCTAATATTTGTGTAACCCTTTACTTTATTGATTATTTGGAAATAAGATTATGTGTGAAATTTATTTTAATTATATTATGTTTAATTATGTTTATTTACATTGTATACAAATATTCTATTCTTTTTAATAATTCTTAATTCCAATATATGATATTTATAATGATCAATATTCTAAAATGTTTATTTTATTCCATTTATATTTTATAGGTACTAACTTATATGATGTATGTATTCATGTTTTATGATTATTTTATGGTTCTTGTTAATTTTTATGGTGAATTTTGGGTCATATCTCTCTCTCCAATGCATTGGTTATGTTTATTTTTTAGGTTGGCCGTATGGTTACTCCAAATGTAACTGTGATTGTTACACTAAAAGGTAGCCATGTGGGTTAAATTCTAATGTTGAAATGATTGTTACATTGTAAGGTATATATGAGGGATACATTGTAAGGTATCAATGAGTTTTATAAATCATATTGTAGTGGTTATGGTAACAAACATAAGTATGTAAATCCCCATGTTTTCATTATTGTTTTATTTATATTTTCATTGTTTTTTGGAAATATCATAGTTTATAAATAGAACTATAATATAATGATCACGTGATCCATATGTATTTTTGAAAATTATTTAATATATTTATAATTATTCAATACTAATAGTTTGTCTCCTTCTTTTATATCCCTTACTGAGCATTTTTTGCTCAACCCATGTTTTAAAATGTTTTTCATAATGTTTAGGAATGGATAAAAGAAAATGAGAAGCCAAGATGAATGTTGTGAACAATTTTAAAGAATATATTTCTGGTTTTTCTTTAATAAAGACTAATTTATTATGAATAAATTATATCTATTAGTATTATACACTTTTGATTGCTTATGTGTTTATATGTATGAATTATTCCCTAACATTCTAAAACATTAAACTGAAAAGATATTTCGGAATGTAATTATGTCATTTCTTATGGAATGTAATATATTATGTAATGTTTATGGTTTGTTCTTTATATTATTGACACCGAGGAGGTAATATAGCCTAATGTTAAGTAATTGAGTTGTACAATTCATTACAATATGGTAACATTTAATTAACATCCCCGTATATGAAATAATTTAAATTGAAAAATAAAATTTCAAGAATAATGATTCCTTAATTATATATCATGCCATGTGGCATTATATACACCATAAAAAATTAATTTGGCACAAAACATTAAAATATGTCGTAATGAAAGGAAGTTGATATGAAAATAGCATACCCATGACTTTTCATTCTGTTATTAATGTGGTTTTAAATATTTTATTAAATTATAAAATAAAATTATTAATATTTAGTATATAATATATAATCTCTTTATAACATTTTATAACACTTTCATTGATAAAATGTCTTTATTTTTATCATTTTGGGTGTTAATTGAATTGTTTTTTGAGTATGTATTCACATGTTATTTTTTATTACTTTTAAATAGATCATTATTTAATCGTATAATGAATGTAAACCATGATATAAATATCATATATATCAATTATATATATATACTAGTCCCTAAAATTTAGTGATAGGAAATGCAATGTATTGTACATCGAGATGGTAGGTCATAGGTATACATGAACGTTGCATTCATATGCTTGTTGTATCAAACGAAAAAAAATTAAATGATATATGTGTATTTTATTATTCCATTATATTTTTATTTCATATTCATAAAATTTTTCTATTAAACCACTCATTAATATATTCTATGTAACGTATGAATAAATCATATTGCTTCATGAGGCCGTAGACAATCGTACAGAAAAATGTTGTTACTGTATTCCCAGAAAATATAGAGCATGATGTTGTGTGTGATATTATCTTTAAATAATAATATAAAAATTATACATATTGTATATATCATAAAAAACTATAAGTATATCATTATTTCCAACCAGGAATGGTTGTAGTGGATGAGTGGATAATATTTTTTCACGAGGTGGTAGTAACGTATACACATGAACGATCGTTGTGTATCCCAGTTGAATAAAGTGTTGGATGATTTCAGTTGTAACCTTATCAAAAAAATATCAGTATAGTAAATATTCATATTATATTATATATTCATGTTAAAAAATAATTTAATGAGTCTGTAGAAAAATAAAAATTAATCATTCATTGATGAGTGTTACATCTTATTTGGGTATCACATTTTTTATTATGCCGAATGACTTCCTTGGATTGATTTATTGGTAATTTAAGGGTTCTATGATTAGGTGATGGAAGTTGGGATGTTATTTTGAGAGGTTTTTTTTGAGAAAAATAATCTGAGAGGTGTAAAAATATGATGCTGATGAGTGACCATTTATAGTGGAGGAGTGGCATTCATGAAAACACCAAAAATTAAACATTATTTGGTGTATAATATTAAATAATTTATTAAAATAATTAATATTTTTAAATAATATAGGATATATGGTAAAAATATATCTATAAAATGTTGTTTGTAGATGTTTCTAGGTCATTTGGTCTCTTAAGAATACAGTTTAACCACTATGTAACCACGTTTTTACAATAATTATATATTTATATTTAATTAATTTCAATAATAAAATTAACAAACAATATTTACAATACAAGAAATTAAAATTTAATTTAATTTTAAATATTTATTTAATTTTTCAAACTTAAACTAATCTAATTGGGACAAATTATTTTAAATTTAGTCTAGCAAACATGACAGGAATGCATGATTTTAATGTGATAATGTTGGAAAGATACTAATTATTTATATCTATATTCAATATAAAAATTATTCTAATGAAATTTACTGAATTAATATATATATCACTAAATTCATGTAATTATTTCATACATTTTAAAATAAAATTTAACACTATAAATTATGTACACCAAAGGTAGGTTTTCAATTAGAAATCATTATTTCTCACTGTTTGTGAAAAAAATGAAAATTTTCAAAAAAAATAAGAAATAAATAAACCTAATATAATAATTACATTAATATTCAAAAAATAAATTTCTTTATTTTAAATAATATTAATAATATTATCAAAATTTATACTTTAAAGAACTCTTCATTAAAAGGCGACAAAACTACCTTTATAAAAAGACAACATTCTATGCATAAAATTAGATATTTCCATGTAGTAGTAATTAAATTTATTTATTAAAACATATCAACATTGGCACATCAAAAATTTATAAAATTGATTCCATTTAATTCAATTGGATTTTATATTCATTTATAATTAATATGTAAAAAACTCATTCAACCATATAATTTTATAAGTAATTTACTACAACAAATAACTAAAAAATAACACCTAATAGAAAATGTGCATTTTATTAAAAATATTAAAAATATTGAATATCACTCAGTCTTGTATGTATCACAAGCTATTGAAGAAAGTCTCTATTTCATGTAACAGAAGAAAACTATGTTTTTCATGAATTTAATGATATCTCAGAGATTTAATATAGATATAATTGTAAATATGTTATAATGTATAAGGAATATATATTTTTTTAAAATGTTGATGTTGTGTTTCATACATTATATTGAGTAAGACGTTTCTCATATTCTAAATTTTGGGGTTTTATAATTGAAGAAAAAAATTCAACCTTCATTGGATAATAAAATCCATTAAAAAAATGGAATGTAATTTCACATGTCATGGAATTTTGTTAGAATAAATTAAAATAATACTCATTATTAATAAACCATATGTTAATGATTTAAAACATCAATTCCAATAACATCAATAATAAAAACCCTATAAATACAAGAATAGTTTATTATTTAAACTTTAAAATAACTAGTTTAACATAGACTACATTATAGTTTGTCTAATAATTAATATATCCTATAAATTAAATAAACCAGATAATTAAGGATTATTTCAAATAAAAACATATTTTACCAAACCATGATAATTACAAGGGATTAACTATTCACGTTAATGTAATGACAAGATATAATATATCTAGACTAATACTAGGTTTTTAGATTGATAATTATATCCTCTATGGTTCAAGTGATTGTTTAATATCGATGAAAAATATTAAATAGTTCACTGATCAAGAATTAAATTAATCATGTGTTTATATTTAAATTTACAATTTTTATAAATGATGTGATTTCAAATTGAGATATTCATATTTCATATTTATATCTCATCACCATTAACATTTAAAAAGGTTAATTCCAATGTCTCTTGGAATATTAATTTATGTAGTTCCCCATATCCATATAGTTGAAACCTTAGCCATTAACATATTCATTCTTTCCCCTACATTTACATTATTGATGGATTTTTTTCTCCACACATAAAGAAATATCCAAATCCGTTCAACCATCTTCTATGTTGTTTCCTTTCACAATTTATACTTGTTTTATACATCAATCCCACATTTTTTCTGACATCGAGATATCCATTTAAATAATGATTAGTTTCATTTTTCTCTTTCTTTCCTTAATGATATAATACATGTTTAATTCATTATCTATATAGAGGTCACTTGATAACTAAATTTCATTTATTGAAAATATTTTAAATAGAAAAGCACTTTTATGGCTTGAATTTATCCTATAATAATCCACATATTCATGTTGGCTTGATAGTAAAATGTGTCATTGCATGTCTTTAAGAGACATCCCAAACACACCAAAGGCTGGGAATAATATCCCAAGGGTTTAAAATTCATGTGGGAGATGATTTACCCTTTAAGAGTAAAACCAATATCTCACAACCATAAACAAAAAACTTCTAAATGATGTATGAATAAAAGTAGGACGACTCAAATATATTATTCATAAAAACCCACTCCAAAGTGTGAAAGATAAAAACAACAAAAAAAATCTTTCTAAATAATGGTAATAAAATAATTACACCAATAATATCACAAGAATGCAAACTCCACAGGTTCTAAGCTCTATAGTGACCAAACAGACCATGAATCATGATGTGGTGCTAAAAATAAGTGATAAGTTACCTTTTCCCATGTCCTAGAAGATATCATATACAAAAGCACCAGAGTTCCAAAGCAGGAACGAGTATAAAATTTGTTAGATTTTCCCAGTGAATTCCCTACTAAGTTCACTAGTATAATAAATCTATCCCCATTTATATAAATCCATTGATAGAACTTAATATATTATACATTCATAAAAAATATATTTTAATCTACTATGGTTACTGATAATTATTTCCAAGTAAAAGTTACATTCTCTTGGTCCATGGTATATACTATTTCATATAAAATGTATTTAATAAAATACAACTTCATTTATATAATTGAATAGAAAATTTTTTCTTACAAAATGACATTTTTTAAAAATAATCCTAATTTTTTATTTAACCATTTAAAAATAAATTATTAAAATATAATTTGAAATATTTTTTCATTTGGAAAATTTTATCAATGGAATATTCTTATCGCTTTCCCAAACAATTTAATCACCAAACCTTTTGTCAAAGGAAAACATATTTTCATTTAAAATTATACATCATAACCCACTGATAATTGATTGATGCTTCATTTGAAATTTTACAAATACCTCGTTCAGTAAATTGTATTTAAATGTTATTTTTGATGAACTATATTTTCTGAATGAATCCAAAATGAAAATAATATTTTGATGAAGATTTTTTTAAATTTTATTTTTAGTTCTTCAATGATAAAGGCCCATATTATTTATTATATGGGTATACATAGTTATTATACCATCATTATTCTTTATATAGATTGTTTAGGATAATTTTTTCCATGTATACTATTAAAATTCACATCTGTGGTTTATTTTTATTTTCCTCGTTAAATATTAACTATAAATTAAATGACACAAATGAACCATATTATATGACATTCATCTGATTTCCCATACATTTACATTATTCCTGGCTTTTTTCTCCATACATAAATAAATATCCAAATCCTTTAAACCAACTAAAAGGTTGTTTTATTCCACAATTGATACTTGTTTTATACTCAAATCCCACCTTTTTCCTTATATTCACATTTTCAATTACATAATGATCAGTTTTATTTTTCTCGTTCTTTCCCTTAATGATATAAGACTTATTTAATTAATTCACTACACAGAGGTAACTTGATAACATAATTTCATTTATTGAAAAATTTTGACATAGTAAAGCACATTGATGGCTTGGATTTATCTTGTAAGGATACACTTAATCATATTGAATTGATAGTAAAATGTGTCATTACTTGTCCTTGAGAGACATCCTAAAGACACCAAAGTCTGGAAATAAAATCCCAATGGTTTAAAATTTATTTTGGAGATGATTTAACATTTAAGATTAAAACCAATATGTCACAAAATATAAAAAAAAATTTAAAAATATGTATGAAAAAAAGGAGGATGATTGAACTACATTATTCTTAACAAACCCACTCCAATGTCTAAAAGATCAAAAGATCAAAAAAAAATCTAAATAGTGGTAAGAAACTAATGACACCAATAATACCATAATACTACATAATCCAAATTTTATAATCTCAACAGTGACCAAACAGACCATGTATCACGATGTGGTGCTAAAAATAGGTGATAAGATACCTTTTCCAATGTCTTATAAGATAACATCTACAAAATCACCAAAGTGCCAATGCAGGAATGAGTATAAACTCAGTTAGATTTCTACAATGACTTCCCTACTGACTTCACTAGTATAACAATTCTATCCATATTCATATAAATCCATTTATGTGAATAAAATTCTGGAAAAGGGTTTATTAAAAAAATATAAACAATTTCCAAAACCATTGGTATCCAAATGGAAAAAATCACTTTAAACCAATTTCCAGAAATTATTATGATTAGAAAAACCAAATAAAGGTTTTTTAAAAACAATTTACCATTATCACTTTGGCATAACCATCCCATGGTTCTCAACACACCAACACATGAATGCTTATTTTAACAGATCCATATTCATGAGCAGTCTCTCATCAAATCCACTTATCATCAAATAACACAAAACCCTGATCCAAGGTCACACACCTTGTACCCCAAAGGTACACATCCATTATTTAGGTTCATGTAAAAAATTAATTCACAAAAAACCCAATGTATTGAAAAACCATTCCAAATAACCATTTCAATAAATTTCAATAAAATTATACTTTTATTGAAAACCAAATATTAAACCAATTTCAAATGAATCATTTGGTTTCAATAAAACATACCATTTTATTGAAAAAACCAAATAAAATCAATTTTACATAATTCTAGAAAATCCCCATTATAAAATCATTATTTTAAATCCATGAACTAAAAAACATTATTATTAACACCCTATTTTAATGATTTCCACAATTTGCATAGCAATAATAATAAAAGGCCTTCAAAAATTCATAACCATCCAATTCATGATAAAATAATTACAAGGAAGTAAATTTGAAATAATTCCAAATATTTATATCAAGACTAGTCTGGAGAGATTTCACCTACCTTAATGGTTTTGAAAAAACTAACAATGGATTATGAATGCTCTAGCAACCCGTTTTATTCTCCAAAAAAGCAACATTAGATCTCTTCTCCTACAAACATAGAATCAATATTTTACAATATTTGTAATCCAAAATCTTATATATACACATTATAGGTTTATATTTTATAAATAAATAGAATAAGATAACTGAATCTAAGTAGATCTAATGAAACATGATGAAAACGAATAGGAATGTCACTTACTTGATAATTGAGCATAGAAACGCCAAGGGAGGGATCTGGATCGGTTCATAAACACTTCATTGAGGTTCTGTGACCTTTAATGGAGAGGAATATTTAATTAGGTATATTTAAGAGAAAAAAATAATAATGCAGTATAAAAATTATTCATATCCTAAAAATATGATCTTACTTTTTTCCTGCACAATGTTAGTTCACATAGTTAGGCAAATTGTGCGCTAACCATCCATTTGTCACCATCCCAAAACAAATTTTCTTCATGTGTTAATTTAGGATATCTGCATGGTTTAGACAACCCCAATACAGATAGTTCACTACTCTTTGAAACCAAAATTATCTAGAATGTTTACCAAACTCTCTTGTCCTCCTCCTTTACATTTTATAATCATAAACATTAAATTAAGGGTTACATACTAAAAAATAGTTGTACTATCAATCCCACTCTGTTAATGATCAATTTTAATATCTATAATAAATAATGATTATGAAACATTCATGATAATATTATAAAGTATGATTAATATATAGTAATAACTTCCTCCTCCAGTTATCCCAAATTTAAAAGCAACCTTTCCAAATGAACCTATTTGACATGTGTACATGGGTTTTTGAAGAATATATTCTTAAAAAATACCCATTATATACCCAATATTTCTTTATAATCCTTATTATTTAAAATCAATATCCACCATTGAATAAAATCTCTATTTAAATAGATGACTACCATGACAACATATTCCATTGAATTACATCCCAAAAAATGGAGTATATTTTCAAAATAATTAATCTATTTCCCATTTACTAGTAAATAGACCCATCAAAAGATGTATGTGTATGTTTTAAAATGTATTTCATTTCTAAAATATAATTCTTTGATAAAATAAGTTCTTACATGTTTCTGTGATTATTAAGCTCAATTATCTCTTATATTTCTAATATAATATTATTTTAATCTCTATTCATAGATACATTTCATGGAGGGAAATCCCAACATAGACTAATGGTATTGAATTTTTTAAATTACTCCATTGAAAATCTTTTTAAAAATAAAAGAATAGAATATATTACCTCATTCCATTATGAATAATTTTTTATAATTTCATTAATGGATCAATAGATAACACAAATTCTAAATTTAATCCTTGATAAACAAATAATCATATGCTCAGTACCTATGGGAATATCATTAAATCATAAAAATATTTTGAAATAATTAATAATTGATCATAAATAACATGTGAATAATAAAAAACATATATCATATTAGTTTCTATCCATGTGGGTATTCTTATGCCCACTCATCATGAAATGATGATGATCAAGGTAAAACCCATTCAAACTATTTTATAGTTTTTTCTGCTAGGTACATATGTTCCACTTCAACATCAGTATTAAAATAATTAAAACATCAATTTATTTTATAGGAAACCCAAAAATTCACTACTTAAGGTATGTTTATATATGTTACACTTTATATAGAAATATCCCAAAAGTTTATTATTTTGTTATTGAATTAAATATATGATTTTATATATCTTTTTTTAAATAGTCCTAATAAAAATTTTAGGATACCAAATTTATGATAAATGAACCTAGTATCGAATGCTGATGGATATATTATTACTTTATAAATAGAAACAAGTAATCACATCCCAAGGGATCAAATAGTTTTGTTGCCTTTCAAAACTAGACACGTGATTGAATCTAACATAACATTTTAATAAAATATATAACATTTTATTTTTTAGAAGATTATTATTAACACCATAATATCATTAAATATGAATCATATTACACTTATTGGAATTATAGAGAAATAGAAAAAAAATAAAATTTTGATATGAGGTGATCAGTAAGAGAATGTGAATTGTGTTAGTTATCATAAAATAAATAATGAATTAACCAAATGGTAGGAAAAAATAATATTCAAATAATATAATGTAAATAATCACATTACATTAAAAAATTTCTACAAATAGTTTAAAATTTTGAATAATCATATAGAAATCAATTCTTGATGTTATAATGATGTAATGCGTAATGTCTGAAATTTAAACTTACTATCATGGAATAATTCCAAGATATTTGAAAAATACCATAAAGGGATCAGGGTATGAAATCATAAATTAATGGCTATGGAATTTGAAAAATTACCAAACTATTTTTTCTCATGATACCTACTAATACATTAAAGGGATATATTATTTTATGCCTCACTAGACACTTAGTATGAACAATTCATTCATCGAATGAATAAACAATGAGAATTAATCAAAATGAATTAACAATAAATAAATAACAATATTGGATGAACTATAATACGTAATTTAAATACATTCCCTATTAATATTGATTATAAGTCATCTAAGGAAATATCATGAGTAGTATAATTAAAATAAATCCCCAATAATAATCAAGATTACTCCAATGATATTGAAAAAGTTTTGAATTATTTTAAACAATCACTATAAGAATCCTCAAAAAATAATATTAATGATGGAAAGAATAGTCATTCTTCCTATAATAATTAATACGAATATTATTTTCTCAACATCTGTAATTGAACAACTCAATTGGATAATCAAATAAATATTTCATTTAAAATTTTATATAAAAAATAAAACATAGGTAAAATATAATTTAGTGAATCATTGTTAAATAATATTAATATTCATGATATCTTTTTAAAGATAATATTTACATGGAATAAAAATATTCCTTAAAAAAGAAATACCATGTTTGTATTCCTTAAAAAATACTAATTTATTATTTATGAATGGAAAATATTAGAATGTGGAAGTAATAAATGTAAAAAATTAAAAGGATTAGAGAATATATTTTTTACGGTTGAAATACCATATAATTGATTAAATATAATCTCAAATAAATTCAATCCCAAATAAAGATGATATTGTAAAATAATCCCCCACTTAAAGTCCATCATATTTTGTAAGTGATTTTAAAAACCTAAATAAAAAATATAAGTTTATTATATTTATAAAATAGAACCATATACTCACTTATAACATCATATACGATCCACTTATAATATTTCAACACATACTTACAAATAATTCATTATTAAAATTTTAGTTTCCAAGAGTTTAATGTTTTGTTTTTCATGTATTTTCGATTATGCTATTTCACTTCTTGAATCTTTATCAGGGTTACATCATCATAAAAAACACAACGATGAAATTAATATCAGAATAATTTATTATATATGTTTTTATATGTTTTCTTCAATGGATTCAATGAAAAATTAATCACATCACTTGATGAAGGTGGTAGTCCACGCATACACACAAGAAACATTATACTTATTTTAACATGTGGAAGGATAGGAAGGTAAATGGTATATTATATTTCATAATTAATATATATATATCATAAATATCATATATAATAATTATATACATCCAAAAAACCATATATTACCGATGGTAATTATGAAATAAATGTGTTTCTTCGTGATGTAGTAGTTTGTACAAATACCTGAATGGTGATTTTATATCCACATTGATGTAATGAGTGATAAATAATGGACTCACAATATAAATAATAACATATAAGTATATTTGAGATATTAATGGTAGTGTATCATCATTTTTGGATATAATTTAATGATTTATAAAAGAAATAATAAGAAAATGGTCACATAAAAGCAATATATCATCTTCAGGTAACCTCCTTTAGATTATACACATCACCTCCATATAATGGAATTCAGATAAAAATGGATCTCTATAAGATGGTATGGATATTATTAAATGAAGTGGGTATTTACTGGATGTCAAAATACCATATTTATTTTTTTATAAGATAGGATATATAGGGTCCTGTTTTATGTGAGGTACTTGACACATATAGAATTTTTCAACAGATTATAATATATTAAAGTATTTTGAAATCCAAATAATTATAAAAGAAATAATATTAAAAAAGTTCAACATATATGTTCTTAAAATTTATATAAAATTATTTATAGAAAATTTCATTTAATTTCGTCATTATATTTTTATATTAACCACCCCCACTATTCATCCATTTCGCCATTAATAATGTTATTGAAATTTAACAATTTTAAATTTAAGTATAAAAAAAATTAGGTTGTTCATATTAAATAAAATTATTTATTTTTATTGAAAATATAGAATACATTCTATTCCATTCAATTTCAATAAGTTTAAAAAATTGAAATTCTCAAATTTGATGCAAAGCGCAATGAAGAGCATTTTTTGGGAAATAAATTTTGAGTATAAAAGTAAATTTACTTTCATTATGTGAATTTTATAAACAATTAATTTTAATATATATCTTTTATATAAAAAATATAAATTTATTGAAATTCATTCATATTAAATTATTATTAAATTCGTAATTATTTAAACAACTCCCACATAAAATAAAAAACATTTTTAAATGACACTCTGTCCCAAAAATGATATTTTACATTAATAAAGTATAATTTGAATTCATATGTAAATAATTATTTTATTTCATAAAAAAAATATTATATTATTATATTAATATTTTAAAATCATAATGGGACTACTAAATTACTATATTTAATAAAAATTAATTTAAATTTCAAAAAAATTGATATCTTTCAAAATTTAGTTTAAAATATATCATTTATGAAAAATAAACAAATATCACCATAAGTCAACTTTTAAATTCTTACTTTGAAAATTGTATTCATTCAAACAAAAAAAATTCAAAAAAATTAATTATAATGTTCATTCACATAAATTCAATAAAAACCATTTTCAAGAAAATATAATTTTAAGGGTTAAATGTCATTGATAAAAATTAAATACAAATTTCAAATACATTAATTAAAATTATTGAATTATATGAAACATTTATAATTATATAACATATTTTGGTTATTTCTATTTATACTAGTAGTTTAACTACAACATAATAATGGTCCCATTTTTATTATATCACATTTTCTTTTAAATAATGATGATTACTATTATGTATTCTATTTTTATTTCTATCTATTAAAATATAATTAGTTATATGATAAACATATTGGATAGGTGAATTTACCAAATTATAAAATGTTATCATTACTCCAATCAAATATCCCTATTTAATTCCCTTTATGGTTTCCAATTCATTTAACTCTCATATTCTAGACTGAGTTTGGTGAGTCATCACTAGCAAGACCCAAATTATAATAGTAGATGAACATAAACGTTCATGATATTATTATGAATCAATAAAATCTCTAGGTATCCTTATATCATATGTTGATCATTATTAATGTACCACAAAGTCTGTAGTATGTGACCATGTGTTCTTGAAACAATAAAATTTTCAGGGTCATTGGTGGTTGTGAATGTAAAGGAAAAATCACTAAAGGTTTTTGGGAACGTTTTGAGATTATAGAACAATTGTAAGAAACAACCATTAGAATTAAAATCTAACTTTTGATACAAAATATAGACTTAGTGAGATAGTATTCACTAAATAGTGATATTTTTTTTACGTCTCTATATTACATAGTTTAAATTCTCTACATTACTATTGGAAAGAGAATTTTTTTGATAAGAACATTTTCCCAAGTAATTTTACAAAAACTATGAGTAGTTGGTCCACCTTGTCACCCGAAAAACACCTTGATAGAAAGTAAAAAAAATAGAAGTGAAAATTACAATAAGGATTTATTAGATTTGTAAAATAGCCTAGATTCATGGTAGAACACTGAAAAAATATTACTTTTTAGGAGTCACACATATTTAAAATGAAAATTCAAATTTAATATCTATTATTATGTCTTAGAAAAATAATATATAAACCCAAAAAATTTCATAAAAATACATAATACTCAATAGTGGGGGCACCAAACCTCTATATAAAGATACCTGTCAGGTCAACAAGTTACAGTGGTACCAAATATCATAGTTAACTATAAAACACCTTGACATAAGGAGAATAGAATATTGCACAATTCATTGAAAAATCAATAATTTGTTCATAATGGATACATCCATTCAAAGTGTTCACACTCCTCATGAAAATCAACTATGAGAGACCTTTCTGATAATCTCTATATGATCATCCATGTCTCAATTCATAATTCCACATTCAGATGAATTTGAATCCACGCAACATTGTATGATGAACCCTGTCTAGTTGAATTTAATTCAAATCATAATTATTCTACTTCAAATAAATAAAACACCACATTAAGAAATATAGTTTTAGTATATCCTATATTCAATGTATGATCATATCCCTCTAGAAGACCCCAACTATTGAAATTGAAAAACATACACAAAGAATAAAACCTACCACATAGAAATTTTTATAACAATGTGTTTTGTAGACCCCACTACGAAGTATATCTGATTAACATATCGTGTATAAATTTAAATAAATATGATGTGTTGTTACAGTTATATAGTATATTTTTCAACATCCTCTACAGAAATGTTGATATCCATAGATTAATTATTATATAAAAATATTATAGAAGATCCTAGTCTATAATGAGTACATTGAGATAGTATGGAATTAATCTTAAGCTATGTCCTATGTTCTATATATATCTTATTGACTGGACATAGTGTATGTATAACTCTCAGATATTGGGGGCTCATAAGAATTGAGACATGTTCTCATAAATAATTTACATTTTGATCTATAGTAGTGAAAACATGAAGACAGAACCTCCAATAGAAACACCGCTTGTTTGGTTTTTATTAGTTGATTGTATCTATAGACATTTTTACTGGTCCCTAAACTAGATATCATTACCAGTTTTGGCCATTTGATCATGTACATTGATTACATGAATAAACCATGAAAACAATATAGTGGAGGGGTGGGATGTATTGGATGTGTCATTAGTAGTATGAAAATGGATGAATAGTTAAGAATTGATTTGATACTTTCATGTTAAAGAAGTAATATATATCATTCTATGTTGAACAATATGGTATTAACTTCATAAGGAAATTAAAATAGCAGGAAATTAAAAAAATATCAATATATATCAATTAACTATAAACAAGGAAAGGTAGATGAGACTTAGGGTGTTCTATATTATAAAATAATAAAGATAAAGAGACTATACTAGATAGTACATGTTAGTAGGTTGATTGTTTTTTTGTTGACTATCATTATCACATTATTGTTCATGATGGGTATTTAGATCCCATTCCTAGTCAGGGAATATTATTCACATCTATCTATATATGTTTCTAGAGGGTCACACACAATAGTGTATTAACAAATATGCTACATTCAGTTGACAAGGTATATTGGATATAGTGGGCCCCACCCATGGGTTCCATGATTTTTACATTAAAATATGATCACCAATGGACTAAATAAATTTGTATGATTCATGGAATGAATAATTGGAATTAAATTAATTAAATAAATTTATATACATGTTTTAGTTTAAATAGACGAAAATGTTATTCCGATAACTATTATTTTAAACTTTTTAAGGATCATTTAATATTTCTAGGAAGGAAGAGTTGAGATAATAGATTATTTATTATCATGTAATATGTAGTTTAAATTACAAGAATGTGAAAATAATATTTTTTACTGAGTAGAGTGGTAATAATATGTTATTAATGCATCACATGAAAGGCGACGCAATGATCATCAATGCAACAATAGTATTGTTGGATCTCCTTACTTGGACATAGAATTCGATGACCATCGATCCTGTGGATTCATGAAGAGCATGTGGATGATCTAGTGGAATTAAAATTTGGATTATTTTATTATCGATTTCCAACAATTAGAAAATGTGATGAATGTCTTTGGATCTAACCTGGTATGTTTGGTGTTTTTTTGGGTGATTAAATGTATTCAGGTGAGGTCACCATCTTAAATTGGGAAGAGATTCACTGATGTTGATTAGTTCATGAAAATAAATAGTGGAAAAGTTTTATAAAACCTATTTTGGGGATTCCATTTCATGAATGGTATCTTTAATGTGTATTAAAGCAATGGAAGAAGCATTTATGTGATGGATTTTTAGTTAATTTATTAAAGGTCATCAATATGGTCCTAATACACCATACAATGGTTTAATATGAAATCGTATGGCCATCTAACTACCATCCAAATTATTAAATATTGATTGTAATAAAAATTATTAGGAATTAAAATGATGAAAATATGTAGTTAAAATTCTATATCATAGTCATATTCAATTTTTTCTAGAGAACCTCATCTTTTCCCAGAATTCCATTGGTTGGAAGAATATAATCCACTAGGTGATTAATTTCAAAATATTTTGGGAATTATTTTTTAATTTAAAAAATAATCTATTGGAATTTATATTTCATAGTATATCATTTTATCATGGTCAACATGTGGAGAAGACCCAAAAATTTTATGAAAAGGGGAATCTGGGTGACTATCATAAAAAAGGTATCATACATCAATTTTTTTAGGTTGTAGGTCAGAGAAATTCCAAATGACCAAAAAAATAGAATAGTCAAAAATCGGTTGGTCCAATATCTCCAATGGAATCCATCTTTTACTAGGTGCACACCAATACTCACCTCCCTACCAGCGACCCACGTACTATCATGGTGGCCTCCCAAGGCACTGAGACCCAATGGAGCTCAACAGTGGGAATGGACATGGAGTCACATGTGGGAAAAGGATATTCCTATCTAGGGTCTGGTGTGGAAGTGGGGGACCAAGCTCTTGGCATCATACCTTTAATAATGGGGGTGGGGGTGGGGGTCCACTGTGTAAAGAGTTCAGAGGTAGTGTGGTGGAACTCGAGCATCGGGTGACGAAAGTGGCCAGCTTGGTTGGGTGAATGCAGGCCAGAAGAGGGCCCTCTATTGGTGGGGAGTATTCGTTTTGGATATAGACAATTCTAGGGGCCCGTAGACAAAGGGTATCATATGGCCTCCACACCATCCATCGTGAGGTCGATGCCCATATCAACAGAGCTACATAGGATACCATTTCTCTACAGGCCCCTAGAATTGTCTATATCCAAAAAGAATACTCCCCACCAATAGAGGGCCCTCTTCTGGCCTGTATTCACCCAACCAAGCTGGCCACTTTCGTCACCCGATGCTCGAGTTCCACCACACTACCTCTGAACTCTTTACACAGTGGACCCCCACCCCCACCACCATTATTGAATGTATGATGCCAAGAGCTTGGTCCCCCACTGCCACACCAGACCCTAGATAGGAATATCATTTACCCACAAGTGACTCCCTGTCCATTCCAACTGTTGAGCTCTTACATAGCCTCCATCTGAACCTATCTAGGCCTTTCATTCCATCCAGGATGCCCCTACCACTGTGGTGTCCCTTGTGGCCCCATCCAATAATCGGCAGCAGGACAACCATCATTGCCTCTACCTTGGAAGAAAGTATCCATACAATCCAAATCCACTGATGGGCTAACCTCACATCACTGATGTAAAAAACAACCCACCTGGAACTTTTTTTTAATGGCTATTATCGGGTCATCCCAACTCAAAATGGGTCTTGGAAAACCCTCATATACCATAATATCATTCATTGGATTTACATTATCTCAAATGGGCATGTGTGGGTTCATCCAGACCAACACAGGCCCTACCTGGGGTTTTTGGGGCCCGACTAATTTTATTTAGTAAAAAATTAATTAATTTAATAAATTTTATTTATTTTAAATGAAATTAATTAAATATTATATCGTGGTAAATATTATTATAAATTGGGGGATAAATTAATATAATTATTTTACTTAAAGATAAATTAATTTTTTAATTAATTTTTTATAAATTTAAATTAATTAGTGGGTGAGAATGATGAAATTTGTTGAATTAATGTAATATTGAATTTTAATTCATTAAAAACACCATAGAGTAGATTTTTAATTAAATTATAATTTTATTTGTGAATTTATTAGTAATACGGATGTTTAATGTGTATTATACTAATAATGATCTCTATGAATGACCAATACATGACATATTATTGTTTTATTAATCTAATTAATTATTGTAAGGGTTTTCTAAAATAATAGAATTAACAAATGGATAATTGTATGTCATTTAAGTATCACTATTTGTATAATAAAATAAATGTCCAATTTTGAGTTTTTTTAATTTACTCCTCATACCACCTCACCCACATGTGAGTATTATTTTTTAACAACAATAAATGTAGTGACACACATCTCACCTTGTTATTGTGATGCATCAGTCTAGAGTTTGAGGCATTTGATGGGTGGATAATGCAATTTGAGTCTCAATGGATTTGTTTCAAGGTATTAGAAATTGGTTACAGGATGATCCTTTTTTCACTCATTAGAGCTACAGTAAGATTCAAATCATGATCACATTATTTTTTTCATATTGAATAATGTTTTGAATGTGTACTTTACATGCAATCACATAGAATCTTAAACAAGAATGTGTATTTAAAAATAACCTATGACTAGATATATTTTTAATTTCTTGGAAAATTTTTAGTACGATCACATAGTACACTCTTATGAAATAAATAATGAGTAACACCCCACATTTAAATAATAAACCCAATAGTAAAATATTTAGTCGTTATCACATTCCATCATTTTCATTTTGAAAAAACTAGGTGTTCGGCCAGCTCGTCATGCCATAGTTGAGTGTACCTCTTACCATCTAGGAGTTTGCATGAGTGTGGTGTGTTGACATATCCAATGTGGTAGTAAGGATTTTCCATATCTAAATTTCTATCATCTTAGATGCAAACATTGTTTAAATCATGTTATAAATTTAAAAGATGGAAATTCACTCAACAAATCAAGGAATGAATAGTTAATGTGACTGGAAATCCAAATACCTGCCATGATCCCTCAGGGTGTAAACAAATCACAATGAATTTGAGGGGAGGTTCAATGATTCATGACATTGGATGACTCAATAAACATATTAATCTGATTCTAGTACTGATATTTACTATAATTCGATAAAAATAGTGTGAAACAATTAAGGATTTATTTAACAAATCAAAATTTTCAAATCAGTAAAAAAATTAATGAACTAATATGTCATGATTTTATTTTATAAAAATTGGAATCTCATACGATAAAAAAAAACTACTCTGAAAAATGTACAAAGTAATTGTACATGGTATTATTAGTTTCCAAGTGTTGTAGAGGCACTTGCGCACAATAATATGGTGTGGGGAATTCATGGTTCTAGTATTCCTGATACTTGTTTAACTACCTCGAGAAGCGAGGGTGAATAATATTCCAAGGGGAGAAAAATCTTTTAATAAAATGATTGTTAGGTAATAATTCTTTCATGAATTAAAACTTCTAGTTGCGATCATTATATCAGGAAAAATGTGATATACCATGATGTCTCATCTATAAGAAGTTTTCTTGGAGAAATGGAATCTAGATATGATTTTGGTTATGATTACACCAGTATGTGTAAATTTGTACACAGATCATTAAAATTCAATGGATCCCTTTCTTGTGTTATTTTTTCTATTATAATATATTCTCATTTTGGGTTACAAAAAATGAAATAATGAGTAAATATTTCATTTTGTATAATGGTAACATTCTCAATGTATATAAAAAATTTAATGATAGTTAAATGTTAATTATTATGGCGAAAAAATTGAATGACATGGATAAATGTCCAATAAAAATTTTCATACCAACAAAATATTCACAACGTACTTCAATGAAATTTATATTAACATGAATTTACTTGAATTCCATATATTGAATATATTTATGAAACACTAATAACAATAAAAGTGAATTAATGAATTATGGCACCCCTTATTCTCCAGGTATATTCATTAATGTAATATTTTAGTTTTACTTCATATGTATTCAATAAAATTATCCTTCCACTTATGTGTATTGTCATGTAGTAACCATGAAAATAATAAAATGTTACTATATGTAATTTGTAATTTCCATGTCGATGATAAATGGTGTTTTCAAGAGCAGTGTTGAGGAGTACAAAGCTTCTATTTTTTCATGTGAATGATTCATGTAAAATTATTATAGATTATAACCAAAAATTTTATCTCACAATTATTTTAAACACAATATAATATAATTCCAGTTTATAGAATGAGTATTGTTTGTGGTATTTCATACTCATAACTAGTTTATAAGTACATGAATCATATTCAGTAACCAATGAAAATAAAATTTCATACTATTATAACCGGTTGTGGAGAGATAAATATTCTCTACGTTATATTAAATGTGGACATCATGTATATATTTATTTTGAAATTTAGGCTTCATAAAGAAAACCACCTTTGATATTATTGACTAATTTACTTTTAACTAAGAAATAATTTGAAATAAAGGAATTCCATAAATCATTCGAAACTAGTTCATCTAGAGAGTGTGAAATGTTACAAGGGTAACTGTGAAGTATATGAATATATCATTAGAATTATTTATATAATTAAGGAACAATTTTGTGAAGTATATTTAGCTTCATTAGATATGATTTTTTTTTGAGTTAGCATACCTATGAATATCTTGACCATGCCTTTATTGATCAAAATGGTTTATTGTAGTGTAATTCATAAATAAAAATTAACTTATCTATATCGTGAAATTTATTTTTATTTGGAGAATAACTATTGATCTTATAAATGATAATATTTATCAAAAAAAATTTATGGAAAAATATTAAAACACACATTTTATACATAATAGTTATGATTTTAAGAGTGTCAATATTTTAAATTTTCATAGACATCAATTATATTTCATGATGTGATTCAAAAATAATATAAATATTCATAACAATATGACAACTATGATGAAAAATGGATATCATAAGAGTTATATTATAATGGATATACATTATTTCGTATTTCATTTGTTTAGATGCAAATAATTTGTTTTTATATAATCCAACATGCATCAAGTAAATCACATTCAGAATCAAATGTAATTAACCTAATGGTTTCATAGGATATTAAATAAAGATCTATGATTGAAAATGAAATTTTTGAGTGAAGGAATACATTTCGACTTCTGGGTTCACATATCTACTTGAGATAATTAGAGAAATATTAAATTGGGTTTGGTCAATTTCATAGAATTACAACTTATTGGTGTAGGAACTAGTTCTAGAAGTGGTGTGGACTATGATTGTTCTATAGACACATACTGCATGGAAAGGTTAAAAAAAATAATGATTTGTTTATATTAACTATGTATGGTGACTCATTATTCATTGAGAATAATAAGTTCTATAAGTATGAAATATATGGAAACCATATAAGAATCACAAGGTTAATTAAAAGTCAATAATGGAGACCATGTATTGATGTGAAAATGGTCTCACTATTTGGAACACTGTGGTGGGAATTAAAATGAGTTTATACATGGATGGATCATGTGTATTAGCAATAAAGATCGATTGGTTATACCAATTAGTTCTTCCAAAATCGATTAAAATTTCAACTGTCATAGGTAAGTACTTTGATCATATTATGCTGAATTGGATTTCATGAACCCCATTCCCAGATGGTGTCTATATGACACAACCAGAAATAAATGTTTATGTAACTAAATTATAAAAAATGATGCATGTTACTGAAAAGATATTAGGTTTGATGTAAGGAATAGGATTATAGAATGTTCATTTCGAATGATAATCATTGGTTAGTGGGAGAGCCAATTTTTTCCAAATGAAATATTTCTGGAAACATATGGAAAACAGAAATTGGTTTAATAGTTTATTTTGACAAATATAAAATATTTTCTCCATTGATTGACTTAGAGTAAAAACCTCTATTTTTGGGAACAAGATCTACTAAGGTAGATCTAACTGTTTCTTAGACCAAGGCAGTCAAAAATATAGATACATGGTATTGAAATGTACATATTGGAATAATTAAAGAGAACAATTTCTTCTAGAATCAGATGGCACAATATCTCCATGTTGACATGTTTGGGATATGGGAGGAGATTAATGTGGTATGTAGAATTATTTATCATTTAGCGATGGATCAAACACATATGACATGATATATATATATAGGAGAATTAATATTTCTATGGTATACATTACAGTAGAAAAATATCAGCATTATCCATGAGAACATATTGTGAAGCATTCATAAAAATATGATTGAGCTTCAGTAAGTACAAAAGATATGTACATAGTGAGTGGTTAAGAAATGATACTAGTTATCAGGGAATAAAAACTAGTATTCCTTAAATCCAAGTGATATAATTTCTCAAGGAAGTTATCATGATGAGTGAGAAATTATCATATAATCTAGTTGTATCCATACCAAAAAATAATGAGTACGTTGTATCTTCTTAGGTAGAAATAAGTTATTAAACAGGAAAATTGTTTCATGTTTGGGGAATCAAAAATTGTAAATTAAGTATTATAATTATGTAAATTATTATACCTTTATCAGCCCTGTTTTTATGGTATGACAGTGGAAAAATAGATATAATTGGGGTTTCCATCTCTTTAGAGGTTTTAAATATGGAGATGATGTGGGAAATAATAGAATACCTAGATTGTGGAATCATGGATGGACCAACAACTAATGTTGTGACTTAATCGAAACATGATTTTAATAATCAGTGAGATAAAATGTATGGTTAGAAATTTTAATCTTCTGTAACTGGGAGTGTTTTAAGAGTGGATTCCCTATAACAAAAAATGTAGTACTTTGGATTAACATATCAGATAAATAGTTACACATGCATGATTTACTCTAACAATTATATTGTAAACTTGTTTGCATCCACTATAGAAATGGTAGATCCAATAGATTAATTTTTATATGAATATGTTATAGAATATTTTAGGCTATAGTGTGAATCTCGAGAATCTTGGACATTAATATTAATCATATTTTCTATACTATAGATACACCATATAGATTTTAAATAGTAGATTTCATATTATCAGGTGTTGGGGGATCCTAATAATTGAGATGTTAACTCATGATTTTGGCACTTTTTGATCTCTAGTGGTGAGATCATGAGTAATGACCCCCCAATAGGAACCCCACACGTTTAATCCTCATTAATTATTCCAATCAACAAACGTGTTCATTAATCTCCTAACATGTTATGATTACCAATGAGTTCCATTGGGTCTCAAACTATGATATGAGAAAAAAACTATGATAATGAAACCTTGGAAAGGTATATTGTGTTCGGTGCCTCATTGGTTGTATGGCATTATATGAAAGGTTGAGAAATGATTTTCAGATTCTAGTATAAGGTAGTAATATATCATAGGCAATGTTGATCTAGATGGGTGTAACTTCATAAGACCATGGACATATATTTCTAGGTAAATCTATATTGATAGATGAATAAAATAATAAATAAATAATTAAAGATGACATGGGTGTGTTTTATGCTTTATTAGATATTAAATTCAAAGAGATTATGTTATATAGTTTCTTGTAATAGGTTGGTTTTCTATTTTTATACTATCTTTATATATTTTAGGGCCATTTTGGGTTAATAGATCCCACATGTGGTCTATAAATTTCATTCACTACTATCCTTATAAGGGACTATAATGTCACAAATAATAGAATAGTAAAAAATAATCCATATTCAATTGAATAGGTATATTGGGAATAGTGGGATCCACCCATGGGGTTTTTTATTTTCCAAGGATATATGATCACCAAAGGAATAAATGAATTAAATTTATTCAATTTATTAATAATGGGGAATGAATTTATTTTTTAAAAATATTTAAAAATTAAATTAGATATAATAAAATAATATTTGAAAGAATATTACTTCAAAATATTATTGTTTTATGTAATATTTGAGGGAATAATGAGTTGATTTAACAGCTCAAATATTTTCATAAAAGATTTATATATTTTTACAGAAAAGTGATAATAATATTTATAACTTAGTATTTTAGTAAGAATATATTGATTATATGGTGTTAATTATTTTTTGGATAGGTTGGAACTACAAGATAACTTGTTAACACCCTATAAATAAATGGATAGAGGATCATAGAACATAATATTCACTACCTATCTCTATATATTTTATTATATCTCCCATATTATGGAGAGATATGCTCTGAATGAAAGAGCTCATATCATGCTCACTCTCTCTCTCATAGATCAAAGGAAAGGTGATTCTGTGATTGTTAGAGAATCATCGTCATCATCAGATCTACATAAGATCACCCGTATTTCGATGATTGGTTCTCTTCATGATTCCATAATAGCATTTAATCAATATAAAGTAATTAATATTTGAATTATTTGAGTAGTGATCACCAATGAAAAGCATGCATAATATGGGAATTTTAACTTGACCAGGTGTTTTTGGTTTTTATTTTAGAGCATAAAATAATTCACACGAGCTCTACATATTAAACCATGTAGTTATTTTTGAACACTGATGTTTCCATGTTAATAATTGATGGAAAATTTTAAAATCCCACTTTTTGGACTTCAACTATATGCCTCACAGAATAAGCATTTTATTTAGTATTTCAGATTTATTCTTCCTTCGTTCAAATGAACTCTCCCTCTACTTGATGCATCTAGATCCCTCCTCGTAGTATAATCAGTCAAGTCCAACTAAGGAACAATATAAACTCAAAATTTCTGGGTTTGTATTTCTTTTAATAATAACCATTTTATTTTTATTATAAATAACATTATGATGATCCAACCCATTATACATCAACACATATAATATGATGTGATACTTGATGACATTGTGTGTTGTTCTTACATGAAACACTAAGATAGGATCACGATAAGAGGATCTCAGACTAATATATAATAAAATTCCTCAGTTTGATCCCTTTTATAGATAAATTAGAAATTCAATCAACCATATCATATCTATCCCAAATTCAGTAGTATTTATTTACTGTTCATTTATTGAAGATACAATAACCCCTTGTTGTAACATTGAAACCAAACTATATTTTTATCACCTATAAGTAATTTTAATAAATATAGTAATTTCCCATTATTTTATGTCTCTGGAAAGATCTAAATTTATAAAAATTTCAATTAATCAACATCTCCAGAAAATAATAACAAATACTTTAACTAATTCATGTGTCTTATTATACATTTAAAAACATTACAAGGTTTTTTTACTATATTTTACATGAAATTGATAACAAATTCCACTACCAATTCATCATCGAGTCAAGTACACTCAATTTCTAACATAAAACGTCATAAAACCAAATAATATAAAACATTTTCAATGTTAAAAACATTTACATCAACTGATGGCATCTGAGTATCAATATTTTTGATGTTTTTGTGAAGGGGATTTGAGAAATTTTTTCAAATAGTACTTCCAAATAATTCTACACAATTCCAAATTTGATCCTTCAATGACAATTCCAATGATCCTAGATACATGTACAATATAATTTACCTCATAGATAACTTATTATCATTAGAATTATTAATAATCATTATTATTCTTGATAGTTTGGTTTTATGTTCCACAATCCATTGGAACTCATAATGAGAAATCAACAAATCATCTACATACAAAAAAACTATAAGATATTTTCTATCTTCACGTTTTTTTTGAAATATTATAGATCATAAAAACCTCAAATAAAAAATTATTTAATCATAAATAAGTCAAAAATATTATTATGTTATCCTAAATATTAGTTGGTATAATGAATTTACATAAAAAACATACAAAATACCCATTCTTATTAATATCAAAAATATTTGGATGATCCATATTAATTTCATCTACCGAGTACCTATAGAGAAATAATGTCATTATATCCTTCTACTCCATTATTATATCATATGAAATAATAATTCTAAGAACTATCCAAAATTTTGTGTGTTTTACCAAGGAATAGAAAATTTATGAAATTCCAATTCCATCATTTTTATAAAAAAATAAACACCTATCAATTTTTATCTATTATGTCTATCATAATCATCATTCAAAAGAAACCCCATTTTTATTGAAGACTCCTCTTTCCATAGGGTATCTCATCTAACTCCCACATGTTATGGATTTTTAATGAACTAAATCCCTCTTTTATGGAAGAATCAAACTATTTTTAGTCATTGAGTGTAGCTTATTCCACAAGACATCATAGTACCTTATTTCCATTAATAATTAATAATTTATATCAGTCCTAGAGAAATGACTATGTCTCTTAATATGACTATATTTCTTTATCGCACAGAGATATTTGTCCATCCAATTCACTCTATATAGTAGAATTCTATCATATAGTGGTATATTTGATGGCTCTCTATCAAGTAATTTTCAATTTGATGTTTCATCATCTATTAGTGGTGTGCCTATTATAACTATTTTTGGATCCCCGACTATTACTGTGATATATTCTAATGGTTTTCATCTAAATTTTTATCTAGGAAATTCTTTCTAATCGTCCAAAACTTTGATTATTAAGAATTACTCAACATAAAAAATATATATGTTCTAATCATAAAAAGAATTATTTTTAATAAATAAACATATTTTCTCCATGAAACTAGTTTTATTTTCATCATCCCATATGTGATAAAAAAAATTTCTCCAATACATATATATAATGAAATCCAACTTAAATTTTCCCCTCCATATATTCTCAATCATTATAAGCAATATAAATAAATATGATGTTTTCATGAATCTAAATGTGGTTTACTAAATGTATTTTATAAGACAAATTATATGTAGGACATTCATTACCATTAGGTGATGTTGAAATTATTTTCTACAAGAATTAATCTTAATTCAATGACTTTTACCAAATTCCATTATGTATTCCCTCATAAATCATCAAGCTTAATGTTTTATCTTAATGGGTTAGATTCATTCCCTCAATAATTCTATTTTGTTCTAGTGTCCCTAGAGTATTCTTCTAATGAATTATGTCCTTATTCTTATTGAATTTATAATATTTTAGTCTTGTGTATTACCTACAATTGTCTATCTAGATGCATGTTTTGTTTCTCTAATACTCGTTTAGATTCAAAACATTACAATGTATATTTTCATAAAAACATTAGATTTATCATTCCTGAAGTAACCTAAAAATAACGTCTTACATTATCAACAAAGGTCCCAATGCACAATGATCATACTCCCTATTAAATTTGTATTGTTCTCCACACATAGGAATGAACATGGTCAAACATATAATTCCTTGTATTTCATCTATCCAAGATAAAAAGAACTCTTTTTTCCCTAACATATAACACTAACATCTTATAAGGTCCTTGAATTAAATCTTAGGTATTACATATAAATCTGTAACTTTAATATTCTTCTCTCTAAGTTGAAAAATCACCATTTAACCTCTACTAATCTTCTAAACTCAATTTTTAAAATTCATTTCAAATCTGAAAAAACATATTTTCTCAACTATATCATGTTCTATCAGAGACCATAAATATTTACAAAATCTTTTCAATTCAATACTAATCAAATTTTCATTTAATTATATATATATATATCATTTATTAACTATATATAGAGCTTCATCATCCAAAAAATATATGATACCCACTCTTCTGAGTACATAATATTCTAAAAATATTAATAAATCATATAAATTAAATGAATACCCTAATTAAAAAACATTTGACACTTCTTGAGTGATCACACCTTTTATAATGTGGAACTCCTTTTTCTAATGTTATTTCTGAATTGGTTTTTAGAAGTGAAAGAAAATTACATATTGTTGTAAAATACATTGATATTTCAATTTTCCCAAAAAGAAAAAAAAAATATAATAGGTTTTCTTAGAGTTATTTTGAATGATTTACCCAATTATTATTAGATTTTATGATGGTCTCCCATATTAACAAACCACCCCAATGAAATACTGTCTATAAAACATCTTGACGAAGTATAAACATCCTTCCTTTATTACTATATATTCAGTATCATGTCTCAAATTTCCTCCAAAATTATACAAAAATTACAGCACAATTATAAATCATCTTTAACCATATAATACCCAATTTCATTAATTTAGTAATGATGAATAATATAGAAAACATTACCTTATAGTTTTAACATCATTGATTGGATATTAACTAAAATCATATTAATGACATTGACATGATCGACTATATGTATTCCATCAAATAAAAGTATGTTCATTAGTTATATCATTATGAAAATGTTATTAAGAGATATTGGTTTCTTATTCATTATTTAAAACATTTTTACAAAATTTTAAATAGTTTTCTTATCTCTGATATTAAATCCATAATTCTATTTTAGAGGCATCCTAATTGTGGTTAAAGCTTCACTATAAAATCACTCCCATTTCGATGTGTCCATTGATTTATGATGTATAAAGGACAATAAATCCTCAATATATTTTTCTATAAAAAAAATTTGTAGTTGTATTTTCCAAACTGAAAATTACTCTTCAAAAAAACATTTTTATATGAAATTTGTTTTATATGAATTCATTTAACCTATAATAGAAAACTAATTAAACAAATCAATTCATGGGGAGGAATTCATTAAAATGTTCGATTTTATGAGTGATGTGAAAACAAATAATCAACCCCAATTTAAATCCACTTGTATCATGAATCACCCATTATGTGAAAAACACCATCTATATTATCCAATTCATAGAACTAGAAATAAAACATTCACATGTCAAATTCGTATGTAAAATCACCTAAAATGAATATCATATATACCCATCAATGTTATTAGTTGGAGACTTTATACTATAATCACTAACTCCCATGTTATGTTCCCTAGAAGTAAGAGGAATTAGTCCACCATAATAAAAAATAATAATTTTATTATAAATTACAAAAACAAGAAATAATGAAAATAGATAAATATTATTATACTGGTTTGGATATATCCTGACATCTAGTGGAAGAAACTCCATAAATCAATCATTTCTAGGGATACTAGAAATTAAAATTCACATTAACACATATTATCCAGTATTGGATCTTAGATAATTAATTCATAAACACTAATTTTCTATTAAAATTGTTATTACCTCTAGGTAGGAAACAAATCCTTTTAATAGATGTCTCTTCACATTCAATAAGTTTCACCATGTTCTGAGTTTTATAGTAATACTTCCATTGATGTAAGAAATAGAAAATTCAATATTTATTATATCATTAGAGTCAACAATTTATAGTAATCATGAAAAACCCCAAGAAATTATTTTTCCAATCCCATTGAATGCCATCTATGAAAAAACTATTCGACTATCTATGTTCACTCATCAAATTCTCATGATTGAATTCTTCAGTATAATGACTATATTCCTAATCCACTAGGTCTGATGCACATTATCTGTTGGAAATTATTGCCAATTTAAAAAAATCTATAAAAGTGTTTTCATACATCATTATGTCAAAAATCCAACCAATTTATCTGAACTTTTACATCAGATGATCTCTATCATGAAAAATCCATTTGATTAAATAGAATAAACCTAAACAAACACAATATGAATGAGTTAGAATGATATCACGCTATAAATATTTTCTAAATATATTAGTAGACATTTATATTTTGTTTCACATTGAATTACATAATATATATTTAATAGATCATTTTCATGTGATGAATTTAGAAGAACTCGAGTTAGAGTTTTATATATCGATCTTCAAAAAAACCAATTCAGATTGTTGACTACCAAATCAATGTGTTGTGAGAAAATTATATTTTTTTATTAATTTAAATTGGTATAATGAGTATAAATCCTAGGAAACATTGGAGTGAGATTCTCATCTATGTTATCAATGAACAAATTTATATTCATATTGATCATAAGGTGGACTTCTTAAAGAAAATATTTATATATAATGGAGAATTGACACATACATGATGTCAAATTTAGGCATGAAATAAATTATTTAATAATTTTTAACATTTAACTTATTTTATAAGTTTTTACCAATATTTGGTGAAATTGATATGTAGTGGATTTTACATAGAATGTTTTAACCATGTTCTTTACCAAGAAAAACATTCAATTTTGTATTAGAGGTGATTTCTATAATTGGTGCATAGTTTTCTTTACAATATGAATAAATAATGTGATATTCTTGATGAATCTAATTATACCCACTTGTTTGGTATATATTTTGAGTGAAAATCCAATTAAATAGTGTATTGTGACAAGTTTTTGAAAAAAATTAAATTACAAATATCCCCATGAACAAATAAATTTTTGATAACACCGCATTTTCTCTATATCTCAATTCTATGCTCCAACATAAATTTGATATTACTACCCATTCCACATATAATTTATTTTATAGAATTTCATAATGATTTTTTAAAGGTAACTCTATCTATGTGTAACATATCCTCATTCAGCTTGATAATTATCTCTCAAATGGTTTTATCTCTACAAAAATAATTACAATACAAGGGTTTATATACACATACATCAATAGAAAAATAATATAATTTTTTTCATTTTTTTGGGTCACTAAATTCATGTCTAGTTCATTAATTCTTGATTCACTAGTTGATTATATGATTCATAAGGTTATTCTAGGTGATTGGGTATCATCGATTTTCTTTATTAAACCATTAAAAAATGTATTCGAGTTCAATTTCTAAAATTATGTAAATTATATTGGGATTTTTGTGATGAATGATTTTTGTAAAACATGATGTTCTAAATTAAATCAGTTAACTCAATTTATATAAATGGTTTCAATATTTGTTTCATAATAGAAATTATATATTTTTATAAGTTTCATGATGAAATTCCTCAATAAAGAGTGATTGTTTTTCTTGGTTAATCAACATGTCACAAACTAGGTAGTGAGGTATGATATTTAAATTTATGGGAAATTCCCTCTATAGGAGTTAGGTTTGACATCCTAATGGGTTATTAAATTTTTATAAGATTCTAATAGCTAGGGAATCAATTTTATTGCTTACACTAAATGGATAACAATGTTTTTCTTTATTTGATAGTGACCATAATATCATGTAGGTGAAATAACATATTGTATGTTTTTTGATGCGATTATAATTATTTAGTTAAAAAATTATTAAAATATTTAAATAATGATGATCTATTTAATATAAAAAATAAAAAAATCACATTATTGATGTATCATACAATGCCTTATCAAACCAATTTAAAATATCTATATGATTTTAGACAATAAAAAAATTGTATTGGTTGCTAAAATATAATATGCGGAAATGTAATATAATTTTTAATATTTACCTCTAATATTACTTCTTATAAAAATTTAAATTCTTATATGATTAATGTATGTAATTTCATGTTAGAAGATTCAGATGATCAAATTAATAATGAATTTGAATTTTGATTTGGTTTATTATAATTGAAATATAGAACGTAATTTTATATAATTATATATTAATCCCTACAGTTATTCATTAAAAATATATTCATCATTCATTATTGATCCAATTAAACAGATAATTTTTTACTATTTGTCAATTATATAAGATAATATATATTATTAGGAAGTCTGTTGGATAGAAATTTACTATACAATATATCCTCAATTGTCGTATTTGTGAAATTATACTATTTTATTTTTTTAATATAATGTGTTTTGAGTTATATTTTCATGTGATGAATTTCTACATGTTTTTGAATATTTATGTAAAATATTTTATTATTGATATATTAAAAATAATAATTAATTACAAAATTTATATACATTAATATATCTGGAGTATTATTATTTGGTATAATGTTGATATAACATAAGAATGAAATTTAAATAAATAGACACACACTCACACAAACATGCTTGTGTGCTTAGGGAAAACATGATGTTGAATAAGTCATGTATGTGATGTATACCGATGATAAATGGTGAGATTATTTCAGTACCATCATAAAATACCATGTTGTTAGAATTTTTATAGTGATTATACTCATCATATCCATAATCAACCAAAATCATGAATCATGTAAAATCCAAGAACTCGTAGTTTACTTTATATGATGTGTGAAATAAAAGTATTATCCTATTCTTGGTGTTTTGTTACACTTGTATTGGTGGTAATTACTAGACTGTGTTCTCAAGGGAACAAAATAACGATAATTCAATAGATGAATCTAATAATTTTGTTATAAACATATGAATTAATGAGTTCTATAAGATTAAACTGAAAAAAATTCTCTATATATATATTTATGTCCTTCAAGAATGTTATTATTTTTCACTTATCATAGTAAATATGGAGTCATTTCCAATAGATCCAATTAATTTTTTACAGAAATTATTTCATTAAGATAATATTAAAAATATTACATATTGAATAGTTGTATAAAAATGAATCATCTATAACATAGCTTTATATTTTTTTTATCTTAATTAGGTACAAAACATCTTACATAACAATCATAAATACAAATTTTTGAACAAAAAAATGAATGGGTAAATTATTTTATATTTGTAATGAAATTATAGATTTTTTCAAAATTATTATAATAAAGATTTTTATTATTCAATCATATGTAATTATTGTTGAATTAAGTTTTTCAAAAGAACCATGACCCTAGGGAAGAATATAATATGATCAATAAAATCACGTAAATATATATTATTATTCATCAGGCATTAGAGGTGTTATGTACCATATCAAACTTGAAATTATAACTCGACATTTGATCTAGTAATATATTGGTATTAATAGTCCTTAATGAATTCTATATATTTTATAATGTTTTCTGGGACTCAACTAATCAATGTGCACTGATTTCACCATCTTCGAATAACAAAAATCAGATCTCTTCTATAAATTAATTATAAAAAATTCATAATTTAGACTTCATAATCTTAATAATAACATTACATTTAAATTAAACTAGAATATAATGAATCATAACATGTACCATGTAGTTGGGGTTTGGCATAGTGGTATGCACCCATAAATCCTACATGAAAACGGGGGACCAAAACCCATTGGGTGCAGGTACAGTAGTAGTACTTTAGCAGTGGTGGGGCACTATAGCGACGGTAGCTTACTGTAGTAGAGGCAAGGTACTGTAGCAGTGGTGGGTACTATGCGACACTTTAATAGGGAGGGTATTGTAGAATTACTATTCACAGAATGGGCTTTGGGTGAAAAAATTAGGCCTACGGGACATGTAATGGGATAAATGCCAACTGGGACTTCAGGCTGTGTAATGGGTCTCCATATAACCTGTTAAATAAGTCTTTTATTTGATTTAATAATAAATGAGGCTTTGGCCCCAACATTTTAAAAAAATCATAACATGTCCCATGAAACTCAATAAATAACCTAAGAAACGCCATAAAAATTATAAAACATTCTCACATAAAATTTTAATGATAAGACAAAATATAAAATCATTCCCTATAAAATTCATGAATATACTCAAATAAAATGGCATAGTGTGTGTTGTATAGCCCATGAAAGAAAATATAAAATAAACCCAAGAGTTTATTACAATAGATAACCAAATGATAGTACATTTTAAATCATAGCCGTATACTACATTTCACAACCATAATATCTCCATGTATACTACTCTAGTCTATAAAAAATATTTAAAAACACTATCCCTTTATCAATTTAATAGATAAATAAATCTATTTCCACATAAATTTATTTTTAAAATGAATAGGTATAAAAGGTGTTGGATACCTTGAAAAATTATAAACATTTTCTTTTATAAGAAAAACCATACATTATATTTTGTAGAAAATAAATAAAATCTGTTGTTTTGGTAAAAGAAAAATTCAAAAAATATAAATTCCCTCATCAATATTATTACCTAATACTAAAAAATTTCCTAACATATGTATCTAAATAAATCAATAGATGACATAAAAAATCGTTCTAAAAAATGAAGTATATTATATTTGAATAACAAACTAGGATATAAGGTAATATTATGAACATGGTTTAAATTTTGAAATTGGTTCTATTATATTTGATGCAACATACAACAAAAAAAATTTAATTTATTTCTCACCAGTTATTCCCCCCCCCCCCCCCCCGCAAAAGTAAAATCATAACCTGTGATCAAATTTTTTTGGAGAGAAATCATTACTAATGGTTATACAATGAGAAAAATCATGACTAATGTATAATATTAAAAGAAATTCATATATAGAAGCTTATAACTTCAGTATCTTTTCAAAACACATGATAAGGAAATATAATAATCTATTTATAAAAAAATCACAAGTCATCCCACACAGTCCTCATTGAAATAACCCTATACATTAATGAATAATTTTGAAATTTAGTAAATTCTAATAACAATGTATATATATGGATTTTTTGTTAACCATTACAATCTCATATTTCTTAATAATCATGAGGTCTAGATTTACATATAACCCAGTTATTTCGTCCGATATTCTAGAGGCTTAAAACATTAAATGAGTGTATATGTGCTCATAATGGGGAGACTATATCCTCATTTTTAACTATACAAATAGAATTGTACATAAAAATATAATAATATAAAAAAATGAAAAAATTATAATTGTAAATGAATTAGAGGTATTAAATATGGCTTCCAATGTCGATTACCCAATGTAGAGAAGTATCATGCATCAAACCCTAAAAATCATAATAGTGGAGACCACTTTAATGAACACCAAGCATCCAATTGGTATCATATCTAATATATTCCATGAAACCAAAATATTATATAAACCATTATCAAAATTATGAAATCATTCCATTGTTTCATTCCTCTTCATGAAATTAAAATCATTAGAACCAAAAGAAAACTAATATTCCATTATAATTTCTTAGTATAAAACATAGTGCACCACCTCTGAAATTTCACTAAAAATATTACATACTTGTGAGGTCATGTGTAATAATAAATAAAAAAAACCAATTATTCAGTCTCTCAATAAAAGGAGAACTATAATTTCCCCATCTATAGTTGACCTACCAACGTTGGTTACTATCATGTGTTATAATGAACTCAACGTCTATACACACCTTGATGGAGAATGATGTATCCCCCTTATATCATAATAAATTCACAGATTATTGATAAAAATTAGTCCCCTATGAGAATTCAACATCAGTAACCCATGTCCTATATCCATACTCCATACTTCATGGATCATTTTTCCTAAGCAATTAAATATTTATTGATAATTACTCTATCAACTGGAAATCTGAATCACCACTCACTAATTTTTTTCACCAATGACATATCCAACATCCCATTAAATTTTCCACATCATCACAAAAAATCAAAAATATATAGAGGATACGAAAAATCCACCTTTTTAACTATTCTTATTGGGCCCCTTTACATGTAAATAACCTAAATAACCTACTCTATAATAGTGATATACATCAAGAGAATCTTAATCCCCCAACGAATATGATTGAAAATATGTACATCATTAGTGAAAAATATATTAACAAAATACTAGGATGGAAAATAAACTTTCCAAACCAAGTATCCACTATGAATCAAAAGTTCCCCATGACTACTAAATATTCCACCCCATTATCACAAAAACATACACCTCATGAATTGATGACCTCAAAAACATTCCCCATAGAACCATGAGACATTCCACAATCATAAAATAGCAACTCTTATTTTTTTATACTCATATCTAAAATCAATTACCATATCAAGGATGTTTTAACACATTAATATTGATACAACCCATCAATAATTCTAATGAAAACTCACATCAAACATGACATATATCCAAATTATAAAATTGTACCACCTAGAGTAGTATTTATCCAAATAATTTACCCATTTAATTCATAATTACTACTCATTCCCATGTTCCCATGCCTATCCCACCTAAAATCACGGCTGACATATTCTTATGATGGCTTCCATCAGATCAAAACATCACTTATATCAAAAAATGTATACCATAACCATTCACATAGCATGGGAAACACATTTGATACCCCAGAAAAAGTTGATGCCACTACATTAGACATCGTGAAATATCCCACGATTCTATTTATCTAACAGAAGACACATAATCTATCATGAAGTAAAGGGAATCAATGATCTCTATGTGGTGTAAAATAGTGCCTTAGCATCAAGCAATACTTATGGGAATGATTTTAGAATGAAAAAAGACTATTAAAAGACACATTACTTACATCACCTCATAAAAATGCCCATAACATGATGGATAAAATTAAATACTATGAGAACAAGTTATACAGTTGTAATTTATGAATAAAATCTAATGTAACAAAAATTGGGTGGGAAAAAACTAGACAAATAGGCCTCTAGGAAAAACGTGGTTTGATACCCACATTCCACTACCACCAACATTTTTTCAAAAGGTAACTTCTATCTAATTTAACCACCACCACCACCATGGGAAGCCATGTCATTTCCTAAATTATAAAAAAATATCAATGTACACTAAAGGTTTTATGTGTGGTGTGATATCACATTCAGTGTTGGATACCACTAGAATATTCAATTCAGAGCCACCATAAGACAATTTAACATTCTAGTTTTTTAATGAATCGAAATGATTCAATATAATACTTTATTTGAGGTAAAAGTAAAAATTTAATGTAAATAACGAAATATATTATTAGAACCATGAGAAATATTTATATAAATATGGTTTGCAATGATATAAGATCATTTTAATATTTGTGATCAATCATGCATATGAAGGTATATCTATATCTCAATCCACCCTATTCCCATAATAAATGTTTGGTTTGTTTTGTATCATGAACTACATATTTAGGGTAGGTCATTCCATGGGAACATTTACATGTAATCCTACCAAGATACCCAGAATACCCATGTACAATAACAATTCTTAAACCATGTTACCTTTTTCTTTAACATTCATAGCCATCATAAAATAAAAATTCACATATAAGGGGTGTTTTTATTTATAAAACTATATAAACCAAATAATTTCAAAACTATAATATACACAAAATCAGATAATTTTTTTTTTAATTTTTCTTTATGAAAATTGATACCAAACATAAATCATCATGGAATTTATAGATAAGGAATCACCTTATTTTTCTATTGGAATCATCTGAAATCGGATATATACCAAAATATACACCAAGAGGATATACTATAAAGAAAATTTCAGACCAAAAACAACCTGATTCAACTCAAAGAAATTATTTTCAACCCATCATAGGTTATCTAGACTAATAGAGAATAGGGAAATAAAATAAGAAGGTAGAATTGAAAAAAAAAAGTGATTGGAGTAAGAGTAGAGGAACATAAATGACATTTTCTTAAATATTACAAGAAACATTTTCCCAGTAATTTAGGCCAGTGGGTTTTTAGGAGGATACGTAAGTGTTCCTATGGATATAAAGACAAAAATGTGATGAAAAGGTTAGTTTTACAGAAAAAATAATGGTCAATAATTGTTCGATATCCATAAATTTTACTGTTTAGGATGACATCATGGGTTGGTCATATGGTTTTCATAAATGTGCACCAACTATGCATCTAATCTTTCTATGAGGACTTGAGAACCACATGGTTTCCTAGGGCCACATAGAAAATAATTATAAAATATGTTTAATTCATTTCTACTTTACTTGATGTTCGATGTGCACCGATGAGATGAAATGATTTTATATACAATGATATTTCTACTATTTAGCCCAAACAACCATTTTTCACAGAAATTCATGGGAATGACATGAAATAATGGTAAGAAAAATATAAAGGATAATATTTTTCAAAATAAAATCACATATATCTAAATTATCCCCACCATGAAAATATTCCACCCTCATATAGTGAATCTAAAATCTGATCAGAGAATGAATATGTGTATTTTTCGTCCACACAAGTCTTCCACTCTCATGTCTCGTTCCAATTATTATAGTGATATTCAGGACTTGAACGTAATATATGGGTTTACCTTATATCACTCTTATTTTCTAATCCAAAATATTCACTGGTCTCATGAATGTATTGAATTTATATTCTTTCTCATTCTCTTCATTGTTCATGAATTGATACATGTTTATGTTATATATATTGAAATTTGAGACATGGAACCCTTCAAGGATCGATATCAATTGGGTTTTTATATCCATTTAATATGAAACCATTCTAATTTCTCAATAATATTAACATTTATGAAACACCATAACAAGTGGTTCCCCTACTTAGCATGTTGATAGTGACCCTTGTGTGATGCCACCATTTGGAACACTCGATCATCCACTAAGGACTTGAGGTCTTAATGACATTGAACATCAGAAGACTATTTTCATTTGTTTGATATCAATAAACCTTTTCAATTCAATAAATCATAATAATATGTCTATTTCACATGTATTAGACCTATAAAAGAAGACTCATATACTTCCATACATCAAAGAAACATTTTATGTGGCTTACCATAAGTTAACAAAAATGGTTCCATTATTATAAAGGATTGGAAAAAATATAAGAAATTTTTACCTCTCCCATATAGTTATACCGCAAGCCTATAAAATATGACATGCAAGAAAAAATCATTCTTTCAAATAATTTGTTCATTAATTATTTCATAAAATTCATTTTAGGATGATATCTCATAATATGATTGAAATGTGACCTCATTTCATTTTGAATGAATTCTAAGAATCATGAGGTAAAATGGGGGTGCCGATTTGAAATGATAGTTGATGGTGTACCATGGATTGATTAAATTTAATGATCATATATATTACACATCTCATTCATTATTTTTTTATCATTGATAAGAATGAAATGGGGAAAATTGGACATATGGTAAATAACCACCAAACTTGTGTTCCATCGCTGGGGTGTATAATGGATCCAAATGATAATGTCTATGGAGCTTATACATCTTCCTGGTGGAAATGTGGAGTAGATTAAGTAAATTGAAGGTCCTCTGGTGGTGAGCTTTAATATTCTGTCAATTATAACATCTTGATATGAATTTAGATTTGTCCAACCTCATACCTAGCAACCAAAACTATTGAGGAACATTTTAAAACATATTTCTGGTCTCTGGATGAATGGTCCACTATGATTGGGGTATATACAGCAACCCCACCTTCCAAAAATAGAATAGCCCAATGGAGTGAACCATAAAAGAATAAATTCCATAAAAATAGAAATATTACATGCTAGAACCCCCCCTCCCTAACACTATTTATATGATTCATATGAAATTGGAATGGTTCATCATTAGGATTGACTTGCATAATTAGCTCTAGAAGAGGGAACGTTAACCGAATGTTATCCTAAAATGTTACCCCACTTTTCTCCTTGGATTCTAGGTGAATTGATGATCAAATACCTATAAATGTACACTAATCACTGAACACCATTACATATTGTACTGAAATTATCCTACTTAGGGTATTGGTGACTACATTTCAAATCCTTGAGTTATAGAAAATATCAATTTCTAACCCATAATAGCACTCTACCCATCAGCAGTTCCACTTATATAGATCGAGTAAGAAGAAAAATAATGATATGATCTTATGATATATGTAAATTATGAATTTTTATTCAAATATATAGTTCTTCCATTTTTTTTAATTCATGAATCATGTAATGGTTTTCATAATTCATTTCATTTGGTTTGTGTTGGAAAGAGACAAACGCCACCCGATGGCCATCCTACATCAACACAAACCCAATAACCATTTATAAAGCATCACATTAGATATTGTATCCCTTCCATGATAAGGGTAAGACCAAAACACTGGATATGGTTATTTTCAATTTGATATCTACAATATATTCCTAACATTATGGTATTTATTTAGACCTTAACCATTTTTTGTTATGCAATTAAATTGGTGAACCAATATGAGATTATTTTGGATACCCATCTTTAATATAATACCAAAACCATGAATCTAATAATATAAATTATATTCCACTATTTATCCCATGAAATAAAAACTCAAACATTATTTATGATCACCAATAATCCATTATCCATTATCAACTAGCCACGAAAAATGACTTCCCAGATCCAGAAATTTACCATGGAATTCATATCATAATGTCAGTGATCCTAAAGAGTTCCTAGAATGATTTTCTAGTGTTTATAATGCTCTCTATCTATCTTATATTATACTAAGATGTCTTCTACAGAAACCACCCAATATTTTTTGAGGTACTAATGGAAAACAATTATAAGATCCATGAAAACCATCGAATAATTTGTAATCCAAAATGAAATATCAAATACTAAAAGTTGTTGTGACTTCATTGGAATGATATCTTGGGAATTTCATCTTATCTAACCCTGAATTGATATTTTCACATGTATATGTCAATCTTGGAAGTCCACCTCTCCACATGGAAAAAATAAATGAATAAATTATTGGGTGGACATGTTTTCTTCTCTATTCTGACCATGTTCAACATCTGGTAATCAATGAAATAATTGAGGGATCTATCACAATATTTCAGAAACAGCACTTTGATGGAACTAGGTAATATGCTCAAGTTAATAATTCTTATTGATTCTATGTTATCTAATTGTATAATTAACTATCTCAACATACTGGGGGACATATGATAAATTGGATTATATATCAAATGTGTTCTGGGTGCCAAGATAATAGTGAACTCCTCATCTCACTCAAGGGGTAACCCTGAGATATCATTTGAATAACATCTATAAACTCATTTATTAAAGTATTAATCCCATTCTCAGAACCTCTACCATCATACTTCAACATGAGGGAAACGATATGGGAAATTGGGCTACAATATTTTGAGTTTTAGGTCCATCTCACCATGATTTGGGATCACATTAACCTAAGAAGACCTAGGTACTCCCTTTGGTGCCACAGAATTCACTCACCATTGTTAAAAAATTATTTTCTCCTTAAAACACCCCATCTATTCCATTACAATAATTATCTCAAAATGTTCCAATTCTAAAACAACTAATTCCCAATCCAATTGGACTAATAATAGTGTGAGAGTGTTGGATGATCATTTGAAAAAAAATAAATGAAATTAATAATAATGGTTGTAAAATTTAGTAGATCCAAAAGATGTGTAATAATAAATTAATTTTATCAAACTGTATGAAATTAAAAATGGTTCTGCATGAAACTATAATAATATTACCCCACACAATTGCTGGTCATGTACATGATTTTGTTGGATCGATGTCCATAGCCTGAAGTTTCATATTATTCTCTTGTTCCTATAGTCTGTTAATGAATTTTTTTCTCCATATTGTGTTGACATTGTCCATAGACATATCTTTTTTTCCACCTCACTCAGTAGTTTGAGAAGCCATACCCATTAAATCGATAGACTAAGATGGTGATTCTTTATGTGTTGAATATCATTCATTAGTATGAGTGGATGGGAAAATTTTAAAAAATCATTTAATGGGTCACAAATTCCAAAATTTATTATAGGCATTATATTATGTTAGAAACATGGATCACATATGACCATTTCTTCCACACTGAAGGAACACTACAGATCCACCACCTAGGTCTACTAACATGGGCTATGAGGTGGTGTATCTGGAGATGCTCTCATTATTCTTTACCTTCCCCTCATAATAATCCCTCTACTCACATGTTCTACTGATTCCCTAATACATAGGGACAATCATCCTAGAAATTACATACATGACTACCCTTTCAATTTCAACAATCAATTCTTGATCGAATACCATAGAATATGACTTAATCATAAACGATAAGTATATAGATCAAACATATATTCATAATCACATTCCAAATCATATATGAATTAATGAATCATTAGGCACCAACTTGTGTGAAAAAATAGGCCAATTATGTAAAATGGTTGGAATATTTCATCATGGTGTAATCCCTTTGCTCGAGATCTAGAAACTCTAGAGTCCTAGAGTGATAGAAGGTCTCATGGAAATAGTACTAATTGATGAAAATATTTATTTCAAAATAATCAATAAAATCATATATTATGTCATAGACCATAGAGTCCAAAAACCTGTTATGGGGGCCTTAAAACATAAACAAATGGAATTTCACCTTTACTGCCTTAGCTATGTTAAGAAACTATAGGATCCTCTCAACACTCTACACAAAATCTTCTACATCCTTGTGGTAGGTGATACCTGATAATTAAGGGATTTTAATCAATAAAAACTCCATGAATTCATCCTTTTTCATACCATGTTATGTTTCTTTATCTTTATCAGGATTGAACCCTACTCTTAGATGAATATATATGATAGCTCGAACCACTACATCTACGAACCTCTCATCAGTTTCTAAGGTATTATTATTTTCTTATTCATCCCATGATTCCTTAGGATATATCAATGGTTGCATGGTGTATCATTAATTAAGAAGACAAAAGTAATCTTCAATACACCAAATATCATGGTTTCAAAAATAACCTGATTTAAACATCCACGTAGATAAAAATGAAACCACAAAAACTATATATGATATATTAATGTTCTCCACCACTAATTGATGTCCATGTGTAGTCCACAGCTTATGCATGACTCTAGAAGGAGGTGTAAACCCAACTCTGAAGCATCCCATGGTGACCTAAGGGTGTCACAATGTGTGTTGGATAGACCACCAACTCATTACTAGGACCTCAATCCATATCTATCCTATAATATATCAATCCAGACCCTCCAATGTTACATTACCAGTAGAAAAAATAAACATCTTATGATACAATTTTTTCATGATCTGACCTAGGATCCCATTAAACTTGACACATGAGATAGCCCATAGAATGGCTTGAAAGGCATTCCCATTCACCATAGTCTAGAAACTTGTTCCTAGGAATGAGATAACATCCTTGGGAATGGATTCTTGGATTATAATCGACTATAGAAAACACACATTAATTACATCAGATATTAATCAATAACCAAAACATGATAGATCAAATAAAACAATACAATCAAGAATTTGTTATTTAGCATTTACAACCAACCCCCAAAATAACCAAAATGGGGAGGGGACTGACAAGACAAAAAAAATCTATGAAACATGTCATTAAAAACCTGCATTCCACAAACAAACAACATCTATCCAAAAAAATAAACTGCAATCACATAGAATAAAAATCAACACTAAGGGAAGCCCATCCCTTACATGAATAAAAAAACATGTTCTTCATACACCAGAGGATATATATAGTGTTTTATATCACATTCCTACTTGGATACCACAAAATTAATCCACTTATAGCTATTATAAGACAATTAAACATGCTATTTTTTAAAATAATGAAAATGGTTCAATGGAATACATCTTTTGAGATAAGAATAAATTGGTAATTGAAATTAAAAAAACATTATCATCCCCATGCTCAATACCTATGTAATAAGTGTTATTAGGGACTTATGACCACATACTCATTTCAATCAATCCTATATGTGATGTTACACCTCCAACTCGATCCAACCAATCCCCATAATAATTTTTTTATTATCATATCATGAAAAACCTTGCTTGGGATGGCCATTCCTAGTTTAAATATCCTAGTATCCCCATCTAGATACCCATGTCACCCTTTTTATTTCAACGTTCATAATCAATGAAAACTTTTTTCATTCAGAATACTATATATCAAAAATCAAACATGACTACATAGTGTAGCTCTATCCTCATTCAATGCATAAAAAACCAATAATATTAAAAAAATTATATAGATTGTAAATCTATTTTAGATATTATATGATAGACAATAAATAATATCTATATTATAAAACATTAAATTTAGATGGAGTCACCTACCTTTTCAATTGTAATCACCTAAAACATGTTCGAAACCACCATACACACCAATAAGTGACCCTATAAGAAAAGAGAACACAATAAGGAAATTTTTTTAAGGTAATGAAAATATATTGAACAGAAAAGAGGTCAATATAACCGCTTTTGAATAAAAAACTCATAGAGGAATGGAGAAGAGACCCAAAGAATAGAGTGGGAATGTAAATGAGTAGAATACAAGAACATTTCTTTAAGATTCCAAGCCAAATCAACCCAATAATTGAGGAAAACATATTTGATGGAGTAGTAGGAGGTGCTCCTAGTATTGTAGGGATAAAATAAATTCATAAAGGGGGTTTTAGGGTAAATGTAGAGGAGGGGAGGAGTTGGGAATGAAAAAAAAGTATTGTTCTGGTAGCCCATACAGTTGGTTGCATAGTTTTCCATCCTATAAATTAACTGTGTAGATCATCTCTACAATATTAAAAGGGGACCATATTTTTTATAAGGGGTCCCACACCCCTGTTCTAAACATTGGAGCCTAGATAGTTCCATTATACTAGTCATATAAATTTCAATAGTCAGGAACGTGGTTTATTCTAATCATGAACCAAGTATGGTCCTCCTCATGATCATACTTAAACCCAAAATTATAATAAAAAACTCCTTTTTACATAAAATAAGGGTAAGAACAAGAAAAAAGATAAAAATAAATCGACAGAACACTAATTATGAGACATCGTCCATGGAGCATTTTCACCAGTGACTCCAAGGTGTTGATCAAACACAGTCAGTAGTTGTACGGACTATGTTATATCCTAATAACCCTTAGAGTCCATAAAACTTGATATTATCTTCATTTTAATTTGATTATTTCTATTTTGATATCCCTATATAAAATATGACTAAAACATATTTTTAAAGGTAAAATAAATTAAATTTTTACCTATGTGAAACTATAAATAACCCACTTGTACAACATTGATAATTATGTTAGAAAAAATAAAATTAAGTAATAAAACCTATGAAAATATCAATTTTTGTGAAAATTAGATGAACAAGATTAAAAGGTTGATTGAACTAAAAACAGAATCATTGGGACTATGATAAATATTCATGATAATCTAATGCAATAAATGGATCCCTATACTATAAATTTCTGAAATACATCTCCCTCTAAAGAGATGAGAAAATTAGAGTGAGGGGGGAATGGATTAATCTACCTAACACTATAATAAATATGGTGAAAATTCATTTAGTAGTAATTTATAGCATAAAATAATTTACAAGGATCTAACTAGAACAATAGCGGCACCACTAAACACTTGGTGTACCCATGTGAAATTTTGATTACAGTGGTCAAGGGCATTGTATCCTCTACTAAAACATATATGGAAACCATTGAGGTTTTGATGGGAAAAATAAAAAATTGTAGATTATTTCCTAATAAAATGTATACATAATCAAAGAATACTATTTATGACCTCAAACACTATTTTTTAAAAGTTAATAAAATATAGTATTGCTTTTACTTCTAAATTTACTTTATATAAATTTCACGTTATTAATTTTTACTTTTTAGTCCACACAAATATAAAATTACTTTTTTGATATTATCATATTTCCTGTTAAAGAATTTTGTACATAAATAATAATAAATATTGAAGATAATTTCTTATGTTTTAGTTGAAATTTTATATAAGTATTATTTTATGGAATTTTTTAGGATAATATATTTTTATATCATATTGATTTTGTTAAATTAATTACATACTAGATATATCATCAAGGAAAATATTATACATATGTAGGTGTATATCATATATATTTACGAAGTATTATAATATTTCATCTAGGTCAAAATCAAAAAAAATATTGAATCAATCATTTGGAATGTAAATAAATACATAATAAGTATAAGTTTTAAAACAATTCATGTATTTTCATTATGTGTGAAAACATAAGTGTTGGGTTCATAGTTTATATTTTTATTTAAATATATCCCTAATTAATTGGTTGATTTTCTATGTTAAATAAAATATCTCATTTTTTATAAAAAAATTATTTATAAGATTTCAATTATGTTTATCTTATTTGTGATATTTTTGTTGATGAAAATGATAACTATATAGTATTAATTCTTTTTTTATTGATTTCCATAGAGGCAAGATCATTGATATTTTAATGGATATGATTTTCCAACTCTAATGTATTACTTTTTCAACGAAATGATTTTTTTGAAGTGTAGGACTGATTTATTTTCAACTATTTATTATTATTAATAAGCCCTAAAATAGTTTTACGGATTCCTATTTTCATGGATAATATCAATTATTTCATTAAAATAATTAATTTAAGTATATTAAATATTTTATATCTTAATATAACATCATGTGACATGCTTACTTAATTTTCTGAAAAAAATCATAATAATTACTCTATATCTATTTTATATATTTCATTATAAATTTTTATTTAAATGGATAAAGAAAAATAGTTCTTTTCTAACTGAAACTATGATTAAATCAACAATACTAAAATAATGTTTTTTAAAACTAGACATTTGATACATAATTTTTTTATAGAGAATATTAGTAATCTCATAGATACTAATACAACTATTTGTTTTCAATTATAATCCAATATACTCATATTTGTATTGTTTTGTAATTTAAATCATATTGTAATACGGGTTAGTGTGACGTCTTCATAAAAAATGTGATTTATATAATGATAAATGATCGTGTATAATTAATATAATGTGTCTTAGACTTAATTTTTTTTACCCATATGAAAATGATATAAATACATTTGATGAATCCAATAGTGGGTGTTGGTGGAGTGGTATGGGGGTTTTCTTTTATTGTCAAAAAGAACTATATAAATTTATGGTTTCATGCTTATTTATTTTATATTATTCATAATTTATATCATAAATAGAAAATGGGGTAGATTAAATCATTTATAAATATAGATCATTTAATTTGGTGTGTAATTATGGAATAAAAATCACAACTCTAAAGAATCATTTTATAAATTTGGTTCAACAACACAACCTCTCTCCCATGGTAACCATCACCCAACCCCTTCCAACACCTCAAAAAATCTATTAATATGCAACTATATATGGTCTATCAAAAATGATTCTAGGACTAATAGATTACACATGTGGGTTAATTATAACCTTTCCGTAATAACATATCTCATCCCTAAGATATATTCTTCCGTAACACCAACCAATCACCAATTAATGGTTCAATGGATTCACTCCAACAACCTATTCCCTCACTCAAATCCCTAGTAATAACAAGAACATAATTTCAAAATTGAAAAACGATTCTCTAAAAACATAAACCAATTTATTATATAGGTGTAGTTCATCTTTTTGTTCTCCCCACTTTTGTAATTTTGCACTACCTAAACTAATACCTACTAAATATAGAATTTTCTCCCTGATATCAACACATACACATGAACTATTCATGATTTAGTCTCTATATAAATAATTATTCCTCAAACAAAACTATTATATACTGAATTTAAGGACAATTTATATATATCACCATAAAACACTCATTTAGGTATCTCCCATATTCTTAATCCCCATGGCCAATTGCAACATATATCTGAATGGACATCTTCACCCTTGTTGGGTTATGTTTACCATACCTATTTTCCATGGTGAGACCAAAATCCCGTAATAGAACATTGGTCAATCATGAAACTAATCATAATTCAATCTATAATATGGGTGTTATGTATACCTGAATAAAATCATTAAATTCATAAATTCCACTATCAAAGAAATGATGATAGTCACAAACCCACTATTACTACCAGAAATCTCTAATACCAAAGCACAAAAAATAAACAAATCCTAGCCACTGATCTCTCAAAAATTATACATTTCTAATATAGAATATCGATCACTCCAACTCAACCTCAGTGATTGTTTCCCAAAAAATTATCTTAAAAAACATCACATACACTAGATTCGTACTATGACCTAGTCATAAAGAAAAAATATAATATATATACATACAATAAGTCATTAATATCATGAGTATTTAAAATATCACACAATAAAATATCCATTTATGAGGATACCATGTACATAAGATCCAATTCCCATCATCAGATGATATTTTATACTATGAACAAAAATAGGAAACTTTAGTATAATTCAACTAGGAGGTTATTTTTTAAAACACCAATTATTTTTTTTATTTAAATATTATTTATCATAAAACTATTCCATAAGAATAATATAATTTATAATAAAGTAGAAAAATTTCATGCTAACACTTCATTCCAAAAATGATACATGAATAATTAAATCATCATTCATCTATATACCAAGAGTAACCATATATCAATAACAAAAAAATAGTATTCAATAGTTTCACATCAACTCGACTATAATTGTGAAAACCAAATTAGCTTTATTTATTATTTATAAACATGGAATACATCCAATAGATTTTCTCTGCATAAATATAAACAATATCTATCTATGGACCCAAAGAATCTATATATATACATCTATAAAACCGTAAATAAAAATTATATTCTTCTTTAAATAATTATTTATAGACTCTGTGCTTTGGATAAAATGAATTGAACCCACGTAGGAGTTACACACAACTCAATATCATATACAAGTATATAAAATGTTATTGATTATAATTGAGGTTTTATGATGTTATAATGGGGGAGTGTATACCCTCATTTTCTAGGAAAAATATAGTAACCAAAATAGATGAATATTTCGTACAAAGAATTAAATGAAATGACCAAAACAACTCATTTCATACCAAATGAAATGTAGTAAAGTAATTAAATATAAATACCATAAAAAATCATAAATTTTGGTTAATATCAACTATTAAAACCAAAAATATAAAACACTATAGATTATGTCACTAGACTCTGAGGATTCAAATAGAGAAAAATTTTGCCCATATTTTTAATCCAACAATTCTTAATTGTTCAGGTATTAAATCGATAAAACCATGTAGTAAAATGTTTTATTAATATAATGGGGAATTTTGATTATATATTTAAAATGAGCTAAATTGTAAAAAATGAATAATTCTGGATTTTTGACAGATTGTTACATGATGGGTATTTTAGACATTTTATGAATAATATAACTCCAAATTGTGTGATTCTTTTTTTTTTGAATCCTTATTTTATTTCCATTAGTTTTTTCAATTATACAAGAAGTTGATACGATCATCTAAAGGCCATAAAATTTCAATGAAGTGGACACATTTTCTGGGATGATAGCATGGACACCACCACAGTAATGGAAGTTCATTACGGCCAACATGTCATCAATTGATATGATTCCACCTAAAAAGATACATGGATAAGTAGTAATGTTTCTCCAAAAAATTACATAGAGTTTTGAATCCATTAAGGTAGACATTAAATTATTTATTTAAGAAGCTTCATGGAACCTACATCCAATAAAGTAAACAACCAATGAATGAATCATAACTCTTACATCTGATGACCTAATGAGTTGACCATCGAAGGGTGAATAGAAAACACATTTATGAATAGATTTCATGAAGTGGTCCTAGTGTGATTCGACCAGTTAGATGGTAAAAAACATTTCAATATTCATAAGGCTGAAATCTTCCAATAATTGAGTAAAGCTCATACCAATTAAATCATTCCATCCAATCCTCAAACCATCCATATAACAAAGGTGATGAGGAAATATTCTATATAATATTTTTAGTTCTTATTTTTCATTTTATTTAATTTTCTATTTTCTAATGTAATGAATTATACTTTTTAATATTAAAGTGTTTACCTTTCTTCTTCCACCATTTTCTCTTCCAATCCCAATCTCATTCTCTCTCTGACATTATTCCATCATGATATCTATGAACTTCTCCATGTAACGTGGCTAACTATAGGCTTAGACCCATGGGATGATTTAATGGTTTACTTCATTATTTCACTTAAAATTGAAAATCATTTAAATCTATTTATGGTAGAGGTGGGAATATAGCATGGGTGCGGCATTCATCCACCACGACACTATTTCAAAATCCATTTATTTTCCTTGATTATTTTTTCTCTCCCTTATTATAGGAAAACCCTTCATACTATAGAGTTTTGGTTTCCGTAAGGAATAAAATGGAATATGGTGGAGCTAGATTTTTGGGATAGTATTATCGGGTGAGGTTTTATCCAAGTTGAATATTGGTGTATGTGTGATTTGGATTCCTAGATGCATGCTAAGAGGAAAAAATCATTAAATAAAGGGAAATTAATTAATTAATTAAGTTTCGTAAAATTAATTATCAAATTCAATTTAATAAATAAATAAATAAATAATGAGCTTGTGTTATCCAACTATATGACCAAGTGCTTTCTATCATAATTACATTCTATCATCATCTGAATCTTCATTTAGATTTAATTTTTTCATTTTATTTATTTAATTACACTATTTAAATATACACTAAAACCATCATTTTCATAATTAATAAAAAAACAAAAAAAGTATTAGAATAGGTGAACTAGAATAAGTGATTGAACCAACTACAACTCTTTTTAGGTTAGATTACTATGGTTAGTCGTTGTGCTACATTAGGAAAATAAATTTACATATTCCACGCCCTACATTAGGCATGGAAAATAACTAGCTTTGTTTCCATGGATCCAAACATTAATTTTGATCATGTTATCAAATTTCATTTTATTAATATTTTTTTAATTTTTTTTTATAAAAAATTATAAAAAAAATAATTTTTTCCATTATTTATTGAAATTCATATTATTATGTATGGGAAGATTACTCCCCGGTGAAATATCAATAACCAAATGTGGATTTTCGAGATCTAAATGTCCGAGTGGATTAGATGGGAAATACTCTGGATGATTTGGGAAGGAAAATGGAATAATAATTTTCTATGTTCATTCATTAATAGAGTAACCAGAACCTGAACCAAAAAAAATAAGTTATGCTAGTGGTGGAAGAAATTTCACAATTCAACATTGATGAATTAGAGGAGGTAAATATGGAGGAACTTGAATAATCATTCATCCTCACTCAACCAATTCTACTCAAGATTGATAAAAAGGATAAAGACTAGACTACTGATCCAAATTTGGTAGATCAACAAGATTTGGATAAATTTGGTAATTAATGTGAGGAACTACTTAATATCTATATGACTAGAAAATAAGAAGAGCCAACACCACTGAAAGAAGACACCACCCATATGGGGGAATTTGAAGTCAAGAAGGAGGAGCTGGACTACCTTTCTTCATCAAGTGAAGATTGAATCTAAGAGGCATTGTCAACTGAATAAGGGAATAATGTCAAACCAACTCGGGGAGATGATACAATATTTTAGTAAAAATATTTTGGTTTTATTGAAACTAATTTGAGTATTTCTCATAATAGTTGGGAATGTTCATATTTGGACAAATCAAATTATTTCATAGAGGATGAATATGAGAATGTAATTTCACCTGTAGAGGAACCCATAGAGCACAATGACATTTTGGAACATGAATTCGAGGAGCCCAATTATATGATCCAGGTAGCTGAGCCATAGGATTATCTATTTAATGCCCCTGTAAAACTATCAATGGAAGAGAATAAGGTTGTAGAAGTAGTAACCAAGGAAAATAATGGTCCATAAATTTTCATACCCCCTCAATGAAAGATATAAATCATTGTGAAGGGGGAATATATGGTGTATTGTATCCATGTAAATTCCCTCTTGAACAACGATGAAGTACAAGCTGGGAAAAGCCAGATGTAGTGGTTTAAATCAAATAAGATTAATCCACCCTATGATTTTGTATAATATTTTTTACTTCCCTCAAGAAGCTTAAAAATTTCACGGAACAATTGGGGGGTCCTAATAATATTTATCTTTATATTGTATTTATATTTCAAATCCCTTTTTTAGATTAGTCCATCATGTGGCCTACTATTGCTTAACTTTTGAGCATTAAAGACTTGATCCTTATTCTTAAGTGAGTAATTCTCTTTTATATGTTTATAAAGGGGAAATGAAGGCCATAAATAGTGTAAGATACGTACTAAGTCTTATTTAAGAAAGAGTTAACTTTGAATTTTTATATTTTAAAATCATTAATATTTTTTCAAAATCATCATTTGAGCTTTAAAGATAAAACTACATTCCCACCATTGAATTATACTCTACATGAAATTCACAGGAGTGTTGAGATTTTTAAGAATACATTGATACTATGTGTCAGATTTCCATGTTAATAAGATTGAATTAGTGAATAGAATATTTAATGTTTAAATTGATTCATGGATATTGAAATGATGAATCATGATTTGAAGGAATTGATCGACTCACGTAAATGATATTTATCTACAATTTTTTTTTAAAATTTATAAAAATCACGTCAATTGATTTTTTTTATTAATCATTCCATGAGTGATTTTACAAATAACATATAAGTTATTCTAGAAAGGATATCTAGCCAATGTACTTCTTATATAATAATGAGCATATTTCTTGAGGGATCATGGGACATTTCACTCACAATAACATGCATTGGAACTTGTCGAAGATAGAAATGTGAAAACATATTTAAAATGATTTAGGCATTTCTTGAAAAGCCCTTATACTTAAATACCACCTTTACATAAATCCTTATTTTATATTATAGAGACCATTAATGTACATTAGTTAGATGAGCGATGTTTTAAGCCCATTTTACCCATTTCTACCATACTCGTTGTATTTCAATGATATTTAAAAATTGAAGTGTGTGTGTAAAGGGAATCTGGTGGATGGGATGTTATATATTATAACAAAAATGAGTGGTGGTTATATTGTAGGAATTTTAAATGTTGTAAAATCATTCATTTCACTTTATTGTTTCCTCCTGTTTCATTTAAAAAATTGAGAAAAAAATTAAAAAAAAACAACCAAAAAAATAAGATAAAATTGGTTTTGATTTGGGAGAACAAAATATCACCATTTTCCCGATAGATAACCATATAATAATATGTGGTTATTTGATGAATGTGATGTTTTAAATAATCATACATTTATTAAAATGCAATACAAAATTTAGAAAAAATCATGATGGTGCATTATTCATTAATTAAGATATACTTTGATCAGTACCTTACTTTGTGTTTTAGAGAAGTGGGTGATGCTGCATTGAAGGGGAGAATTTTGTTACATTTTTTCATATCATTCATTGTAATTATGTTATAAAACTCCTCTTTGGGACATTATTTTATAGCATTAAATCCTAAAAACATAATCCTTACAGTCATTTCAACCATTATATAAAAGTCTTCATGATTTTATGTGCATTTTGTCTTTATAAAGTGGAAAAATTAGTTTCATACAAGGTTATGGATATTTAGAATATTCTATTAATATGAGAACTATAACTGAATATCATCATAATATATGAGATAAAATATTCAATAGTGAGGTAAATCCTAACTTGGAATGTTCAATAATAATGAATTAATGATCTTGAATGAATTAAAGGAGAAGATTCACCATTTTCTAAAGGGACAAGTAATATGTATGATTTTATTATTTATTTGAAAAATGGGAAATTAAATTTATATTTTATGTATATTTTTGAATTTTTTATTTTATTTTGATAATTATTAAATTTTAATACATTGGAATTTGAATATTATTAACATTGGTGTCCTCTGAATTCCATGTTAAGATTTTATACTAGATGAAAATCATAGAATAAGTGTGGTGGAATTGATAGAGATAATATTTTACACATTTTTTGTATGATTTTATTTATTTAAACATTCACAAATTATTAATTTTTTATTATATAGATCAATTTTATATTTATGATGTGTTTTGAGAAATATGGGGAAAAGTTATTAATTATAGATTTTTACAGATATTTATGTCAATGTTATTTTAATCGTTTCATGAAACGTATAATTCCAAATTGATTGATTCTTTTTTTTAATCCTTTTCTTATTTTGTTTAACTTTTTCATCTATCCCCAAGGTTGATTTGATCATCTAGAGGTTGTAAAAATTCAATGACGTTGATGAATTTTCTAAGCGAAAAGTATGGACACTAGCACCATAGATGAAGTCTATATTATCAAACACAAATTCAATTGCGGTGATTTCATCGAGAAAATAACAGGGATACATTTTAGCGTTTATCAAATAAATTACATTGAATCTTTAATCAATTAATTTTACCATTGAGTGACATATTTTTGAAGGAATCTGGTTGGAACATGCGTCCAACAAATACCAACAATGAAATAATCATAACTCATACATCCAATGGAAAAATAAGATGAAATTTTCAGGTTAAAATTATAAAATATTTATGAAAATATTTCAATAAGGTGTCCACATATTAATTAGGGAAGTATTCTATCCCAAATGATTCAACAATAGGAGGATAAAAATATGACTATAATCCCAGAAGAGGTCATAACTCTCAAATCATTCCTTCCCATAATCAATCCTTCTAGGTAAACAAGGAGAGGAACCCAAGGGCTATTTAGAAAATTTATTTATTTATTTTCATTTAATTTATCATTTATTTCTCATGTAATGCATTTATATTTTTTATATTGAAGTGTTCCCCTTTCTTCTTCCACTCAATTTCCCTTCCAATCTTATTTGCATTCCCTATCTCCCATCTTTCCATTATGATATCAATGCACATCACCATAGAAAGTGACTAACTCAAGGCTCATAAACGGAGGAGGATTCATGTTTTTCTTGAATATTGTGATTCAAATTAAAAAAATTTATACTCTATTTGTGGGGAAGGAAAATATATTGCATAGGTGCAGAAGTTATCCCCCATGACACAATTTCCATATATATTTCTTCCTTAATTTTTTCATTTTCCCTCATTTATCATAGGAATATACATTATACTGTTGAGTTGGGGATTTCATGTGGGATTTAATGGTATACGGTTGAGTCGAGGTTTTTTTGGGATAACACTATCAACTGATGTGTTATCCTTGATGACTATTGCAGGAGGTGTGGTTTGGTGTAGGTGCGGCTTGATAAAGTAGTACAATGTTTAAATCAAAGGGAAACAATTAATTAATTTGTTTTCATAAAATGTATTATCTAATTTAATATAAACAATAAATTAATAATGAATGAACTTATTATATCGCACCCTAGAACTAAGTTCTTTCTTCCCTGATTTAATTCTGTCAACATCAACATTTGAATTTAAAATCATTGATTTCATTTCTTTATTTTAAGTTCACTATTTTAAAACCCCTAAATCGATTTCATTCATAAATAATACAAAAAAAGTAATAGAATAATTTAATTAAAGTAATTTATTTAACGAACTGCAACACTTCTCAAGTGAGATGACAATGTTCAGCCACTATGCTGCATTAAGAAAATAAATTTTCTTTTTCAATTCCCTATAATAGGAATGTGTCAATACTGGTGTGGTTGTGCGGGATATAAACATTTATTTCAATAAATTTTTCAAAACTCGCATTTTTGTAAATAATTTTCATTTTTTTAATTATATAAAAATTATAAAAAAAAATGTTTTCCATGATGTATTTAGATTAAAATTTTTATGTATATGACGATTACTCACAAGTGATATATCAATAAGTAGATGTTGATATTAGAGATCTAAATGACTAAGTGGACAAATTGAGCAATATGATTGATTATTTAGGGAGGAAAATGTAAAGATCATTTCACTAGATTAATGGATTATTAGAGAAAACTGACCATGAACCAGAAAAGGAACATGTGGTAGTGGTGAAATAAATTTCACAACTCATTATTGAAGAATAAGAGGAGGTAAATGTGGAGGTACCTGGACAATCATTCATATTCACTCAAACAATTATACTAGGGATAGTTGAAAAGGATCAATTCATTCATGTTATGCCAAATGTGGGCGATCAACAAGAATAAGAGGAGGTTAATGAGACATATTATATTTTGTCCAAATCATGATTTGTTCGTTAAAGATAATATTGCATGCCTATACTTGAATTATTCTCTACATGATAGATCTAGGAGATATTAATTTTATAGTAATCTAGTGATGAAATATTTTATATTAAAATGTTAATAATATTTAATGAGTGAAATGGAAAATTTAATGTGTAACATTAATCATGGTTATTTAAATGATGAATCATGATTTTATGTAATTGTTTGATTGATGTAAATTAAATTTCTCTAACAATATTCATGATTTCGATTTCTAAAATTCATGTGAATTGATTTTTTATTATTGATAATGTCTTGAGTGATTGTCAAAATATAATATGTCTCATTAATGATAGGATTTCATGACCATATACTTCCTATTTTATCTTGAGAAATTTTCTTGAGTGGTCTTGAGAAATGTCACCTATCAAAACATGCATTTAAAATTTTTGAAGCAATTAATATGCAAAAAAATTATTTAAAATTGTTGAGAAGTCTTTTAAAAATCCCTTATCCTTAAATATAAACATTACATCAATCCATATTTTATACAATAGAGACCATGAATGACCTTATTAGGGATGATCAATGTTTTAATCGATTCCTACCCTACTCTCAGTATTTATGTGATATTTTAAAAACGAATTATGGGGGATAAGGGAATCATGGTGGAAGATATGTTATATTTTATAAGGAACATGTGTGGAGGGTAAGATTGTGGGAATTATTAAAGGTTGTGAAATAATTCATTGTAGTCCATTTTTTCTCCTATTGAAATAATATAATGAAACAATTTACCATAAAACTAAAAAAAGCTTATGAAATGGGGTTTGATTTGGGAGAACCAAAATTCATCATTTTGTAAACCAATGATCCTCTAATAATATGTGTGAATGATGTGTGTTTTGATATAATCATAACATTTGAAAAAATAATAAAATACATAATTTAAAAAAACAAGAGGGTGCATTAATAATTCATTATGCATTACTTTGATCATGACCTTACTTTGAGTTTTAGGGAAATGTATATTGCTACGTTGAAGAGAAAAAATTTACTTACACTTATTGATATCATACATTATACATAAGAGATAATACTCCTACTTTAGAATTAATTTTTAAAGAATCAAATCATACTAACCTTAAGCCTAAAATCCATTTGAAACATTATTGAAAATTCATCATGATTTCATGTGACTTTTTACTTCCCAATGTCGATAAAGTAGTTATTTTACAAGATTATTGATAAGGAGATTCTTGTCATGATATTATCATAACTATAATAGAATTGTATAATTAGAGAGGAGAGAAAATATTCAAAAGTGAGGTAAACCATTTCTTGAATTGTTTAATAATAATGAATTAAGGAACATAAATTAATGAATAGAACAATTTCATCATTCTTCATAAGGGAAAAGTAAAATACATGATTTTATTATTTCTTGGAAAAGGGGAAAATTAAATTTATATTTTAGGTGTATTTTTTAATTTTTCATATGTATTTGATAACTGTTAAACTTTATTACTTTGGAATATTAATATGGTTAACATTAGTGTCCTCTGAATTCCATGTTGAGAATTATGTGGGTGAACAAACATGGCATATGTGCTGGTGAATTGATTGAAATAATGTTTTATAATTATTTTGTGTGCATTTTAATTATTTGAATATTCCCAATGTATCAATTTGAGGTTATAGGGATCAATTTGAATTTTAGATGTGTTTTGAGAAAAATGGGTAGAAGTACTTAATTCTGGATTTTTGAAAGATATTTTGGTGAAGATTATTTTATTTTTTTCATGAAATATATAATTCTAAATTGTGTTATTCTTTTTTTAGAATCGTAATCATATATCTTTTAACATTGTATTCTCTACCAGGGGTTGATTCGATCATCTAATGGCTATAAAAAATCAATGAATTTATTGAATTTTCAAGGCGGACAGAATAGACCCCACTACAGTAAGAGATGTCCATCTATGAATAAACACCTTCAATTGTGATTGTTGAACCTAAAACAGAATAATGAGATATAGAAGCATTTCATAGTTAAATTACACAGAGTTTCGAATCCATTATGGTAGCCATTGAACCAAATATGTTTTAAGAAGCTTCCTAGAACCTGCATCTAGAAAAATATATTTCTAGTAAAAAATTCAAAATTCATGCATCTGGGGGAAAATGATCTAAAATATGGAGGGTAGATGGAAAAAATATATATTAATAACTTTAATTAAGGGGGTCCATATTTGAATCATCCAATTAAACTGTCAAAATTTTGTAACATTTGGAGGATAAAAAAATCCATATAAAAGGAGGGGAGCTTTTACCTCTCCCATAATTCCTTACCATCATAAAACCATCCAAGAAACCAAGGATATGACACAAAGGGCCTTTTATGAATATTATTTATTTATTTTATATTTATTTTTAGTTTTATTATCTCATATAATGCAATAATATTTATTATATTAATGTCTTCCCTATTAATCTTTAACCCTGTTTTTCTTACAATCTCAATCTCATTCTCTCTCTTCCATATTTCTGTTGTGATCTCAATTCACTTGTCCATGGAATGTTACTATCTCGAGGAAAGGACCAGAGGGTGGTTTTCATAAGTTCATCATTGTTTAACTTCAAATTTAATTTTTTTTCAATCTATTTGTTTTTGAGGTGGTAAAATTGCACTGGTGCGGCGGTCACCAGCACATTAATATTTCTAAATACATTTATTTTCCTTGAATAATGAATTTTCCATCCCCTCTCTTGGGTAGACACTTCATATTGTGATGTTTCTCTTTCCAAAAGGGTTGAGATTACATACGGATGATCTAGGTCTTGTAGTAATATCAATCTTGGTTGAAGTGTTATCCAAAATTGACTACTAGAGGATTTCTGGTTTGGTGTGCAAGATACATGCTAAATTCACACACTCAATAAAACAAGGTAAATTAACTCATTAATGAGGTCTTACTAAATTAATTATAAAATAAAATATAAACCAAAAAAAAATTAACGTTGAACCAATGTTATAAAACAATAGTACCAAGACCATTCTAACATAATTTCATTTTGTCGTCATCTACAATTACATTTATATTTAATGGTTTCATTCCATTATTTTAATTGAATATTTTCCAAATAACAAAACATTGGTACTACATATGAACTCTGACAATCATTTATGGTATGAGTATAAAGTATTATAGATCACAAGAAAAAATCCACTAAATAGATCAAGAATTATTAAACTACTCTTTAACATTAAATGAAAAGTATTCATCAACAATGTAATATATTTTTAATGGGGGAAATATAATGATTTTTTCATGCTCTTTACTACCTTCGTTGGGTATTTTTTATGTATAAATATTAACATAGTATATATATAGGTTATATATAAAAATCATGAATCAACCATAATATCATAATCAATACATAGGTCTTCATTGTACCCATAGTGTCATGGCTAAGACATAATCATAGATCCATATTCTGTAACCATCATCAAAACCCCACGAATCATTATCATGATAAAATTATACAAATTGTGATATTTTTTCTCACAATAATTTTTCTCAACCACAATTCAATTCCTATTTCCACCAATTTTATTTCAATCCCCACACATAATGATCCACATCATCATACAAATATTCTCATCCTCAATGATGAATGATCCAACCAATATCATTTCCTTAACAATGAAAAAACTGAGTTGATACATCATAATTGAGGGAGATGTCACCATATAACTATACCAATAAAATAAATTCATCACACAAAATGTCAATGATGAATAAGAATAACCCAATAAAAATGGAATATGGAACTGAAAAATTAGGGCATTATACACATTAATCCCTGATCACAACGTTGTCACAACAATTATCACCAAAACACAATCTATACACATAGTAAAAAACTGAAGAATTCTATATGGGTTGATGGATATTATTCTAATAGAAAAAAAATACTAACTCTTTGGTTACACATATATATTACATACTTTCTAATGTAAAATCATAAATGGGAATTCATGCTTCCACTCAATGCATCCATAAAAAATCAGGTACACTCAATAAATCTTGTTTAACCATTTAATTCCAATTAACCATGTTTACTATGTTAACATGAATAACCAACCTCAATTATATGTAAAATAACTCACTATAATGGATTCAATTAAATTACAATATTACTAGTATAGCCAAACCAATCCCAAAAACATAACATGACACAGATAACCTGTTTCCCTAGTAGATCCCATTTCTCACCTTCAAATTATCAAAGTAAAATCAACATAGTTAAAATGAAATGTCTTTGAAAATATAACTCATTCTCATGAAACTCAATACTGGACTCCTAATGCTCTTAATGTACATAAATCAGGACATCGGTTCCGTACAAATACATCCTCTTTACCAACCTACATCCTCTATAATAAATCAGACAAAACATGCATTTTAAGGGTGTTGAAACTTTGGAACCAGCTACAAAATAATCATAGATGTCCTCCCAATAATCCATTATTGACTAATTCATATCTTGTTGGATGAAATCAATAAACCAAAAATCCAAAAATTAAGGATGAAATGGTAAGAAAAAAAAAATTACAAAGATAAATAGTCGGAAAATCAACGTTAATCTATGACTTACCTGAGGAGATTCTTGGAAATAAAAAACTCAAGATTCAAACCACTGATGAAATAGATATCCCACCTAGGTGTGGTGAGAATGAGAGGGATAACAGATTTAGGAAATCCCCTTCTAGATAAAATTATTAAAATGTGTATATATAATTAATTAATAATGGTTTATTAAATTAATTATAATGTCTATGAAAACACTCAATTTTAAATTGGAGTCTTGGTGTCCCCCATAAGATCATTGGTGGCATCACCAGACCACATGAACATAAATAGGTAACTTCTGGTGGTAGGGTAAGATACCAATATCTCCTCCACTAGAACTCCATTAGATATTCAAATTCCTCCACATTGACCTATATTCTTTGAAAACCTACTCCATAGCCTCTTTCTACACAACATAAACCTTAATAATATTCATATACAAGTGTTTGACTAAAATTATACAAATGTTTCCTACATGAAAAACTTGTTCCATTACAAAAGGCGTCAAATTATGATATAATAATACACATTATCGTTTATATTAAAATTTCTAACCCCAATATATCATGGCTTATAAATTTTACTTAAAATATAATTAAACATGTAAAGATAACTTGTAATTTTAAAATAGATCCTAAATATTCATAAAAACCATCCTTAATTAATCAAATTATACCTCATATACTAAAACAACTAGTTTAATATCCTAATTCATACAATGGTATGGTAAGGAAAAGGAAATAGATGGAATAACTAACCATAATCGAAAGATAAATGGTTTGAATACATTGACATAGAGTAGAACACAGATCATGAAGATTTAATCAAATCCTATAAGATAAATACATTATTTTAGATAAGCCTAAACCATGAATCCATCCCATTATTACAGATATATGGTATGAAATAGTCCAAATAAAGGCCAAGAAAATGAATAATAAGGACTACCCATTATATTTCAACTTTTAAGCACCAAAACCAAATATGATTATGTGTGAGTGATTAATGTGATCGAGAGTTAGGACTTCTTGTTGAGTAATAACTCGTATAGAAGATAATAGAATAGAAAATTCCATTTAAACAATTTCAAAAAGTTATTAGTTTTTTAAAAATGCCCTCGAACTAATTTCACATTCTCTTAAATAATGAATAGGTTCATGAATATTCTTTTGGAATCCTTCTAATAAATTTAATGGGTTTTCATGGCCTTGTTCAAATAAATTCATGAAAAATATTTCATAATATAAATAATTCATACATAAAATTTATGAAACTCTTGAAAATAAATAATATATAAAATAAATATATACAAGTGATATCTATTTTGTCACATATGATTTATAAAATATGATTAACAAAAAATTGAAATAATACCATACATTTAATATTTTTTTGGTGTATTATTTATTTAGATAATTTTGTAATATTTTTTATCTTTGATTTATATTATAAATTTTATCAACTATTTATTAATAAATATGACTTGAATGAGTTCAAAATATATCATATGAACAATATAATTTATTGAGGATAATTTATAAATTCCAATTAGGTTTTTAAATAAGAACCATAAATTTATTATATGAAGTAAAATGTAAGGAAACTATTAAAATAAGAAAAATAAATCCATTTTAATGTATCAATCTACACATTTATCTTTCAATCCAAAATGAGACAATTCTAATATAGAGAGATTATTTAACTACAAGATGTTTGATAATTTGAATCAAAATAGTTTATAATTACATGATGATGTTAAAAATAATTATAATGAGTCATTTTAACTGATTTATATTAATAAAATTAATACCCATAATTTTAGTTCATAGGAATTATATACTGAAGGTGAATAATGCTTTTCTGTTGATATATTGGGACAAAAAATAGAGTATATTTTTTCAATAGATATTTTTCTCTTTCTGAAAAAAAGTATAAAATATTCATTGAATTATTTATGGGTGATTATAACATAGTTCTATTTCCTAGGATTATATTTTACTATCCAGTGGGACTCTAAATAAACCCATAATTATTTTTATAGAAATTTTGTAATGGTAGAAACTGTATTTCATTTATTTATATATTTATCTAATAAAACTCTAATATTTTATGGTTTGTTGCATTTATAATCACATTGGGAATATATCATATAATTCATTTCCAAGATAGATATTCTTGAGATATTATTATTTTTATTAATTTATTTATTGTAAACATATCCATTAATATTTCATGATTGTATGAAGTGGAATAATAATAAAATGGAATATTGAAATAAACAGTATAAAAAACAATCCATGATGAAAATATGCGAGTATGTGGTGATGTTCCGAAGAAGATTCATGAGAAAGTGATCATTTATATATTAATATGATTTGTGAGATAATAACTAGAATGAAATCATTATAACAAGTTTGTTGTAGAAATTTTCATGGTGAAGAAATATTTTTTCTTTGTCCATATATAAAATAGGGAATGTAAAACTCCACACTGTTGTTATTATTATGGGTGTGTAAGGATTGGTTTAGTTTCTATTTAAAAAAGGGAGACTAGTAATACAATTCCATTTTATATACTATTTTTTATAATAGTTTTACATATTCCATGAAAGAATAATTTATGAGTTATAAACTATTCATGGTTCATAAAATGTTAACAAATATTATTTAAAACATTTTAATTTGTGTTTCTTGAGAGGATAACAAACTATGGTGTTGACAAGGATGATACAAAGAATAAATTTATCATATGAGGATATTAGGAAAAAAATTTATGAATCGGTATTCATAAATAAAATTAAATTCAACTCAAATAAGGAATAAATTATAATCATGGTGAATGAAAACCATGTTTTTTCTTTTTTTGAAACATAATTATATTTCAAAATTAATTGAGGAATTAAGAGGAATATATAGATTTAAAATTTGGATTTAGTAAATTCATAAATATTATGGTGATTATGAATTAGTAATTGTTTTAGTAATGATCATAAAAAATTTATGATGTAATGTGTGATATGTGAGGGAAATTTACATGTTTTTGATATATTGAATTCAACCAAATATATGAGGATATTTTCAGAAAGATAATTGAACAAAAATCTATTAATAATACAATATAGTTGTGAAAGAATAATGAAATAATTTTTTATAACACAAATATTTATATTATAACTTATTATTTTTGTCTTTCGTTATTATATTCTTTTAACATGATGTATCTATAAGTTAATTATTGGGATACAATTCAGTAATAATTTCCATCTATTTCTAATTGAACATTTTTTTATTATTTAAAAAAAATAAAAATTGTGGGAAAAGAGTTACCGATCACTACTCACCATGTACATGAGACTTGTATGAATTAGTCGACCGTATAAAAATCCTAATGTTCATGGGAATTTAATTTTTTCAATTCTTATTTATATTATAGTTTTTTATAAAATTAAGATTCTACACACTATTAAAATGAGAGTATTTATTTCAGGTCCTGGCCTAATGGGGTTCAATTAGAAACTACCCTAATCTCACATCCATTGGAAAGGGGTGGAAACAAACATCAAAAGGAAAATATAAAATGGTAGGGCTTTACATAATGTACCTATATGAACAAACTCTACCATATCAATATATAAGGGAATATGAATTAAATAAAATATTCAATATCTAGTATAATTTAAAAAACTTGGAAATTCTAATTTATGGGAATTTTATGAGTCCGTGAAAATTGACGGCACGTGATTTTGGGGCCCAGTGTGCCTGCAATGAATTTCCGAACTTTTTTTCTACTACGTTCAGTAAATGTGCGACCAGTTTTTTGTATCTATTCAACCGGTGCTCAGAATTGAAATCTTAGTGCACCATTGAACTCGTAGCGTTGGTATTCACTTAATAAGACTTTCACCTCGATGAAAGATGGTCAAGGGTGAAAGTTAATTTTTGGGTTTTTTATTAAAGAATAAAATAAAATAAAATTGTTTAACATTTTTTTATTTTTCTTTATAACACCCAAGTGGATGTTGAGATGTAGGGAACACCTGAACTAAAACCTCAAAATATAGGTTATTGTGGTGGGGACCACCCGATCCTGTCCTCCCATGTTGGTTATGAGGGTGGGGACCACCAAAGACTTAAACCACCTTGAACTCCCCTCTTAATGGGGAGAAACCACTTGATCTTCCCCACTTTAATGGTGCCACCCCATTTAATTAATTTCATCAACTCAATTAATTAATTAAACCAATTTGAAAATTATGCCAACAACTTAATAGATAACAAAATCTATTATTTGGGCTACCTCTTCATATTGGTGGAATTAGGATGATTGAGCCTTGGGAGGAAGCTCACTAATGAAGAACACCAATAAAGAATACCAACTTCCACTCCATCTTCTTCCTAGGGATATTTATTGATGATGAAGGTCTCAAACAAAAATGAACCGATGATCAAGGAAATGTCGGGGTCACCCACTTCCGTCTATTCCAAACAACATCATCTCCTTCTCCATAGAAAATTTTCAATGAATAAAACTAATGAGGTCGGGGTTGTTATTGAATTCGTGTAATTTCTCAATTAAATTTCTAGTTCGAGGAAGGCATGGTAAATGTGGATCAAAAAAATGATTTGATCTATAGTTTGTATCAAATTTTTGACTTTGATGTTCTTGATTCACATTTTTTGTTGAGCTGTTTTCTACCGCTCTAACGCGGAGGGGGCAGGCCAAACAAACATGGTATGACCCCTCTTTGGTTCTTCATTTTTTGTGTTCTTCATGATGATGAAGACGGTCGGTGATGGTTCCTGGCACTGGTGAATCTCGAGAATGGAAGATGGGCCACCACTGGCTGCGACCAAGATGACACTCCAAAGATGTCTCCCCACTTCCTAATTGTGCCGCCTTGCGGCCTCACTGCCCCGTGGTCGGCCGTACTACCCCGTGGCGTCGCCCTGCCTCCCCGAGGCTGGACGCGCTGCCTCATGGCCTTTCTGCACCGCCATGCATCCTCTATGTCATTTCGCGCCACCTGGCTGGGCCACCCAATGTGGGCCTGACCGCCCAGCGCATGCCAGGCGAGACCCAGAGGGTCGGGCCAGGTCGACCCCGACTGGGTCAGACCGGACCCAGACCCCCTTCAACCCATTTATGCATTTTCGGCCATAATTTTGGCACCAGGTGTCTGTTTGATAAACCATTTGTGGCACCGGAAACCATGGATCTAGATTTTACCTTTGATATATTTCACTGGTGATTTTGATAAAGTTGGGAAACATTCAGGTTGGATCGAGCACAAATCCAACTGGGGCCTCGGTACTAAAATCCTAATAACTCACAGACCGCGTGTCCAATTGATGCACCATCTATTGCATTGAGACCGCTATTATTGGTTGTTTTTTGGGAAACTTCTTTCGTTAGGCATCGTGGTAGTTGGATTATCGACCAGTGGCTTGTTTGGCAGACCCACCTGGAGACGAGTGAGCTTAGTGCTGGAACACTGTAGCTGTCTGTGATGTGAATAATGAAGAGCGATCATGTGTGGGTCAGCACCTAGAAATCCTATGTGGGATAGCACCATGCGATCCTATGTGGGTTAGCACCAAGCGATCATGTGTGGGTCAACACCTAGTGATCCTGTTTGGGTCACCACTGAGTGATCCTGTGTGGGTCAGTACCTAGCGATCATGTGTGGGTCAGCACCGAGCGATCATTTGTGGGTCAACACCTAGCGATCATGTGTGGGTCGGAACCGAGTGATCATGTGTGGGTTTTCCATTTAATAGTGTTAGATGTTTCATTAGTTACTTCTAATCATCTCTATTACTGTACATAAGTTATACCTAGTATGAGTTGAGTATGTACCTATGTTGTAATTTTCCTTCGTCCTAATACCTTGGTGGTATACTTCTGTATAGAGTACCTATGTTGTATTTTCCTTCGTGGGATTTTTCCTTTGTGGAACAGTTGAGATGGTGGATTTGGAGTTGGACTCCATGTTTTCCTCATGATTGAGGTGGGTATACTTGATAACTTAGGTATATGTTTGGGAATATACATAAGTAGGGTTTCTAGTTGTTTCCTTTCATTGTGGATTATAATTTATGGATTTTCTGAGATCTTGAGGGTCTTGAGGTCCCTACTGAGTATCGTTATACTCACCCCTACACGTACGATGCCCGCACTTCTTTGTTTTTGGTGCAGACGACGGACATCGCTAACTGTGGATGACGGTACCGGGTCATGAGATAGCTCGAAGGTGGATGTTAGACAAGTTGAACCATAGAGATGTCCATTTGTGAGTTCTACCAACCTTTTTGGTGGGATCAGTGTTGGAAGATCCATGAGTTTATTATCACCTATCATTTGTCTTGTACATTCCATTTTTTCATGTACTTTCTAGTTGGACTTGTATTCTGGCCCCTTTTTACTTACTGTACTCATTCTATTTACTATTTAGTTTACATGAATTTGTATCTTGGTATGTTCTCGGTTGTGTGTGTTACAGGTTATAAATGAAATGCCTTCCCAGTTTTAGGGAAAAGGCCTTCGGTGCAAGTCACCAGCCCTTGGCCTATGGAAGGATAGTTTGGGGTAGTCACGGCACGGGCCCTAGGGGATGGGTTGTGACAAATTAGTATCAGAGGAGTCTATTCTACCTTAGAACATTTGACTCTGATCTTTTTTTAACATCAATAGTTCTATGTGTAGTAATTTTGGTTATTATTTTAGGGAATCCCATGTTGGTGATGTGGATGGTGTACCCTTACACCAGGAACTAGACATCAGATTTCTGACTTAGTGCACGAAAACACTTTTTGCATGATCCATTTGAGGATTTTTCTTTATGATGTCTTTGGGTCATCTCACCATGTATAACATATTTACAGTGGAACACTTGTTACCTTTTAGGATGCCTCTACATTGACATCCATCTAGGGTTCCAAGAGTAATATGCACTGATAGCACACTAAGTGATGAGGCCTCGGTGTAGGGCCCTCTTCTAGTTTAAGCACCAGTGAAGGCAGCAGAGGTACCATTACACGTTTTTCCTCTGATGCCACCATCCCTAGCATCATACGGTTCACACCACTTGAGCACATTGCATGAGTTCCTGTTCAAATGGACAACCATGTTCAATGGAGATATAGATCCATAGGTTGCTGAGAAATGGCTGGAGGCTGTGCTGAGAGTCTTTCAATTGGTAGGGAAACCAGCCGATATCATGTTCATCATTACCAGTAGTCTTCTACAAGAAACAGTAGGAAGATGGTGGATCTTGATGCTCCATGTTGACGATGAGGTGACTCTTCTCTGGACAGACTTGGAGAGCCTATTTCCTACAGCGTTTGTTCTGGCGACTCTTCGCGTAGTGCGCATACCCGAGCTACTTCATCTAAAAAAGGGAAACATGATTGTGCCTTAGTACTCGGTGTGGTTTACTAAATTCTCATGTTAATCAATAGATATGGTGCGGGACCCATTCTTCAGGGCCCAGACCTTTGTGTCAAAACTCATCCAAGAGATCAGTGCTTCGATGATCTCACTCAGCATCCCAACGCATACGGGGGTGTTAGAGAGAGCCCTCTTAGTGAAGAGTTACCTTGATGAGTATTCACCAGTAGTTACACCCACAACTAGATATCACATAGTGGAGTCTTATTTAGCAGGCAGAAGAAAAAAGTCACAAAGGTCCGAGAGGACTAGGCCTATAGTTAGATTACCAAATGATTTAGAGTTAGTTGTGTGGGGAACCCGAGGTATAGTCAGTCATGCAAGGAGCGGGCAGTGTTATGCATGCGGAGGGCAGGGTCACATGGCTCGTGAATGTTCAAATGGTCGGACGAATGATTAGAAGATGGTCGAAGGACTGCCCATGCTGAGACAAGGATTCTACTGAGGTGGACATTAGGGAGTAGGTGGACATGGAAAAAGAGTTGGTTATGCAGCTAGTGGTGGGATAAGATTCTAGATATTACCAACGCCACCACCAGGTGGTCCACCCCGACCACATGGATATGGAGAGCAAGGGTGAGCTAAGCTCTAGGTAGCTAAGGCTTATGATCATGGTGCTCCAAATATTATACGAGGTATTATCTATGTCTACTCTACCTTAGCTGCAGTACTTATAGACATAGGTCCCAATCATTATTTAATTTCCATTTCCCATGTTTGAAGCTCGGATATATTGATGGAGCCATTGACACAATCATTATGTATATAGACTCATAGAGGATCAGATTTCACGATTACGCAGTAGTTCCTGTAGTGTGTGCTTAGTCTAGGAGGAGATAGCTTCGGTTAGGAACTCCTAGTATCCGCGTTGAGGACTTACGACTCTATCTTGTGTATGGACTGGTTAACTAGATGTCATGCTCAGATTGACTGTGTTAGGCACAAAGTAATGTGTTTCCACATTTATGGGACCTGTTTTTCCTTCACCGGTGAGAAGGGAGCCTTTTCTTCATAGGATGCACTTACCCATAGGAGAGTGCAGCTGATCACTTATCAGATGTCTAGCCATACCATCAGAACGGTTGGAGTGGAGAGTCGGAGTTATCCTGTAGCGGTGGACCATTACGCGAATGTCTTCCGTGATTATGTTCCAGGTCTACCTCCTTGCAGAGAGGTGGAATTTAACATTTACTTGTCCCCCTGAACGGCACCGATATCTACACCACCGTATCGGATAGCTCCTGCACAGCTTCGTGAGCTGTGTGTATATCTTTTGGACATGCAGTGGAAGGGATTAATTTGGCCCATTGGTTCACCTTGGGTAGCCGTGATTTTGTTCACCAAGAAGGTGGATGAGAGCTAAAGGCTTTTTTACTATTATTCCCTGAACCAGGTGACCGTGAAGAACAAGTACCCACTTCCGATGATTTCCGAACTCTTTGAACAGTTGAACCGATCATGGTGGTTCTCAAAGATATAACGAAGATCAATCTATGACCAGATCAAATTATGATATGAGGATGTAAATAAGATAGATTAAAGATGTTGGTATGTAAATTAAGAGTTGTTGGATATGTCATTCGGTGTAACCAACACTCCAGTAGTGTTCATGGGACTCATGAACATGATCTTTCATCCATACCTTGATCACTTTTTAGTAGTCCTCATCGATGATAATCTGATATACTCGGATACTGAGGAGGATCATGCCTATCATCTTAAGGAAGTACTAGACACACTCTGAGAGAACCAAATTTAAGGTAATTTCTCAAAGTGCCAGTTCTAGATACGAGAGATTCACATTCTGGGACATGTCATATCGTAGGCGGGAGTTGCAGTTTATCCAGTGAAGATTTAGGTGGTACTAGTTGTGGATCCACATAGGAGTGTGACGGATGTACGGAGTGCCCTGGGTTTGGATGGATACTACTGGAGGTTTATACCAGATTTATCTAGAGTTGTAGCACCACTATCAGCATTGAAGAATAAGTAGAAACCCTTCGTGTGGTCAAAGAGATGGCAGCAGTGTTTTTAAGAGCTGAGGTAGATGCTGACCAGTGAACCCATCTTGAGGCTCCCGGAAGAGAGCATAGGGTACGTAGTCTATAGTAATGCATTAGGGACCAGGCTCAAATGTGTCATGATGTAGGAGTTGTCGGTGATTTCATATGGTTCATGACAGTTGAGACAACATGAGCAGAACTACACTACCCATGACCTGGAGTTACCAGCAGTGGTCTTAGCTTTGAATATGTGGCCAGACTATCTATTGGGTGAATGCTTTACAGTGTACTTTGATCACAATATTCTATGGTATATCTTCTCTCAGAAGAACATAAACCTAATACAACGACATTGGATTGAGTTCCTCCAGGACTATGACTTCGAGATACTCTATACTCTTAGGAAGGGGAATGTTTTAGTAGGTGCACTAATCAGGAGGTCTACTATACTGCTGCTAGGTGAGACGATAGAGAAGCTGGATGATTTTCAGATATCCTTCATGGAATGTGATGGTGAAACTTTCCTTTAGTCTTTTACAGTCACTCCCCCACTTCATCAGCAAGTTAGAGAGGCCTAGATTTGGGATGCAAACTATGAGGCTCGACGTGCTCAGATATCCATAGGGCAGGAACTTGATGGATTTTTTGAAGGTGGTGAGCATTTCATCCCTTTTAGAGGATGTACCATGGTACTAGTGTTGCTTCTAGAGTAAATGACGAAGGAATTCCATGAATCCATTCTAGTGGAACATCTAGGAGTGGAAAATATGTTCTAGGATCTCTGACGATAGCACAGTTGGCTAGGAATGAAGAAACCAGTAGTAGAGTTTGTCTCACAGTGCCTCACTTGTCAATAAGAGAAGGTGGATCATCAAGTACCAGTAGGCTTGGATCAGCCTTTGGATGTACCAAAGTAGATGTGGTATGGGATATCCATGGACTCTGTGACATGACTTCCACTTAAATCTAGGGTTCATGACTCAATTTGGGTGATAGTGGACTGACTCACCAATTCGGCCCACATCCTACCGATCAGAGAGCAGGGATCAGTTGAGAGCATGGTATACCTCAATGTGCAGAAGATTTTAATGTTTCATGGAGTACCCTTGATGATTATCTTCGATTGTGATGCACAGTTTATTACCCAGCTAGGGATGCGGTTTCAGGAGGCTTTCAAAATGCAGATTTGTTTGAGCATCTCCTTCCATCCTCAGACGGATGGCCAGACGGAGTGGACCATTCAGACCCTCAAGGACAAGCTTTGGCCTTGCGTCCTTGATTTTGGTCGCAACTGGGAGGATCACCTTCCAGTGGTGCAGTTTTCATACATCAATATCTATCACTCCACCATTGGGATGACACTATTTGAGGTGTTGTACGGGCGACCTTGCATAAATCCTTTGTGTCGGACTGACCAAGAGGAGTCAGCACTTGTGGGACCAGAGATGGTACAGGCTCCCACAGAGAAGGTGCAGATCATCCAAGAGCAGATGAAGACTGCATAGAGAAGGAAGAAGTCGTATGCCGACCGGATACGGAGACCTCTAGATTTTGAGGATGGAAACCAAGTCTTTCTACATGTCTCACCTCGATGTGGTTTGTGGAGATTTGGCTGAGGCAGAAAGTTATACTTGAGGTTCATCAGACCTTATTAGGTCCTCATGATATTTGGCGAGCTGGCTTACCCCTTAGCTCTTCCACCTCAGTTATACTGGGTGCATAATGTCTTCCATGTATCCTATCTGGGGAGATACGTGCACGACTCTTCTCACATCATCGAACATGGAGAGCTAGACATCGACGATGCAAATACATTTATAGAGGTTCAAGTTGAGATTGAGGATCGTCATAATCTGGTTCTTTTGGATGGTTAATACCACTGTTATGAATTCGTTGGCAGCACGAGAACCTCCAGGAGAGCACATGGGGGCAGGAGGCTCAGATTCATGCTCAGTACCACCACTTTTTCCCATAGTTTTAGTTGTGTCTTATGGGGATACAAAGCCCTGAGATGGGTAGAATGTAAAAAAATGGAATTTCCATGTAATTTTTTTAATATATGATATTTTTACGAGTCTGTGAAATTCACGGTGGGTGATTTTGAGGCCCCATGTGCCCGAAATGAATTCTTGAACTTTTTATCATCCACGTTCCGTAAACATGCGAGTGGGTTTTTGTAACATTTGAAATGATGGTCAGAAATTAAATCCAAGGGCACCATTGAACTTGTAGTGCTAATAGTCTCTTAAGAAAGCATTCACCTCGAATGTAGTTGGTCCTGGGTGAACATTAATTTTTGGGTTTTTTGTGAAAGAATAAAAAAACATAAAATTGTGTAACATTTTATTTTACATTCCTTTGGAACTCCCACATGGATGTTGAGAGGTGGGGACCTCCTGATCTAATCCTCTCAACATATGTTATGGTGGTGGGCACCACACGATCCTATCCTATCATGTGGGATATGGTGGTTGGGACAACCCGAGACTTAAACCCCCTTGACTCCCCTCTTAATTGGGAGAAACCTTTTGAGCATCCCCACTTTAATTGTTCCACACAAATTAATTAATTTTATCAACTATATTAATAAATTAATAAAGATTGAAAATTATGCCAACAACATAATAGATATCATAATATACTATTTGGACTATCTCTTCATATTGGTGGAATTGGTTGGAAGGAGCCTTGGGTGAAAGCTCTCTAATGAAGAACACCGACTTTGACTCTGAATTCTTCCTTGGGAAATTCTTAGATGAGGAATATCTTCAATGTCAACGAACCAATGATCAAGGAAATGTTGATGTCAGCAACATCAGTCTCTTCCAAATGACATCATCTCCTTCCTCGTGGACAATCTTCAAAGAGTCAAATGAACGAGGTAGGAGTTGTTATTGAAATCTTGTAATCTCTCTATTAAATTTCTAGTTCGTGGAAAGCATGGAGAATGTGGATCGACCAAAATAATTTGATCTAATATTCAGATCAAATTATTTAATTTGAAGTTCTTGATTTATGGTTTATGTTTAGACTCTTGCTCCCTCTCTAATGTGGATGGTGCGGGATAAAAAAACATGGCATGACCCCTCTGTCTTTATTCTTTTTATGTGTTCTTCATGATGGTGATGGTGACCGGTGCCAGATATTGACACTAGTGGAACTCGAGAATGGCAGTTGAAACCACTGCCGGATGCAACGAAGGTGGCGGCGCAACGGCGCCGCCCCGCGGCCTCACCGCACCGCCCAATGGCCTCGCCCAGCCCCCCCTGACCCTCACATCCACACGGCCTCTACGCCATCCCGTGCTGCCTGGTCGGGCCACCCTGTGTGGGCCGTACCGCCCAGCATGTTGGGCCACTCAACGCAGGCTGGGCCGGGATGGTCCGACCGAGTCAGACCGGACATGGACCCCCTTCGACCCATTTGAACATTCTCGGCCATATCATTGGAACCAATTGTTTTTTTGACAAACCATCTATGACACCAGAAACCTAGGATCGAGATGGTCCAATTGGTATATTCCACTAGTGAATTGGATAATGTTGGGGAATGATGGGGTTGGATTGAGCATGAATCCATCTAGGCCCTCAGGTCTAAAAGGCTAATAACTCACAGACCGGGCGTCTGATAGACACACCATCTATTTCATTGAGACCCCATTGAAGTGGATGTCCTTTTTGATTCTTCTTCATGAGACTTTGTGGAAGTTGGATTATTGACCGGCGGCTTTTGGAGCGTACCCTCTCAGAGTAGAGTGATCTTAGTGTAGGAACCCTATATCTGGATATGACGTGAAAAATGAAGAGTGATTGTGTGTGTGTCAACACCTAGAGATCCTGTGAGGGTTAGGACTGAGTGATCCTATGTGGGTCATAAATGAGAGATCCTCTTTGGGTTAGCACCTAGAGATCCTTTATGGGTCATCATTGATAGATCATGTGTGGGTAAGCACCTAGAAATCATGTGTGGGTCAGCACCAAGTGATTCATTGTGGGTCAGCACCATGCGATCTTGTGTGGGTCAGCACCAAGTGATCCATTGAGGGCCTTCCTTTTAACGGATTAAGATGATTCAGTCATTACATATAATCATATCTAATGTTTTACTTATGTTATACAAAGTGAGAGCTGAGTCTGTAACTGTGTGGTACTTTTCTTTTGTGGTAATACATAGGTGGTATTATTCTGTGGGGCCTACTTGTGTCGTATTTTCCTTTGTGGTTATTATTCCACTGTGGAAAAGTAGAGTTTGGGGATTTAGAGTTGGACTCTCTGTTTTCCTTATGATTGAGATGGGTATATTTGATAACATATGTATATGTATGAGAATATACCTATGTTGGTTTATCAGTTGTTTCTTTTATTTGTGTTTTATCGTTTGTGGATTTTGTGAGACCTTGAGGGTATCAGGGTCTCTACTAAGTTTCTATATACTCACCCCTATACGGGTTGTGCCCACACTTCATTGTGTTAGGTGTAGATGAAGGACTGCACTGACTATGGATGAGGGTACCTGGTCTGGAGGTACCTCGGAGGTGGATGTTAGACGAGGCGAACCGCATAGACGGCCATGCGCGAGCTTTACCAACCCTTTAAGTAGGATCTTTGGTGGATGATCCAGGAGTTGATTTCCACCTACCAGTTTTCTTGTACATTCCAGTTTTCCCTGTACTTTCCAGTTGGGCTTTTATTCTGGCTCCTTTTTTCTTACTTCACTCACTCTATTTACATTAAAATTTACTTGAGTTCTTGTCTTTTTGTGTGATTGGCTATGTGTGTTACAAGTTATAAAGGCAATGTCATCCCAGTTTTAGGGAAAACACCTTCGGTGCTAGTCGCCAGCCCCTGGCCTATGGAATGCGGTCTTGGGGTAGTCACAGCACGGGCCCCGAGGGACGAGTCGTGATAGTAATAACCATATATAAAATAACCTCTTGGACGTATTATTGTAAGAAATTGTAAATTGAAATGTAAAGAAGAAAAACAATCCTTTTAGAAATATATCCCAACCTCATAAAATAGATAATTTAATGGTGGTGGGTGTTTTGATCTCTTGATCTCAATGCTCTGACCAACATAAGTGGTCTAATGCATTATACTTCCTTAAACTCCTCTATAGTCACATATGACCAGTATTTCATTAACATAAGACATGAAACATGTAGGAAATGCTAATTTAGGGGATAATATTAACATAACTTATTGGATTCTATAAAACATGATGGGGGAGTAGTATGAGGATAAATAAAAATAGATAGACCATAGATCGATCAACAAAAGATAATGAGTAAATGTAATCCAAAAACATTAATATATTTAAATATGTGGAATCCAATGAAATCAAATGAGAGAGAATGGCATCTCTATATCACTTCCCAAACCATGATATGTTTCCATTTATTCCGGAAGTCCATCATCAATTCCTAGTATCTCAAGCTTCCTCCCCAAAATAATATCCATGTAAATCCAAAAATCATCATTATTTTATATAGTCAATAGGAATAATAACTAAGTAGAGGACACACTCCATAGTACAATAGAAGGTCATCCCTATGTAGACATCTATAGAAACCATTCCATATCCTGGAAGGACGGTTCCACTCAAGTAATCGACATGGAACACATGCCCACCCAGTTGGAGGTTTCCATTATAGTAGTTGGTAGAAGACCCATACCAGTCCCTCCGGGAGGGTTCCAGACTAATAGTCAACGAAAATTTTCTTCAAAAATTAGGATGGGGCCACTCAGATATATGTTTGAGTATAACACCATGAAATTTTATGATATTTTGTTTTCAAATTAATTTATTATTTTTAATAATTTAAATTTAATGAAACATTGAATATAGATGGTTTCATATGAAAGAAGTACGCTTGTTTTTAATTTAATGAAACAATATGTTAATCTTGAATGACATGAAAGACCTACAATAGATTTCATTTCATTCAATAATATTTCTGGATTGTGTAACACCCAATGTTGAGTTTCTTCAATAGATTTCATTACATGAATGATCTATTTTTACCAAACTAAAATATTCTATTAATTTCATTATAAAATTATTAATAAAGTAGTCACATGTCCCTTTTAATGGTTCTAATGAATAATTTTAATTAAAAAATTTAAATATGTTATAAATATGTTTACAAGAATAATTGTTTTTAGAGTCTGATTATTTATAGTTATAAATAGAACCATTTTGAAAATTTAGTAAATCTTATAATGGGAAACAATATTTATGACATGAAACATGTTTTAACTTAATAATTTATATAAAAAACTATTTTTTAAAACATTTTAATGATATATATGTATATATATATTTAATTCAACAATTCAATGTTTATCTTATGTGTTGTCAAGATAAGGGAAATGAATAAATCCAATTTTACACATAATGATATATATTATTATAGATTCCCCACTAATGGTGGTGGGGTGGTAATGGTTTGGGGAGTGTGGAATGTTGTAGTGTCAAGTCCTCGGGATTGTGATTAAAAATAATTTTCTTCCCTACATTGTGTTTAATGGTGCTAGTTATAATCGACCATGTATATATATTATTTTAAAGGTAATTTTAACACTTTTAATGGAAATCGTATTTGAAATCTAATTTTTTTCAAATTTTATAATTTATAGTTGCTGAAATAAACATTTTTTATTATAGTAACTTCAAAATTTACATATGGATGTGATGGTATTTTTATGTGATGTTTCATATTTTTATGAATATTTGAAAATATTTAATTTTAATTGAAAATAGAATTTGACTGTAATTTATTTATATAGTAAAGTTACATTTTTATTTTTTAAAAGATTATTTATATAATTTATTAATTTATGAATAAAATTTTGATCTTTATAATCAGTATCAATATAAAATTTGATATAAAAATAGTTCAATATTTTGACCATGTTTTCTTTAAAATCATATTTTCTCCTATCAACTATGTGATTAATATTAAATAAATTTCATCCAATTCTATGATTATAATTTGAAATAATAGATTACATATTTCTACTACGAATACTTTTAAATTTTAAATATGTTTAATGTACTTTTTGAATAAAAATATTAGTGAATCTAATTATAATTAATAATAATAATTAAGTTAAAATGACATTATTTAGTGCTTAAACATTAACATAATTATTCAAATAAACATAAAAATGTCCAAAATAAATTTTATTTCAATATTTAAATTGTATCCCCTCTTTTTCTAGAAAATGTTCCATTATTGGAGTCAAATGGGGTTTAAGAGAACTCTCAATACTGTTTTCCATTCTTTATATACAATAATGCCACTCCTCCGCCAAAATAAATTGGCTCTCACCCCCCTCAATTATTAAAAACTACAAATCCATTTGGATCCACTTAAACCTTGCCAAATATTCTCCAAAATTTCCTCCCTTTACCCTAGGTTACTCACTATGGGTAAAAATCCATCCCATTAATCCATTTGGGGAAAACCAAAGTTGTTTCCGAAAGAATATTTAATGTCCTTCCACAAGAACATTTGTTTTATTTATTTCAATATTCCATCAATTATTTTCATTCCATTATAATACAAAAAACATTATATCCTTATTATAATGATATTTTTTATGTCATTGGTTTAACCTACACTCTCATATACATCCATCAAATGAGATATGTCATCATCCTTCTAATGTATGGTGGACTATCGTCTCACGAACCAATGTCATTCATTCTAACATTACAACCTTTCAAGGATGGGTTAAATTATGAAGATAACTATTTTATATTATAAATAATATATTTATAATTTATATATTCGTATATAAATATTATATAACACATACCTTCATGTTTTCCATTTTGTGAGAATGTGATGATTTCGTTTGTGGACCTGTGGACCATAACCTCCTTAAATAAATGTGATTCGTTCACACATTACATATAATTTATCTAATAGTTGTTTTGTTAAATTATAATATATATATGAAATAATATTGGTAATATAATGATAATACATATATAAATATTTTACATTTACATTCATTCCTTCAAAATAATAAGAAATGCGAATAAGTATTCAAGCTTAAGTACAGCCTACCGTCTCCATTAAGAATGTCTCTAATTTAAAATTTCAATATATTAATGATTATTGTAAAAATTTATTATATTATTGAAATAATTGAATCATAATCCATGTATCAGGATCATGAATAAGATATCAAAACATTTACAAAAAATGGTTATTAAAAAAACGTAACATTAACATGATATTATTAATAAACGATAAATATAAACGTATAATAAAATAATTAATTTTATGATATATAAAAATATAGATATCTATTATATACATATATAATAAAATATTATTTATTATAATTTTGGTTTGAAAATATTCGAAAAATTCAGTACATAATGTAAGTGTTTTGTCATCTCACTTTTATTTTCGTGATATATATTCCATATTCACAACTTATTCTTGTTATGTGGTATATATACAAACCTATAACATGATATATAATGAGAATAATTAATTTAATTATATAATATTTATCAATTGAAGATATTATTTCATTGAACACAGGATTTAAAATTTATTCAAGTAGTAAGGGGATATCGAGTCTTTCAATTATTTTTGTGAGACTTATGCCTTATTAATCACTCATTTATTTTTTTTAATCATAATGAATATATTATATGATTATTATCACTATATTAATGGATACTTAAATATCTATTTTATGATATAACTTTATTGGGATTTTCATTTCCATATTTACAAAATCAGTTAAGTAATTTGGTCTCAATATACCTTCTTTGAGACGCATGTTATGTAATGATCCTATATTCTATTAAAAGATATATTAACATACCTTTGACATATTTTATCATGAATATTATTATTTTCATGATATTTTATGTATAATTTTATGTCATTGTATCATGTGTATTGTGATTTAAAGTTACTGATGTGATAAAGGTATATTGTTATAATCTCATCAATATTGGGATTGATTACGATTACTCATCCAACTCTGAAAAGGAATAATTCATATCACTATAAAACATTTGAATTTTATTCTCACATGGTTATCCATGATATATTCATCTATTGGTTACATTTATCAATCTATTCTTCTTAAAATAATTAGGGAAAACATAAATAATGTCTTGCTTCATCTCTCTCATCTATCTGAAATATGTGTCCATTCAAAACCATTTTTTCTAAAAACATCGTGTCAATTTTTCTTTAGTTTTCCAATGATCGTTTATATATATTTTTACCCATGTTTCTAAATTTTAATAAATTTTTTAAAAAAGAATTAATCTTCATGTCATTTTTTGATGGAGTCACTATTCTAAAATTGTTACGATGAAAAAGGAATTATCTGCATGTATAGATTTACCTACGGTTTGGACCATCATATCATTAAAAATTAATTTTCTTATATAAAATATATTTTTTTAGGAATAATGATCATCTCTAAAATTCAAAAAATTAATTTTTTAAAGTGGTTTTCAAAAAATATAATTTTCAATAAAAATTTCATTTAAAAAGTTTTAAAAGCGAATTTGATATATCCTTTATAATTATTAAAAGAAAAAGGGTTTCAAAATGTTATGAAGAATTTTTTATAAGTTTTCTTGGAAAAATGTTATCAAAATTATTCATATATTTCATTATAATATTTCAAAGTAAATGTTTTTCAAAGATTAGACAACCTTCCTTTATATGTTTTCAAGGAAAATGATTTCAAAAATTATTTTGGGACACCATTATATGTTTTTAACAGGTATTACCATTTAAAAAGTGTTTTTTAATATAATATTGAAAATTTAATAACAAAAATATTTTAAAAATATTTCTAAAAACTGTCATCCATCTAACATGGCTTTAGTTGGTGTAACGAATTCCTTACTGATAATGTGATTCAAATGTTCCATTCATGTTATTTCTATAAATGGGGTATGTTTCGATGGAATGATGTTTATGATTTATGATTCACATTCATGAGTTATATATTTATGAAATCCATTTCTATTTCGTGGGATTTATTCTTATAAAACCCACTAATTTTAATCGGTTAATAATGAATGAAATGATTATGAAACCGGTCTCTTTTCCACATGTTCTAATATGACTTCCATTTAATTTTGCGGATAAGGATATATAATTTCTAGGATATTATGATATACATTTGGATGTATTTAATAAGATGTTTTTGGGACCTATATCTCTATCCAATGAATTTAATAAATATTTATATTTTAAGAGATAGGTATGGTAGGTATTGATAGCAAACTTGGATTAGTAATGGGATTTTTCTGCTATGATAGTTTTCGAACTGATCCTTAACTATAAATATTGTCATGGGGGTGAAACATGAATACCAAGATGGTTTTGGAAGTGAGCCAATTGAACTATCATATCCTTGGAATTAATCCTTTACTACTATGGAAATCATTTTATATGCTTATGGGTTTTACATAATTCCAGGTCTTAGTCCAATGTTAGGATTATAGGTCTTCCTCATTTGATCCCTTATGATTAATGTCATATGAAATACCAATCTTTATGAAATGACTTATTTTATGATCATCGATATGCATGGTATGATATTTAATTATTATTATCATGTTCTCATACCCATGCTCTCATGTTGTACTAATATATCTCGCTTTTTATCCATTACTGATCATCAGATCTCACGTTTTCTTATGTTTCCTTTCACCATGTTATGGATAATAATTTTATGAAAGTGTACTAAATGGGATTATCTTAAAGTATGTTTTTAAGATCTTTCACCAAATTAAAATAATTTTTTCATTGTTTATGAAGACACTCAACTATTATGCACCTAAGTTGTGTAATTTTTTAAGGTGCTTAATATTTATCTACATCAAATGGCCCAAAGGCCATCATTTTTTATTGATTTTTTATAATACACCATTTTGGGGGTGAGATGGAACCCTTAAAAGGCTCGTAGGAATAAGTATTACATGGCCCATAGGTCTTAGTGGAATTAAATGCCTATAGGCTTCAAACATTACATAAAGCCCAGAATAACTACATGAACTGCTCCTCCCTAGCATCATCATTTTCAAATTAACTCTCCACCATTACATGGCTATTTTTATAAGCTTTCCCATGCATACACAGGCTTGTCCCGATAGTAGGTGCCACACCCTCTCATTCATACAGTCTCTTTAGATTCTTCTTTGGTGAAATTTACTTGCTCATCCTTTTTCTAGAGCATATTACTTATAGGATGTCTAGTTTTCATCGGCAATTATGGTGGCCCGAAGGCCTTGAGGTCGCACGAAGGCCTTACTGACCCCATTTCCTGGGTGGTCTGAAGGCCATAAAGATCTCTAGGAAAAAAGCGTTAGCTCGAAGGCCAAAATAGGGGAATAGTCACGACTGCTACATTTCCAAATAGTACCTACTACAGTTCTTGCTATAGTTCCTGCTACAGTACTACTCCTGTAACTGCACAGTACTGCTACAATACTTCTACAGTACCCTCAGTACTATGATTCTTCCTGGATTTGATCCCTGGTAGCTTGGATTCACTTAAGTAATCCTCACCAACTGAGTTCAGTGTCATGTTTTTCTAAATATTTATCTAAAATGAAATAATAACCATATATGTTAAGCTAGGGTCTATATAATTGGTATTAAAGAAATGGTTTATAGAACTATCGGAAACTAGGATAAAAGTAATATAGTAATATCCATAGGGATATATCTACGGGCATGTATAGGGATTTATCTAGGGATAATCATATGAAATCATATATTTAAAATATTAAATCATGATTTCATCATCCTATAAGTGACATTTCATGATTATTTGGTTTTCCTAAATGATTAATGTTTATCAAATAATTCATTATATTTTAGTCAAGGTCTAGAAACAGCTGGAATAATGTTAACATGGAATCTGATGGATAATTTATTTACTATGAGAACCCAATGTGGATGATGACTAGATACAATAATATTGTGATTATACCTAATCATCTATCATGTTATATGATAATCAATGACTTCTTCTATGATATTTCTAACACATCGAATAAGAGGGATATTTTAGTATATAAATGATCAGGTGGGAATGAACATCAGGGAAAAAATATTTTTACATCTTATATGTCATGTATATGGTAATAAGATCATGGGGAAACACATAAAAATCAAAGAATATGTTATTTGTGTGGATCAATGTGTCATAGATTGATAAATTTTCAAGGGTTAAAATACCATGTCTATAGAAAACATGTGAAATACCCAAACTACTGCACTAACTGAATAATTTTTGTCAAAAACCAAGGAAGAACCTATTTTATGATAATAATTAATGTGAATTTATTAAAGTTTTTTTGTATTTGGATTCCTGATTTCTAAAATATATAGGGATTTTTTTTGTTTCTTTTGTGTATCTAAAATAATACATTTAATTGTTTTAATAGACTATAAACATAATTTAATTGAAAGGATTAATTCATTGCGAACACATAATTAAGTGATATATAACCATTAATATGATTCTTATGTTTATATAATGATGTTTGGAAAAATATATGATAGGTATTAATAATTCAATAGTATGGAAAATATTATCATGTAAATGATTAAAAATTTATTGAAGAAGTGAACTATTTTATAATATTTATAGTTTAAAACTATCTATCAAATTACGGAATAAAATCATTAAATTAATGAATAAGAGTGTGTTCCTGTTTTATATAAGATTATATGGTAATTCAGGTTTTTACCATGTTATAAAAGTGTATATGTTAAAGGTATTCACATATTTTTAGATTTCAACCAAGAGGTTCTTTATGATATATTGTGGTCCAATGTTATGTTTATTTATAGAAATTTACATATCCACTTTATAAAGTCTTGTATTTTCATTTTTCAGAATGGATACTTGGTTTACCATTTTTGGATTGGTTTTTTATAATATTTGAAGGAGGTTTTATAGATTAAAGTATTATCTTCGAACATAATAATTTATTCATATTTGATAACATGGGGTAAAAATTTGTTGTAATTAAGATGGATTGAATGACTAATCATTATATTTATTGATCTCTTGATGTCCTAATTTTTTAAGAGTAAAAAATTCACCTTCATTTCAAGGAAGAACAGAATAAGTGAAATTTGATGAAGTAAAAAAAGTGTGATATTTTTTGGGAAATCTAATATGTATATCTTCTCATGAAAATTATTCTTCCTTAGGAAATTGGTCATGAGATATACTATTGTCATGTTATGTGATTTTTTATTATATCCTGAACCATTTTCAAGCTACTTTGGGTCATCAATTTTTTTCATTAATTTCATTATAAACATGTTCTCTATTTCTCTCCATGATAACATTATTTATATAATTCTCTTCCATGAATATGTTTTCAATTTCATCCTATATTCTCCTTTGTGGAAACCATGTTCTGATTTACTTTTGGCAACCATTATTTTTACAATATTCCCTTTCTAAAGGATGTTTTAGTATTAATTTTAAAATTAGGGTTTCTATGGATTTAACTTTATTGTATTAAATAATTCATAACCCATGTAAATTTAATGGTATAAATTTATTTTATTGGGGAAAGAATGTAACACAATGATAATTTTTAAAATATTTTTTATAATTAATTTTATGTTTTTTATATTCTTTATTTCATGAAATGATGAATATATATAGTTTCATATGAAATAATTATGATTATTTTTTGTAGAATGCCCCAACATGCTCATTTTTTGTTATACAGAACACTTTTATTTGTTTTCAAAAAACAAAACATTATTATTGGCTTATGTTACACATAATGTTGATTTCCATCAATAACTAGCATTACACAGAATACATTGTTTTACCAAAATACAATATACTCTTAATATTATTATTAAATATTTATTTTAGTTTTCACACAGCCATTGGAATGTTGGTTATGAAAAATATTAAATAAAATATGAAAAAATAGTTCTCATAATTATATATGAATACTTATTTTGGGTACAAGTTAACTAGAAATTATGTTAAAACATTTTTGAAAACATAGAAAATATTTTGCTGGAAATAAATATTTGTTAAATTAAATACATTTTACCTAATTAAATATTATAATCCACTTTTTATAAATTATATTAATGAAATATATATATTATATTCATTAATCTATTTAATGGAAAACTTATGGTTTTTCTGCACAATAGATAAGACATAAAATTAAATTTTTTATTATGCAAAAACGTTTGAGTAAAAAGTGAGAAACCACACATGACGCCACAACTTAAAACAACCAAACCAACATGGAACAAAAGTTTAAGGCCAAACAACATCAAGCGTAAAAAGAGGGTCCCCTACCCAGCATAAAAACAATAAGATCAACTTCCTTCTTCTCCTCGCTGCTAGCTAGTTGTACTGTGCATGAATGCATAGGCCTGGTACCGATGGAAAAGCCATACCCTCTCAAACATCCAATTACATAGCAAAGATTAGAAGAAACCCTCTTCTCTAAACCCCATATGGAGAAACCCCTTGAGAGCCAGATGCAGAAACCCTCAAACCTCAAACCATATGTCCACAGGATTCAAAAACCCAAAAGTTCATTCCACCAATTCAACCAATTAAACCCATTCGACCCATTCAACCAAAAGCTCCACCATTAATACGAATTCAACACAAATGGAAAAAAACACCAAAATCGGACCTGAGAGGAAAGTCTCTGGACGCCGAAAGCCAGAAAAAAATACCCTCCCCCTCCGGCGCCACACCGGTGCCAACGTCGATCCAAGCCTAAGTGGAAACTAGCCAAGGCGAAGCCATCTTCGCTGAAGACAGACACTCGCCTGAGGAACCGGAGACTTGCCGAGCCTACTCCAAGACGACGAAGCCTTCGCTGCCAAATTCGAGCCATGATGCATCACCTAGAAGCTCTATTGATGAATTCAGAGCCATGATAGAGCCAAAACCGAGCCGATGTGCCAGAAAACAATGTTGAGGCCTCGCCTTAGCCGATGCCGAGCTGACACGCCAGGGAAAACAAAAATAGAAGCCTTGCCGGTTCACTGAACCAACACCGCTGATGAGTAAGGCCCTGATGCCGACCTGCACCATGCCACACCGGAGGAGGAAAGGGGATGATCCCGAACGAAAAACTGTAGCCCACGTGGTTGAAGGAGCGCTGCCGCTCAGAGGTCGTGTTCTGTACAATAGATAAGAAGAAATCCAATTTTGGGAATAAAGAAAAATATTTTCTAAATTTTTGGTTTTACCACATTTAAAGGAATTATTATTTTAAATCTAAATATTGGAAATTTTCAATATTATATATGATAAAATATACTTCTTTTTTAAATAACAATGTCAAAATTATATACTAGTGAATCAAAGGATTTTTTCTAAGAAGGCGTCATTTGTTGATAAATACTTAAAAATGTTGAATATTAACTCAAAATTGACTCTTTTTATAAATAATTAATATAGTAATATTATATGAGTATTTGTTTTTAAATTATATTTATATCACTTCAATATCTATTTATGTAGTGATTTTAAAAAATTTAACATTAAAATATTTTAAAAAATCATTCCACAAATTTGAATATTTTTACTTTAAAAACATCTTGTCTTGTCCCTACGTCAAGATTGTTATTAAATTTATTTCTATCACATATATGTTTAAAATATTTTAAAATGGATTTCATATTTGGATGAAAAAAATTTATAATTTATAATAATGGAATCATATATTTTGACCTAAAATAAAAGTGAACATAATTAAAAATAATTACATACATTAAAAAAGTGTTTATTTAGATGTTAAACATTAACATAAGGGGCCAAATAACCTAAAAACGTGTACAAAATAAATTTTTTATCTATATTTAGACGATATCGGCTATTTTATCAAAAAAAGACCCTTATCTGAGACACATGATGTAACCCTCATCATGTTTCTTAATCCATTTGTATATGTGAAACCCAATAATAATATCCTCCCAAATACCCTCCCATTATCTTATAGGACTCACTTTTGAAATAAACTCATAGATCGAGGCCGTGTGTTTCAAACTGAAAGGAGTTACGCAATGAAGAGGTAACATCATTCAACAAGCACTTTTGTTTTATTTCCTTATCCACTAACTCAATTATACTTATTCTATTATTATATAATATAAATAGTATATTATATATAAAAATAATATATTATGTTTTCTTTGAATCCCACACAAACTCACAATTCCATCAAATAGAATATACAATCATCGTTCAAGTCTATGGCATACTACAAGCACACGTACCGATGTAATTTGTTTTTTTCCATTACAAAATTTCATATTTGCGAATAATTATGAACATAATATATTTAAAAGATATATATTATATTTATGATTTATTTATCCTTCATATGTTATTATATAATTCATAACTTCAGGCATTCCTATTTTGGGATTTGATAACTTATTTTGTGGACATATGAACTACCACATCCTCATAAGATGTCATTCGTGCACACATTACTTATAGTGCATTATGATTAGGTTTGGTAAATTTATATGATAAATCATACATATTAATTGTAGAGACCCATGCTTAATGTACATAAACATTACATTACTTTTGCGTAATATTTAATTCATAACAAAAACTGGCAAGTATGGACTGTAATAGTTTCGTGTTTTTGGAAGCATGAAACACAATCTTCTAATCATGGTGAAAGATATTCAACATATCCCATAAAGATATTTCTTTTTTTTTCTTACATAAAACCATTATTTATATCCTAGGAAATGAAATCATAAAAAGGGTGAGCTCAAATACTCAGTAAGGGTAAGCATGGATAAAATAAATCAAAGCATATACATTTGAACATAAAAACATGAACATAATGTTTAAAAATAAAAAATCATGAGTTTTGAAATAAATCTTGGAAGAACGTAAGGCATAGATCATAAAGAAACATTAATCAGGATAAAATAGCACGGGATTAAAACATGTAATTGTGGAAAACCATTAAGCACATGTAATGATTTCCATAGTAGCCAGGGCTTTATTGGAAAGACAATCCTCGTGGACAAAGTCCATTATTAAACAAGGTTTACATGTCGTTCCAGCCCCGTATTACTGGACCATATTCACTTTCCATTCCATTAATGTTTATGTCATGAGATATAAATAGCTACCCAATTGATTAGAGGGAGATATAGGTCCCACCCATCATATAATGAATTCATATTTATGTGTTCCATATAATAAACATAAATCCTTCATTATAACACAAAAAATAAAATGGGTTTCATAAACATCATCCTAGAATAAAATAATCCATATAAAACAAATGTATATCAATTCATCATAAGAATAATCAAACCATGTAAAAAATAGATACATTATAATCGAAAAATAAGCATACTAAATACTGTCATCTTAGATGGAAAATAGTTTTGATAAAACACTTAATATGAATTCTTGAGGAAAAATATCCTTTCTTCTCTAAAATAATTTTCTTTTCTCAAAATGACATGCAATTTAAAAGAAAAGAATTTCGTTGAAAAAAATATTGAAATATTTTATAGGAAGATTTAGGTAAATAAGGTATTATTAAATCGTAAAAATCTATTCACACTGTATAACTTAAGAAACACTTTCCTCGTACTTTTAACAGAGAAGTCAAAAAGTACCACGTTAGTTATGAAAAGAATGATTCCTTCCATAACACATTGTAAAAGTCAAATAGGGGTAAACATGACTTTAAATATACATGTAATAATATTTAACACTTTATGAAAATAATTTTTATGGACATGGATGAAAATATGAACCCATTAAATAATTACGTATAAGAAATCTAGGATAAAAATGAGATTCAAAAATTATCCCATACCATAGGTCCGATTTGATTCATACGTATCTGTAAATCCTTTATAATGATTTAAAAACTGTCATTAACTTATTCCAGAATCATATTTATTTTTATAATATCATATATGGTCATATTATTATATTCTTATTAGTAATATTTCATTGGTACTTGTTATTCGGGTGTTCATTGCTTTATTTTCTTATGTGTGTTTTGTCGAATAAAATATTATTCCTCATTTTAGGTTATAGATATATCATTATAAAAAGGTATTAGTATAGTATGTATCATATTTATTCATTCAATTCATTTATATAATCATTAATCAATGATGATCATGTAGAACGAGTCGCATCACATCTTGGAGACGGTAGGTCGTACGTAAGCACGAGCGAAGATATAATTCCCATGATTGTGGAATTATATTGAATTTTATTTTGTATAATATTTCAGAATCAATATCAATTTACAGTAATGATAAATAATTATATATTTCATCCTTATACACATCCAACTATGTTAGGTATGAAATAAAAGATTACACCATGGTGTGAAGATGTTAAGTCGTGTGTATGCACACGTGGTGATTTCATTTCTTTCATAGGATGGATAGAAGATATAATATGGTTTTTTCATATTCATAATAACATATAAGTATAAAATTTATACTATATTTATTACTTAATAATGAATCAAATCATATTGGAGAAGTAGGAGAAGAAAAAAATTTGAAATAATCGGTAAATGATATTATCTATTCTTCGACACGCCTCCTCTTAACCTCCTCTTAGGGAACTAAATATGGTCTTTAAAGATGACCAGGAACTTTAGTAGGTTTCTTGGGAAGCATAGAAGTGTAATGGTAAGGGTTTAGACGAATTTGAAGGCTCAAAAATGGTGTGATGTGGAGAGGGAGGAGGTTCCTTTTTATATGGAAGGAGAGGGGTACCTTTAGAAACATGAGAAATATTATTTTATAATAAATTCAAAACCCTCATTAAATCCTCCAAAAAATGATGAAATTCAAATATTAGATGAGATATCGTAGTAATCTCATCATCAAATAAATTTTTTACATGATTGGAATTAATTATAAACCTTATCAAATTGATTTATCATTATTTAATCTATTTAATTTTAATTGTTGTAATAATATTCAAAATTTTAATTTGTTATAAATAATTAATTATGTGTTTTTATCTGTCCATAATTGGATAATTTATAAACTCTTAAACTATATAAATTTAAATTTATAATTTTTAAATATTTTTTTGATTTTTAAACGATTTTATAATATGTTATTTTTTTGAAATAACAATAGTGTCAATTTTGACACTATTCATTTATTTGCATTTAAATTAAATCCACACAGAGAAAATATTCGAAAAAAAATTTATTAGGTTACTAAAATATCATATAAATCTATAAATTTCGTGGGTAATATTAATTAGTTCATATAATATTTAATTTAATATTTTTAAAATAATTTATTTGATATTTCTATTAATTAAATAATTAAAAAAAAACATTTTTATAATTATTTTATATACTTATTTGTTGAAAAAAAATAAAAAAAATACTATGATGAATATAAATATAATAAATTTCATAAGAATACTTTTAGTCGATATTATCTTCAATAACACCCAACTTTTAAAATGATATGTTTATTTAATTATGAAGGTGAAAACTTTGACATCCTTTAAAAATAATAATATAAGTGCCATAATAGCTTTTATAATTATCTAAATGGTCAATACTTTTACCTATAGATGCTTATGGTTTATATATACACGACCAATAAATTTTGGTTTGGTTTCTGGTCCTTTTATGTGTATTATTAGTTTAATAAAAACTATATTGAATTTTCACTAAATAAATAATTTCTACATCATTATTGTATAATCTATTAAGTTAATTATATATTTCTTAAAAATTACTAATAAATTACCATGATAAATAAAAACATTTTATATTTCAAATGAGTATTTATAACCGAATTTATATTTAGTATAACCTTATATTAAAAATATTTTTATTATTACTGTTTGAGTGAGACATATTTCACATTCATTTAAATAAAATAAATTAAAGTTCTTAATCACATAAATGTGGGATATACTAAATACCATTTAGGCCCAAGTATATTTACGGACTATATATAATCATCCAATTATATTAAGACTAGTTTTAGGTTAATTTTATAATATTATTTTTTCCCTCAGTTACCAAATTTACCTTTAACTATGGTAAATAAAATTTACTGAAGTTACAACTCATAATTCCCAAAAATAAAAAGTAACCTATTAACAAAATTTGGAAATAATGATTCCAAATATAGACTCTAGTTTTACAAATTCATGTCAAAGAAGATGTAGTAATTAATTTAAAATTAATCTCATTGTCGAAAAAATAGTTTTTTGTTTAACACATTGCAAAAGATTGAATTGATTTTACCTATGAATTCAATGTAAAATTAATTATAATGACTTAAATTATATTAAATGGTAAAAATATATTCTATTTATTATTATAATCAATTTAGCATTATAGTTTAACTATAAAATTATCTTGATGAAAAATGTTTTTTTAAAGTAAAATTTACCGTGTTTTTACTATTCATCAAAATAAGAATGTTGTCAGAAAAATATCAAAACATTATCCAATGTAAATTTTTATATCCTGATTCAAAAGAAGAAGTTTATTTTGTAATTTTGAACTTATAAACTTGTCAAAAATAACATTTATAATGGGTGTGTCGTTAAAAGGCGGAAAAACTGCATTTTTTTAGAAATACATCTTTTATCCGAAAAATTGATTTTGTTCTCATAACTCATTTTAGAAAATGTGTAAGATAAATTATAATGTTATTAAATTTAAAATGTGTTTAATACTATTCATAACATCTAGTTCATAATGATATTATAACAATATATCATTGTTTAGTGATACTCGATATTGCCTACAACACACGCTAACGAGGAAGGTCGCTCTTGCATGCATCACAAGCCATGAATAGTGTTTGCGTATACTAAGATCTAATATTGGGTTGCTTGTAGTGAAATCTAATCTTGGTGTAGCATATAACACAAGACATTAATTTAAATAAAAAGAATATTTCTCATAAAATTTTGGGGTGTTACATTCTTCCCCCATTAAAATGAATTTCTCCCTCAAAATTCATTGGGGTTATAAATCGTTTACTACTTGAATGTTTCATTCATAGAAACCCAAATCGTAAAAATTAATATTAAAAGTTAATTTAAAAATGTAATGTTTGAAATGTAATGGTTACCAAAATTAACTCATCACTGGGTTTCCATATCGGATAATATAGGTGAAAATATGGATATTGAAGAGAAATATAACCATCAAGTTCTGTTGGAGAGTGGTAGAGGACATGGATATGAAAAATCAATTAATCATAAAGAAATAAATTTGTGATGATCTAAAGTTCCATTTGATTCATTGGATATGAGAATACTAGGACAACATTTTTGGTTTTCAAGATCATTTCCCTAAAGTTGATGAATTTTCTCATAAGGAGAAATACTTACTTCATTTTAGTGTAATATCATTGTTGGTCATTCCAGGAAAAATTTTAATTCATTTATTTTTAAAATAAAGGAAGATGAATTTGCCATTCTTGAAGTGTTAGTAGATCATGTGAAAGAATGACATGTCTCTCTATCTGTCTCTATCAGAAAAAGATTTGGACGAGTTATTAAATATACATAAGTCCATCTATGCTGATATTAATCGTATATGGTTCAAAAAATTTACTTATACTTCATCTATCAAAATGCTTAATAAAATAAAATAAAATAATACTAACTATTGACTTCTTGTAGGCTAGTGGTAGCTGATAAAGGATTTTCACACTTCAGTTGTGTGTTTGATTCCTACAGCCTTGTCTGACGTGACGGGTTTTTGCCCATCCTATGGGTTGTCCTATTTCTATAACTATACTATTATAACATTTTGGAAATAAAAAAAATTTCAAGACATAAATAGTACTATCTGATGTCTAACATTATCCATAACAATCTTTAGTCTTATACAATTTTTTTGTCTAATCTTATAGTATAAAGAAAAATATTCCTATAGAGGTCATCTAAAAAGTATGTAAATACCATAATTAATCCCCCATATAGCATAAGATATATCTTGTTGGTCACATTCCAAACACGTGAATACATTAATCATGTATTCTCTTGATACATGAGTTACCATAGGACCTTAGTGAAAATATAAATGCTGTAAAAAGATAACTCTTTCCAGATACCAAAATCCAAAAAATTCTATATACTCAAACCATGATATCGCATTGTCCTTATATCAGTCATGATCTCATTAATAATATCAATAATATTATTTTATCCCTATCCCTTCGTTATGCGCATATCATCTGCATTCTAAAAAATATTTCAATCACTTTTCATTTTTATCGGTACCATATAATTATTCAAAACCACAATAAACCAACGCATATATATCCCAATATTTCATAATACTATAAATGAGATTCCATGACACTATTTTGACATCCCATTACATAAAAACTTAATCATTCCATAAAATCATTTTCATAATCAACATCACAAAGAGTGATCGCATGTGACTTCCCTTTGTCGTTTTTCATAAGAGGTTGCTCACGTCGTTCATCATTAACCCTTGTATTAGAGAATTGATTAGCATAATTCCCCTTTTCCTTGCACTTGTTGCACTGTAGTGTTATTGGTATGTTCTATGTAGTCTTTTCTCTATTCATGTCATTTGAAAACTTTTTCCCATTACTTCGGCACTCAGCTTCTCGATGACCTTCTTTTCAACCCATGAAATATTTTCTATTACCTTTCAGAGAATCTCTACCATGCTTATTTCCACATATTGATCGTATTGAAACATTAATCTTCTTCTCACCATTTTTTTGAGTTTATTCCTTGAACTCCATCTTTTTTTTCTTGTCAAAAACATGAGATAGATTTGTAACACCAACTATAATTCAACATTGATAGCACAACACACAATTTTTTCACAACTACTGAAGTCTTCTTTAGATAATTCCCTTCGAAGACTTTGTTTTAAGCCACTAACGAATCGATCAACTTTACATTAAGGTTTGATGATAAATCCATATGCATTCCTTTAAGGCCTTGCAATGTTTGCTTCATATATGCCAACAGGTTCATCATCTTTTTTCTTAAACTCATAGAATTCCTTTTCCATATTTGTTTGAAGAATACTAGGAAAGTACATACTGAAAAATAGGATCTTGAACTCATCCCATTCCACGGATTCAATTTCATCTTGGAGACTTGTATTCTTAATTAGAGTCAACCACTGGTCTGCTTCACCATCTAAACGGTAAATAGACAGAATTACTTTTTCATGTTCCTAACAACTAAGTATGGAAAATATCTTTTCAATGGTACTGATCCATTGTTCAGCAACAAGTGGATCAGAAGACCCACTTAAAGTAGGTTGATGTTGTCTCATGAAGGTTACAATAGAATATTCTTCCCTTCTCTGCTCGTTTGGATGTCTACAATGATTCATATCTTGTGTGTGTATATCAATAATATTTTCCACTCCATCTCCCATAACATTGTTTTGTTCACGAGTAAAATCATTGCATTGTCCATTACATTGATCAACATGGTTCCATAGGGTTCTAGCCATCATCTAAAACTCAAAAAAAATAGTGTGAGGAAAAAATCATGATAAGAAAAAAACATAATAAATTGGGGCACTTTCAATATCTAACATCTTTGTTTTAATCCTTTTTATTCATGATTGTTATCATAATTATTGAATTCTAACCTATACATTTACTTAACCTTAGGAACATCCGTATAAATACCTTAGAAATATCTCTATGGTTCTCACTAACATTTTTGAATCCTTGTTTCCAAAGGTTAACTAAACTTTTCCTCTAATACCAGCTGTAGATACCAAAGATTGAAGTACATGGAAATTACATTACTTTTTCGGAATAATTAATACATAACAAACACTGACATGAAAGGTCCATAATAGTTAAGTGTCTTTGAAAACATGGAACATAATCTTCTAATCATGGTGAAAGATCATCAACATCTCCCATAAAGATCATTCCCTTTCTTTTCTTACCTAAAAACATTATTTAAATCCTGGGGAAATCAACACATAAAAAAGGTGAACTCAAATGCTCAGTAAGGGTAAGCATGGTGAAAATAAAACAAATAATATGCATTTGAACAAAAAACACATGAACATAATGTTTAAACATCAAAAATCATGAGTGGTGAAATAAATCTTGGTAGTACGTAAGGTATAGATCATAATGATACATTAATCATGGTAAAATAGCATGGTAATAAAACATGTAATTGTGGAAAACCATTAATCGCATGATATGATTTCCATAGTATCCAAGGCATTGTTGCCAAGACCATCATAGTGGACAAAGACCATTACTGAACCGGGTTTACTTGTCGTTCCAGCCCTGTATTACTGATCTAGATTCAATTTCCGTTCCAGCCATGTCTATATCATGAGATATAAATCTCTACCCAATGCATGGGAGGGAGATATAGGTCCCACCCATCTCATAATTAAATCATTCTTACATTTTCCACAACATAAAAATTAATCATTTATCATAACCCAAAGAATAAAATGGGTTTCACAAACATCATCCCATCATAACATAATATATATAAAACAAATGAATATCATTTCATCATAAGAATAATAAAACCATGTAAACAATACAGACATTATACTTGAATCATAAACATTCTAAATAATGTCATCTTTGATGGAAAATTCTTTTTATAAAACATATGATATGAATTATTGAGGAAAAATATCCCTTCTTCTTCCAGATCATTTTCTTTTCTCAAAATGATGTGAAATTTAAAAGAAAATAATTTTTTCAAAAACAATATTGAAATAATTTAGAGTATTATTTATGTAAATAAGGTGTTATGAAAACATTAAAATTTATTCACGCCTAATATGTTTAAAAACACTTTCCTTGGACTTTTAACAAAAAATTTAAAAGGTACCATGTATGGTAAACAAAAGAAAGATTCCTTCCATAACATAAAGTAAAAGTCAAAGATTGGTTAAAATTACTTTAAACAAAAATGGAATAATATTAAACACTTTTTGAAAAACATTTTTATGGACATGGATGAAAATATAACCCCAGTAAATACTTACGTGTAAGCAATCTCAGATAAAAACAAGATTGAAAAATTATACCTTACCATAAGTCTGATATACTTCATATGTATACAGAACAGTTTTATAATGATGTAAATAATGTCATTGACTTATTAAATATTCATATTCATTATTTCGATATCATATACGGTCATATTATTATCTTGTTATTATTAATATTTCATTGCTACTTGTTATTCGGGTGATCATTGCTTTATATTCTTATGGGTGTTTTATCGAATAACTTCATATTACACTATTTAGATTATAGATACATCATTTAAATAATGGTATTAGTTAATATACATCATATTTATCCATTAAATCAATTAATATATTCATTATTCAATGAATATCATGTAGAACGAGTCTCATCATATCGTGGAGATGGTAGGCCATACGTAGGCACGAGCGATGATATCATTCCCATGATTGTGGAATTATATTGAAGAATATGGTGTATAATATTTTAGAATAAATATCAATTTACAAAAATCATACATATTTATTTCATCTATCCTTATTCAAATCCATGTATGTTTGGGATGAAATAAAAGACTACACCCCGGCGTGGGGAGGGTATGTTGTACGTACGCACGCATGGTGATTTTTTTTCATAGGATGGATAAAAGATAGAATATGGTATTTTAATATTCATAATAACATATTAGTATACCAGTGATACTGGAGTTATTACTTTAAAATTAAACAACTCGTATAGAGGAAGTAGGAGAAGAAATAAGTTTGAAATAATCGTTAAAGGATATTTCCTCTTCTTTGACGCGCCTCTTCTTAAACTCCTCTTAGGGTACTATAGATGGTCTTTGTAGATGACCAAGACCACTAGTAAGTTTCTAGGGAAGTGGATAAGTGAAATGGGTAGGGATAGAGCGAATTTTAATGCTAAAAATGGTGTGAAGCGGAGAGGGAAGAGAGCCCTTTTATACGGGAGGTGAGGGGAACCTTTTGGAATCATAATAAATATTAATTTATAATAAATTCAAACCCCACTTAAATACATCCAATAATGTCTCCATTCGAATCTAAGAATATATATGGTTGTAATATCATCATCCAATAAAATTCAAACATGTTGGTAATTTATATTAAACCTTATCAATTTTATTTATCTTTATTTAATCTAATTTCTTTTATTTATGGTAATAAAATTCTAAATTTGAAATTGATATAAATAATTAAATATGTTCTTTTATTTGTCCATAATTGGATAATTTATGACATTTTGGACCATATAAATATAAATTTATGATTTTAAAATATTTTTGTGGTTTTTAAACAATTTTATAATATGTAATTTTTATAAAATAACAATAGTGTCAATTTTGACACTATTCAATTATTTGCATTTAAATAAAATCTACACAGATAAAATATTCAAACAAAACTATTTAATAGGTTCCTAACATGTCATAGTAATCTATAAAATTCGTGGATAATATTACTTAGTTCATATAATATTTATTTTATTATTTTTATAACCATTAATTTGATATTTCTCTTAATAATATAATTACAATAACATTTTTGTATAATTATTTAATATACTTATTTTTTTCATTAAAATTAAAAATCAAATACTATGATTAATATAAATCTAAAATATTTCATACGAATATTTTTAGTCGATATTATATTATAAAAAAACCAACTTTAAAAATGTAATGTTTATTAAATTATGAAGGTGACAACATTGACATCATTTAAAATAAAATAATTTAAGTGTGATAATCACTTTTTTAGTCTCAAAATGTTAAAACATTAGACCTTTTTATGAATATGGTTTATATGTACATTAAAAATAAGTTTTGGTCAGGTTTTTCAGACTTTAATGGGTATTATTAGTTTAATAAAAACTATATTATTGATTTTTTCTCTAAATAAATAATTTCTACATCATTAATGTATAAGATATTAAGGTAATTATATATTTCATAAAAATTAAAAATAAATTACAAAGATAAATTAAAACATTTTATCTTTAAAATTAGTATTTATAACCGAATTTATGTTCTGTATAACTATATATTAAAAAAAATTATATTATAGTTTGAGTGAGACATTTTTAACTTTCATTTAAATAAAATAAATTAAAGGTTTTAATCACGTACAAGTGGATTATAATTAATACCATTTCGACCCATGAATATTTTATGACTAAATATAGTCATCAAATTATATTAAGACAAGTGTGAGGGTAATTTTACAATATTATTTTTACCCTTAATTACCTAATTTATCTTTAATTGTGGTAAATAAAATTTACAATAGTTACTATTCATATAGCCCAAAAATAAAAAAGTAGCCTATTAACATAATTTTCACCTACTGATTTAAAATATGGAATCCATTTTTCCAAATTCAAAACACATAATTTTTAGTAATTTATTTAAAATCAATCCTGTTGTCGAAAAAAAACGTGTTTTTGTTTAAAACATTCTAAAAGATTGAATTGATTTTACCCATGAATTCAGTGTGAAATTAATTATAATGACTTAAATTATATTAAATTATAAAAATATATTCTGTTAATACTAAAAAAAATTTACATTTTTAATTCAACCATATAAATTATCTCGATGAAAAAAGATGTATTTTAGTATAATTTAGGGTGTTTTTACTATTCATCAAAATAACAATGTTGTCAGAAAAATATCAAAACTTTATTAAATGTAAATTTTTGTATCCAAATTCAATATAAAAAGTTTATTTTTTAAATTTGAACTTATAAAATTGTCAAAAAAATAAGATTTATAATGGGTGCTCCATCAAAATGCTGCAAAACTGCTTTTTTGAAAAAAAAAATTTCTTTTATCAAAAAAAAATTGATTTTTTTCTCATACATCATTCTAGAAAATTTTTAAGATGAATTATAATGTTATAATATTCAAAAAGAGGTTAATAATATTCATAACGGCTAGTTCATAATAATATTATAACAATATATCATTGTTTAGTGAAACTCGGTATTGCGTACAACACACACTATTGAGGATGGTCGCTTTTGCGTGGAACACAATCCAAGAATATTGTTTGCATATACTACAAGCTAATACAGTGTTGTGTATAGAATAAACTAATATTGGTGTAGCGTATAACACAAGTCATGAAAGAAATTAAAAAGAATATTTCTGAAAAATCTTGGGGTGTTATAATAATGATACTAGAATTAATATATATATACACACACACACATATATATATATATATATATCATTTACATTAATTCTTTCAAGACATTAAGAAAGTAGAAATAACATTGACCCATGCATACGACCTACCGTCTCATGGATTGGTGTATTCCATTTAATTTCTCTAAAATTTATATATTTTTTTAAATATTTTTTTAAAGAATATATATGATATTAACATATATTTTTAAAAACCATGAATAATTCAATAATTATCTATGTCAGAGGATCGATAATAGAAATTAAAATTATATAAAAAAATAAAGTAGTTATTAAAAAAAAATTATCATTAACATTAAATTATTAATAAATTGATAATATAAATACACAACTAAAAATACGGAATGATATATAATATTATTATTTTTGGAATATTTATAATAAATATACATTTCTTATATATTATTTTTGAATGTATATGAAAAAATTCAATAAATAGGTTAACAGTTTTATCATCTCACTCTTATTCTTGTGAGATATATGAAATATTCAACACTTATTCTTGTTTTGTGATGTATATATTGCCCTATGAAATTTTATAGAATGAAAATAATTAATTTAATGATATAAAATGTCTCAAATGATGTAATTAATTCACTGATATCATGATTCCAAATCGACTCATGTTGCGTGAGGATTTCTAACCGCACTCTTATTTTTGTGAGACTTATACCTTATTCACAAATTTTTTGTTTTTTTAGTGTATATATTTACTATAAATTTATTATATGACACTTATATAAAAAAATTATGTGTCATTAAATATATATTTTTTAACTCTAATTAATTTGGATTATAGTTCTATTTTTACCAAATCAGTAATGTAATTTTTCCACAATTTACCTTCTTTGAGAAACATGTTATGTTATACACCAATATTATTTTTCATGGTGAATAAACAGTCTTTGGAGATGTTGTATCATGTATCTTATTAAATTAAATATATTTTAATATCTTTTTAATTTTATCCTCTCACATGGATCATGATTCGATGTTTTTTATGATGTATGATTACTTTTCCTACAATCTCATCATTACCGTGAATGCCTATTATTATGCTTATATTGATGAAATATTTTAATCCATATATCTATAAATCTCTTGATTTTTCTTTCCCACAGGTTATTCAATATTTATTAATTTATTGGTATCTTTATCCACATTTTGGTACTTCATATTATTAGGAATTTTTTTAATAAGATCCATCTACATTTCTCTCTACGATCATAAATCTATGTTCTTTCAAAACAAGGTTTTTAAAAACAAATTCAAATATTTTTCACTATTCACATAACATCATTTGATGTCATTTTTCTACATTTATTATATTTTAATTATTTTTTTAAAAATATATTATTCATGTTTATTCCCAATAGAGTCACTATTATAATATTTTTATATTGAAACAGTAATGTTTCGCATGTATAGATTCATCTATCTCTATGGATGTCATCTAATTGAAGAATCCATTAAATAATTACAATATTATTTTATTAATAAATGTATTTTTCTAATATTCATGAAATGTATTTTTTTTCATGATTTTTAATAAATGTTTATGTTTATAAATATTTGTTGTATTTTTCATGATTCCTTTATATGTTAAAAAAGTAAAATGTTTTGAATTTTATTTCATGGTTTAATAATAATATTTCAATGAAGAAGGATTTGAAAAAATATAAAATCATTTATATGATTAAAAATACATTTTTTCCCAATTATTTTCAAGATTCTTTTATATGTTATCAAGGAAAAAGTATTTCGAAATTTTTTCAAGCGTAATTTATAAATTTTAAAAGATGTAAAATTTCAAAAGGATTTATCTATTAAAAACTGTTTATTCAAATATAAATATATATTTTTGTCATTAAATGATTATAAAATATTTATCAAAAAAATTCCATTCAATATAACATTCAATGTTGTTACACATGCCTTTTAAAAAATATAACCCCACAATTCCAGTCATATTATATTTATAAAATTATTATGTTTTGATGGAATGATTTTTATGAATCTAGTTTCCAATTCACATATTATATGTTTATAAACCCCATTTATTTTTCATTGGTTGTATTCTTATAAAATATTATTCTTTTCAAAGGTTATTATTTAATGAAATGATTCTAAATTCAATCTCATTTCCACATGTTTTGATATGATGAAATTTTTATGATACATATTTTATTTATTGTGTTATGATATGAATTTTTATGATTCTATGGAACATTTACGTATAGTTTAAATATGACATTTATGGGGCCTATATTTTATACAAATTTATTTGGTAATGATTTATAGATAATGAGATAGATATGGATGGAATAGGGAGTAAAGAAAGTTAATTAATGTTCTCCGTTAAACAATAAGGTCCGGGGAGTGAACCCTGACCACTATGACGGTCATGAGAGTGAACCATGTGAACCATGATGATTGGGGGGGTGAATCCATTAATCCTAGATATCTTTTTGATTATTCCATGAATATAATGGAAATAATTTTATATTCTTCTGTCTCAACCATAATTCCATGTATTATCATTATGGTATACTTTCATGGATAATATACTTGATTATCAGATGATTCATATACTATTAATAAAAAATCATTTATCCAAGACTCATGTATAACATCCTTGATATATAAAGTGTGATCATCAAATTTTATTCTCATTTTATCATAAGATTATGATCATGTTATTTTGACGTATTTACCTATTCCTCCCTTATAGATCATGTGATCTCTTTCATTGTTATGTTTCAATTCACAAGGTTATGAAAAAAGGTTTTTAGTAGGAGTAATAAAGGTGATGATCATTAATAGAGATGTTAATGATAATTAATTATATTAGAATAATTTGTTCCTTATTCCAAAAGACACTAATCTATTAATGTCCTTGATAATTTACATTTTATATTTATGAAATATTCATCTAAAATGATGTAATACACAATTATTTTAATATTGTGTATCTATATATAATTCCAATTCCAAACTCAATAGAATATTTCCACTATCATAGTCCAAGATGAATGCCCTTTCTTAGAATGAGGGTGGCACTTCATGGATAGTTATAAGATATGGTACCTATCCTTGTAAGTGTTCCAATAAATTAGTGGACTAAGGAACCACGACATACCTAGAAGGAGGGTACAACTATGAGAGTATGTAGAGGACCCATACCCTATCATACATGTTAGTACCACTATATTGATAGTATGAGGTCTCATTACCAATCCAAGTAGGAGGATGTAACTCTACTTCCACTAGCGATCCATCATGATCATGACCATTGTTGAGAATTCCTAAATAAGAGCAAAACCCAATAAAATATCACATCATATCTCAAAAGAAACTATAGAGGCCACCATTATGTTCTATGTGGAAAATCAATACAGGAAGACTAACCTCAATCCAAAATCAAAGAATGAATAATGCATATATGAGTGGTTGATGTTACCAAAAATGAATAGAATGGGTACACAATGTTTAATGGGACCCACACGGGGTGTGGTTCCACACTAATTCATGCATGTGTCCCTTTCTGCACACAAATCCCAACTCATATAAGACAACACAATGTGTGGAGGTACTACAATATCTGTCTGAGATGCTCAACTTCCTTAAAATTCTCATGTCCAGGTCTATGTAAATCATCCCATGTCTATGATCATAGACACATGATATGTTCTTCGATGTTTATGTTACTATGTATTTCTAGAGTACGCACTGGGTCTCTGGAACTAGTTCAGATGGTATGTGGTGGTATCATATGGCAGTTTATTCTTAAAATATTGTGAAACCCCAATTCTGATAGTCATTAACCTATATTCATCATGTTCTTTATACAACATAGAATGTAGTCCGGAATTTTCATGAACTTCAAATTCATTCCCATTAATAATGATATGAGTTCTACTCTTCAGATCTCACATCCAAGATAACTGAAATCAATGGAGAAGCCTTGGATTCATCATTTTCATTCATCCATTGGATTGGAAGAGTTCCCTATTTGTTCCATCATTTTACACATGTACTACAATGATATTTGGTTTCCATCCATATATCAATTATATTCCCATTAAGAAAATGAACCACCCACAACCCACAATTCCTCCAAATCCATCCACGATTAATTTTTCGATTCATTATTCATGAATTCTCCTTGAATATCGAAGTCCAACGGTCATGGTATTTCCCCAAAAATGTTAAATCTTTACCCCATCGTACAATGAAGACTAATACGTGAAGAAAGGGGAGAATGTGAAATGAAAAAAAGATCAACTGATAGTTAGTCAATAATTCATCACCATTGGATATACATTTGGGGTTCCCATTGAGATAAATCTAATTAAAAAGTTAAATCTATTAATGGGTTCATTTGAAGGATTGATATTTGAATTCAAATTATGAATTGATATGGCCATACTCAACCAATTCATAGATGAATAATGTTCTTACCAATGACTGAGAGGAGTTATTATATGTAATGCGTGTTGATATTATTGTATCAATGGTTTATTCATTGTATGATTCCTAATTTCCAATAAGTGGTCGAAGAAGACACTTCTCAACAATCCCAATGTTATGCAGCGAACCCTGGAGATCCTTCAACAATAATAATTAAATAAGAAAATTTAATTACGTTTATTTAAATAAAATGATTAAATTTAATTATTTATTTACTTACACACACCCTCCCATGGCTAATTTTATCTAAATAATCCAAACAAACCTATTTTAGTTGAATAATAAGGTAAAAATAAAATTCTAAACTCAATCATGGTCTTGAATTTCTGAACTGAAATTTCATTTAAGAGTCATGTCATTAATTATTGAAACTAATCACATCTAGTATATAATATTTTTTATAATATTACAGAATTAATTTTGGGCGTACCATCCCTCTAAATATCACATCGTCTCATTACCTATGCTCCAAATCATATATAGAAATTTTATAAAGTCATATAAGGAACAAAAAATTTCTCAACATCATTCCATCCATCAATATTTTCATCTTTAAAAAAACTATACAAAAATATCATGATGGTGATCTAGAATCTAGCTCCAATACTCCCATTATATCTCCGGAATAATCTTAGGCTGTAATAGTACATGAAATTAGGGGAAGGTCTATCCACATAGGGTCACCTTCTACTGATCCCATATCAGCATTGGGCATACACAAAAAGTGTCTCTATCTTATATTTGGGTTTTACCTAGTCAAAATGTATATACGTTCATGCACATAGCTACTCCTCTACGACATGTAGAAAATATCTTACACTTGATCCAAATATGGGCGTACAGAAAGGTGATATGAATGTTATCTAAACATAAAAAAGTTATATAATGGACTAAATCACCATGGGGATAGATTTCCAACTAAGATAAATCTCCCTAATATCCATCATGTATAGAATAATATGAAACCATATTCTCCCTTCTCAAGCTCCAAGGGCCTATAATGATGACCTGTCTATGATTTATGCCTACTATGAGCTAACCTTATCCCATAATTAAGAACTTGGACCTTGTCCATCATCTTCTACAACATCTCTAGACCCACAGGTGATGCCTCACCGATCATTATCTAGAACAATTCCAATCTCTAGGGTCTCCCATAAATGGCCTTGAAAGGATCTATAACTATAGTAGTGTGGTATCTATTTTTTATTTGAAAAATCATCCAATGGAGAGTTACCCTCTCAACTCCCATAAATGTATGTCACACATAGCCTTATCATATCCTCTAATACCTAGATAGTTTGCTCGGTCTTCTCAATTGTGTTGGGGTGGAAGGTTGTACCCATCCTTATCGAGATCTTGATTTCCTCATACAGGACAATAAACATTAGTGATGTTGATCAAACATAAACATTTGAGAAAAAAGTTGATGGAATCCCCTAAAGGTGAACAATCATTTATACATAATTCATCTGAAAAATCTCTATCGATCCCTACACCTTAGTATCAAGGAAGTTTGTTGACATCTAGATTCATTCATCTATCACCCATATGAGTCATCAGCTTTGGATATCCACAGAATCCCTGTCATAATGTCCATGGATATTCCATCACATTTCTATACTGGGACCTTAAGGTGTTATAATAATCCTCTTGGAACCTGTTTCTTAAACTTCACTAGTAAACTTGTGACTATCTTAGAGATGAACTCGCCTATATTACATATAATACCATACCAAAATGATTACTGTTGATGGTATTTGTACATCATCCCTAAATATGTATTTATAGTTATAGGATAAGTGTGAAACTCCCCCATCTATCCTCCTACATCATGACATGGACAGACATCCATCCTTGGGAATGTATGACATGATTCCCTCCTTCATAAAATCCATTATGTGAAACTAATAAAAATATCTACTCAAAAAATACCTCACAATATATGTCTCCCAACTAGGACTCTCTCACACACTAGAGGACATGGGAAGCCTATACAATCGACTAATGAAATGATTCACCCAACATTCCAACTAAGTTCATCTACAATGATGGAAACTGCTCAAAATCCTCCTACATAAAACATTCTTAGGAATTAAAACTAAGGAAATCTTCCACTATTTTTATCTTTGATAAATAAAATATTATCTTAATGTCATTGTCCTGATAAACATCCAACCAGTTCCATAATCAAAAGATCAAATATTTCTATGTTTATACATACATAACACTCTAATTGTATGAGTGAACTACGAAGTGCTCTCCCAGAAGGTAGTGCCTCAACAACCTCAAGGCGAAGACTACTCCTTCCATATCTAGTTCATGAGTAATTTTGTTCAACTCATTGTGTATAAAATTCTATGACCCATATATGTTAACTACCTTCCATCGTATCAAACAAAATTCATGCCCATCTCTATTGGAATCATAAAACACTACGTACTCAACTCCCTCTCCTAGTAGTCTCAAAATATTATCACTTTTCAGCATTATCCTCCACTCCATGAAGGCACCTAAACACTACTCATTCGATGTAAATGGACTCAAATTAAATGTTATGGAGGTAAAATGGGAAACTGTATAAAATAATTCAACCAAAAACCTTCTGTAGTACACTACTAAGCAAAAAAAGACAATCCACCTATGACCTGCTCTTAGGTGGATCCCATAAAATAAAATATCAATCTTCAATCCATCTAGGGCCAAACGACGATTATAAATGACATGTACTATGAGGTGAACCATGTGAATTCACAACTAACAATACTATATAATTCCATAACTATGGGACTTTTATCTAAAATATAGGACCATTGTCATGTGATCAACATAAAAATCATCCAATGTAGAGTATATGTGTATCATTTCATCCAGAAAAATAATAGAATAATATATGTACAAATAATATTCCTGGTTATTCGTAGCCATAGACAAAATGGAAGAATTTATCACACCAAGGGTAATCAACTAGAACTCATAGTGTCTATAGAGTCATAAAAATTATGGCTTTGGAATCATCTTCACAAACTCTCAATGAGTGGTATTTGGGTTGAAGATTGATCTTTGAGAACGATATCATTCCAAAAAATTAGAAAAATGAGTTTTTCCATCCTCATAAAAAGGTTCTTTTTCTTTGTTATTTCATCATTTTGTTCACTATAGTCCACATAATACTATGAGACCCCATATTGTTTTTTTAAATATGACACATGATTAGTTCTGGGTGACACAGTAGTCCTGATAAATACTTTATATCAAAGGTCATCCAACTACAATTACATCTCTCAAGGCATGGTATGCGACAAAAAATATATTGTAGAAGATATCATAGCAGTCTCAGGAAGTATGTTGATGAAAATATATATCCCCCACCAAGGAGGTAGTTTTGGAACCTCCATAAAGAGTACATCCATAAAATTCACTAGAGCAGATGGAATACAGATGCCTGAGGAGCCTACTGCACTATGAGATAAACTCCCCAATTGGTGTGTAATGGGATGAATACTCATACTTTAAAAATTTTCTACCTCTACTTCGAGATCTAACTCACCCAAAATGGAGAATCATATCCAATTTGTTAAAAGGCATCTGACTATACTACGATTATAATCAATTTGGGTTCAGACCCTAAAAAAATAATACTTACCTTATATGATATCAAATGTTTCTATTTGAATGACCAAAAGGTCCCACATAATGATCTTTCCACCAGACAAAAGCATGCACTGCTAAAAGATAAAATATATTGAAGAAGAATTTCTTATAGCCTGTATATATCTATGACCCCAGATGCTAGCACCATCTGCCTAATGAAGGCTTCCTAGTGTTATTGGAGGATGAATCTAAATGCATTATCCCTAACCAACAGATCAGCATCCTAGAGCATGAATATATCCTCTATCAGCTCTTCCTTCCTAGGGGGAGACACCGTTCCCTTTTAGAGGTGATCTATGATCATTATAATTCCACTATTTTTCCTTTCCATCCTCTATCTTCTAAGTCTCTTTAGAATTTCTGGTCGGGATATCATGCGTTATGTTTCCTCTCCGACCACAAGTATAGCTCATACCCTCTATTTGATTATATGAAACTGTGTAATACCCCTACCCATGTTTCTAAGGCTTACCATAATGATACCTCCACCACCAAGATCACGTTAAATATAATTTACATGATGATATAGATTATTCAAAAATGTGATACCCACCACCAGATTTTGCTACATAGAATACCTTTGAAATGAAACACCCCATCCCTAGCAAGCACTATAACAACCTTGTATTGGTTGGATTTCGAATTTTAACTACACTATCATGGATATCTCTTTGGATCCTTAATCATAAATTCATGGTCAGAAGTTTCCAATCCAAATCATGTTGAGCGAGTATCACATATGTTTTTTGAACCATGTCATATACACATCTGCTTTCATCCCTACCTAATTTATATCTAGAAGCTCTTGAGTCCAAACTAAGTTATAGCAGGAGGGGTAGAAGAGCTTCTGAATAAAATGACAGTGTTTAGGAAATGATATTGTTGACTCATATTGAATCTTGGTAAGAAGACTGTACAAGCACCCATCTAGTCTGTGAAAATGGAAAACATCTAGTTCAGATCTCTGGCCTATCAACTATGAGATAATCTTGAAAACATGATAAACTAAATCTAGAAAATACTCCTCTTATAGGGGATCATTCCCTCCATCAAAACATACCATAATATGGTATGGGAACTCATAGAGTGTGATAATCTTGTGTGCATGCTCAACATGCCCTTCTAGTAAAATTTTCTACTCAGATAGGGGGGGTTCTACAAATAAACATGTGAAATGTATGTCATGGTATGAACCTTGAACCAAGGTCTCATCACATATTGGATATTCAAAATGATATTGAATAAGTAATGTAGATGATTATAATCATAGAGGTTTCCTAAAATTTTAATGAGGACGTATGATGGTCATATGATCATATATATATATAGATATATAACTGTGTGTGTGTGTGTGTATACATTGGGGAGTTGAATCGATAAGTAAATTCAATGGATTCAATAATATATGAGGCATGTTCAATTAATCACTACAAAAAATATCTTGGTCTTCCATGCCAACATATTGGTAGTCAGGGTCCTAGTGAATGGATACGTCAGTGGATGCACCAACACATAATCCCCTGGACTGAAAGGCACACTCGAAACACATTTACAATTTTTCCCTATATCCAAAAAAATACTCATAAGGGGACTATTCTGAGTATCATCTCCATGAATAATATAGTCTGATACTAATCATTTGTGACCCATAAAAACAGGGAAAAATCCGCATCAACCCCAAGAATACATCCATATGATATGGGTGGTGACAAAAACCAAAAGGAATATAATTAATTAGAGTACATTCCCATATGTACATGCATGAACACAACCATCTATCTCAATGAATAAATTTATAGGAATGAGATAAAATATGAAATACCATTAGTGATTACCATACATGAAAAAACACTAGGTTGCATGAGATCATGATAGTGTAAACTGAGAAGTGAAGGGTAAAAACACAAATCCATCTAGAAACATTTCACTACTGTACAAAACTAGTAATGAAATCACTCTAAGAGATCCCATCTCCTAATCGCCATGATCTTACCATTGTACATAATCCAATGCACCAGGTATACCAAGGCTACATTTGGGTCACATATGACTTATTTAATATCTACAAAATACACCACACATATAGGATAATCCAATACATGGGTGAGTATATATTAACCTATTTGGACACACTATAATATAATGTGGGAATAGTAGGATTCATGATATTATTAAATTGATAGTCGAAATATCAACCTAATAATAAGATTAATCACAATCCAACAAAATTGATATATATATATATATATATATGATCCATAAAAAGACAACCAAATGAGTGACAATGGATGCTCTATCTCACCACTGAGTTCCAAGAAAGAGTGCAATCAGTTCTAGAAGTCCATAAATGATTCCCAACTTCTCATACAAGTGATGAAAATAAATATCAAAGTCATCACACACCTTACAAATGAGATTGAAAATAAAGGGGAACTGTCTCTAAGTAAAGGAAAAATACCCTAGTAAAGCATGAGTGTTCCACTCAGTAGATATCTATATGACCCATGCCATGTCCCTAGTATGAGGGTTACACTCTGGTAATTGGTAGACGAATCGTGACCAACCTATATGGATGGTTCTACTCTGGTTATTGGTTGAGGAAACATGCCCAATCGAGGTATATAGTTCCACTCTAGTATTCATGGACCAATTACCTAATACAATAGGTGGGTTCCACTAGGATTATAGATAGAGGACCCATGCCTTTCCTAATAAGAGGGCTCCACTCTAATAATTGAGGACACATTACCTTTCTCCACAAGAGGTTTCCACTTTGTGGATATGTTGAGAATCAATTACCTATCAAAAAATGACGGTGCTACTATAATGGTCGATCGAGGACACATTAACTACCCAGTAAATGGGTTCCACTCTGATAGTATGTAGAGGAAACATTCAATGTCCACCCATAGGTATCTACTCTATAGTTATCTGGATGACCTATCCCATATCCTAGTGGGGGTTCCACTCAGGTGCCACAGGTGATCCATCATGATCATTGATGTCATTGTCCATCTTCAAAATCGGAATCATTACCATAACATCTCACATAATATCTAAAAATCATGTATAGAGGATTCTATCTCATTCTACATGGATGGCCACTCAGGATAGGAAAATCACTGGCCCAAATTTTAGTCCAATCGATGGAGATATGGGAGGTTGATGCTTCATCAAAATGAAAATAGGGGTAAATGTCATTTAAGTGGATCCTAATTTTGTTTGTTCATGCACTAATTGAAAGACATTTCAAAGATGTTACACATCTCTCTAATCATGTAGGACAACAAGAAATGTTGAGGGACTACGTGGTTTGCCTAAACCACTCAGGGTGCTACCCCTGCTACATGTTATGTCCATGTAAATGTTCTCACATTCGTGTACTAAGGAACATCACATGTACCCATCCATACTCATTTCTATGTACTCCCTCATTATATGTCGGGAAACTATAAGTGGGTTTCATGGAGTGTAAGGGTCCCACATTGTGTGTGTTTCTTATAGTCTCAGGAAACCCTTCCCTCCGTAACTGAGGTCCCACACACAATTTTTTATTCAGACTACAAGATGTATAGTCAATATTTTCTTGAAAGTATGTTACGTGCATGTGCATCCAGATCTAAATTTGATGTTTTTGATCTCACCAACAAAACAATAAAAATTGATGGGTAAACTGTTAATTCATCGTTTCTGGCCATCCATTAAACATGATTGGATTTCCATTTACTATGTCATCTCCATTACTATTTGTTCATGTATTTTTTCACCCACTTTCATTGATTCAGATTAAATTTCAATAAATAGATTTCCCCCAAACCCTAGTTCATCTGAATCCATTTCTGGTTTTTAATTCTATTTGTCTCATGCGAGTCTAGGGGTACAATTACTCTTGGACCCACCAAATAATTTCAAATGAAAATCATGTGATCCAATGATGACTAATGTAAAGATTATGGGGAGAAAAGAATAAGATAAAGAGTCTCAATTGATCACTGGATGAGCCATCAATGAAAATGGATACATATTTTGGATTCTCAAGGTTGGAAAACTGAAAAAAAAACAAAATTAAATATTTACATAGGTTCATGAAAAGGAATGTAATTAGAACACATATCAAGAATCAATACGGTCTTGCTAAATTAATTTAATCAATGGTGGAATAAAATCTGAATTGTGGAGTCTTACCTTGGTTAGGATAATTCATCATTAATGAACACACATTCCATTAAAAGAGAGGATTTGTTGCATTCAATGGACATAAAAATATTTGCACACAACGGTTTGTCATCATCTGATTCTGATTCTCCAACGAGAGGAGGAAAATGATTCTACTCAATGAGCCCACGGTTTTGCTGCTAACCCTGACGATCCTTCCATAATGGTGTGTAAATTGGAAAATGGAATTAATGTGGTTTAAATTAATTAATTAAATTAAATTATTTATTTTACTAAAAAACCCCCACAAACTATTTTCTCTAAACACAATGTGTTGACATAATTTCAGTCGTGCCTTGGGTAAACATCATGTCGATACTCAACGATTGTCTCATATTTCAGATCTAAGATTTGATGAAATTTTTATTCTATTCTCATTAAAAAAATGTTTGTGTGCCATATAAAATATATAAAATACTTTTATAAAATTAATTTTTCCCATATAAAACCATAGAATCACATGACATCTAATCCCCTGGAACTAATAATAGATATAAAAATACATGAATATATCTGAATAAAAAAATTTATCTATGAATTTATATTTTAAAAAAATTAAAATATTCCCAGAGCTTTGATTATACCCACAATTAGTGTTCCCTATTTGTAATTAAGCTCATTAGATTGTATAATATTTGATATAATCTATCAATGATCTCTTATAAATTATTTTCAGTCTTTTTTTTATTTATTTGTACTTATATGTATCATGGATAATATTAATTATATTAACAATAAAAGTAGTATAATGTTTGATTGAAAATGGGATGTTTCATATGGATGTATTAGATGATCCCTTACTTGATTTCATAGGGATTTTATGTTCTTTATATTTTTAGAAAAATATTGACCTCATCCAAATTAAATAAAATTTATTCATTTATTTCCTAGTAATATTAATTCTGAATGATGTTCCCATGATTCGAGAATGGTATAAATGTATGTGTTCTAGATATTCCAATGATGTATTGGTTAAACATTATAATATTTATGATGATGATGAAAATGAGGGAAATTGTATCTTTTAACTATTCATTTGAATAATTAAGGATATCTAAGTAGTTGAGGATGGATCCATAGATAAACTTTTTATATTGGTGAATATGATTGTACCAATGATTTGTCTCTTCTAATAAAATATATAATATACAATAATTATGATTAAATTTATTAGAATTTGTATAGATAAATTTTATATGAATATTATAGCCTTATAAAATAATGATATGGATGACTATTAGATTGATAAATTATACGTCATAATAACTATTTATGTTTAAAGAAGTGTTTAAGAATTAAAGAAAAAAATGAAATCCATTTGTAAAATATTGAATTTAAATTAATGATATGATTTATAAATGATGATTCAAAATAATTAAAAAATGACTATGTCGATGATGAGGATCATTTGTGTTAGAAGTATTTGATATATCATTAATTTAATGTAGTATAAATGGGTAAAGGTATATAAAATATTACAAACCCATTAAGAATTAAAATTAGTAAATGATAGAAATTTTCATCAATCATTCATAAAAATAATTATGGGTTAGAATGTTTTTTTTAATATTAATATGAAATTCTTTTCATTAATATGAAAGTTGGAAAATGAAAATAGTTAATGGGTTTCAATAAATGTAATGAATTTTTTTCTACATAAATTTAAAATAAAAAAATTATATTTTGGAAATTTGATACAACTTATATTTATGAACATTAAGTGTAATAAAAATAATATGATGATAATGGAGGAAAATTTACAAAAATCATTCCAAATATTCAAATTATTTAACTTGTAATGAAATTAATAACGTTATTGTGGAAAAAGAAGTGGATTAAAAATAATATTTCATCAGAATATATATTATGAATTTTATAAATAAAATCCACACTGGTTAGGATAATTCATTTTTAAAAAACAATTGATTCAAACATTAATACAATAATATATAAAGGTTTTGATATTTTTTAACAATATTATGTAACTCAATGAAATTTTTTATAAAATATATGAAATCGTTGACAATCTTATTACTTATCTAATTTTTATTCATTAATAGTTTTACTCACATGAATCTAAACTACGTGAATTTAATATATTATTTGAATAAAAAATTTGATTTTGGGTAATCTACTGAATTAGTGGGAGAATATTTTATCTAACCAAAATAGATTTCTATTTTGATAAATATTCCAAATGATTTCTCAAATAGTCAATGATAAAACCTTATGGAAACTGTGGTACTTATGTTAAATGAAGGAAATGTAATTTTTTTATCAGATATTTGGAAGAATAATATTTTATAATCTAATAATGATAAATCATACACTATTTTCCACGTTTCTCTATTATGAGTTATATGAAATACTATTTGGGGTTATTGAAGTCTTAAATATTTATTTATAGATAAAATTAACAAAATATAAAATATAAATCATTAATCTAATTTCGATGAATGATAAAAAAAATTCAAAAAAAATCTATCAACCTAACTATTTTATAAACTATTATAAACCAATTCAGAGGTTTTATTTTAAGGGAAAATGCTCTAGATGTTATTTATCTTGGAAACGATTTATTTAAAAGTCATTTTAATTTTTTAAAAGAAGTCTTTTTTCTAGAGGAGATTAAATTTTAGTTATCGAAAGTTTAATTATATGTAGAATATAAATAAATTCCTAAATGTGATGAATTTTAATGTAAAAAATTCTCAAATGTTTAGGTATATCATTTTCTAATAAATAATTATAATATTACAATTTTAAAATTGATATTAAATTTTTTTTATTAAATTTATTTAAGTAGTTTTAAAAACTAAAATGTATAGAACATGAATGAAGTGAAATTAATATAAAAAAGTAATGAATATAATAATTGGAAAAGAAAATGGGTTAATGAATCCATACTTATTCTATATATTATATTAAAATATAATGAGACTCCAAAAATGTAACATGTTCACTTTTAACCTAATATATTGAGAAGCTCATATTATGAGATATGGTAAATAAAAATTTAATATAAGAAGTTCATATTTTTATAATGAGTCTTTACTATAGACTATATTAAATTGAATGAATGAGTGATTTTGGGATATATATATGTTGAGATGTTTTTTTATTTTGATTAAACATAATTTTAATAAAAAATTAATTAAAATATAAAGACTATAATTTATGAAAAAACAAAATAAATAATAGAATGACTAATAGTTCATAAAAAAGGAATTTTATTATATAATGAATTAGAACTCTGAAAGAATATATCTTATAACAAAGTCTAGAGAACAAAATATTTTTTAATTGATAATGTTATTATGAGAAATATAGTATTATTGATTTATAATTGGCTAGGGTAATTCCTTATTCCCTCAAGTAATTCCATCTTGAGTGTAAGTTTTCTATACACAAAATCATCTTCCAAGCATTAAACAATATGTAATATCCAATAAAAATTAAATTATAAGATAATTGTAAAAATATATTAAATCAGAAGGTCAATTATTCTAGGAAATAGAAAATTATATAACCATATATCATGGGTCATATACATGATGTGATAATATATTATCCCTCATCTAATATTCTATATCATATCATGTGAGGTGAGTATGTTAATTAACTACTCCATAGACAGGTTATCATAGTCTTATCTGTTAACATTAAAAGATATAATCATAGACTGAATCATACCATATCCATGACATTCCAATCCTACTTTTTGACATTTTGGGATAGACATAACACCTGATTATCAATGAACTCCTATATATTTAAGCTATCACATGTTAAAACATATGAAAAAGGATGGTCTATAATGTAAATCCCTATAAAATCCATTAATACCTACTCCTAATAAGAAATAGTATATGTGGTTCAAATCTTTCACATCCCACACATGAACCCCTTCTAAATCAATCCTTGAGTAGCTAATCAAATAGTATACTGATGGTAGAGTCTCTCTCTTGAAAAAATCCTTTGATATATGACATAGCTCATAATAATCATAATAAAATTATATAAATAACCCCTTTTAATAAATATATTTCCTATATATTTTCTTTAGAAAACCTATCACTTTGCATACATATATATCCTCTCAATTATTATAGTAGAATACACATATACCTGGGAAATCTATAGGTAAATATACTCATTACTGAAATCTAGAATCCCTCAATAGGTTTTCAACTCAATTTTAAATAAGTCTCAAAGTCTCAAAGGCTTATAGAGATTCAATAATCCTTAATCAAGATTATGTGGATAATTGAACTATGTAAAACATGTGGATAATAAATGTGAGGAATAATTATGGGTGGAGGGAGAAAGATTATCCAAAATCACAAAACACATTCGATTCAGAATACCCTCGATCAATGTCTGAATAATAGTTGTGAAAAGATGGATAAATTATAAACCTCTCCCACATATTAATTTATGTTGATAAAATATCACTATTTTTTTATTAAAAAATGAACAAATTATAAATAAAAAATTAGGAATACGAAATAGCCTATATAGAGTATCTTATGTCCTTCAAAAAATGACTTGGTGTCTCATTAGGCTCGAGATACATGGGAACCAAACATATAGTAGTAAAACATATGAGGAATCTCATTGGATTCTCATTACAAAATATAATTAAATTATATCATGTAATAGCTCTCTAAAAATTGTTATGACATTATTTTATTATCAATGAAAAATTTAAAAAAATGAATTATAAATGATCTTTTATGAACCTTATAATTTTTAAAAAAAACCTTTATTTAATAAAATAATATACCCTGAATATACCGTTATCTCAATCCAATTTCCAATTCGTAAATCCTCCATGGATTTAATTCAAATAGACTTTTACATTTCATAATTTCATCAATACCTAATGAAATATTTCACAAATAATATTGAATGTAAATTATATTTTAATTAAAATGAGATCATAGTATAATAAAAAGAGTTCAAGAGAATAATAAAAAATATATTATATGTAAGATTATAACAACTAGAAATTTTTTATGTTGTGAATTTATTCACTGGATTCCAAAGAAATACTACGGAATAATGATATGTCAATGAAATTATCAATTTTGGTAAAACATTAAATAATATCAAATGATAATATTTTCCTGAATACATAAATAATTATTAGTATGGTGTTTTTAGAGATAGAGAATTGACATCTAGTATAATGATAGTTTTCAATTGTTGATATGTGGAATAAAAATTCAATAAAAAAGAAATATCCTTTTTAGTATTACTAATTGTGTGTGTATAACATTATCTTAAGCTACTTCAAAAATTATATAGGTAAAATATTAGTTTAAAATATATGAGATTAAATAAATATTATAATTGGTTATTTGATATTATAATCATTGTGCGATGAATTTGTCAATTTATCCATCAAAAAAATTTGGTCGAGACATATATGAATCAATTTACATTTTTCCTAGTATAATGGTGAATGTATTTAGTTCAACCTAGAATATATATCTGAAATATTATAGATTTTATGGATCCTGATGAAATTATTATCAATGAAAGTATTCCAATATTTATTCATGTTGTTGGGAGCATATTATATTTGTAAATTCATATGAGTTTATCAATTATGATTGTTGTCATATATGACATTTAATTCATTAATATATTTTAATAAATTATCCTTTAACTTTATAAGGAAATATTTGATAAATATAAATTAATACGGTCTGTTAATAATGGTTTAGGAAACGCTCTTTTGGAGAAGACATTAAAAATTTATATTTAATATTTTAAATAGATCAAATTAGAGAAATGTTGAAATTGTATGTCAATTTGTGAAATTTCATATGATAATTAATTGATTTCATATTTATTTGTGTTGGATATATTTATAAATATATCGAATACACATGGATATATTAGTTTTCCCATGTGGAGATTTACATTTAGAATATTAAAGTGATAAGGAAGATAGTGGAATAATACTTCTGGATATTTATAAAAAAATTATAATTATATAATAATTATCATTTGTGTGTAGAATTATATCACAAAAGCCACTCTATAATGAAATATATTATTGAAATTTTCTCATTGATAGTTTAAAATTATATTTTTTATGTATAAATATCATGTTTTGTTACCATTATTCTGGTTGTGTTAATTTTAAATACAATTGAAACTATTTGAAATTACTTATTGAATAATAAAATAAAAATATAATGAATAAATAATGTTTTGATAGAAACAATTTTTTATTGAGAACGTATCATTATTTAAAATTTTAATTATTAAAATCATGAGTAAGTGGTTATATTCTTGTATGCAAACTATTGAATCTACCTTTTAATGTGAAATCATTAAGACAACTATATCACGGTCACTACTATGGTCGTTGGTTAATTTTTATGAGTACATATCCAAAATGGTGAGGGGGTGTGTCCCAAAAAAATTTCTTTTCATCATTGTATGACATTGGAAATTCCCATGATTAAATTATGATTATTAGATAAAATATATATTTGTAAATATAATTTTCGATAATGATTTTTCAAAATATCCTGGCTAAAACATGATTGAGCAAGAAAATATTAGTTGTTTATAATATTTTTAGAATGATGTTTGGAAATCATTCTATATGAAATTACATGAGAGGATAACCATATAGTGGAAATATTAATTTTAAGATTATGAATTCATATAAATAATTATGTTCTTATAAAACATTATATGAATCATTATTTATTTACCTGAAACATTTGAGTTTATTTTTTGAATTATAAAACACACCATCGTGTTAATAAATGGTATTGTGGTGACATTTTTTAATCTAATTAAATTATAAATTGTATAATGATAATTATATTTTAATAATTGGTTATTGGATAGGGGTTAACCAAATACAACCATATCATAGAAATGAAGACCACTCAATTAGTTGACTAATTTTATAAAATAATATGTTCTATTAAGAAAAGTTAGCAAAATGGTGGAATTCTCATTAGTATAAGGAAGATTATTATGAAATGAATTGTCTAGGGACATTAAGGTAAATAATATGTTATAACGCATTGAATAATAAAAACCACTTATAGAATAAAGAAGAATAATTTATTGCTAGGTATTTGTTTTTCTATATTATGATATAATCGATTATTTCATGAAACATATATGACTGCTGAATTTATAATCAATAAATATTTTTTTAAAGAGTCCAATAATTCAATATTATAAATTTATATAATGTTGTTTCAATGGTAAAAATCATGTTATATAGGATTCTAACCACTACAAATCAATTATTTTCACGATTCGGTGAACATTTAAAAAACGATATTTCATGTGTTTATTTTTATTTACATTACAAATCACATAAAATTAAAAGGATGAAAAAATATCAAATAAACATATTAGAAATTTGAGATATTATATTTCTAATAAAGGAATAATTTTATACATAATTGATTCACCACTTGATAGTCCTATCAATTTAGAGCTACTAATATAATTTGGTACATTTGATTTATATCGACCTTGATGATTCAATTTTTATAATTAATTTTTTTATGTTAAAAAATAATGTAAATCTTATTTTAGTATATTTTAAAAATATTATGGATTATAAATTTGTCTTTGAGAACACATGTTATCCATCTTATATAAATGATATGTTTTATGTCCATAGGAACATAATTTATGTTTAATAAATTCAATATTCTAAAATATGATGTATATGCTGAATAATGAAATGTTTCTGGTTAATAATAAACAAAAAATTTCATTTGGTATTTTATCCCTATATATATATATGGTAAACATATCATGAAAATCGATAATGATAAATTATTATAATTTTTATTATGATTCATATATTACAAATGGGAATTATTTATAAGAGATATTACAAAAAAAATAATTTTAGATAATAATTATATAGAGATACAAAACTGTGTATAGTAATACATAATAGTGTTTATAATATTATGAGCACATAAGTTACTATTTTTTGACACTACCTAATAAAATTTATGGATTATTGTTTTTATAATAGTTTTAAGTTTTATATGTGAGATATGTTTATAGATTTTATAATTCAGATGTTATTAAAAAATAATTTACATTATGAACATGATAATATAATAAAATGTATTCTACCTTAATAATATTTGGAAAACCTATTCAATTTTTTTAATGAAAATATTAATAAGTGTTTTATTTTATTTGAAATAAATCATTTACGTAACCTATATATTAATTGGATGCGTTAATATATAAATTAAACATTGTAATACATTGATCCCTATATGAAAATTTTAAAAAAAACATTTTATTTTAGTATGATATTGTACATTATAAACTGATACTTTTACAAGATAATAAAATTTCTTATATGTTTATTCAGAAATAAATATAAAATGTATGAAAAAAATTACAAAAATTTTTTTCTTCAAAAAATATGTATGGATTTAGTGTAAATGAAAAATTTGTCATTTATGAAAATATATTTGATAGATCTGATATGTTTTTATTTTTATATACCCAAGGAAATAAAAAATGTAATTAAAATTTCATCCCTCTAAGAAAAGTTTTTTTAACTAGATACTAATATCTGTACTAAAAAATGATTATCTTATAACGTGTATGAGGAAAACATAACAATATGATGATCAACAGTAATAAATAGTAATCATTCCTTTCATAATATATGTTTCATTATGATAATATTTTTCCCAACCTAGAATATCCAATTTTACCCAAACTCCTCTAAGATCTAGTAAGATACTTTGAAATACTAATGGGAAAAAATTATCATAAAAAATGTGAAAATATAACATAGTTAAATGAATATTATAGTCTATACCATTAGGTTAACGAAATATGTAATTTATATAAATGGATACAGGCCTTTAAATTTATTATTAAGTCAATGTATGTTAATAAAATATTTAACATTTTTAGTTTACTAGAAGGGTTTATACACATAATATACACAATTATTTTTAGGGATAAAACTAAAATGATTGATTTAGTTAATACCTTTAAGGATTAGAACTCCATAAAATGTAATATAAAAATTCATAGTAAAACATTACATTTTTTACAACACATTGGATTATTAATTTCATTTCCTTTTTAATAATAATATGATATCATTAAAATAATTCAAAAAATATGTATCAATACTGTAATCTTTTGAGAAATTTAATTTATGGATATGTATATGATATAATTCAACAATTTTTCCGGATTCCAGTAGTATTTATATGGTTTAAATGTTTCAATATATCATTTACTTATTAAAATAATTTATTATATGTTGAAATATTAATTTTGATAATGAAATAAAATTTCTTCATTTCATTATGAACAATGACAAAAAATTGTGTATAAAATCTTGTTTATAAAAGATTGATTATTATTTCTACTTTATATTGATGAAATATATCTCATAATATACAATGTTACAATATTACAATCTTCAATGGTTTATCTTCATAATTGATTATTAAAGAATGTTTTGGTAAAAATTGAGTCCAAATTGGGTAGTAAGATATATATATTGAATTGGATACTTATAATGAGTTATAAAACATATAATAGTGATGTCATGAATTAGATTAGAAATTATAATTTCAAATAATATAAATTTTATGTTTATACATGGAAACAGTCTTATAATGTCTAAACACCCATCCAAAAATATAAATAAGTTATATAAGAGTAACATAAATTTCTTATTTTGAAATAACATGAATCATATTAAATGTTTGTGACATAACATTATGTATCAAGTTATTTAACCATAAAGAGTCATAATTAATCATACTCAGAATAAAAAAAATAGGTTTTGTTCATGAATATCACTAACTAATTTATCAATACTGTGATTATAATCATGGTTCATATTTATCAAACAAATATTTTTTTTAAATTTTATATCAAAGAATCATTCAAAAAAATAAAATATGATTGATGGTACTAGTAAGTTTTATGAGCTAAATTAAATTATAGAAATGTAAATTTTATTGGACATAGGCTTCTAGTATTAAAAAAATCTCATTTACAGAATTATATATCATCATAGCATTATATATAGTAAAGGAACTAGTTTGGAGAAAGAATATAATTTATAATATAGGTGTTTTTTTCAATCATGGTGTACTCTGTGTAACATAATTTTGGAAATAAAAAAAGTTATAATTAAGGTTATCAAAAATTGATCTCCCCAATGATCTAAATTTATACATAAATTATAAAATTTAATAAGAGGTATATTTGAGATGAGTAATATTTATATTTATATAGTGGATATAAATAATAATTCAGTATAACCTTTTACAAAAACACGCCAGAAATTAAACATGAGGGATATATGAATTACAAGAGTATTATATTCATGAGATGTTGTCTCCAATTTATAAATATTTTTCAAAAAATGTTTTTCTAATCTATTTATTATGTTAAAATCATATGAAGAATAATTATATCATGAAAATACATGTAATTAAATTTAATACATTATTAATCAAAATTATTTTTTTCCGATGTAATATAATATAAAATTCCATAGAGGTAAATGTTTTTTCATGTGTAATCAATTATCACAATATAAAACATCTGTTTTGTAATGATATGTAATGACTATAATGAGTTGGAAATCATACAGTGATCTGAATTTTAAAAAAGGGAATATTATTAAATTGTTTTCTTGATTGGTTCATTTGAATTATAAGACATGGAATTTCACAATTACATTTACCTAGTAGGATAATGTATAAAATAATAGTATTAAAAAATTTATTGGGGTTACATAAATCTGAAATTCCATAAATTGATATGAGTATTTTATTTTTAATAATGATAAGATTACTAGAGGGTGGTTGGGTATGCTATTGATCAAACGGATGAATTTCCATTTCTAATATAATATTTTCCAACCAATACGATGGGTTAATATTGTGGGATCTTATTTGAGTAATAAAGGGAAAACAATGACCTTAATTGATGCATAAAAATGGATGGAATCACCACCATGGGTAAATAACATGTAATGTATTCATTTATCTTTTTATTTATATATGATGAATCATTAATGAACGAGTTATCTAATATTATATTGATATGTTTAATTTTTTTTCTAAACACAATTTCATCTATAAAAGGATTAAATTTATATACATATAGTTTTTGAATACCATATAAGAGTCATTTTTATTTAAAGAAACAAGTTTTTTTCTATATGTTATTCTTTTTATGAATAAATTGGGAATTCATATTAATTATCATCTATTAAATTTTCAATAAGATTTAAAATAAATCAATTTGGATAAAAATTTATTAATTTATTGCAAAATTATTATCTAAAATATTGTAAAAAATATATAATAGTATATTATTTGATGTTATTTTGGTATGGTCATACATGTTATAAAATTTAATGTGACATAATATAAAAAAATTTGGTTTATTAGGCTTTAGTACTAAGGAGATATTGAAGTATTTATTATCTAAATCATAAATTTTTGATACAGTTTTAACTATATTACAAATTTTTTGAAATATCAATATATATAATATAAAAAATGGTTTTATATGGAAATGTGACAAAGAAATTTGAATACTCAAATATCAAAAAAATTATTTTTAAATAATATTAAATTTTATTAAATTACTTTTTAACGGGTTACTAAAATACATGAATCATTATTTTAGGGGTTAAATGATTATACAATGTTTGGGGTTGTTGATAGTTTATTAGAAATTATAATGTGTGACTACTTGATTTAATAATATATAAGTTAAATATATATTTTGGATGAATGGTTAAAAAAATATCAAAACTATACCATATATTTGATTGATAGATTGTCTCTCTAAATCCTTTATGTCATCATTATATTATTTTCAGTTACTATCATGTCATTAGTGTTTGAGTGAAAATTGATATCAAACCAAATATTTAAAAGTTATCTGATTTATTGTGTTGAAAACTTCCTTTCATTTATTAGGATTATTGTATATTAGAAATATATGAATAAAAATAAATCATTAAATCACTATAAGAGTTCACATATTAGTATTCAATTTCTATAAACCCCCAGCTATATTATAATGTTTGGGTTTTAATGTTTATTTATTATATATTGTAGACATATAAGACTTGAATAAATCCTTCATATTCTCTTGTATAATTGGTTATAGAAAATAAAAACATTTCATTATTACATAAAGAATAATTAATGGGATAGTTCATTACATTTTAATGGTTAAATAGTCATAAAAATTGGTAGTGATAGGTATATAAACATTAAAATTATTTTGTATTTTTCAGGGTTAGGTTGTTTCAATATTGATTTATCTTACTTCATAGTAACTGGTTCACTATTAATGCAACCTCATAATTTAACTCTATTAGCAGAATAACAAACTCATGATCAAAATTCTAAATATTTATTTAGAAATAGTGTCATTAATATCAATGTTTTTATATATCAGTTGATGTTTATGAATTATTTAAACCTATATCAAAGTATTAATCACATCAAGCCTCAATATATTACTAATCAGTTGAATTTTGTTGAATTATATAAAAAATATGTTTTTTAATTTTTTAATATCAACATTTATTAGGTTTCTGAAACCAATTTTTATATGTCTTCGTTTGATTTCGCATGTTTCGATTAACGGGTTATTATATATTATAATGTATTTATTTAAAATGTGTTTAACCAAAATTAAGTTGTCACCAAATTTTTCATTGATTCATTAAATAAATAATGTAGATGAAATAAATTACTTATGTATTAATTATCTATTATTAAACAACATGATTATCGAAAAGAAGATTATATTTTTTGTTTCTTATTTATTTTTAAACAAATTGATGAGTTTGAGCATATTTATAAAACCTAATCTGAGGTTTAGTTGGAATTATTTTTTATTAAGGAAATGTGTTGTTCCAAAAATTGTCTTTTTGATTTCAAATGGTATCTATAACTGTGTGTTTTTATTATTAGTGTTGAATAATGTAGTAATTTAGTTTAGAGATTTAATGAATTTTTTCCAGCATCATATTGACAAATGAATGTAGTATTTAAATTTTAATATGTTGGTATTTTTAGGATTAGGAAAAGAGTTTCTATAGCATAAAAATTTTGTATTATTAATTTAATAAGGTCATCAATTATGTAATATTCCCTTAATACTGTTATTTTGAACTAGAGAAATCCATTTCATGGATAAAATTATACTATAGTATTGTATCTTTGTGGACCTAGTAATGTTAAATATAATTATTTCATTGAAGGTAATGAATATCATATTGGAATTTTTTTAATATTTAGTCTTGTAAGAGTGTTTATTTAGTTCATTGCATTTAAATACTGAGTGTTATATTTTTCAAAAAAATAATGTTCATTCATTCATGTAAATATATTATTTTGAAGACATGTTAATATTATTGACGTGGAATTTGAAATTTTTACTAACCTTATGTAATCTAAAAATTTTAATACCATATTATATACCTCATGAAACAATTCATTAATAATAAGTTATATATTTAAATTTTATTTTCTTTTTTATTAATTAATGATAATTCATATTAAGAGCCCATGGGAATAATTATTCCACTCTTGATCTATGTTTTTGAATTGGATAATTTTCATGAGTGATTTGGAGGAATTATCTTCATGGATAATGATTAATTGTCTCCAGGGAATTTAAAGATTGTGATAAATAAAATCATTGTGTATCTTGAACATGTTTTTGATAAATTTATTATCATGTCTTTTATATTTCAATATTTTGATTTCGTATCCCAAATGTATGGTTAAAGTTTTATGAATTTCATTGACTGTGAACTATTATAATGGGAAACCAAGATATGTTCTAAGATGAATATAGAGTAACGAAGGAATATATTAATGAATCATAATTACCATAGTGAAGAAAATGGTCGATATATTGAGGTATTAATCAGTGATAAAATGCCTGACATATGGGAATACCACATCCTTAAAAGATAAGTATATCTTATTTCATCAGATTGATGAGAAAAATTTATCTGAATTTATCAAAAATTTATCTTCAATTTTATTATTTATGAGGATTTTCTAATAGATATTTACTTCTCTCCTTCATTAGTGAATCCAATTTAAAAATGTTCTATGATCTCAGGCTTTGAATTTAGTGTTCAGGAACATAATTCAATATGTGTACAAATTTTTAGAATCCACTGATGATTAAAAATATAAAAATATATATGATTTATATCTATCATGAAATAAATTTAAAAATTTGGTGTTATGTTAATATATAAACTATTACATGGTCAATAAAGTATTGGTATTTATAGCAGGGGTGTGATAATTCTAGAAAGCATCATTTTATACAATAATGTCTTATTTATAAATATATCACATTAAGAGTATGATATGACTTTTTTTCTTTAAATAATTCATTACTGAGTTTTGATAATAGATTCATTTTGTAGTTATTAACAAAATGTTTATTAATTTAATAAAACATGAATACTGATAAGATGCATTTAAAATAATGAAAAATATAAGAAGACATTAATCGGGATATTGTGATTAATAGCACATTCCATGATTGATATTTTGAAATTATATGTTTTTAATATGAAAATAAATTCTCTTTTCTAAGGTCATGATTTAGTTAGAGTGTTGTTGTATTGCAATATATAAGGTGAATTATAATATTGTGAAGGATATAAATACTTGGAAACATATTCATCATGGTCTAGTGAAATCCATGGAAGAAACTACTGATTCACCGTTATATGTCAGAAAGGTAACATGTATAGTGAATGTGAGGAATGAATGAAAACCACATACACACTGTTCTTATAGAGAATATATATGGGGTGCTAGATATTTCATTTCTAAATTTTATGAGTATTATGGAATGGGTAGAATGACTGTGCCCTTACTCTAGTCAAATAATTTTCAATGGGAGGAAGATATCAATGGAAAAAAATTTAAATTAATGGGATATCTAAACCAATTATTTTAGATATATCCTTGACCAGATATATCATGTTATGTATAACACCAAAAAATCACAGTTATGGAATAATTATATATTTTTCATTGAGTACTTGGTTATGTTTTATGGAACATCTGATAAGTGGAGGCACAATTGATAAAATCCAAACGGGTTATTTTTCTCATTACATTCAAAAATTAGTTCTTTTTTACAAAAAAATATAATACCCAAATTCATGTAATGATATTTTCATAAACTAATAAACTTTTAAATTCTAGCTATGACTCTTTTTTTACATCATTTTTATCAAAACCATGTTACTCCAAACCAATGTTCTTATTAATAATAATAAAATAATGTAGAAAACTACATAAAATTTTTTATATGATAAATATTATAGATATAAATTAAAATATGGCTAGAACATTTTACATCTCTCAAGTTATGTGCATTCTATAAATCGCCATATCTCATCATCACATGGATTCATTAATATATTGTATGATGTAATCGAAGAAGTTAGAAGTTATTTGGATGTTAGTGTTTGGTAACCATTGATTAACCCACACAAAGAATAGTTGTTCACCCCTCACCTATGCCACACAAATTGTATTAAAGAATGATATTTCTAGGAACGTATTATAATCCTTTTAAATGTAGACTCAATATTTGTACTAGAGTATAAATAAACATATATGTTGGTATCTGAGAAATCTATTTTTTTATCTTTAAATATGTGGTTCAATATATTCCGAAGGATATTATTATATTCTTTATTATTCACATACATTGATTGATAGTATATATATATAATTAATTCCATAAATAACATGTTCATTCACTTGTTATATGGAAAATAATTTAATCTATAAAAATAATTAGATATTTATAAATATATTATCTCTTGGTTATGTTGTTTTTGGAGTAATCAATAATTATGTTCATTTTATCAATAGTGAGTTATCATATAAATTTGGAAATAAAACTAATGGGGATGTAAATGTTAGAGCATACACTAAAATACTCTCATACCTCTCTATGAAATACTCAACATAATGCAAGGAATCATAAATTGAAAATAACATATGAAGAATGGTACATGATACTCTTAAGATAATTTTTAATTTCAATAATACAAGATTATATCATTTATATCTAAATTTAAGGATCATCATGTTTAGAAATAAAAATCAGTTGGTTATATTTTTTTATAGGGAGAACAAATTTTTAATCTTCAAATGATGTTTTTCATAAATTTTATATTATTTTTACATGCAAAATAAATTGATAATAATTTTTTTAGAAATGATTGAAGACGTGATTATATAATTAATGAATCAGTATATGGATTGTTAGTGTCAAACCCCGACCATGAACACCTTTTATTTTATTCTTTTCTCGGTCTCGTGTCTTTTGGAAAGATTTGGGTTTGGGTCTTGGTTTGAAATTTTTGAATCTTTGATGTTATCGGTGTGTTTCGGGCCGATGTGTGGTCTCTGCATCATTAGCGGTTCCCATGCATTCGGTCCTAGTGTATGTGTGGTTGTTGATAGTTCAAATAAATAATAAATTATAAAAACAAATTATATTAATTGAAAAAGAATGTTAAATGAAATTTTACAATGATAAAATAAGGTGAATGTTAAATAATAATAATAATAATATTATGCATACGATAATATTATTATTATTTAATTTGAAAATAATACTATTATCATTAAATTGTTACAAACATAATCATGGTATAAAATGAAACAAAGTCAAATTGTCATTTTAATTATTATTATGTTTGTTATTGGATTTATAAATTTTTATTGGTTTTATTATTATTATTCTTATTATTAATATTTTTTATTACTATTATTAAAAAAATTAGGTTTTAGGTTTTGAATATTATTTTATTTTTACATATTATTATTTTTTCTTTTTCTAGGTTTTCTTTCTCCCTTTTTTGTTTCTTCTTCCATTTGGTATTCCCCCCCTTATTCTTTTCCTATGCAGCCTGCCTCTCTAGGTCTTCCCATCCTACGCGAGAAGTCTTCCGAGTCTCCCCTTATCTTATCATTTCCACTTCAAGCCAGATCTCCCTCCCTGCCTGGCCTCGGCTTCAGGCCGACTTGCCCTCCGTGTTCGCATGGGACCCTGCCTCCCTGTCCAGCTCCAGTCTCCCTCGCCTCGCACCCCAACGCATGTGCTCCCACCGCCCTCCTACAACCATCCTCATTCGCCCCACCCTTCCACAACCCCTGCCACCCATGACGCTCCTGTCCTCGGTCAGCCTACAGTGACCCAATGATCCATTGATGCGCCTCCGGCTTCCATACTCGCCGCTTCCTTTCCCCAGCAGCCCGACATCCCTCTTGTGTTCCGTTTCATTCACCCCAGCTACCCGCCAGCCCTCCTAACTACCATCCTGCTCCACCCACCTACTGCGACCTGTAACCTACAATTACTCATGTACATTACGTGCCCAAAGACCAAGGCCTCTCTGATCTCTGGCTACTGGCGAAGCTAATCAGCCTTTCTCTTCTTTCCTGCCTTGTTCGACCACCACAGCTCCACCTCTGATCCATTGTATGGCCACCGCTGCCTCCCAGCCTCCTCTTATCACACTACCACTATCCTTACCCATCACAATTGGGATGCCCTCGATGTGCCTCTGCCTCACTGTAGCTATCTATCTCGTGCGCATCCGAGTCGGTGTGCCTCTTCGGTCAGCCTGCGACCGTCCGATCCCCCTCCATTCCATTCCCTATGTTCTTTTCCTGCCTGACATGTCCCCTTTCCGAGTCGCTGGAATCGATCCTCAACGTTCCAGTGTCAATCCCCTTTCCCAGTGCATGCCACCCCTTTCCGACTATCGTGCGCCCCTACTAGTTGAGAACGTCTCTTTATTGTGGTGAGTTCCACACTGTCCTTTTTTTTAATTATTTTAAATTTTTGTTTCTGTGTTTTATTCATTTTTCAGTTACTACAATGTGTTGGCAGGATTTTCCATGAAATTGGGGTCTTCAGCTTGCATGAGCTTGCGCACCCTGCTTGTGTTGTGTTGTGTCATCATGCTTGGATTGTGAGTTGAGGTAGGTTCCAAATTCCACTAACCTTTAAATTTATAATTTATTAATATCTTGTTTTTTCATTAATTTGTGGTAAAAGATAAATATTGTTAGATAATTATTTTATAAGTAAGTATTAATGTAAACAAAACTAGTTATTTTATGCATGGAACTTGAATTACTTTCTAGAAAAATTGACACACAATAGTAAAAGAATGCACGTTGGGCCTTTGAACATAATTCTTGTACTCTCACATGTGGTTTTTGTTTGATGTCAAACGATTTTTGTTGACACGTGAGCAAACATTATGGTTTCTCTTGAGAAATGGTGTTTTTCTTCAATGTTGGTTAAGTCCCGTTTGGCACCTTATAAAAGTAGAGTGTGTTGGTATATTTGACAAATTATTTTACTTGTGATAATAAATTGTTCGATTTTTTTAATGATGGGTGATTATCAACGATGTTTAAAAAATGTTTTTCACTTTAATAAAATGAATTATTTTGGAAAAAGATTCCTTGATGTGACTCGAGGGTGATCCTGTTGTGTATGGTGATTGTGTGAATTGTTGAGAATGATGTTTGTGAACTGTGACTGGTTAATTGATTAGCATTTTTGACTCACCCCACTTTTTTTATATGTGTTGACAAGGGAACATGGCATAGTAAGTGATTTTTTGAGAAAGATTGCTGCACTAGTATAGATTACGCCCTGGCATGCGACCCCATAGTATGGGAATACTGAGTTATTGCTGCTATGAGGATTGGGCCCCATGGTTAGTCCGTGAAGTTCTATACCAATAGTTAGGGTGTTATGACGTAATCGAGTTAGGACATGCCATTAGGATGAGTCACATGTATAGAACGTTCTAGATTTTTCATGAGCTCCAAGGATCGAACCATGTTTTCATTAGTGTTTATTTTTATGTGGAAGACGATTGAGAGGTCTAGTTCTGTAGCTGGACCCTATGTGCCACTTTTCCTATTTCCCTTAGCGTGTTGTGTGTTGTGTGGTTATCACTTTTTACTAACAACTAAATTTTGTATTTCTAAAATTCTTTCCAAAACATTTTAAATGCAATGCTCTCATTCCGCTCAGACAATAAACATGGTTTGAAATTTAAAAGGGAAAGGGGCAATTACTTGTTTTAGAAATGAATGTGTGTGTGGAAACCCATATTTTTTATAATTTAGTTCAAACCTAGAACTAGTAAATTTCATTATTTAAAGATAGTGCAGTGGGAATAGTTGTTGGCCTTGCCTATTGAGTTTTAATACTCACAATTATAGTGTTTTACTATTTTTAGTTCTTCTTGAGATTTGCTCGCTATATGTGAGAGTTGGATGCGGACTGGTGAGTGACTCTTGGAGTTATGAGGAATTTTGGTCGAGAACGGGTTAGTGTTTTTTGTTGGTCATTCTTTCTTTTCATGGAAATTTATTTACTTTACGTTGTTTTATTTTTCCGCTGCATTATTTATTTTTATTCGGAGAAATCATTCCCACTTGTCCTCTGTTGATACCCTGTCGCTTGTCTCTATCCTGAGAGGATTGGTAATGCCTCTTGGGTCATGTCGCAGACCAGCTTGGGGGATCAGTTCAAAGTTTACCAAGTTTGGTTTGGGACAAAATAGTATTAGAGTAAGCCCTTGTTATTTTGGATGTCTGGTAGAAGGAGATTAGGACAGTCAAGGCTCAGGATGTAGGTTATAGGTCGATTCATGATCACCACCTTTCCTGATAGGACCTAAATTACTAGGGTTAGTATAGGATTTGAGTCTCTTATCTTTGGTTTCATTGAATTGAGGGATGAAAATGGAAGTGAATTCGTTCACTTTGCGGCCTCACATGGGGTGGTGACCCATGTGGAGTCCAAGTGCACGGTTTAAGGTCCTCTTAGTGTTATTCCTTACATGGTGCATGGATCACGACCATGCTACTGGGTCAGACATTTTCACAATTTCCTCATCTGGTTGGATTATTATTGCTTCTTTTTTATTTTAGTCACAATTGATTTGAATGTGCATTGATAGTGAAATTTGTGTTGAAATGGAAAAGTTATTCTTCCGAATTGTTTTGTAAATTACATAAGTGGGTTTCTAAAGTGATCTTGTATTGGTTTGGAAAAACATGTTATGTGTTTGGATTTGGTAAGGAATAGAGGTGTTTGAACCTTGGCACTCCTTATGGAGGGTCACACGTGCATGGGTATGTACGAAGATTACATGGGGCACTTGTTTATAGATTATGTGAGAGGGATTAAATAAATGCTCATGTGATCGTTTATAAGTTTCCATAGGTATGTTTTTTAAATTGTAGTAAAATAATTGTTTTGGAAAAGCGATATATGCTTTTTTTGTATATGTTTGGCTTATGGGCATGTTTCCCTTGGCTTGTGTTGTTGCTTTGATTGAGTTTTGGCTTGATGCAGGTTTCGATGGTGTTTTCGTGTTATTATGAGTATACTATCCAAAAATCCTCCAAAAGTTGTTAATGAGCTATTCCCAGTCCCTAGTTTTTTTTGTGTGTTGCCTACGTATTGAGGCAATGAATGTCTGTTAGAGGCAGTTTCATAGTTCATAAAGATAGAATGTCTTCGAGTTGTTGGGAACTCCAAAGGTAGTTAAAGTTTGTAATGTCCCTAAGTTATTTGAGGGTTCAGTTTTGGACTAGTAAATTTTATATGTCTCATCATTGTTAGAGTTTTAGATGTGGTTAATGGTGGTCGACATCCACAAAGGTTTCCCCTCTGGCAATGAGTGCGAGCTGGTGGAACCTATCTTCAAGAAACCATGCTCGTTGGTACCAACATCTAGTTCTTCAGACCACTCTCTTCTGTGCCACTAGTATGGCATGTTCGGACATTCTAGGTTGTCATCTTTCACCCCATAAAAAATCTACGACCATAATTGTTTTTTGAATCATCAAATAGAAGGAGTTATAGTCAATAATATGAAAATGTCTGACTGTGAGGCATGAGACACATTAGCCATCAGGGCCCCATCCACAGGTCTCGGGGCAAAGCTCCCTTCGGGATGGGAGTTATTGTGGGTGTGTGGAACCTCATTCCGGATAATGTATTCAGCTTTGGGATGAAAATATCCAAAAATTCCTTGTTCTTTTCTCATCGTTGTCGTAAGATCATCCTTGTAAGGGTGGTGTGATGAGCACATTATACCAAAATCGAAGTATCATTATCTACTCTTACTGTGGTTTCTAAATTGATTATTTTCTTTGAAGAGTGTGGGGTTAGTGAGAAAACAAACTCGTTCTGATTTTGAGTTGGCCTCAGTTGTGTTTGTTAGGGGAATGTTCGTTTTGTGAAACTGATGAGATGTGTAGTGTTATTTTCTCATCCTCAAGTTTCATGGTTGTTTCGATTCAATCTTTCCGTCAAAGTCTAAGGTGTGGTGTTCAGTCCATGTTCGTAAAATGAACGAGTTTGGTTTGGGAGTTCCCGTGTTGACCCCCCCTCGGGGGGTGGGTTGTCCAGATTTGAAGGGTTTCTATATTATTGAATTCTCATTATGGGGAAAACCCTCCCATGTTCTACCGTCAATATCGCATTGTGGTCCTCCTAGAATTGGTTGGGTGTGACATATTTTGGGAATTGTCAACTCAAGGTTCTTGGTTCTCTATAATTTTGTTCAGGCATGGACTCAAGATTCATGAACTGTTGGCTTTGTGACTTTCTGGGGGCAGAGAGTGTATGTGGTGGAGAGAATTGTCACACCCCGACCATAGATGCCTTTTATTTTTTTATTTTTTGGTCCTGTGTCTTTTGGAAAGAGTTGGGTTTTTGTCTGGGATTGAAATATTTTAAGCTGTTATGTTTTTGGTGGGTTTGAGGCCGGTGAGTGGTCACCGCATCATTAGCGGTGCCCATGATTTCGGTCCTATTGTATGCGTAGTCGCTAATAATTCAAATAAAAAATAAATTAAATAAACCAATTATGTTAATTGAAAAAGAATGTTAAATGAAAATTTTCAACAATAATACAAGTCTAATTTTTAAATTAGAAAAATAATAATATTCTGTAATTGATTAAATTATTATTATTTAATTTTAAAATAAAACTATTATCATTAAACTGCTACATATATAATCATGATATAAAATGAATCAATGTAAAATTATCATTTTAATTATTATAATGTTTTTTATTGGCATTATAAATATTTATTGGATTTATTATTATTATTTTATTATAATTATTATCTTTATTATTATTATTAAAATTGTTATGTTTTGGGTTTTGATTTTTATTTTTTTTACTTATTATTATTATTTCTTTTTCTAGGTTTTCATTCTTTCTTTTTTGTTTCTTCTTTCACACAATTTTTTCCTCCCCCCACTTTAATTTATGGTGCACCCTGCCTATCTAGGTCTTCCCTTCCTGGGCGAGCAGTCTTCTAGGTCTCCCCTCCTCCTGCTTTCTTCGCTTCGGGCTGGATCTCCATCTCTACATGCCCTCGGCTTCAGGCCGGCTAGTCCTCTGCCTTCTCATGGGACCCCGTCTCCCAATGCAGCTCATGTCGCCCTCTCCTCTCTCCCCAGTTCCAGCGCTCCCACCGCCCTCCTACACCCTGCCTCTGTCGCGCCACCCTTCAGCATCCCCAACCTCTCGCGACGCTTCTGTCCGCAGCCAGCCTACAACGACCCGATGATCCAGCGATGCGCCTCCCTCCTCCCTACCTGCCGCTTCATTCACCCCATTGATCTTTCATCCCCCTTTATCACCGCTCCGTTTGCCCTGGTAGCCTGCTAGCCCTTTTAATCACCCTCCTTCTCCGCTCACCTGTAGCGACGTGCAACCCCCACTTCCTCTTGCGTGTTGCACGCTCATAGACTGAGGCCGTCGTGATCTCCAGTTACCGGCGAAGTGCTCATGCTTGCTCCTCCTCCCTGCATCGTCTGACCACAATGGATCCGCCTCGGAACTATTTTCCATCGCCCACTGCCTCTCGGCCTCCTACTGTCATGCTACCACTGTCCTTTTCCATCATGATTGGCACATCCTCGGCCTGCCTCGGCCTCGCTAAAGCTGTCTAGCCGGCGCACATCCAAGCTGGTGTGCTTCTGTCAGCCGACGACCGCCCCCCTACATTATGGTCGTCGTGTGCTTTTCCTGCACGATGCGCCCCCATTCCGAGTTGCTGGCATCAACCCTCAACGTTAATACATCTAACCCCTTTTCGATGTATGCCACCCTTTCTGACTATCGTGTGCTCCTACTGGTCGAGCATGTCTTTATGTTGAATTTTATTACACACTGTCATTTTGTTTATATTATTTTAAGTTAGTGATTCGGTGTTTTAGTTGTTTTTCCGTTACTACTATGTGTTGGCAGTTTTTTCCATGAAATTGCGGTAATCATCTTGCACATGATTGCGCATCCGGTTCTTGGCATGTCGCATCATCGTGCTTGGATTGCGAGTTAAGGTTGGATCTGCATTGCACTCACCTTTAAATTTAGAATTTATTAATTTCTTGTTATTTTATTAATTTTTGATAAATGATTAATATTGTTAGATAATTATTTTATGATTAAATATTGATGTAAATGATATAGGATATTTTATGCATGGCGCATTAATTAATTTCTTGACATGTGGACACAAAATAGTAAAATAATTCCAATATTTCATTTGAACATAATTATTGTACTCTCACGTGTGGTTTTAGTTTGATGTCAAACATTATATTTTGACACGTGAGAAAACATTTTGGTTTCTCTTGAGAAATGGTATTTTTACTCGATGTTGGTTAAGGCCCATTTGGCACCTAATAAATGTAGAGTGTATTGGTATATTTGAAATATGGTTTTACTTATTTTGTGAATGTGTTGGTTTATTTTGAAAGATGGGTTTTTAAAGGATGTTTAAAGAAAGTTTGACACTTTAATAAAAAGAATTATTTTTGAAAAACTTTCTTTGACGTGACTTAGGGGTGATCCTCTTGTGTACGGTTGTTGTGTGAGTTGTGGAGCATGATGTTTGAGCATTATGACTGGTTACTTGATTGGAATTGTTGAATCACAACTATTTTTTTATACGTGTTGACATGGGAACCTGTCATAGTATGTTAATCTTCTAAGAATGATTGTGTCCCTAGTTTAGATTACACATTGGCTAATTGTCCCATAGTCAGGGAATATTGAGATATTGCTGCTATGGGGATTGGGCCTCTCGGTCAGGCCATAAAGGGCTATACCAAGCGTTAAGGTGTTACGACGTCAATGAGTTTGGGCATGCCTTAGGGATGAGTCACATATATTTTATGTTCCTGATTGATCATGAGGTCCTTGGTTTGACTCGTGTTTTCTTTAGTGTCTATTTGAATGTGTCAGATGATTGAGAGGTCTCGTTCGGTGGTTAGCCACTATGTGCCACTATTCCCATTTCCCTTAGCTTTTTTCATGATGTGGAGTTTTCCCTTTTAACTATCAACTAAAATTTGGATTTATAAAACGTTCGGTAAAATGTTTTAAATGCAATGCACCTGTTCCTTTCAAACATTAAACATGGATTTAAATTAAAAAGGGAAATGGATTGTTACTTGTTTTAGAAATGAAACTGTATTTGGAAACCCATATTTAGTATAATTTAGTTCAAACCTGGAATTAGTAAATTTTTGGTTTAAAGGTAGTGCATTTGGAATAGTTGTTGGGTATGCCTACTGAGTTTTAATACTCACACCTATAGTGTTTTCGTATTTTTAGTTTTGCTACAGGTTTGGTTCAATCTAGCTCGCTGTGGGCGACAGTTTGTTGTTGACTGGTTAGTGACTCTCGGAGTCACGAGGAGTTTTGGTCGAGACTAGGTTAGTGAGTTTTGTTGGTTGTTCATTCTTTTCAGGGTCATTTATTTACATTGTGTTGTTCTATTTTTCCACTTCTTTATTTATTTTTGTTGGGAAAAATCGTTCCCACTTGTCCTATGTTGATGCTCGGGCACCTGTCGCCTGCCCAGAAGGATCGGGAATGCCTCTCTGGTTATGTCGCAGACTAGCTCTGGTGGTCAGTTTAGGGTTGACCCGAGTTGGTTCGTGATAATTAGACTATTAATAATATCAAAATCTACATGAATACCTATGAAATGAGGATTAATGATTTGTATTTATTAAATTACATTAGGGAACCCTATATTTTAAAACAATCTTATGTTTTAAAGTCAAATTGAGATATAAATTATAATATTCTTAATATTCTTAATTTTGACATGTACCTATTATTATTTACCTATTATAATGTATTTTTGGGATTTTTATACTGTAATTATAAAGTGATAGTAGATTTAATTTTTATTTATAAGGATCTAAATAATTTTTGATAATTTAATTGAAATATTATTATCGAGAATGTTTTGTATAATGTAATTTTTAGTAGTAGTATATGTATGGTTAAATTATTTTATTTTAATATTATTTACAATAACCTATTATAATTCATTGATTAATTCATTAAATTTAATATTGTTTTAATTTTTATTTTGAATTGATAAATATCACATGCTCTCTATTTTATTATATATATTAATTTTGTGTATGGATGAATAAGAGTTTTTAATGTACCCAATTCCTGTATTTGTTTCCCAAAAATTTATTTCCTTCGTAACATCATATTGAACCACATCTTAGGGTTACCATACACAATTATTAATAGAAAACTTATAGTTTCGTAATGTAGACAAAGACTTGATAATATACCCTATTCACAAGGATCAGGTGCACCACCATTTGGTACCAAGAATCCTTGAAATGTTCCCAATGTCAGTACAGTGTACACATATAGTTAGGTAACCATATTAATAATGTTTTATGTATGCTTTTTTAGGTTCAAAACTAAATTATTTATATATTTCCCTTTGTAAGACACAATTACAGCAATGTATCATGCCAAAATTCTTTTAGTACACCATTCGTAAGGTTTATACCTCAACACATGTTCTTCTCCATAATCTTCCCACATATTGTGAAATAATGAGTTCATTGGTTATGGATTAAAAAATTCCCTAACATCCATTGGATTCTCAATTGAAAACTATGAATGGATAGATAAGGCAAATGGATTATAACATAATAAAAATGATTCTAAATAATTCCAACTAAACTAAAATAACAATAAAGATCAAGTGGAATTGGTGAAATTTATTTTGGATATATCATCATATTTTGAAAATGTGAGATTAGAAATAAGAGATAATTCGACATGAAGATATTAATTTTTTCATTGTATTCACTAAGGAAGAGCTACATTTCCGAATATGTTATCTTTTTTTGTGATTCATTTATAGGAATCAAGTATTCGGTTGGAAGAGAAGAATGGCAAACCAAAATATAGCTTCATCAGAAATCTATGAGATGAGTAAAAGAGGAGTTATTCAAGGGCATAAATTCAAATCAACATATGAGATTATTTTCCTTTTTTATTTTATTTTTTATATTAATTGATTTAATGATTTTTCTCATCACATTTTACAAACCATTCATAGGATTTTGGTATATTTTTAGCAAAAAATTGATTGTATATGAAAAAATTGTTTACATAATTTTCCATCTTTTATTTTATAGGTAAGGTTCTTATGGATTTTCTATATATCCATTATTATTTTCAATACTTCCATGATCAACAGTCACTGATCTCATAAGTATGTAATAAAATAACTATGGGATATTTATTCATGAATATGATGACCAAATAATTTTAAACTCACTAAAGAGAAAACATAATCCTTCAATTGCATTCCCATTCGAGTTTTATTTTATAGTTGAAATTTTTTAAAACATACTAATTTTAATTACTTGTAATTAACTGTAAGTTGTCTTCACCATTCCTCAGGAATCTATCATAGACATTTTTTAATGTTACAAAACGATGAAATATATCCAAAAGACTGGGAAATAAAAATTTCCACTAATACATTAATTATATATCTACACTAATTTTTTATGATAATTTATAATCATATCACCTGGGTTTTCATTTTTCAACCTCACCTAAAATCCATTCGTCCTCACCCACAAAATATCAACTTTATTTATATTTTGAGTCTCTTTTCATTTTAATGAGTGAATTATCTGGTAACAAACACGTCACATTCCTTGTAGGGTATAACCATACTCACCTTATGTTAGGCTTGATAAGTATATAATTAAATAAATTGACATATGAAAATGATACCTATAATTTTTTTACATGGTACTATGGGAAGCTTCATTGACACATGATATATCAAAAAAATCAAAAATAAAATAAACTTATGAATAACTGATTTATGTCATGTTGTATAATTTATCTTTATAAAAAATGGTTTATATCAACAATAGGGAAAACCAACATATATTGGGACTATAATACTAAGAACTTGTAAACATCATAAGGATATTTATACTGAATCAATAATAGAAACACACAATTAGAGCTGAGAGAGACTCCATAAAATTAATGAATAGAATTTGAAAAAAAATCATAAGAAATATAATCTATAATGGCCACATATGTGGGATTATAAACTCTATTATAATTCATGAAACCCATTATCCATTGGGGTAATACATATATAATTGAATTATGAACATAAACAATCAAATGTATCATTATCTTCTCCAAATAATGGAATAACTAATGTAGACATTCCATAATTCATTGAGGATTTTTATAATAGATAAAAATATTCTATATATCATGGGTTATGTGAGTAATATCTGAAAATTATTGTTTTTCATTCCCAATTATAGGTAAATTCTATGAATCGTTTCCTAGAATTATATGAAATCAATTCATTGAACTGTGAATAGATTTATACATATTTTACTATTAAATTTAATCTTATGGGAATAAATTCATATCTCATAAGTAAAAAAACCCAAATAATTTCAAGAGGTTAGAGAATACATTCATGACTCCTTGGATTGATTCAAGTATATCTTATCTTAGCAACCCAATCTCATACTTCCGTACAATATTTTAGTAGATGTTTTTTATTATGGTTTATTACATTTAATTTTGATCATTATTGAACAATATTCAAGAGAAAAAATCATAGACAAGACTAATGAATATTTGACATAGGTATAAAACCATAAAGCCTATATTTTACAAAATTTAAATTATATTTCATAGATAGTTAATTGGGAATAATGAACTAATGTTTAAGTGATGGAATTGAATTCTAATCTTTCAAAATTTATAGACTAATAATAGTATTTGGTATCCAAGTATTCTATTAATTTTGTAAATAAAATTGGTGGTAAAAATAATAATAAACTCTTTGAGGAAAATGTACCCATCATGATATGTTTTGAAACACTAAACAAACTATATAAATATTGAAATTACATCCCAGTAAAATGATAATGTTAATATTATAGTATAATATCTTCGATTGAAATCCAATAATGATCCATTTTATAATACTTACAACCATTGGTATATATATCAAACTAATCAATTATGGAAATTATAATGGTTGATAAGTTGACCTATTTCATTGGGGTTTCTAAATAAGTCAAGGAAATATTTTAAAACCATCATAGGGATGTATAATAAAACTCTCAAATAGAACTAATGTAAATTATACAACATATGTTATGTACATTAGACATAAAAAATCAAAATTAAGATCACAATAAGTTAAAATAAATTAATATATTATTTGTATCAATTTGAAAATGAGGTAGCTAGATTGGTACTATACTTCCTAGGATATGTATTAGGATCCATGTAATATATATTTATTTTCTTGGGAAAATGTTAATGTTACGACCAGTAGTAGAGGTTCAAAAACTTATGTTGTGAAAAAAATAAACCTAGGAATGGAAAAACTAATTATGTTGATGAAAATAAAATATCGTATCATGAAATTAAAGAATTAGGAAATTGGGAATATGTAACTCCCCAAGCATCCATGGTATGATTCTCTTTGAATAATAAAATAGCTTGTGATGTATGCATCTCTGAGATCTATCACACCACAACTAATTAAACTAGCCAGTTATAAAGCATTTCTAAATAGTAATAAACATTTTTTTAAATTTTTTAAATTTTTTTTAAATGGACATCATTTTAGGATTTGGAATATCAAAATTATCTTAGCGTGAAATTTTGTTATTTTTATAATGACATTCAATTTTTTGATAAATAGTGAAAACACTATATTGTTGTTTAAAACCGGATTATTATTTAAATATTTATTATTTTTATATAAATTTATTTTAAAGTCAAAATAGACACATAATACCTATATTAGTCCAATTTAATTCAGTGGATTATTTTTATAATAAGATTAGATATACAAAATTTTATTTATCATTTTAACGTCTTTTACACACCTTCTAGGCAGACTTGAAAATTTTCATAAAACATATTTATACAACTTCTGTGAATTGAATTACAAAATTATGAGATTCATGTTTGACATTATAGCATAAAATGTGGTTCAATAGAATGCATATATATTTTTCTTAATAGTAAAATTTGAAATTTATTTACCGCGGTTAAAAGTAAATAGGGTAATTAATGGTAAAAATGATATTATAATTACCCAACAACATGTACAAATTCAATTGGAAAGCTTTATTTCGTCCAAAATAAACCTTAGTACCAAAATTTGTTCCATTTGTATCCACTTGGATTAGATGACTTCATTTATTATATTTTATTTAATGAAGAGTTAAATGATTAAAATTAAAATTTTAATAACTAAACAATTTTTAATATATGGTTTTACATAAGATAAATTATACTATAAATATTATTTTTATAGCTAATATTATTTCCACCATCATGCTATTTTATTTATAATTTTTAGGGTTTATATAATTAAATTTATTTATAACACAATGGCGATGAAGTAACTTCCTTATTAATTGATGATTAAAATAATTGATGTTAGAAATCTTAAAATAAATGTAAATTGAGACTTTTGATGAATTAAACGAATTTTCTAGTTTAATATGACATTTTAGGGTTGATTCAATAATTTTTTTGAGGTAAAATTGTTTTATTACATTATGAAAAATAAATTATTAAATACTGTAAAAAATGATAGAAATGAGATTTTAAATCAAATACTATTTTTTTAAATGATTTAATGTTTAAAAAATATAATATTAAGAGAGAGTAATTTTATAAGGTCATATAAGTCACTATTGAACCACATGAGGTTCTCTTAGAATTTTATATTATTTTTATTAGAAATGTGATATTAAACACTAGAATACATGGTAAATGGTTAACTGTATAACTACGAGTTAAATATAAAAGATAAGGTTAATATGTTAACCTAAAAATGGCTAAAACCAATTCTTTTGGACGATTTAAACCCACACACACCTATTATAGAAATAATTTCATTTGGAGGTATTAGAAACGGAAAATTATTTTTCAATAAATCAATATTTCAAGCTCTTCCTAATGTGCCTCTCACCTCTCTAATAAAAGGGAACTTCCTCTTCTCTTAATTTCACACCTCCAAAGCCACATTCCCCTAATAAAATCAATTTAAATATCCTCCTAACGACCCTAAATTCTACCTAGAGGCATTTAATTTATCATACATCCATCCTATGGATCCATTTTGATCAAATAAAAAAAAAGAACCAAAAGAGGAGGTAATTACTTCCCCACCTCCTTCGATGTTCTTTTCATTTTCTACTTCATCTTTCATTGTGGTTTCCATAAAAAATAATAACTCTAGTCCCATATACATAATGATATTTTATTATAACTATGGAACAACTATATTCATAATTCTATTTATCCTATGAATGACAAATTCACTATACTTGTGTACGTACGACTTACTATCTCCACATCGCGGTGGAGTTTTTCATTCAACACTTAATTATATGGATGGGTAAAATAATGAGTATAATTGATATAAATAATAAGTAAAACTAGTTATTTTTTATTTATATATAATATACAATCCTATTACATACGAATTTACCATTAATATATTGATATTCTAACTCGTGCGTATGTACAGCTTACAGTCTCCATGACGCGATGAGATTTTGTTCTCCATCATTAACATTCAAGAATAATATTTTTTGATGACTAAAAATAGTTTTTAGGAACATAATATAATTATGGATATGAATAAAATACATCATATCCATAACCGACATGACTAACATAACAAAACATATAAAGGAAAATGAATTAGTTAACACTAACAACAATGATACTTCTAAAATATTATTAACCACACAATATTAAGTGTCATATATGATATTGTATTTATGTATGTGGTTCTTGTATAAATTAATAGATGTGATTTAACCATTATAAAAGAATGTTAATGTACCCTCGACTAGTGAAAATTACACGGTAATGGTTAATTTTACTATCTCTTTGTTATCTGAGGTTGTTTATACATAATTATCTACTAGGTCCTCTTTATCATCCACATCCGTGATTCTTTAAAATTTATTTCAATTTTTTTTTACTATTTACTAGAATATCCATTAAATTCATTTATACCCTTTTTTACTTTTAATAAAATGTTTTTAATGGAATATTTCCATTTTTTCCAAACAAGGTACTTTATTTCCTTTTCAAGACACTAAGGAAAAAATGTTTTTATCTTCTATGATGGGTGCAACTATATTATACCATTATAACACCTTAAGAGATTGCCATACAAGATTATAATAATATTTTCGAAATAAATTTTTTATGTAATAATTACATGAATTTTAAATGATTTCCAAATAGGAAAATATATTTCTCTCAAATAGTTTTGATTTCATGTATGTCAATATCCTTTATGGATTTTCTGTTTTTTTATGTTGATTTATTATGATACCATATTCCATATTTTATTGAAGATTTTTTATATGTTTTATTTTGGATATGTTATTTTTATACCATTGATGGTTTATGGTAATTTTTTTATCATTTCGTATTATATTTATAATATGAATGTATATGTTATATTTCATACATTTTATATAAATAATTCAGTAGAATTTGTAAGTGAGGGGAGAGGCCTGCTATAGCCCTTCAATGCATTGGTACGACTAATTAGACAAATTAGTGTCTTGGCAAAGGGCATTGATAAAATTTTTATTTGTAGTCTTAGCACAAGGCCACGACTACTTGGTTATTATGTTTGACAATATGCATTCTATCATTATGAAATTAGATATTGATATTACATGTTATTATTAAACTAGTAGAATATTTATTTCAATATGTAAATTTCATTATTTTATTTTTATTTTTCTTTATAATGTATAATTAAATGTGTAAAATGATTTTATTTTAGTCTTATACATTTCCTTAAATATTTATGCTTATTTATGATAGTTTCCACTATATTATTATCCTTATTGATCATCTGAGCCCACCCCTTTCTTTTGTGTTTTTTCTCCAAGATGTGAAGAAGTATATTATGATTGACCAGCAGGGATAAGATAAGGGATATGAATGTGTTCAGAGGGGACACAATGATTTTTTATTTAATGATGTAATGTAAAACTTATGTATGTATCTTGTTCTTCCAAGGCCACTAAACTAATCAGCTATTCGAGACTTGGTCTCTCGTGATAATTCCAATGTTATGTAATAATGCAATGACTTTGCATAACCAACGTAGGGGCATTATAGTTGGTATCAGAGGAATTGTTTTATAAACCTAAGAAACTAGATTTAGAAATACTCTGATTAGACAACACTACCTAAAGATAGGAATTAGGGATTAGTATTGATGAACATCCAAAATATTTAGTAATGTAAATATTATGTGGGTTATCCATGAAATAATTCCCTATCAGGATAATGCAAGTGGAAATGTTCTAATACAGATGTACCTTGGAGTGAAAAATCAAACAAGGAGTTTCAGGGAGGACCCTGGGTATTCTGGTACACGACAACGTGATTACTGTGCACCTGTATTGACACTCCCAAGGGATACTCTTAGAATAATTCACATTTTATATAAAAATCATTATGAAGGATTTTTGATCATATATATCCAAAATGAAAAAATATTTATGATAATGGATTATATTCATAAATTGTTAAATTTATGATAATTATTTTACAAGTTTTGAATTATGCATTAAGATTCATAAACTATCATAGTGTATGCCATTGTTTTTAAATGGGGCCTAGTGGAAGGAATGGAATTATATCAATGCACATAATCCATGTAGGTATATCCCTCGTACTCATGAAACTTATAGTGGATCTGATGATACAACTGGTGGTGAGCTATTTAAAACCATACTAGGACAACACAATCAAGTTATGACTCATAACATTACCCATATGGAGTACCCTAATCTACAAGGCGAAAGATCAATGTAAAACCATTTCTTGAGGAAACAGCCACCAAAATTTATTATGACTACACATATTTTTGTTTCTGAAAAATGGATAAGTTCCTCAGGTAAAATATTTCATTCTTTAGGGTGCAGCGAAAGGGAAAATTTTTTTATGAATGTTTATCGCCTCACATGTGATGAAAATCAATGGTTGTCATTAATTCAAAGCACATATGTGAATTAAGTGGTATCAAATATAGAATTTAGGGAGTTTAAAGAGCTTTTATTAGAAAAATACATTCATCGTTAACATCTAGAGGATATGGAAAGTCAAATTCTTGAGTCTATGTAAAATATAGGATGAGAATGTCACAATGTATGATGCTAACATTACAATATTTTCAAAGCATTTTGTAGTTAGTATATGTAACCAAAGAAGTAATATTGATCGATTACTTGATGAATTAAAACCATTTCTCTATCGAGAAATAATCCAAAAATACTTCTCATCATACCAAGATATGTTCTCATGTGCTATCAGGACTGAAAAATAATTTTCTAACTCTTATGAAGATAAAGAAAAACAATAGAAGAATATATAGGCTCAAAAAACTGAAAATGGAAATAAGGGGAATAATAAAAAATTTGACTATCTACCCTATAGTAAATGTGGGAAGAAATTCCCTAGATCTTGATTGAATAGGATGATAGATTGTTAAAAGTGTGGAGAATAAGGCCACTAAGCTCATGATTTCATTGGAAAGAAATAGTTTGTTAATGTTGAATACTATGATTGTAGAGAAATGGGGAATTATTCAAATAAATTTCCTAATAACCAATGAAACATACCTAAAAATTCCAAGGGACCATGGACAAGATTATGCGATTACTACTACTGAGTTTGAAGTTATAAATGATGTGGTGGAAGGTAATTTAATTATTTCATCAATTTATGAAATGTATTATTTAATTCCGGATCATCTCATTCTTTCATATCTTTACAATTTTCCATGAAAATTAGATATTTCCAATTTAACATATCATGTGTGTCATTACTCAAAACTCTTAAGGGAAGTATCATTTCAACATGGTTTTGTCAATCAGTTACCATTATAGAATACAAACAATCGTTATCTTATGATCTTATTTCCATATCCATGATTGAATATGATATAATTATCAGTATGGATTGCCTCTCAGACCATGATTTGAAACTTTATATTAAGAATAAGGAGGTTTACATTTCTGATGATGATAAGGATTACATTATCATTAGAGAAGAAACCTGTCATGACCCATCCCCAGGTCCCATTCCATGACTTCCTAAAGCTGCATTCCATAGGCCAGGGGCTGGAGACTAGCACCAAAGGAGTAAATCCTGTTAGCTGGGAAATAATTTCCTTTATAAAACATAAAGACATTCAACCAGAGTACAAGCGGAAGTAAACACTATGTAAAACTGAATACAAAGCAGTTCTGAAAGTATAGGTTGCCAGAAATACAGGCCCAACTGTAAAGTACAAGGAAAAAGGTAAAATAGCAGGAATGTGACAAGCAGCTCCTGGATCCTCCACCAAGGATCCTACCTAAATGGTAGGTACAGATAGGGTAGCTCCCGGATCTTCCACCACGGATCCTACCTGAAGGGTAGGTATAGATAGCGCAGCTCTTGGATCTTCCACCATGGATCCTACCTGAAGGGTAGGTACAGATAGCCACCACAACACTCTCACCCATCAACCTCCTCCGAGTATCGTCTTTTCGTGAAGCCCACCTTCGGATACTGACTCGTCGTGAGGTCCACCTCCAGGTACCATCCAGCCCTCGAACACTCGACCTCTTTCAGCGATGCCCGTCATCTGCAACCAACACAATGAGGTGCGGGAATAGCCCATGCAGGGGTGAGTATAACGATACTCAGTAGGGACCCCGATACCCTCAAGGTCTCACTAAATCCAGCAAGGATAACCACAAATTAGGATATCAACAGATAACCATTAAATAGGTATACGCCCATACATATACCTAACTTATCAAGTAACCCATCTCAATCATGAGGAAAAAAAGGTTATGAAATCAATGGATAACCACCACCTAGGTATATGCTCATACATATACCTAAGATATAAAGTGACCCATCTCAATAATAAGGTAAACACAAAAGTCATAGACTCAGCTCAAACCAGGATTTTCGTTATCGAAACCGTAACTGCTGAAGAGCCCCATCTCGGACGAGTACAATGATCCTGTCACGACTCTAAGGTACTGCTCACTAACCTAAGACTGCTGAGGTACTCTTCCTGTCGAGTACCACGGGTCAGCCATCCAAACACAGTAGTGCTTCCCACCGGGGTCTGCCACCCAAACACAGTAGTGCACCCCCCCTAATAGCCTGTAGAGGTTCTCCTTTTGTTTAGTACCGCAGGTCTTCACCCAAACACAGTAGTGCTCCATACGCAATGGGTCTGCACCCAAACGAAGTAGTGCTCCTTCCACTGGGCTAGTCAACTCACTCCAAGTCGAGTCGGTCAAGTAATCGTCAGGTCTCACCCAGCTACATGGTCTCCGTACTCCGTACACTCGTCTCCAGGAGGGTCCGCTCCACGAGCTACAGGTCGATACTCCATGTATCACAAGTCCCACGAAGAAGTATCTCATAGGACCTCCTCATCATCGGGGTCTCAACACAATAGACGGAGCGTCAATCGAGCGCCCGATATGTGAGTGATTAGTCTTTTAGTCCCGGGGGCCCAGTTGGTTTCGTGTACGAACCAACCCGACTGTATCTCAACTGTAACCTGTACTCACATAGGGTATACTCAAAGGGACTATTTTTCAACATGATCACCAACGCCGTTGACGGTTCGTCAAACAGACATTCAGTCTGAATGCTATCAGCTTTTCTGTTCCAGGGGCCCGGTTGGATTTCGGGTTCAATCCAACCCGGGCACTATCCAACAGCGTCCAAACCTCATGAGAGGTATGCCAAAAGTTCCGTCTCATCACGAGGAATCCAAAAAAGTCTATGGCACATCAATCAGACGTCCGAAGCTCATGTTATAAGCATTTCTGCTCTGAGGGCCCGGTTGGTTTAGTGCTTGAACTAACCTGTCCATACCCTAAGTTCTCCTAAACATTGAGTGTAATATACCAAAACGACCGTCTCGATCCATTGATCACATCTCAACTGATAGTGCATCGATCGGAGGTCCGTAGCCCATGTTATGGGCGTTTGAACAGTTCTGTCCAAAAATTGGGGGTTCGGGCCCTGTCCGACCTGACCCGATACCCCCCCTGGGTCGACAAGATCCAGGTCCTGGTCCGGCCCATTAGGGCGCGGCCTAGTGGGCTGGCATGCTCGGAAGGCCCATGTGGCTAGCTCGGCTGGCCGAGCTAAGCGGAACAGGGGGGTGCTGCCCCCCTGATTGAAGCTGCAACCCCCCATGTGGGGGCCGCTCCCTTTGACCGCTGGGGGTTTCGACCGCCTTTCTCCCCTTGGTACCGTGTGGCCGCAGGACCGCCGCCTGCCACCGCGGATTCAGCCGCATCAGACCCTCCTGGCGGCGCGCCGGGTGCAGCCGCATCCTAGCGGCCGGCTGGGGCTGGCCACCGGCGTCATCGTGCCAATGGGGCGCGCCTGCAGGCCATTCCACGGACCACCGGAGGCTCTCTGGTGGTCCGTTTTGCCCGCAGTCTTTGCCAGCGGTCCCCTCGGGACCGGTTCTTCACTGAGAAGTCTTCAAATCACCATTGCGGACCCTTACATCAATGCCCTTTAATCCACACATCAAATAAACAAACTGTGGCCTCTTCGTGGTTTTCCAGCACGGCGCGACGATGTCGCGACTTTGTTCGGCCTCCATGGAGTGGCGTGATGGCGCCCCACTTCTTCATCGCATTCTTCATGTTTCTACGCGGTTTCATTGCACCGTGCGCCCTTGTTCATCACACACCAAACACAACATCGAAGGGGGAGGATAGTCGGCCGTGTTCATGCGGTCCGACCTCCGCCCATTATATTGATGATAGGGGGCACAAGAATAATATGACGAATGACAAGGAAAAATTTTCACAAACAATAATTGACCCCTACTTCGAAATTGACACCGCACATCATCGAGTCATGGAAGTCGAACATCGCGGTAGTCGGGTGTTGCAGAAGAACGATACTGATTCCGTTGACGTCTGAAGAAGAAGAAGAAGAAGAACGTCGTTTTTGGCTATGATCACCACGGTCGACGACTTCTCCCTTGACGCGGAGGAAGAGAAGAGTTGTTGGTTGTTCTTCATCAGAGGGAAGATCTCTTCTTCTTCACACCAAAGTTCTCCCAAAAACTCCAGGACGTTGGTAAAGTTTTCTCACACACCAAAAGCTCTAACTCAAAATAATATCCCATGATATTATTTTTATTCACACCTCAAAGATTTTAAAATTCATACCAAACCACATAATTAAATAATTGAAGAGACTCATCTCATTAAATAAGGCATGTTGGGATGAATTAATGGTGGTAGGAAAAGGTGAAGGGTTATACAAACTTAAAGAAGGTGGAGATAAAAGGGTAGTTGGCACATTAAGTGCAAGGGAGTTTAAGGGTGTTATAAAAAGTTCAAGGGGTTATGGTCTTGTGTGGGCCCCACCACACTATACTCTCCCATGGGAGGTTAGGTTTGTGTGAGCCCCACCTCCCACATATTCACACATGGGATGTTGGGTGGTTGTGGACCCCACCAACCACTTCCCATGGTAGATTTCAACTTCCTTGAATATCAAAAATACAATTATTCACAATTATATATATTTCTTCCCTAAACCCCAAAAATTAACTTCTTCTCCCAAGAAAACGGACATATGGTAAAAGCCCACTTAAGCAATTACTGACGCTGTGGTTTCATCGGTGCCCTCAGATTTTGATTCCGAGCACCAGTTCAAAAGTTAGAAAATCCCGCTCGTTCGTTCACTGAACGTACTGGAGCTAAACTTGAAAAATTGATTCCAGGCACACCGGGCCTCAGATTTAGGTGCTGTCAGAAACTACATTCTTGTAAAATCCCGAAGAAGTTAAGAAAAAATATTACTTGAAATTTTTGGGTCTTTACAAAACGTCACCAAATGATTCTCATCAAGATCCACCCAAGTAGCTCTACTAAATTCAATTATTGATGCGGAAGGGAGTGAAAAAACTATCGGTGAGGAAAATAATGTTCATATACAGGATATACCTATTGTGAAAAAATATGATAATGTGTTTCTAGAGGATTTACCTGGACATCCTCCAAAATGAGAAATTTATTTTTCAATTGATTTAATTCTTGGTTTAAGGCCCATATCGAAGACACCTTATAGAATGGAAACTTTGGAATTAGTGTAACTAAACAAACAACTAAAAGAATTGTGTGATAAATGATATATTTACCATTTTTTTCACCATGATTATCCCCTACTCTTATTGTTATAAAAATAGAGAGATCTATGAGGTTGTGTATTGACTATAGAGAGATCGATGCCATAATAATATTGAACAAGTATCTCATACATCGGATTGATTATTTATTTGATCAACCTCATGGAACTCAATATTTTTCAAATATTGACCTTCGATCTTGATACCATCAGTTGTGCGTGAAGAAAGAAGAAATTCCAATGACAAAATTTTGAACTAGGTACGAGAATTACTCATTTACATAAATAACTTTTGGAAAGACTAATAAACCCTCTAATTTCATTGATATAATGAATAGAGTTTTGAAGGTATGTCTTAATGAATATGTAGTAGTATTTATTAAGTATATCATGGTACACTCCAAATGCTACGATGATCTTGTGAATCATTTGAGCACTATTATAAAGACTATTAGAAGAAATAAATTATAGGGGATGTTTGGAATGTGTGAATTTTGGCATCTGGATATTTATTTTCATTGCTATATTGTCTCTAAAGATGGATTTTCTATTGATCCTTCTATGACAAGGTAAATCCAATAATGGCCAACACCTATGAGTATAACTAAGCTACATAGTCTTATTGTATTATCATGTAATTATCGTCGTTCTATCCATAATTTTACCAGATTGGATAACCCCTTATCCAAACACACATATAAAGTGGTCAAATATGTTTGTAAAAAAGAGTGTGATGAAAGTTATAATGAATTGATGATAAATTGATTCAATGATCCTATCATGACACTACAATCAGGGAATTATGGGTTTGCTATTTATAGTGATGCTTCAATGAAAAACTTTTTTGTGTCTTTATACTAAAAGATAGAGTTATTACCTATGCATCAAGGAAGCTAAAAATTCAGGAACAAAACTATCATACTAATGATATTGAGTTAGAAACTATAATGTTTTCTCTAAAGATATGGAGACACAATCTCTATGGTGAAAAATGTGAGATATATGCTAATCACAAGAGTTTGAAGAATATTTTCTAATAGAAAGAACTCAACTTGAGGGAAAAGTGATGGCACGAACTAATAAAGGATTATGATTTCATTATTCACTACCACGAATAGAATGAAGATAAGGTGTAGTGTTCCTTAAGAAGAAAGGATCATGGATTTATGAAGCAGATGAGAGTTGATAGGGTACTTATGTCCATGGATTTAGTAATGATGGTTATGGGAATAATAATTGATGTTGAAACATCAATACGTTTTCAAATGGTTTTCAAATGATATTTATAGAAAGGATAAAATGTTCTCAGACTGATGATGAGGAGTTTCAAATAAAAGATATGAATGATGGGGTATTGATTGACTTCTTATATGAATATGGAATTTTGAAATATTGGGAAAAGACATTGTGTTCTCATTGTACCTGAACTTAATATGGAATTATTGGATGATGCTCGTAGCTCCAATTTCCCTATACACCCTGGTATCACTATGATGTATACAGATTTGAAAAAACATTTTTGGTGGGAAAACATGAATATAGAGATTTATGAATATGTGTTAAGATGTATGATTTTTCAATAGGTTACAGCTAGAAGACAACATCTTATAGAAGTCTTACAACCTCTTCCCATACCTTAGTGGAAATGGGATGATATGATGATGGGCTTTGTCATAGGGCTACCAAAGAATCCTAGATTCGAATGATGCAAAATGGTTCATTGTTGATCCTCATAAAAATTCAGTATATTTTCATTCAAAAAGAGATGATTTAACACTAAATCATTTAAGAATACTATATATTAATAATGTTTTAAGACCTCATGGTTGTAACATCCAGTTATTGTTTCAGGTATTCCTAAACCATCTTGTATTAAATTATTAATATGTAAAATGGGAAAAATTATTTATCAGTGAAAGTTTGTGTTTTTGTTAAACATGTCACGAAATAAAAAAACACACAATTAAAACTCCCTAATTTTCAATTAAATATTACTTGAGGTAAATGTTGAGTAAATATGAGTTTTCAGGGCCCGCAAAAGGTTAACGAAGTTGGAATAAATATATTAAACAGAATATATTAAGTGTTAACTTTTTATACAAAATATTTTAATTACTCTAACACGATGCCTTGTTTGAGAAATATTATACCATAGTTATGCCCGAAATATGGTGTTTACCCTAATGGGATATTACTTTTGAGAATCTGGGAATTTGGATGTCTCACTCATGAGATAAGGTTATTAAATAATATTTAATATATTATTTATTAAAAATAATTAAATATCACTCAAACAGTGCATTGTATGGGAAATCTGAGACAAACGATGGGTCCAGAACATGTTTCTTACCCTATAAAAGGTATAATATTTGTTCTCATTGGGTGTTTTGATGCATTGTTCACAAGAAAACCCTTTTTATTTTAAATAATTAATTGTTCTGATTTTAAATTAATAAAACATTAATATATATTTAATGGTTCATCATTTTAGAAATTCGAGACCACTTTTATTTATGAAACGTGGATTTTACCATAGAAAAGGTATAATATTTGTTCACATCGGGCATTTAGATGCCTCGCTCAAAAAAATATTACATTCAATTTTAATTCATTTATTATTCCGATTTTTCATTAATAAATCAATAATATAACATAAACTATACATAGTTTGAGAAATATGAAACCATCGTTGGGTCAGAAATGTGGTGTTTTACCTAGATAGAGTATAAATCTTATTCTCAATATACATTTGATGTTATTCAATTTTTATATTAGATAATTAATTTAATTTTATAATTAAATACAATTTTAATTATCAAATATGTTTTTATAACTTATCTTCTTCCTCCAAACATGTCAAAAACTCCATTAATGGATATGTGAGACACTAAAAACATTGATTTCAATGCATTTTCATTTGTTGAAGTCACAAACACATTAAATGGGTAAAACTAATAAATCTGCTATCAATTTTAAGATGATTCCGTGTTTTAAATGAGGGTTTTATAATTGATGAATATGAGTTATGTGTTTGGTCTTTTTAAATACCCGAGTTGATTGGGTGATCTTTCCATCATAGTCGAGAGAACATAGATTTTCTTTTTCATTGTCAGTTGGACCCCGTTAAAGATTTTACTTCCAAATGAAAGCCTGAAATGTGGTATTCTTCTTCCTTAAAGGGTGTTGTGAGAATAGGGTTTGTTATCCATTTTTTATTAATTATTTTTCAATCATATCTCTTAAATATGGTTTCCAATATTTCTTAGTTTTAAACTGCTTCAATGTCATTGGATTTTCTTCGATTAGCAGAATCAACGTATTATTTTGTTTTGAAGGAAATAAGGTATTTTTTAATCTAATTTTTCATATTTTAGATAAATCATTGAAAATATGTTTTGAAATTATAATTTTTGTTTTAATGATTTGAAAGTCCAATTGAATGTTCAATGAAAATTTTATTAAAATTATCCAGTCATAATTATTGTTGTTTTCAAAGATAATTGTTTAAAAAAATTGTGAAAAGATGTTGTACAAAAATTATCAATTGATAAATGCACTAATTTATAGAAATATGATTTATCAAATTTATCATTGAATAATACATTTATTATTCATGGTAAATATTTTGAAATTATCAAACGATAATTGCTAGAATATCAAAGAACAATTATTAAGAATATTTATCAAAGGTAAAATTATAATGGATAATTTGTAATAAATATTATCAAATATAATTATAAAGGAAAATTTGTAATTAAATTATAATAAGATAAATATTGTGATTTTATTATGAGATAATAGTTAATAATTATCGTATGATAATTCTGATGAATTATCAATGATTAAATGTACATGATTATTGGAAGGTAATTATTATGAAAAACCATCAAATGGTAATTTCATCAAATTATCGAAAGATAATCACAATTAATTATCAAAGAAAAATTTCATTAAATTATTGAGATAATTTTACTCAATTTGCAAATAGATAATTATAAGGTAATTGTCACAAGACATCGATTATCAAAATTATCATCAGATAATTAAGTGTCTTTTCAAAGGACAATTATTATAATTATAAAATGATAATTTGAAATTAACTATGCGTGATAAAATATTATCACATGAAATATTTAATTTGATAATATAACATTATCCAAGAAAGATAAATATTATCTTATTTGATAATATACATATTTTTTTAAACCTATCCTTGTGAGATAAATTATCATCGCATGTGATAATTTAAAACATTAATCTAGAGATTATCAAGGAGAGAGAAAATGTAATCACATGTAATATTTTATTTCCTTGAGAAATAATATATATATATATATATATATAACTAATAAATGAGGTTTATGATTATTCTTAAGGATATTTTTTTTGATTGAATTTGTTAACATAAAACGATAATCTAGAGATAATCTAGGGAAGAGAAAATGTAATCACATGTAATATTTTACTTGTAAAATAAAATAGATATTTTGGTTCTAGGAACCCTAGACGAGCGTTCAACATTGGTGTGTCAATGCTTATGATAATAAGACCATGAGGAGGTGTATTGTACCACATAGGGTTGTTTATCATGACCACTAACATCGATGATCATGAGGTAGGTGGGTCCATTATGATTATCCAAATTGATTATCCTCATATTTCTTTATTTGTTTGAAATGTTGATTTAAATCCAATTTCTCAAATCTACTTTCAATTAAATTGATAAAAATTAAATTCTAGTGAATTTATATATTTGAAATGGTTTTGGCCTGAAAATTTAAAAAAACCCTGATTCCCTTTAATTGGTTGTGTTTTTGGAAATTTGATTATTTAGATTGTTTAATTTAAATTGTGGATTTGATATAAATGATTTAAATTAAATTATGGAATTTAATTTTGTAAATAAATTGTGTAATGATGGAATTTCTTTTGAATGGAATTTAAAATGGTTATAATGGTTTAAATGATTTTATAGAAACCTAGTGGTTTTATATTGTAATAAAAGGGATATTTTCTAATGAAACCTGATTTGGTTTTAAATGGAAGGATAATTAACTTTTGAAATTGAAAAATTGGATTGATCGTATTTTTAAATATTCTTAAAATAGTTCAACCATCATGTAAGGGAGCATGCAATCCTTAGGTAGTTAGTGAGTTATTTGGATACACTCATTGCAATGACATCATACTAAAACTTACTTGCGGCGGGTCACAACCCTGACGGGTTGGGGAGGAGTCTACTTTTGATTGTGTCATTGGGACGTGTCTATACACATTTTGATGAGTTCACATAGAGATTGTGGAATCCTATAGTAGGTTAATACTATCGTGACCTTCGGAACATGACCATGTTGCTCCCTTGTTTAATTATATTTGAGAAGTAAATGTATTCCAATGTCTTTTGGAAGTTCTTTACATGCCTGTTGAATTTATATAAACTATTTAATATAAATGTATTACTTAATCCATTGTTTTGGAAATATTCCATCATTTGTAAAATAATTTCTGAAAATATTTATTTCAATAATTTTAAAATGTATAGCATGTTTTGTTTATATGTGATTTTTAATTTTTAAACATGTTTACATTAAAATTGAAATTTTTTATTTGGATAATCTATATTTTAAATATATTATATAATAATTGGTGGTAATCTACTAGGATTATGACCAGACCCTACTTTGTCCATCGTGTGTTTGTTGACTTTCTTCTTCTAGGTTCGAGCAAGGGGAAGGGATCTCTTGGAGTTGGATCAAGCTGTTGAGTTTTTGTCATGGTGATTTTTTTCCATAGGGACCATGGGGTTGTTTTTCACTTCTTTGTATTTAGGTTTTATTACATTGGTTATTCATGCCATGTTGAATTCTGGTACGTCCCTCCTACTAGATTTATTTTTGTTATGCATACTACTTTTTTTCTTTCTTCATCCACATTATTGAGGAAAAAAGCATTCTCTCTTGTATGTTGTATAATGAAAAGTGATGGTCATAGACCCGTGGGGATTGGGAACACCCATTACACTATGATTGGGCCAGCTCGGTTATCAGGTGACCAGGGTACCCAGGCAGGTTCATGAAATAGTTGTATCAGAGGAAGGTTTAGCATCATTCCTTGATGATAGTATGCATTTGAGCATTATTATTACGACATAGGAGGTAATGGTGATTGAGTTCTTGGCCAGCTCTCACCGCAATGAACCTTAAGTTTCCAGGGGTGGTTATAGAATGATGTCTTATGGTACCGTTCCTATATATTTCAAATTGTGATTTTGATAGAGTGAAATCCAAATGTTGTTTTTTCATTCTGTTGTGAATAATTTCTCTCGTTACTCAGTCCTAGTGTTAATCTAATGTCTTCCTTATTTTTTTGCTAATATTGTGTTACATCATGCCTCTGAGAAGACGTGTGAATTGGATCTAGGAAAAGGATACTACTGAACCTCAACGAGAGAATCCTCAAGTGGACTTGATCCTAGTTGAGGTGATTGTGTGCACTATCCAATCTATAGGATATGCACCACCTCTAGTTCTTGTTCATTCACCAGATATAGAACCTAGGGGGTGTTCTCTTCGAAATTTTATCAAAAGAGTTCATTCACCAGAGACCACTAGTTCTCAAAGGCTCCACTGATCCTCAACATGATAAGTAATGATTGGGATAGATATAACCATTTATTGAGTTCCTGTAGACACCGAACAAGATCATGGTGAAATGTGTCACATTTTTTATGGAGGGACCAAGAAGGAGATGAAGGGACATGATAATGACAAAAAATAGGAAATATTAGATTGGATAATCTTCTAGGTTCATTTCAATGAATTGGTCTATACAAAGTCAATATTGTTGACAAAAGTTATGGATTTTTTAAAGACTATGTAGGCTGAAAAAACTGTTTCTCATGTGTATATTTGGTGGACTAGTAGATGTTTTTCCATAACTTTTACATGCTACATAATGGCATGTGATCATCAGATCATTCAAAATCTCCAGGGAAATATAATTCTTCACGTACAATGGAGTTCCAACCATATGTTTCTAGAATGATGCTTCATCACGCAGTGAAATTCTCTAGAGCATGCTGATAGAGGTCCAGCGACTGTGATAGGTATCATTACTATATATTCATGAGTAATGACTATTCTATATGATATTGGCGCATCTCACTCATTTTTTCACCCCTACTATTAATCTTTTTAATCTTCCTATGAAGATTTTATCTTGAGCAATGGATATTGTTACACCCCTCGGTGCAAAGGGAGATCAGGGTCTCTGTAGTCCTGATTGTGTCTTATATATAACATATTTCCAACATTTGTGCATTTTTCTGGTACTCTACATGAAATCTCTTGACTTCATATTTGGGATGGATTGGCTTGTTGACAATAAATCCCGGATTGATTCTTTTCTTCGGTGTGACTAACTTACCACAAACAGTGGTGTGTCTCTTTTTTTTCAAGGATAATGAGGTATAAGGTCGAGAAGGGAAAGAACATCATATCAGGAGTAGGGGAAGGTTATATTAGTGTTTGCTTTTGATTTAGAGTAGTGATCTCCCTCCAGTTTTTGTCAATTTTCCCATCATGTTTCATTTTGAATATTCTGGTTTACCACTTGTAAGAGAGGTTGAGTTTCCATTGACATGAGGAATGGTATTCAACTAGATTCTTTTCCCACTTACCAAATGCCTCCAGCTGAAATAAAAGATGTAATTTCCATGTTGAATGATCTTCTTGGGAAAGCCTTTATTCACCCACGTGTGTCACCTTGGGTGGCAACGATTCTCTCAATCATGAAAGCTACTGGTTCTCTAACATCTTTTCTTATCAAGATGATTTTTCCAGAACATAAGTTTCATGATTAATTCTGAAAGTATTAGAGAATCTCTTTATAGTGGGGAGACTAATACCTAGTGATTGTTCTTCAAAGAGGGTGTTCTATGTTATCAAAACAATAATGTTCCACTATTAGTGAAAAGGAATGCAATAATAGGGGATTTTCATATATTCAAATGCGTTGAGAACCCAGTATGAATTTACACATTCTATGACATGAAGCAGTAGTTTGGGTGACCATGTATTCGTGAAGGATTCACCCCGGTAGGGTCATGGATGAATTGGGAGGCAAGGGAAGCTTCCTCCTTATTTATTGGGATCTGTTGATATTGTTGATTAGGTGGGGGGATTTTTATACCATTTAACATTACCACCATAACTAACATCACTACATAATGGGTTTCAAGTATCTTAGCTTCTAAGGAATTTATCAGACCCATCTCATTTATGAGTTGGTGTGATCATGAAGTGGAATCTTTATTATATGTGATTGGACGACTAGTCATGTTTTTTTATTCTAAAACCAAGGTATTTCATGGGAGGATGATACCTTGTGCCCGTATTATAACAAAGCATATTTATAATTCTCATGAGACATGATAGAGGGAGGCCCTGATGAAAGAATAGTGGCCTTTTAATTTGGCGTAGTTCATCGTAGGATTTTTTAAGATAGAATGTTCTTATGGTGGGGTGGTTGTAACAACTCGTTACTCTTTTAGGTAATCTTAAACCAGCTTGTGTTAAATTATTATTATGTAAATTGAGAAAAAATGATTTATTGTTGAAAAGAATCGTTTTTTAAACATGCCGCAAAAGGGTAAAACACCCAATTAACACTCCATAATTTTCAATTAAATATTTTTTGAGGTAAACACTGAGTAAGTATTAGTTTTCAGGTCCTGAAAAAGGTCGTCTAAGATGGAATACATTTATTTAATATAATATATTATCTGCACACTTTTTTTATTCAAAATATTTGAAAAAAATCATAAATTATGCATCGTTTGAGAAATCAGAGACCGCTGTTATGTCTGAAATAATGTGTTTACCCTAGGTGAGGTATAACATTCGAAGGCGCCTTAAATTTTTATGTCGTTCTCATGAGATAAAGTTAATAAATAATAAATGATATATTATTTATTAATAATAATTAATGTTCTTTCAAATGGTGTGTCGTATAGAAAATCTAAGACCATCGATGGATCTAAAACATGGTGTTTACCCAAGAAAATTTATAACATTTTTTCACATCAGGTGTTTGGATGTCTCACTCATAGGAATGACCCTTTTTATTTTCATTAATTAAATATTGTGAATTTTAATTAATAAATTCTTAATTCCCTTTAAACGATTCTTCATTTGAGAAATTCGAGAACACCATTGTGTCAAGAATGTGGTTTTTACCATACACAAGGTATAAAATTTGTTTGTATCGAGCATTTGGATTCCTCGCTATCAATAATAACACTTTTTATTTTAAATAATTAATTATTCATATTTTTCATTCAGAAATCATTAATATCTCTAAAACCGTTCATCATTTGTGAAATATGAGAGTACCGTTGTGTCCAAAATGTGGTGTTTTATCTAGATAGGGTATAAATTTTATTTTCAATAGATATTTTGTGTCATTTAATTTTTATATTAAATAATAAATTTAATTTAATAATTAAAACTAATTTCAATAATCAAATATGTTTTTTACATTTCTTCTTCCTCCCAACACGCTAAACCACCATTGATGATGAGGTTTGATTCTATAAACTTTTCTTTCAAGCTGTTTTCATCCGTTGAAGTCACCAACACATTAAATTGGTAAAACAAACAACTCCAATGTCATATTTTAAGTTGATTTAGTGTTTTAAAAGAGGGTTTCAGGATTGATGAACGTTAGTTATGTTTTGGTCTTTTCAAATACCTTAATTTCATGGGGTCCTTTCCATCATGCTTAAGAGAACGCATATTTCATTTTTAAGGTCATTAGGACTCTGTTAGAGATTTCAAAGCCAAATGAAAGAATTCGATAAGGTCTTCTTCTTCCTCATGGGGATCTCCATGAATAGGGTTAGTTATCCATTTTTATTAATTCTTTTTCAATCATCTCTCTTTAATATATTTTACGACATTGATTGATTTACGCCATGTCAATGTCGTTGAATGCATCTCAACGACAATAATTAAAGTAATTTTTTTCACATGCAATAAGGTATTTCGAAATACGAATTTTCATATTTTAGATGAATCATTGAGAATATATTTTGAAATGATAATATTTTTTTTAAGATGCGAAAATCACATTGAAAGTTCATCAAGAAAATCATTAAAATTATCAAGTCAAAATTTTGTTGTTTTCAAAGATAATTATTAAATAAATTATTAAAAGATGTTGTAAAAAATAATCCAATTATAAATGCACTAATTTATTGAAGGGTAATGTTTCAAAATTCTCAAATAATAATACAATGATTATTCATGGGAAATTTTTTGAAATTATTGAACAATAATTGCTAGAATATAATATAATAATTCATAAGAAGATTTATCAATGGATAAATTATAACGAATAATTTGTAATAAAAATTATCAAATATAATTATAAAGGATAATTTTCAATCATAATATCAAAATATAAATATTTTGATTTTATCAATAGTTTATTGTTATGATTTATCAAATGATAATTGGAATGAATTATCAAAGTTTAAATGTGCATGATTATTGGAAGGTAATTATAATGAAAAATAATCAAATGGTAAATTCAGAATTTTTTGTATGATAATCACAAAGAATTATCAAAGAAAAATTTCATTTAATTATCAGGATAATTCTATTCAATTTGTTAATAGATAATTATAATTTAATTGACATTTGACAGAGATCATCGATATTTTCATGAGATAATTACGGTTTTTAACAAAGAATACTTATTATAACTTTAAAATGATAATTTGAAATTAATAAATAGGGATAAAATATTATCGCATGTAATATTTTAATTGGTAATTTGAAATTATCCAAAATAAATAAATATTATCACATGAGATAATATATAAGTATATTTAAACTTATCATGGTGAGATAAATTATGATCTCATGTGATAATTTAAAACATTAATCCAAAGATTATCATGGAGAGATAAAATTTAATTACATGTAAAATTTTATTTCCTTGAGAAATAAAATATAGAGATATAATTATCAAAATAGGATTATGATTATTCTTATGGATATTTATTGGGATTTCTTGCATTAACATAAAATAATAGTCTAGAGATTATCCAGGGAAGAGAAAATGCATTAACATGTAATATATTACTTCCTTGTGAAATAAAATAGACTTTTTGGTTATAGGATCCCTTGACGAGAATTAAGAATTTGTTTTTCAATGCTTACTATAATAAGGTTGTGATTTGGTGTATTGAACCACATAGGGTGGTTTATCTTCACCACAAACATTGATGACCTTGAGGTAGGTGGTTCTATTCTGATTAGGGAAATTGATTATCCATGTATTATAGGATTTATTTCAAATGTTTATTTAAATTCAATTACTCAAATCATCTTGCAATTAAATTGAAAAAAATTGATTCCATTGAATCAAGATATTTGAAAAGGGTTTGGCCTGAAAATTTATGAAACTGACGACTCTATTAAATTTGATGTGTTTTTTAAAATTGGATTATTTAAATTGTTTAATTTAAATTGAGAATTTGATGGATATTATTCCAATTAAATGGTTGAATTTACATGTTGATGGAAATTGTGTAATTATGGAATTCGTTTTGTATGGATTTCAAACTGGTGAAAATGTCTTCAATAGTTTTTTAGAGAACTAGAGGATTAATCTTATGAAAAAAGGATTTTTTTTAATAACAGCTGATTTATTTTTAAATGGGTGGAAAAATAAATTTTGAAATACAAGAATGGGATTGATCGTATTTTTATGCAGTCTTAAAAAAGATCCCCCATCATGTAAGAGCGCGTGAAATCCTTAAGTAGTTAGTAAGTTATTTGGATACAGTCTATGCTTTGACAACGTTCTAAAACATATTTTTGTTGGGAAACATACTTAACGGGTTGGTGATGAGTCTCCTTTGGCCAATGTCACTGGGACATATGTATACATATTTATCTGGGTTCACATAGAGAGTGTGGATTCTTATAGATGGTTAATACTATCGTGCATTTTGGGTGATGATCATATTGATCGCTTGTTTATTTATATTTGTGATATAAATTTTCTCCAATGTTTGTTTGAACTTTTTTATATGCCTATTGAATTTATATAAATTGTGTTCTGTAAATGTTTTACATTATCCATTATTTTATAAATATTCTATCATATTTAAAATCATTGGTTAATATATTTATTTCAATCACCTAAAAAATGTATACCATGTTTTTTTATATGCTTTTGAATTGAAAAACCATTTAAAATTAAATTGAAATATTTTATTTTGGTAATCCATATTTGGAATCTATTATGGATTCATTGGTGGTATCTAACTAGGATTAGGCTCACACCCTAATTTTTCTTCCGGGTGTTTTAGATATTTTTCATTCAGGTTCGAGCAAGGGGAAGGAATCTCTTGGAGGTGGATAAAGATTTTGAGTTTTGGTCTTGGTGAGTTGTGTCCTTAGATTCATTGTGGTTGTTTTTTCCGATTTTAGTATGTGGGTTTTATTACATTGGGGTTTCATTCCATGTTGTATTCTGGTACATCACTCCGAGTGGAGTTATTTTTATTATGTATAATACATTTTTTATTTTGTCTTTTGCATTCTTGTGGAAAAAATAGTTCCCTATTTTATTTTTTTCGATGTCAGGTGCTAGTCACCGACCTGTGGTGATCTAGAAAGCCCTTCAGGCTATGTCAGTGCCAGCTCAGTTATCGGGTTACCAGGGTACCTGGGCAGGTTCGTGATAATGGTGTACCCTTATCGATTGTTTCTGATCGTGATCCCCATTTTATATCATGATTATAGAAAAGTCTTCATAATTCCCTAGATATTGAACTTCATTTGTGCACATCCTACCACCATCAAATCTATGGAAAATTAGACCATGCTATTCAATCCTTAGAGGACATTTTGAGATATTTTTCACTTGCCTATCAAGTTATGTGGGATCATTATTTACCTCTGGTAGAATTGTTTTATAATCATAGTGTCCATTCAGGTATTCAGATGGCACCATATGAAGCATTATATATAAATAAATGTGTTGCCCCAATATGACGGGATGATGTTGTTGAAAGAAAACACCTAGGCCCAAAAACTGTCGAGGAAACAATAAAAAAGATGATGATTATCCAAACCCAAATCAAAATAGTTCAAACTAGGAAAAAACACTATGCTGATACCTGAATAATGGATTTGGAATTTCAAGTAAGAGATCATGTTTTATTGAAGGTATTTATATGTAATGGTTTTATATGATGAAATAATAAGGGTAAATTAATTCCCATGTACATCGGACATTTCAAAATTCTAGAATGAATTAGAGTTGTAGCTTACCATTAGGAAATGCATCCTAGTCTCTCCAAATATCAGTATGTCTTTCATATATCACTGTAGAGAAAATACTTACCTCACCCAACACATGAAATCACCTATAATGAAATAGAACTGGAACAAGTCTGGTCTTATTGTGAAGAGCCTATAAAAATTCTTGATACCAGTGAACAAGTTTTGAGAAACCGAATGACTCATCTGGTAAAAGTTATTTGGAGAAACCGTAAAATGAAAGAGGCAAAGGGGAACCTGAGGAACAAATGATGAAGAACCACCCAAACAATTTTATGTAGTAATATTCTTGAAATTTCTGGAATTTTGTTTTTCATGTACTAATGAATGTAACACCCCAAGCTTCAATGGTACACTTCTTTTTAAATAATACAATAGCATGTGATGTACACATCTTTGAGGTCTAGCACATAACAACAAATTAAACAAGCCATTTTAAAAGTATTTATGAATTGTAATAAACAATTTTTAATAATTTTATGATTTTTATTTTTCAAAATGGACTTCATTATTGTATTTTGAATATCAAAATGAGTTTAGGTAGATTTTTTGGTATTTAAAAAAAACATTAAACTTGTATGAATATTGACAAACACTGCATTATTTTTTAAAACAAACTTTTTATTTAAATAATTATTATTTAAATAGAAATTTATTTCAAATTAAAAATATATACATATTACCTATATTAGTCTAATTTAATTCACAAGGACCATTTTATAATATGATTAGATATATAAAATTTTACTAAACATGTTAACGTATTTTACCCACCTTCAAGGAACATTTTTAAATTCATATAAATCATAATTTTACAGCTTTTGTGAATTGCATTTCAAAAATATGAGAGGCATGGTTGAAATCAGTTTGTATAATGTGGTTCAATATGATGAAAATAATTTTTAGTGAATAGTAACTTTTGAAATTTATTTACAACGTTTAAAGGTAAATAGTGTAATTGAAGGAAAATATGATATCATAATTTCCCCAAAAAAATGTCCAAATTATATTGGATAGGTGTATTTCGACCAAAATAAACCATAGGAAAAAACATATGTTCTATTTTTATCCACATGGATTAGATTAGGACATTTATTATATTTTATTTAAAGAAGCGTTAACTGTGTTCAATTCAAATTTTAAGAACTGAACCATTTTTAATAAAGTGTTATAAATAAGATAGAATCGACTGTAAATATTCATTAGATATCTAATTAAATTTTCTACATCATGGTATTTTATTTATAATTTTTAGAACTATATAATTAAATTTTTTTATGAGACAATGATGATGCAATAATTTACTTATTAATGAAATATTAATATAATTCATATTATATATATTAAAATAAATTATAATTGAGAATTTTGATGAATTAAATATATTATCTAGGTTAATATGAAATGTTGGGTTTGATTAAATTAATGTTATTCTATGTAATAACGTATTTATGACATTAACAAAAATCAATTATTAAAGAGTGCCCAACTTGACATAAATGAGTTTTTAAAGCGAATATTGTTTTATTAAATGATATAATATTCCTAAAAATATAAAATTCAGAAAAAGGAATTAGATAAGGTTAGAAATTTTATTAATTAACCACTTGAGGTTATATATTCATTTTATAGTATGTTTATTAACCATGTAATATAAAATTCAAGAAGACATGGTAAAAGTTAAACTATTTAACTAAGAGTTAAATCTATAAGATAAGGATAATATGGTGACCTAAATATGTCTAAAACCAATTTTTTGAGATGATTTTAACCCATAACCACCTTAGTCTTGAAATAAACCTATTTTATGATATTATAAACCGAAAATTATTTTAGAATAAATTAATATTTCCAGCTCTTCCTAAAGTGACCCTAACCACTCTTATAAAAAGGTACATCCCCTTTTCTTAATTTCACAACTCCAAATCCATTTGGCTAGGTGAAAACATAATATAATATCCTCCAAATTACACCAAATTCATTGAAAAGGCCATAATGTGATCAGAAAGAAAACTTAAGGAGCCTGTTTTTCAAATCAGAAGGAAGAACTCGAAGAAGATGCAATTACTTTTTCGCCTATTTCAAAGTTCTTTAACTGTTCCACTTCTTATTCCACTATTTTTTCCATACTAAAATAATAACTCTAGTAACATCTTACATAAAGAGATGTTATTGTAATTATAGTAAAACCATATTCATTATTAAATCCTTCTTATGAATGACAATGTCACCATACGTGTGTATGTACGACTTACCATCACAATATCATGGTGTAGATTGTTATTCAACATATCATTGTTTGGATGGATATATTAATGAGTATAATTGTTGTACCTAATAACTATAACAAGTTACTAATTCAGTATATAAAATATTCCATCCAATTATATATGATCTTACCATCAATAGAACAAAACTTTTGCTCAGGCGTACATACGGTTTACCGTCTCCACGACGTGATGAGATTTCGTTCCCCAATGTAACCATTCAAGAATAATATTCATTTATTGATTAAAAATAACTTTTAATAACATAATATCATTATGGATATTAATAAAATACATCCTATACATAAAGAACTTGACTTACATAACAAAATATATAATTGAAATCAAATCAGTTAACACAAGAAACAATTATACTACTAAAATATTAATAATTAAGCGATATTAAATTATCATATATGATATCATATTTATGTATGTAATTCTTGTATAATTTAATGACAATTATTTTATTGATATACATAAATATAATACACCCTTGACTAAAGGATAACTAAAAGGTAAGGGTCCATTTTACAATCTATTTATTTTCCAAGGTTGTTTATAAGTAATTATCTATTGGGGCCTCTTTTTCATCCACAACCGTGTTTCTTAAAAATGTATTTCAATTTTTTTTTACTATTTCCTAGATTATGGGTTAATAAAATTTATACCATTGTTTTATTTTTTATAAAATTATTCAAAAGGTATCGTTCTATATTTTTCTAAACTAGGTACTATATGAAAATTTCCAAAAATTACGAAAAGAATGCTTTTTAACTTATACGTATAGTGCGGCTATTTTCAGACCTTATAACTCCTTCATATTTTACCTTACAAAATTATATGATTATCTTGAAAATAAATCATTTATTTTATAATTACATGATTTTTAACTGATTAAAAAAATAGAATAATATATTTCACTCAAATATTTTTTTATTTCATCTATGTCAACATACATTGTTGGATTTTACGTTTGTTTGACGTTGATTTATCATCATACAATCTTATGTATTGTATTAAAGTTTTTGTGATATGTTTGACTTTGGATGTTCAATTTTTGTACCATTCATGGTTTATAGTTAGCGTATTGACATATTTTATGCTAGTTATAATACAAAAGTTTATGTTATGTTTCAACCATTTTATATGTGGAATGCATCCAGCATAGTAAGTGATGGGTGGGGCCCTCTATATCCCCTCGATGCATCGGTATGTCTCATGAGACAAATTAGTGTATTTGCACAAGGCATTGATAAAATTTTTATTTCAGTCATGGCATGGGGCCTTGACTATGTGGTTATGATGTTCGACATTATACATTCCATCATTAGTAAATTATCTATTGATATTAATGTTGTTATAAAACTTATATAATATCCATGGGAATATTTAAATTGAATTATTTGATTTACCTTTGCCAAAATATGATTAAGTTTATGTTTAAATGGATTTTGTTTTAGTCTTATACATTGCCATCATTTTTATGCTTATTTATGATAGTTTCTACTAAAATTTTATCATCACTGAACATCTGAGCTAACCCCTTTATTCTGTTTTAATTTCGCTGGATGTGAAAATTATGTTATGATTGATCTGGAGGGATAGGCTATGTTTTATGAGTCTGTTAAAAGGGTACACAATGTTGTTTTTTATTACATAATGTAATGTGAATCTTATGTATATATCAATTACTTCCAAGGATAGTAAACTAATTGGTATTTCGAGACTTGATCTATTGTTATCATTCCAATATTATGTAATGATGCACTGAATCTAGGTAACTATGTTTAGAGAGTTACAGAAAAAATAATATAAATGAAATTATACATGTTTTCCAACATGAAAATATATAATTAATCAAGAATATTGAAGGGAATTAAATGTTTCATAGTTTAATTAGGACAATAAAAATTACCTTGAATAATTTTTCACATGAATACAATTCTCTATAATAAAAAGGAATAATAATCAAGAACCTTGTCTTCCCATGTTTTGTGATCTATTCATGATTTTTTTGTATTAATATTCCAATAATTCAATGATTTTTTATTCCTTCCATCACAATTATAGTCAATAGAAAAATACTACCTCCAACCTTAGAATTGAGGATTTTGTTTCTACTTATAGTGAGAGTGAATTTCATTGTTTTTTTACAAATAAGATACCTCATATTTTTAAATATCTAGGTGACTATTTAATCCCATGCATATTAAATGTCAGTGGTTAGTACAAATTCTTTTTTATAGATGAAGATAGCATATATTTGAGCCCTTATACAATGATTTTATATCTCATCCATTTATTGTTATAACCCATCATTGCATTATTTCAATGGGATGATTAGTCTGTCACTAACACCATTATTAGAGATGATGAATTAAAAGTTGGAGTAGTTAGATTATTTTTAGCAGATAATTTCTTGACTTTTGATATAGAATGTTATAAACTGGTGCATATAATCCATGTAGGGTCCTTATAAACAACTACTAGTGTTGTGATATATATCAATAAAGATAAATTGATAATAAATCCTTAAGAGAAAAATAACATTTTAATTATTTGAAGAAGGTCAATGAATATTCTCAGAGGATGTGCTAGGGATGTTTTTGGGAACATTTGATGTGATAATGGAAGAGTGTTTAAGGAACATTGGCAATATATATTGCAAACCTACCCTTATCGAAACCTATATTGGAATATTTTCATATAAATATTATATTAAATTATATTATTAGTTGAGATAATTTTTGGAACACTTTGATGTGTTTTAGGAATATTAAAATATTTATAAAGATCTAATATCCGTATTTAAGTAGTTGTTTAATTAGGTAAATGATAGGATTTAGTTTTTTAATTTCATCCACACATACATTAGGATATTTATTGAATAATGTAGACATCATAGGCCCAGAAGACAACCATTATGAAAGTATATATGTTATTAGTAGCTCAAACCAATTATATTTCGTCATAAATAGTAATTTCTATAGGATAATTTCTCTCTTCGTAATATGTCTTTATCCATGCATGGTTAATTCAATAGGAATGTCTGTAGACTATTTTTTAAAAGTTTAAATTCATTATTGGAAATACTATTATTGACATTAAATTTAATAGTGTGTTATATTTCATTCATAATATTCTTATGGAGCCTGATCACATCCCATGAGTTGAGGGGAAAATTTTACCTAATCACAACATGAATGAGGTTATTTGGTCGATAGTTATCACACTCTTAGATACATCGATTCTATATACTATATCTAAGAGTTCCAGGTCCATATCATTCAAAATAAATCCAAAAAAATTAGTTTCCCACAAATGTGAAATAAAAATAATTAGGATATTCAAACATGAGTGTCTAATAAATTCAGGGTTTTTATTTTGTACATGAAGCTTAATTTTCCACTATAATGTTTCACCTCCCTATTAAATTCATAGATCAACTCAATAAGAGTTCTTCCATAAATAAATTATATTATTTTAATTGTGTAATTTTTAGTTCACACATATTTCAATAACCCCAAATGACTCAAAAAATTCAACTATCACATTTACCTTTGGAACATTATCTTATATAGGAATTCCCTATAAATCATGCAATATTCTGACCACCATAGAATTATTCACTAAATCCATGATTTCTAATAAGAAAATTTGGGATTATAGATTTATTAAGGATTAGTTTTTAATAGTTGTAAGCATATCTGATTGTTTTTTAGATAATATCGGATTATTATTGAAATGGTTAAAATAGAATAATATATTTCTATGTGGGGAATAAATACAGTTTATGGTAAATGAGTGGATAACTATTTCACACAAGATATCTATAAGGGTAATTGAAGTTATAAATGACTAGACTAAGGTCATTTAGAGGTATCCCCCACCAAAAAATTTCAAAAATAATGGAATATGAGTGGTGATTAACATATTTTAAATTTGTTTATTAAATATTATTCAATTATCAAAAATCCGTTATGTGCACAAATATTTAAGAATAAATATTTTAATTCTATAAAAATTATTATATTAATTCAACTAACATAAGGAAAAACTAATAACTTGACACATAATTACATCCTATTATTGGATGCTTCTATTTTAGATTATATGTGATGCGAGCTAACATGCATTTGTAGCAATTCTATGGAAAAGGAATGAAATTATATTATGTTAGGATAATGCTCTTGATATCAAGGACTTCAGACCAGTAGCCATTGGGAATTCCATTCCCAAAGACATTAGTAAAATCATTGCAACAAGACTTGGTGATATTGCTAGGTCCCTAATCTCCTTTAATCAGTTTGGCTTTGTGCCTGGAAGGAATATTCAGAACTGTCTATTCACTGCTTCAGAATGTATCAACATTATGAGATCAAATGTCAGGCATGGTAATATGGCACTCAAGGTGGACATTTCAGAGGCTTTCGATACTATCAGATGGGACTTTATCTTTTCTGTTCTGACTATGCATGGGTTCTCAAGTAAATTTATTGGTTTTGTTAAAGTAATTTTGGAAAGTTCTAGGTTATCCATATTGGTTAATGGATCTCCAAGGGGGTTCTTCCAATGCTCTAGGGGTGTAAGGCAGGGTGACCCTTTATCTGGATTATTGTTTTCCATGGCTGAGGACTATTTGAGTACCTGCATCCATGATCTTGTTAATTCTGGGATCTATCAGAGAATGGTGTATGGAAGGAACTGCTTTACTCCCTCTCACTTATTTTATGCTGATGATATTCTGCTATTTTCTAAAGCTGATAGGAAAACCATCACATCTATAAAAGCTATTTTTAATCATTATGAGGAAGTCTCAGTTCAGGTCATAAGCTGGAGCAAATCCTTTGTTGTTTGTGGTGAAGGTGTCTGGACTGTAAAGCAGAATAAAGTGGCCAGAAGACTTGGAGTTAAAAGGGGTTCATTACCCTTCACTTATCATGGACTGCCTATGTTCTGGGGAAGAGTGAGGAGGGTTTATTTGGAGGATATTGCCCTGATAATCACTAACCAACTGGCCAGTTGGAAGGGGAAATCAATGTCACATGCTGGCAGGATTTTCCTTGTGAATTCAGTTGTCACACCAATGTTTGTGTACTATATCTCACTTTATAAATGGCCTGCTACTTTGCTCAAGGATCTTGGTGGCATGATCAGGAACTTTATTTCGACTGGATCAATTCAACAGATAGAAATGGTTACTGTTAAATGGACGGACTGTATCAAGCCTCTATTAAATGGTGGAATTGGAGTAAAGGATGTAAGGGTTTTTAATGATGTTTTGCTTCAAAAAATCACCTGGAGACTCCTCACTAGTTCTGATTTTTCCCTGGAGTTTCTGTATAATAGATTTGTTGACGGGATTTTCTGAAGGCCGAACGTGTACCTTAGATCTTCTATCTGGGCTGCAATTAGGAGTACCTATTTCGAGATCATGCGGCAGCCCAAATGGATTGTTTGTTCCATCTCTCAACTGAACAGTTGGATGACAAAGTGGATGTCATGCCCCATTTCTTATTCTGTTTCTATTCCTTTGAATCTGCAGAACCTGTCTGTTTCTGATCTGTAAGGGAATTCACAGGCTCAAGCACTGTTACCTGCTAATTTCTAGGCCGAGCTGACTGCTTATGAGTTCATGGACACAGACACCTTGATATGGGAGCCTGACTTGGCTGGCGTCTTTTCCAGCAAGCTGTCTTATGCTATGCAGTGCGGTAACTCAAATATGACACCTGCCTGGGTGATGGCGGTGAGGAAGGCCTTTTTCTTACCGGCTGATTCTCTTCTCATATGGCGCATTTGGAAATGCAGATTGCCAATTCAATCATCTCTTCAAAGAAGAGTTTTGATTCTGGCCCCATTATGCCCTCTCTGTCTTGCTGCTGATGAGTCGATGGAGCATATTTTTATCAATTGCTATATTTCTGCATGGTTATGGCGGACTATTATGGAAATCTTTCACTGTAATCTAAAACTAACATCGGTTGGTAATTTACTGAATTCTGTTATTCATGAAAAAAATAGTGAGTAAGTTAAATCCTTGCTTATCGTTGCTGCTGTGTCTGTCATTTCCTATGTTTGGAAGGCTCGGAATAATATTGTGTTCAATGGTGGCAGGCCCTCCTTCAAGGAGGGAATGATGGTGGTTCATCGAAGTATCAAGCTTGCTTCGGTTAAGAAAACTGGATGTATGCACAATAACATGTCTGATTTTATCTTATTGAGGACACTTGGTGTGAGTGGCAGGGAGAGAAAGCCGAAAATGCTTAAATATATTAGGTGGATTACTCCAATCAATGATTACTTGAAGGTGAATGTGGATGGGGCAGTTTCTGGCGCACCGGGCCCTGCTAGATGTGGTGGCGTGTTTAGAACATGTCAAGGTTTTGTAAAGGGGTGCTTCTTTCACTACATTGGCAACGACTATGCTCTTGAGGCGGAGTTATGGGCAATGATAAAGGCCATAAGGTATGCTGTTAATTATGGCTGGCAGAAGATTTGGATTGAATCAGACTCCTCTACTGCTGTGAAGATTCTTAAAGAGCGATCAAGGACGGTTCCATGGAGGATGATCCCTGCGTGGATCGGATCTTTAAAACTTGTTCAATCACTTTATATGGAGGTTTCCCACGTCTACAGGGAAGAGAATCAAGTGACGGATGCATTATCAAAAAGAGCGCTCCTTGAGGTGAGTTCTAGTTGGTCCTTTGTCCTCCCTGAATATTGCAATGGCTTTGTTCACAATGACATAATTGGCACTGTGTTTACAAGGTTGTGTAAGGCCCCCCTTCCTGAGTGGTTTGTACTGTTTAAGTTTTCTATTTAATTTTTTGGGAGCAGGCTTGCACCTGGCTCTCGGGCTTTTTTGGTATGTAGAAATCATTAGATAAAAAATTCACAGTCAATATTTTTACATGGAAATTATGAACAATCTTGTTTCCCAAAATATGGTTACTGACCAACAATCTATAATTTCTAACACACATAATTACAACATGAGGTGGATTGATTCATCATTCTCAGATGAAAGACTTATTTCATGGATTACATGATATATGTCTTCGTATAAAATTTGTTTAACAAATTATATGTAATAGTAATCACCATGAATCATAAAAAGTAAAAAAATAATTGAATTTTCAATTAAAATAAACTACTAATTTTGGTATTATCATTTCCACATCACAAGATTTACTAGTGGTATTCTAAATATGTGTAATAAAGAGGATGAGATATATCCAAATTTATAATTTATTCACTCTTCAATATTAGGAATACACCATGGGGATAATGAAAATCCCAATAGTTTTTACAATATTGATTCTATTTTCAATTTTGTTCATAGATTCTTGGATCATAGTGGTTGGGTATGATAAGTACCAATGCATAAAAAATATTTTAAAAAGCAATAAGTTCTCAAAAATAATATGGTGGAAAAAAGTATTTCATATGTTTATCATTTAGATATTATGGGAACATTTTCTTATAATCATTGGAGTAGATATGTCTTAGTGGCAGTATATTATGTTCCTAAGTGGGTATAGGTTGTTTCAATTCCAAATAATGAAGACAATTGTGATCTAGAATAATATATAATGAACAATTTATTTATATTTGGATTTCATAGGGACATAATCACTATAAATGTACAAGTATATTTGTCTCTACAAAACATGAACCTCTAAAAACCATAAATATAGTGGGAAAGCTAAAATATGAAACATAGAGATGATATTTATTTTAGAGATGATTTTTAATAGATCATTGAAGGATTACTATTTTATATTAGAATAGTCATTGTTGGCTTATATAACTACATTCAATTCCCCCATAATATTATAACTTCAAAGAATTATTTTTGGGAAATAATGACCCATGCATGTGGATCTATAAAATAAGTTCATTGATGAATAAAAAACCTTCATGAATAATTTTAAAACTATTGGGGAAGGATAATTTTTGGTGTGTGTTAAAATACAGAGAAAAAATGAGAATCAACTGAAATTTCAATAATTTACATAGAATAAAAAAATTCAATTCTTGATTCACCAATTCAAAATTTGTATTTCAATATTTTTAAAATGGTTTAAATTTTAAACATTATAAATAATTTTATCATGGAATACATAAGTCAAAATGTTGTTTCCCATTCAACATAATTAGTTTTTTTCTAATGGGCATGTGGAGATAGTTTTCAAAAATAATATTCCATAAATTGTTAATGGAAAAGAATCAAAAATTAATTTAAGAAGAAGAAAAAGGTATTATATTATATTTATATACATGAAAATCATGATTTCCTAATGAATAATATAATTAATAAACTTAGTTTCTAATAGGAGTAAATTTACGGTTTAAATGATTTTTTTATATTTTGTCGAATAAAAAATTAACATTCATGGGTGCTTCTATAAAACCTTGATATTCTAAAAAAGAACATTGTATTCGATATAATTTGTTATTGGAAACACCAATCATAGATGTTTATATAACATCCTGAGCCATTATGATATATTGACTATTTAGGATAAATTCGATCTATCATATAGCTTCAAAATCATTAAACACAAATCTTATCTCGTGTTACACCTAATAATGAATCTCATCGATGGATTTTACTATAATAATGATCGATAATTACCAAATACTATAAACATTATTATTTAAGATGAAATGTATCTCTTAGACTGTAATTGGATGTTCTGAATAGTTTCAAATAAATTATGAAAATATATGGTCCAATTCATTGGATAATAATTAATTAGAATATAATATGAAATCCAATTGAATATAATGGACATGTTTATATAAAATATCAACTTTCATGTCCCAGTTGAAATTTATTATAGAAAAATAAATAAATTAATATTAGTTTTTGAGATTTGTAAAATTTATATCTTTTTTAAAAGGTTTTTACATTCATATAATTTTTTTGTAAAATAATTGGATAAGAAAAATACAATTTTATATATATAGAAACAACATTTTTCTAATGGAAATATTTCCACCTTCTAATTAAGAACATGATCAAAAAATAACTTTTTACAATATTATGAGTTCTATATTAATATATAACAATCATTGTTGATCTTGGAAAGACAAAATTATCATAGGGTGAGAATTTTAAATTTTTTCCGGTTGTTTCATTTATTCAGGAATACAAAAAAATAATTAATATTTATTTAAAACCAAATTTAAATCTAATTAATTTGTAATGTTAAAATATATTCCAAATTTATATTTATTTAAAATTAGATCAAATATAAATCTATTTATCCAACAGAGATAATTATAGTCATTTTCATAATGAATTTATATATACAAACATTGTAAGATTTTTAAAAAATTCACTTTAGAAACATATTTTCCTGACTCATGTGTGAGATTAATTTTACATAAATTTTAATTTTTTCTATGATATTAATTTATAAAAATAAATTAATGATTTGGAATAATAATAATTTATAATTTATAATAAGTTAAACATATTTTTTACAATATTTATTAGCGAATGCAGTTAATACTAATTAATGTGATAAATATTAAAACAAGTTTACGTAGTGCTTAAACATATAGCAATAGGAGTAAAAATATGCAAAATATTTCAAAATATTAATTTCCTAACCTGATTTAGGCCATATACGCTATTTTCATTAATAAATATTATTATTATAGGCACATGTGTAATAGAGACCTCCAGATAATTATTATATTGTACTATTTTCAAGAATAAAACTCCTCCCCCAACATAAAAGGGAATCCACTCCCTTCACTTATTTGAACCTACGAAACCAATTTAACATCAAAACCTAGAAAAATTCACTACAAACCACTCCAAACCTCATCATATAATTTATAAATTTATAATAATGACATCCAAGTATTTCATTGATGCTAACCAATAAGACTTACTCGAAGATGAGGTAACATTCATCAACACGCATATTAGTTTTTATTTCTTTCCCCACCCCATTAAATTATATATGTACAATGAATATATAATCAAAATAGTATCCTATGAATCACAATATTTTATTATATTAATTTTATTAAGTACTACCATAATCAATTCCATCAAATGTTTTACAAAACCATTATTTGTCGGTACATTTGAGTACCGCCTCGTGAACTGATGTCGTTAGTTTTTATACCATTTATGACTAAGAGTAATAATGAAAATATTTTTTGAATATGATATTTATGATATATAATATATTTATTATTAATTTATTCAAATTTAATTAATATATAACACTACCCATTCTTCATTCCATTTTTTGTAAATTGGATAACATCGTTCGTGTGTACGACAGACTACCGACTCACAATGGGAAGTGATTGATTCACTCTTTACATGAATTGCATTAATGATTGTTTTAATCAAAATATTTTAAATGTAGGACAAAATAATTACATTATAATGATAATATATATATACATATATATTAATTTATTCAAACATGACAAGAAAATCGAAACCACATTCAGGCGTATATACAGACTACAATCTCCATGAATGGTGTATTTAGATTTCTATCACTACATTTTATAGATGTCTATAAATACATATTTAGTAAATACATATTATATTTATATTGTGGTTAAAATATAATGATTAATAATTCATGATATAAATAAGTGGGAAAATTTTATACATACTAAAAAACATGTTAAATAACACCTGAAACAATGAAAATAATAAAATGTTATTAAAAAAAGTGACATGATGTTATAAAAGTATCAAGTTTGATATTAATAATATTAATATGGGGATGGTATGTGAAATTAACATTATTGAACCATTATAAATTTGGATAAATTAAATTCAACCAAAATAGAGTGTAACGAAAGGGATTTCATCTCAATTTACATTCCATTGGGACTTATTTGTTATTAAGTACCACTACAATTTTTTTTGTGTATCTAATTCCCCTTTAAAATTTCAATTTTGTATTACATCATAAATTATGTTATTTGGTGATTCAATTTGGATTATTCTTTAAAATGTGATATTATTTGTTAATGAAAAAGTGAGAAATGGTGAAATATTTTGCGATTCTTAACATTTTTCTAAAACTAACACTTAATTGTAAAATTATTTTGTTTTTATTTATATATCTCTTGAATATCCATGTTTTTTCTAATGGATATTGTTATTTACTAAAAAAATCACCTTTTACATTGGGTGTTCACTTTTAATGTTCCCTGATTAATTGGAGATATATTGAAAAAATAGTACCTTTAACTCAACATGTATATTTGATATGGCACATTTTTCATATATTTTTATCATTTTTTCAATATATAAGGAATGATTTTTCCATGAATGGAATGGGTTGGGGAATCATTCATTCAGTCCCATTAATTCATCAGTACTCTACCTAAATCAGATGGGTTTTTACCCAGTATGATGTAAATTGATTGGATGATAGATCTTAATGGTAAAGGTATCATGTGACAAGGGAACATGAAGTCACATAACTAAGAATTACCTTTATTCCATATTTAGTAATTATTATAAATGAAATTTTATCTATGAATATATATATATATATGTATTTCATTAACATTTTATTGATTAAATTGCATGGTTTTCCACTAATTACCTTTCTAAAATGTTACGCATTATCAGGTTCTTTAAATAGAATTTATGTTCAGTTATTTACCATCACATATTGATTATTCCTATTGATTCATTATTTTTTCATCATTATATAACCCTCTTAAAGAGTTTTATATCACCCATATTTTTTCATTTCCTAGTATATGATGACAATTCTTGGAATTAGTTTCATTGATGTTGATATTTTACTTTCTCCATTATATTGTTTTCTAAGAGTAATATGGGTACCATATATGTAATATTTGTTTCCAATACATCTATAAAATTTTTTCCTTTCTATTTTTTATTTTTATCTATTCCAATGTAATAATGTAAGGTAATGGATTCAAGATACTAGGTCCAATAATATTGGATTTTGTATCCGTGAAATTTTGATAGAACCTTTGTAAACTATATTTAGAAAAACATAGATTAGGGAAATCCCTCAATGATTGTATTTGAGGATATCTATTGAAGGAAAAAATATTTTTCTAGATAGTTAGAGATTTAATGGGCCTTCCTAGAAAGAAATCCTTATCTGTATGCTAAAATATTAAATGGACATGGTAATTATGTAACTATGTGTAATAACTCAGAAAAAGGTTTTGTTGGTATTGTATCGAGAAAAATATGGTACATGAAAATGGGATATACTAGAAAATATATTTGACACACATTGGGGGTATTCATATGATAATTCAAAGAAAATTAGAAACCATTTTTAAGGATTTAAATGTAATGATATCCACAAAAAGATTATGTTTTTTATTATAAGACTAGTTATGGATAAATTTATCAGTTTATGATTTTTTTCACCATTTTTAGGATTAATAATTATCATAAATAATTTTATGACATTATATAGTTAGTTCCTTTAATTATAAATGGAATATGGAATGAAGATGGGTACAATTACTCATGGAAAATGGTGAGGTTTCCCTATTAAGGAATTCAATATGGCTACAATTAGAACTGATCATGTTATTAATATATTAGAGAGAGTTTACCAGTTTATGACACAAAAACAAGCAAGGATGGAGAAACATGTTCGAACTTGAGATTCTATGATGCTAGATTGTTTTATGTTATGCAGTCCCCTATCATTTAACGTGACTACTGATCCAATGCTATCTGAGAAATGGATTCTGTCTTTGGATAAGATTTTTAGGAAATATAGACATGGTGAATAGAATAATGTTACACTTTTAGTTTATTATCTCAATGAATATGATGATAAATGGTGGTTGTTGAATGAAAATTATAGAGAATAAGTGAAGCTATAATTCATAGAATGCATGGAATTTAGGGAATCATTCATTGAAAAATATATCCTTTGTGAGTTTCAAACATAAATCAAGTGAAAATTACAAAATTAGATCCAAAGGGAAGAATAATGTTTTGTGGAGTATGATGCTCAATTTACAAATTTATAAATGTATGATATATATTTTGTACATATCAAAAGGTAAACATTTTGAAATTTCATTTAAGGGCTTAATTCATGCCCCCTAAGTGTGATGGTATCTCAAAATATTACATCATGTGATGAAATATTTTTTCCTTGTCAAAGATGATAATTATTTCTCTATGTGTGAAGGATTAATATGGAAGTAAGAGAATAATATAATGATAGATAATATATAAATTAATTGTAATATATTAATAAATTATTTTATATCTTCTGATAACTATAGAAATAATCAATTGGGGAAAAGATTAAAGGTACTTGGAGTTTGTTATATATTTAAAGAATTAGGTCAAAAGGAAAATAGAATAAAAAGAGATAAAAGAAAACACTAATATAAAATCTATCAAATGTAATGACATGGGGAAAAAATGAAATACCAGACAATGAACTGAATATAACTCAAAAGAATAAAATGGATCATGGTGAATCTTTTTCAATTAACACAACTAACGTGGAAGGATTTATTTTCTTTTGTATTTGGATATATAAAATATATTATAAAAGTGTTATTATTATTATTTTATGATCATTTGAATTATGAAGTATGTAAGGATTTCACTATATTACTATTTAATTATGGAATTGAATGAATATGTATAATGGAACTGATGATTAGGAAAAATTATTCGATGGTAAGTTGAACATTTTGTAAAAGCATATGATTGCCGAAAATTAAAATATTAATATGTTCTTGATGGTGAGATAATTTTTTTGGGATAAAATAATGATTGATGAGGATTAAATAAATTGCATAGTGTTGACTACCATGAAAATGATTAATAATTTGTTTACAATGTAATTTATTCCATCATTTATAGGGTCTACATAATTTTCAGAATTAAGGAATATATTTGGAAATCAATGTTTTACATATTTAATAAGTAAGTATGATTTTTATAGAAGGATATATAGTAATTCAGGTTATTAAAATAATTAAATATATTACATGATGAAAATATTAAAATGTATAGAATGCAGTTATATAGAGCTACATTATATTTTTTGGAATAATGATTTGATCATTTATAAAATTCAACGAACTAATTACGTTTTAGATCGTGATATTTTAGAAGGGTAAAGAGGATAAAGATTCATGAGATAATTTCAATTGATATTTTTTTATATTATGGTTACAAGCTATACCCATGAATATATTCATCAACTGGGTTTTAGAGTAATCATTCTGTTGTATGCTAGCTTCAACATCATAAACTGATGTCATCATTTTTTCCTTAACACATTTTAAGGATGATAATAATGTTGTAAGTGCTATTTAAAATGATATATATTAAATATATTATTATTATATGATTTTATAATTAATATATAACACATACCATCATGATTTCAATTTTCTGGGAATATGATAATGTCATTCCTGTGTATGCTAGACTACATTCTCTCGAAGCGATGTGATTCATTCACACATTACATTGAATGTATTATGATTTTTTAAAATAAAATTATATGTAAAATTTGACATCATAATAATACAATAATTATAATATATTTATCATTTAATTAAATCCAATAATAAAATATAATTGAAACAACATTCATGTGTATATACAACCCACTATCTCCATGAACCATGTATTTATTTTCTTATCATCCAATTTAATGGATAGATATAAATACATATATAGTTAAAATATAAGTTATTTAAATAATGGTTAAAAATAAATAGATGATGAAATAACGATCTATGTAATATGAACACAAAATTACAAGTCAAAAAATACTTGAACAATAATGAAAATAACACACAAAAATATATATATAGTAAAGTATTATTAATTAAAGGGTGATAAGATATTTTAAATGGATCATATATGATATTATAAATATTAACATGGTTAAATTATATGTTAATAAGGTGATTTAAATAATTTTCAATGAGGTTAAAGAGAATATCAACTTAAATAGAGCATAATGTAAGTTATTTCGCCTCAATTTGCACTCTATTCATACTTGTTTTTAATTATTATCCAATTCAAAATTATGGCATGTATATAATTTCACCTTTTAATGTAATGTCATTAATGTGTCATTATTTATGGTATTTTATATTCCTATTTGAATTATTTCATTCAAAAGGGTTTTATATCAAAATTACTAGGTGATGAAGGTAATTGTGAACTCTAATGTGATTGTTAACTTTCTCTTAATAAAATAATAATATTATAATCAGTTTTCATTTCTAATTACATTTATATAATATATAAATATTATTTTGTGATGGAAATTATTAATTCCTAAACCATATACCATTTTTACATATTGTTTTTTCTTTGTATTATTAATGATTAACTAGGTAAATATTTGTAAACCTATATCCAATACTATGTAATGATTTTGGATAAGGTGAATTATTAATAAATTTAAATAGATTACTTGATATACTTGGAATGAATTAGAAATATGAAAAATTGGTTGGGGAATGGTAATTTCAATCCCCTTGATGCATAATATGTATAATGTGATGAATTAGTGGTCTGAATCTAAAGGGTTTTTACCTATATTATTTTATACAATCTTGAGGATTGGTCTTGAAGTTATAGAAATCATATTCTTGGTAAAAAAGATGAATGATAAATTTAAAATTCCTTCATTAGGTATTATTTAATTATTATCCATGAGATTTTCTCTAGGAAAATATATATTGATGTATTGAATTCTCATTTTATTTATTAAATTTCATCATTTTGGGTTATTTACCGTTTTATTTTTATTACACTTATCCACTTATGTAAATTGAATGTATGTTTAGTTAATTATTTTTTTATATTTATTATTCTAATTAATTCACTCTTATTTCAACAATATTTACCTATTACAAGGGATTTGATCATACCATTATTTTCATCCATTCTAGAAGATATGATGACGAATTAATTGAATGCATATTAAGGATTCTAATATTTTTCTTTGTTATACATTATTTTCAATTCCATATGTAATATGGGTATAATGTATGTAATCTATATTTCCAAAACTTTTAAATAAGTTAGTAATTTGGTATTTCATTATTTTATCAATTACAATGTAATATTGAAAGGAATAGGGTACAAGCTAATGAGAATGTGGTCATCAATTACTATGTTTCTACCTAAATCATGCCTATTTTCCTACTATTTTGATGATATATGATCCACATTATAATCGAATCGTAATATTATATCTCTACAATATAATTATTCATTTCTATTAACATAAATTTTTTCTTTGATTTCAGTGTTAGGAATGATGAACCATCTATAGAATATCATGAAGAGGAAATATTTATATCCATTGTATAACAATTATTTTTCTTCATGGATTTATAAGATTTTTATAATGTATATATATGAATCTATTCACCATTTAAACACATTAAATGGAATTACTCTATCAAAAGATTAATATATTGGTCTCTTAAAGTAAAAATTTCTTTTTTTAAGAAAATGTATTTTGTAAATAGAGAGACATATTAAAGTAAATTGTGATAGGATAGTTGAATGAACATAATTAAATAGGATTTCATATCCTTGTAGCTGTTATTTTATTTTTATAATTCTTCTTCTCAACGACATATATCTATTATTGATGTTTTTAATGAGTGAAATGATGAATAATTATATTGAAGTACCAATGGATAATGAATTCCCTTGAAAATTCTTCTAGATTAACATAAATTATTTATTACATTCATATACCTGATCACTTGTTACTGTGTTTAATCATTTAATCCTTTTAAAATTCAAAATTAAACATCCTTTTTTTTTCCTGAAAATCATCGATATTCTTTGTCAAAAATGTTAATGTTTTTTATCAAATTATTTTATCATAATGATAGATATATATTTTTTTAGTGGAAACATCGTTTTTCAGTTTACTAATGAACCATTGAACATGTTTTTGAAATTCCCTTATTGAAATTCAGCTTAAAATAATATGTATTATTATATTTCCACAAACATAAAGTGAAACAATTGGTAAAATAATTATTTAAATGTTGGTAGTAGTGGTCTCCAACTGCGATAAATTATATTTTATGACTGCGAAACCCTATTTTTCAATGAAGATAAAAAATTTATATAGGTTATATTATATGAAACTCCAGTACTAAATTAACAATTATTATTTATGATCATTATAAAATAACCGTTAAATGGAAATACATAAATAGTATTTACTACATTATAGTATATATATTTGTCAAAATTGATATAATCATATTGATAAATTATTAATGAAGAAGCACATAATTTTTGGATATATTTTTTATACAACTAAAATACACTTTCTTCTCAAATGAAATTTTTTCTTTTTGATATAAAATATTATAATTAATTGGAAAATTTTAATTAATGCTATTTTAGTAAATGAAAAAATTAATTCATCATAGAAAAATTTAATTATGGTGATATTTTTTGGTTTTTATGTATTTATTGATCTTTTTGTGAATAATAAAATTTTCCTAATTTTTCAAATATTGTAATTCCTTTTAATTAATAAAATAATTTAATATACTAATAATATATTGGATTGTTTTTAAATTTTACATATATTTTACTCTATTTATAATTATCTTTTTATTTTTATTTAGACATTAAATTCTATTATTTTGGTATGAGCATATTTTTATACATAAAAACAATGTTTTTTACAAAAATATTTTTAAGTGCCTAATGTTTATCCATTTAAATTAATACAAAAACAGCTATAAATGAAAAAATTGATAAAAATTACTAGAATATATTAATAATTTTTTATAAAAATTTATATAAATTTAATTTCTATTTATAGAGTTAATATAATATCATATGATTCTTGAAAAAAACATTTCATGGAAATATAAGTTTCAGAATGTTATCAAGGATAACATTTAAATTGGATTCTAAATCTTCTAGGATTCCAATTTCATAAAATTGATAATATATTTGGAATAAATATAATTAATATTAGATAATATTTTCAACATTATTTTTTTCATAATGAATATTAGGATAAATAAAAAATATATACCGATGTGAATAACCAAAATTATAAAATTGAGTATCCATGGTGGTAAATGAGATCAAAAATCTAAAACATGATATTTCATAATATTGTATGTGTTTCTAGACAAAATCACACCACCAATTCAATATTTATCAATTTTTTTGGAACATGGTATTAGAGTGACCTCAAATTATAGAATAAAACTGAGTATTTACAAAAATTCCATTCCCACTAAATTTTAAAAGGTAACATCTGATCCTCTCCTTAAAATTAATCAATAGCCTGGTGGGTAGGAAAATGCCAAGAAAAATAAATTCATAGTCATTAGTACACATCCTTGCTGTCTTTTTTATTATAAGTCCAATATAGGGCGGATTTAGTTATAATATAAAAATGTGGTATAAAGAAGTTGTATTGTTAATAAGAGAGAATCAATGTTTCATTTCTTCCTCACCCTCCATTAAATTTTACTCAGTAATTATGATTTAATAAAAAATATAACATATTGTAATATTTTATAATTTTAAGGACATAACCTTAATAAATATCCTCTTCCATCAAATTGGAAATGATACCACCATTCATGTGTATAGAGGACTACAGTCACACAGATCAATTTAATTTTTTCCTATCATCACTTATCATGAGTATTCATGATGATGGATTTAATTATCATATATTATATTTGATGAAAAATTTATCAATTTTTTAATTTAGTATATATTATACCCCATTTCCATATCACCCACTGAAGTATCATAATAGTATTCATTTATACAGCAGACAACATCCTGACAAATTGATATGGTACATTTTTTATTATCATGTAACATGGATGATATATTGATGTTTATTTAAACAAATAATATAATATTTATTATATAATGAAAATTATGGATATATAAAATTACACATACTTTGCTTCTATCATGAATGTTCATGATCAATATATTATATAGTTTGCCTAAATATATACCTGTCTTAATATCCAAAAGTTTGATGGGGTAATAAATTCATTATGATCATTATCCAATTTTTTATATAATTATGAAATTTTGATTATGATATGAGGCATGATTTTCCAAACCATTTTCTTTCATGGGTAATTCTTATGTTTATGTCCTATGATTGGTTTCCACATGTGGTACACATATTCATGTTTATGATATTAAGGTGATTGGTGGTACAAAAATTTTATAACCCTATGATGAATTGGTAAATGTTATAATATCATGAGACATATTGTATAATATTAGGGAGTGAGCATTGTCAATTTTTCAACTATTTCCATGTAGTGATGTTGTCTCAGCAGTTAGCCTTGATTTCTACTTATATCATTTTTTATGTTGCTTCCAAATTTCAAATACATAAATTATAATATGATTAAATGTTATTTATGTAATTATCATATGTTACTACTCATGATACATTTTTTTATGATATCATGTCATAAAATTGACTCACATTTTTAGTCTCCTAATCATGTTGGTTCCCTTAAAATTCTTTTTGGATTTACCTTTTTGTCTATGTATTTCCCAAGATATCAAATTAATTTTTAGAATCTCTAATAAATTATGGCCATAAAATGGATAATTATATAATGATGTTTTATTTTTTTCTCACTTTGATGTATTATAGATATATACATAAAAATACACAACACCTCACAAACATTGATTGTTATTTAATGTGTCTTTATGTAAAAAACCCATGTAATATTATGTGTAATATGATTTTGATACTGTAGATAGAATCATAGCATGAACTGGTTTTTTTAGGATTAGAAAAATCTTGTGAGACCCTTAGGTATATGAACAATCATCAGAATAATAAAAAACATATTTTAAAATACAAAGTATGTTGTTTCTAAGAATATTAATCCCATTTTGGATAAAACAAGTAGATGTTTCTTGAGAAAAGTTTTACCAATGAGTAATGACAACAAAATGGTATAGTTATCTATACCTTATCATTACATAGTTTATGATAATGGGATTTATTCATACAAAGTTTGACAGTCCTGGGTGACATTCTTTGGTAAATTCACATGCTCTAGACGGACCATCCTGAAGTGGATGAAAAACCCATATGTTTTAGTATTACAAATTAGTCTTTGTATGAAATATATTGAAAAACATAAATGTGTAGGATGAGGAATGTGTTTTATTTTTTATTAATACCGTTACTTTACATTATTTTCCATTTTGTGTTAAATATTTTAAAAACAATAATCCCAAATTTTCACCTGATTTTAATAATTGGATGGAAATGGGAGAAACCCAGTTATAAATTAATTTGATGGAAAATGAAATTACTATTCATATTAGATAACCAATCCATTGGTAGAATGAGTCAGGAACTTCGAGATAATAGTTTCCCAAATTACACATGTTTTGAACAGATTCTTGAATTTGGAGGAACACCTGAATACCCCTAAGTAGAAGTCGAAATTGAGTCCATTATATGACAATGACCATTAGTTTTCAATGGATTTTCTGATCCATTATTCACTGAATAGTGCATCAAATTGATTAAAACATCTTCTTTCTCCTCGAATTATCTGATATTGAATATGTTGGATTGGTTGTTTATCGTATAAATGGAGAATACAATCAATAGTGGAAATTAATAAAAATTAGAATTGTGATGAATAGATCAATGTGATGGAGGGGAAATAATTTTGAAAAATGTATTTTAAATAATATTTTAACCCCACTATATTACATGAAAAGGAGCTGTATTTTCTATAGCCACATGTAAATAATGAAAAATTCATCATGTATTACAAAGATAATAATAAATGACATGAATGATAAACCTCCGTCTTTATTATATACCTTGAATATAAAGTTGAATGCATCATTTGTGGGATGAAGATCAATTTGTGAAGAAAATTTTAAATTCTCTACATTGACTGCAACAATTTTTTTAAAAAAATTTCTAACTTTTTCACAAGCAGTAGTCTGAATAAGGAATTTAACAATGCTAAAATAGGGATTTTTTATCTTAAAAAATAACTGAAAATATGAACAACCATAAAAATATTTGGCCTTTATCAGTTCTTCATTAATCTGTAATAAATTTTACACCATATAAGCATTTTTATTTATCATTGTCAAAAATACACTTAATTAGAAATTAGAAAAAAATGGAAACATTATAGGTGCTAAAAAATTTTATGACAAAGGATACCTTAATAGTTACTTTATTAAAACTAATAAATTGATCATATATCAGTTATTTTCCATGAGTGGAATAATGATACCTTTACTAAAAAAATTCATTGTGATACTAACACAAAAATTATAAAACAATTATTTATAAAATCACTTTTGAGGGAAAGTGAGAAACCCAAAGAAAATTACATGTCCTACCATATTCAAACTTCATAAGAAATTACCAATATATTTTATAAACACTTTAAAAATTTGTAATAAATTACCCTATATAAGTTCTATGAGATATAGATTACCTTTATCTCTGGATCATTTTTAATAAGGTCCTTGGTGGGATAGCCCAACCTGTTCTAAGTATGAATTTAATCTTTGGGACTTATTTTCCCACCAATGATTCGATGTTCCTAAATCTAACCTCGATTATTGATCCTATCAACATAGTCATCATTAATTTCTATTTAAAATTTTATATCATAAAATACTGATACACAAAAAACACTATATTCAATACATTTCAAGCATGTTATTGTAAAATTACATGAGTAAGTACTACTTATCCTAGATATTTAAAAACATAAATGATCCTTTGTGTTTATCCCTGACCACCATCATGATATTAATATTAGATAAAAAATCCATAATCGAGAAAAATAATACACCTATATATTAAAATAATTCTTATGCTTGTTATACGATATTAAATAAATAATAAAAAAATTCTATTTTAATCTAAAGACATATAATTTTAGTCATACCATGAACACCATGTATCCGATTGAGTTGTGGTTGTTTCTTAAAAAACACACCATTTATTTTTGTTCTCAAAATATTGTGATCTTTAATTCGATCACTTCTCTGTTGATAAGACACTCAATATAGATGTGATCAAATTAAAGAGAACATTATTTTTTAGAATATGCCTTATACTCTAAAACCGTTTATTGTTCATCTTCCAACATTAACATTATGAAAATTAACTAATTTTTTTTTAGATAATGATTATTTGGATGTTATTATATAATTGAAGATGAAATGATTAGAAAAAAATATGAGCTTTTTATGCGTAGTTTTTACTATGTGATGCCCATTTTAAACAACAAAGTAACATATATATTGGAAACATGAACAACATGTCATACCAACAACATCAGGTTTCCAATTATTGTAATATTAATTTATACTTATTAAAAATGTATTATTGATCATTTTCATAAATCTTGAAAACAATCCATGCATCTTTTATTAATTTTGACGATGTTAAACTCGTTTTAAACTGAAATGATACCATCATACTAAAAACAAGCACTTCTATTCATGCCAACCATGTTTATTTTCCTACTAACATGATATTGATTCCTACATTTAACAAAATAAAATTTTTATTATCTTAATAATGTTTTAAAATAATAACATCTCATTTAATTGGATTTTTTTATTTAATTCATTTTAAAGAAAAATTAATATTATATTTAAAACATGTACTTCAACTTATTCTAACCACAATACACATTGATTTGGAATTCATGAAATTCATACACATCATAAATGAATTATGTAGTTTATTCCTAAAGTTTGAAAACAATATGGGATTGATTTCTAGGATTTGGAAATATCACATTAGTTTTAAACTAATATGGGACATTTATATTAAATTGAAGACCATTTACTAATTTATTCTACATTAGTAGTAAATTTGATGTGTGTTCTATTCCAACACATATAAAATGAATTATTGAACATTTTTCTAATGATTTAAATTATTACAAGATCATTTTATCAGTTTTGGAAAAGTGAGGTCCATTTTAAAATAAATTGGATCTTTAATAGTGAAAACACACACTTTGAGTCATCCCAACTATATAAGGTGTAGGGTTGATGTGGGGTGGATTCCTATATGTCACAAAGGAATTGAGGACCCTTTTAACGAAATTGTAAAATAACATGTGCTCTTTTTCTTGGTTTATCAGTATATGATGAAGTTTAAATTAAATAGAATTTATATTAAGAACAGACAAAATATGTCATACCAAATTCATAATGTGTTAGATTGGAACTCAGTAAAGTCCTACATGGGATAAATTATTATGGATATTTTGAAAGTCCCTAAACCACCATAAGAGTGAGATTAATTAGGGTGTCAACTTTTTCAATTCCTTATAAGATCGTGTTCCCACATTGGTAGGATCTTTTTAAACTTTTATGATGGATATATGAATTAATTAAAACCTACAAAAGGACAACCCAACACATTATATGTGGTTCACCACTAAGGGATCCATCTAAAAGAACATGAAAATAGGTTTCCAATAATATAAAATTATACCAATCTTCACTAGTTATGGATTACAATGGATTGAGAATAGTCACTATATCTTAGATACACATCCTTTAGAAAGGTTTAGGGATACACATTGCTTCCCTTGGATCACTTCTATTGACTCCCCCTGGATCACATCCTTGGGAGAGCTGAAACTCAGTTTATCGACGTCAATGTCACTTCAATAGTTTGGCATGAAATGTATTTGTCTCTATTCCATACAAGACACTGTATGCATCAAAGTATTGAATTTATGATCTTTTATATTCAATTTTTTCTTTATTGGAATTCCTGAATGCACTAAATATTCCTACCTTCTTTATTCACTAGAATCAAAAACTCTCATTATGATGTTTTCATTTCAACGAATGGAACCAACCTTTACTGACTATCTATGACCAGAATACCACACTATCTCTACATACCACAACTGCTTTGTGTAGAACACCATTACTGCATACCTAACTTATTGAGAATACCATGCCTACTTCTTGCTCCATGTATCGTACCTTCTCAGCATACCGTGCATCCTCTCTGCTTAGTGTAACACACCAGCTCTGCCTACCACGCCTCCTTCGCACACTACACCTACTCCACACACTGTACCTCCTCCACACACTACCTCTGAGTGCCACCTTTGCGAACTCCCTCTCCATATGACCTTCACATACTACCTTTGTGAACCTCCTTAATGTTTCACCTTTTTGAACCACTTATGCATACCACCGTCTCATACTGCCTCTCTCTACAGCCTCTATGATCCACCTCTTTAAACCAATTCTTCCTTCCACGGTATTTTTTTAAAATATTCCAATTATTTATTCTCCCACATACCACATTTTCCTCCAAAAAATATCATTTGAATACTGATACTTCAAATTTTTTAAACCATTTATTCTTTTTCATACCACTTTCAGACAACAACCAGTTGTTCCACAATAATGATATCTATTTTTATCAAATTCTCTCTACTTTAATGATGTAATATACATTCCGTATGTAGGAAAATTACTCCAATAATTTCACTACTCTGTTTTACCCGAAATTTCAATGTGGGAAAAACATCACCACATACTGAAATCCATCCTCATAATGTAAGATTCCACCGCGTACCGTGTATCTGTCGGTCTGATTACTACATTTATTCTACCAATGAAGAGAAATTATGCATCTCGTTCAATCCTAAAGAGAAATCCTTCAATTTAAAAAAAACCAAATTTAATGTCCATCAATTTGGGAAACACTAGGAAATGACAACATGTTAAATATTTTCTTTGGAATGTAAACACATTATAATTCACTATCATCATTCTTATTCAACAATTGTTTTCATTCATAATTATCCTTATCTATCATGATATATAGTCTTTGATCAATAACCTTTAGCATTAGGATATTCTTCCAGGTAATGTACCACAACATCTCTATCTTACAGCAACATCATTCTTTCTTCATTTTTATCTTCAATGGCAATTGTTGAAAAAAATAAAACATTATAAAAAAAGTTGTCCCAACAATCTCACCCTTGGTATTTTGTGGCCAATTACTTAAATTTTTCCTCATGATAATAAGTCAATATCAAAATGAGTATCTTTTATCTCCCCTTACTTCTTTATCAACTCCAAACATTCATTTAACTTCTCTCCCCCTTATTGACAAGAAATAAAAAGTTCATGGTAAAAGGGTTTCACTCCATATTTAAGAAATGTGTCGTAAATCATTTCACACTAAGTCTACGTGATAAATTCTTGGTGTAGAAAAAAAGGAGTTTTGATTTTGACAACAAAGAATTACATTATCCACTGATCATGATACCACATTATATGAGAACTCGTGTACTTTTATTCAAAGGTTGTTCACTTTCATTACTGAAAACAAAAAATGAATTTGATAAGGAATAATCAACCAAAACATCTAAAATCACATCAACAAATAGATCAAAATCATCCAAGGGAAATAAATAGGATATGTGGCCTTAAATCACATCCATTATTCTTAGGCCATTGATTAATTCAGCTACACCCCATTTGTAAATTGATATACTTTCTTAGTAACTAAAGATAATAGATTGAAAAATGACAAACCTTTCCCAATTACATGATTTTCATGATATTTATAGAGTAATTTAACTTAATGACTTATAAAGGTGATACTGATTGAAATAATAATTATGGAGGCTTATTTATCTATCTCCTCATATAGGGAAAAACACCTCATCATATTCATCAAGGGTTATCCTTCACCATTTTAATATTTCAATATCAATTAAATAATCTTCCAAAGATGGAAAAAAATTTAGCATAGCTATCAAGAGTTGAGAACCTTCATAACAACTCATGTTCTCCCTATAATAGCATGTTTAAACAAAAATTCCATGTATTATTTGAAAAAATAGAATAAAAAAATGATTTGGGGAATAACGTGGGTTTTCATATCTTGATCAATATGAGATGCATGGTTGAGATGCTTTTCTCATCCATGTTCTTCCAGATACTCCAGTCTTCATGCCTGAACATGTGAACATATGTTATTATCTGTGTTGATTTGGCATAGATCTCTTCACATTCTCTTCTTCTTTGTGTGCATAATTATTCTTCTTAACAACCATCATGAATGATACATTATTTCTCCTTTTATGGAATTCTTCATGCTCTGGTATAAAGGTTAGACAACCTTTTGAAATCTAACCAAATTTCTGACAACTCTCACAAAGAACTTATTTAACAAATGTTTTCTTTTGGTATTCACTATATCATAAACTTTATCTTCATCACGTGAATGTTTTCCTTTTCCTTTATAACCAACCCTAGCCTTTTCATCATCATGTTTCCTCATTTCTTCCAAATTTTCTGGTCAGATGGCCTGCAAGACATTTGGAAATATTGAAGATGGTTATGATCTTCCACACGAGTTTAACTGAATTTCAGACCACTTATTTTCTATATTGGATGAATTTCCCTTCAAATTTATGTATCTAAAATCTATGGTCTTCTCAGCTTCCCTACATGAGATCTTCTTGAAAAAATATGGTTTCACAATATTCATCAATTTTTTTTCCCTATCTGGATTCTTCATAATTGGCTAACATCAGAGGTATTAATTTTTATCAATGATGAATTCATGTGTATATGGGCTTCTACTAAATTTGTGACCACTACCATTGAATATATCACAGATTTTACAAAGCATTTCAAATATTTATACTATAAAAAGATGCTTCAGAACATGCAGATGTTGCTTCTTCTTCTATAGATTTCTCTGCCTTGAGGAAGGATTCCACTATTATTTAACATTATGATTATTGTACCAAAAATTTAATACATAGTGACGAAATCTATTTCAGCACCATCATTGACCCACAAATCGTGATTTTTTTATTCTGTTGTTGTGCCAACTTATTTACATATTGTGCTCTTTACGGATAACCACCATATACGTTATTTTTCTTATTCACCCCAGATACGGTGACAGGTAAATCCTCACATATCCTCATCCATACTTTTTTTAATTTCTCTTATATCATGCACTACTCGTGGGAACATATTTAGAAACATGAGTACAAGATGGTTAGGATTAACTTTATTCCTCTCCGCTACTTGTGGTATATCATCCAAAGATTTCATGATATTTTTATCACATGTTGGTGGCCTTTCATATTTAGATTCTTCCTATGAGAATTGTGTAGAAACAAACATTGTTTCTTGAGATAGATCTTTGACATATGTCATGATCTTCTTGTCACATGTTGAAGGTCTTTCAGCTTTAGGATCCTCTAATGGACGCTGACTACTTGTAGAAATTATTTCCTTCCTTTGTAAAGACTGAATATGTGTCTTCTCAATATTTTTCAACTGAGTTCACAGTTCTATACATTTTATATTGGAGATGAATTTCTTATATTTAATCATATTCCTATTCTCTTCACAAGCATTATTCATTCTCTCAACTTTATGATCATGCAACTTGACTTTGGTTTGAAACAAATTGTCATGTTCCTTGAATTTCATGGATGTTTCTTCAATATATAATATCTTTAATTATTTTCACTTCTTCATCTCATCATCAAGTGCATGGATCGTTTCTTATAGTGTATTCCCAACTCTCTCTGCATTTTTAACATTTTTGAGAAATTTTGATTTATTTATTTCATGTTTCTTATTTTTTTTTATTAAAATGCGTTAATTGGTCTGGAGAGATTTTAAAATAAGGGCACTTTATTTACCAATCATTCCTCCATATTATTATATTATATTAAAAATAGGATGATCTAAGCCTGCATACATAGAATTATTCTACAAACAGTAGTAACTCATTCTTCAATAATATCATGTAGATATGTTCTTAATTTCTCATAATCGCTTGGAATTGAGATTGTAGTGTCTTCCTTTCCTAGGGTTGAAAACAAACCGACCTTCTCTTTACGTTCCAAGCATGATATTTCTTCATTAATATAATGGATTGGAGAACCAGAAACTATATCTTATTTGGATACGAGGGACTTCTTAAAATTTCTATTCTCTTTCTTTTTCATGTTTGTCATGGTCTTGGTGGAAGTAGACTTATGCTCAGAGATGACTGAATCTTCATCAAGATAGTACTTCATAGTTGACATTAGAAAAGAACCACAAATACTCTTCTGAATAAAATTATTGTTGTGTATCAAACCTATAATAACCATTCTCCACGGTACTAATTGATGGACCCCAGACCACTGTGAGAGGGGCTGATTCAAGATGTCAACTTTTTCACTTTTTTACTGGATCTTATTCCCACGTTGGTAGTATATTTTTTTAACCTGTATGATGGATATGGGTTGTAATTAAAAAATACATAAGGACAACAAAACACTTTTAACAATGCTCGCTGCTAAGGGAAACATCCAAGGAGCTTACACTAATTGGATTCTAGTCATACCAAATTCAAATAATATTCAAAATTTGTGGATTACAATGGTTCGGTCATAGTCACTATGTCCCAGGCACACTACATTTACAAAGGTTCATGGTTATCCCACTGCTTCCCTTGTATCAATTGTATTGAATCTCCTTGGCTAACTACCTTGTGAGAGGTCTCACTCAGTTTATCGACATGCTGGTCACTTCAACTGATTGGCATGAAACGTCATTGACTCTAATCATCATGAGACACTTATTTCATCAGTTTTCAAAATTGATTCTCATTTATATTCAATTTTATTTATCAGTAAAATTAATGAATTCACTAAAACATTTTCCCTTTTTTATTATCAACATAGAAAAATATCCATTTATGATGTTTTCGTTTCTATGAACTGTCACTAATTTTGCTGAACATATCTGATATGCTTAGCACAAAATCTCTATATACTGCACCTGGTGTGTGTACCGCACATGTTTTGCATGCCGCCCCTGCTTAGCATACCAAACCTCCTTCTTGTCCTGTATACTTATCCTTCTCCGCATATCGCGCCTCCTCCCTACTATGTGTATCGTGCCTACTTCGCGTACCACTCCTCCTCCGCACACCGCACTTTCTTCATACACAACACATGTTCCACACCTGCTCCGTGCACTACCTTTTCTTGCCACCTCTACGTATTTCCTCTGTCTACATCCTTTTCATATCATGTTCACATACTTCTTTCGAGTACAGTCTTCTAATACCACCTACATGTACTACCTTCGCATACCACCTCATTGTACAACATCTACATACCACCTGCATACACCATTTCTTCCTTCCAAGGGATTCTTCTTAACCTCTACAAATTATTTCATCTCATGTATACCACATTTTCATACAAAAAATCTCTTCCGTGGAATGCTCCTTCTAATTTCGCATTCCGTTTCATCTTGTACGTACCACTTCACTCTACAAAGAATGTATCATGCATTCCACTTTCGGACATAGCTATGTTCTTCAACAACAATGATATACTTTTATCAGATTCAGTATACATTAATGATGTGATTAACACTCCTTATATAGTTCAACAACTCCACAAATTTATCTAATATATTTTAACCAAATTATCAATGTGGGAAAAACTTCAACACATATTGACCTCCATCCGTGTAGTGTAAGCCTCCACTACCTATTGAGACCCTTTGAAAAGCTGGGAACCTTCACTACGTGCCTTGTGTCTTTTGGTTCACATACTGCATCTTTACCACCAATGGAGATATACTCTACATCGCATTTACTCTTATGTATAAATCCTTCAATTTATAAAAACAAAATCCTGAATTTGAGGTAAAAAATTTAGAAAAAACTGGGAAATGGCACCACATTTAATATTTTTCTTGGCATGTACACCCATGCAAATTAACTGTCATATTTCTTCTTCAATAATCGTCTCCTTTCATCATGAACCTTATCTGTCATGATATATAGTTTTGATCAATCATATTTAGTATCATCTAATTTATCCAGGGAATGTACTACAACATATCTATCTTCCGGCTACATCAGTCCTTCTTAATTTTGATTTTCATTGAAAACTATTAACCACAAATACAACCTTATATAGAATGTTGTTACAACATCATTTTCATAATTTCTGAAACAAACCAAGATCCATTACGTGAGTTTATTCATGTTTCACATGTTTTAATGTAAAATGGACCTTTTATATTGGAAATAATCATTTCAAGTCATATTGACCACACTGTTTTTTAGGTTTGTGTATGGTCAATTTCTACACCTAAAAATGAATTATGTTTTATTTTTCTTATTATCGATAACAATCTGGTCTCATATAAATAGTTTTTTGACATTACATCCGTTTTAAAATAAAATTTCATTTCTATTGAAAATGTTACATTAAAGTCATAACAAACACTTCAGGTGTTTGATTGATGTGTGGTTTATTCTTATATTTCACAAAATTAATATTTATCATTTTAATAAATTTTGAAAACAATTATTTCTTTTCATCACAGTATTCGTGATATGATGTGTTTTTTAAACTAAAATGAGAATTTTATATTGAAAAAACAAGCACTTTGGGTCATTCCGAGAAAATAGTTTGTCAAATTGATGTTTTTTCAATTCCTAAACATAAAAAATGAATAATGGATCATTTGCCAAATGATTTTATACATTATGAACCATTTTATTGTTTTTAACTATGTGATTCATCTTAAACAAAAATGTCACTTATATTGGAATCAAATAGTTTAACTCATACCATCTACATCATGTGTCGTGCTAGAGTACGGTAAATTAATACATGTAACAAATGTGTCATGGATCATCTTCATGGATTTGGGAAAAAAATATGATCATTTTTACTTAGATTTGGAAATTTATAAGAATTTTTAAATGTAAATAGAACTTTTATGTTAAAAACACACACTTTGAGTCATACTAACCGAGTCTTATATTGGATAAGTTTACAACCAATTCTTACACCCAAATAATTAAATATTGATCATTTTCCATACGAAAAAAATAAAATCTTATTTATCATAGTTTTCCAAACATGACATGTGTTTTAATATAATATGACACTTTTATATTATAAACACTCTCTTCAAGCCATTCTGACCACATCATGTGTCAAATTAATGTGAAATCAATTCCTTAGTTTCATGAATGAATTGAAAATCATTTTCCTAATGTTTAAAAGTATTATGATTTTTTTTCATGTGGTGATGTGAAATATTTTTAATATAAAATGATATTTTATATTGAAATATAGCTTTTCTAATCATACTAACCACTCTTGGTGTGGACTTGATGCGCGGTCCATTCCTATATGTCAATAGAAATTTATTCATCATTTTAAAAAAAATTTATAAAATATATGTATGCTTTATTGGTTTTGGTGATTTGAAAAAAAAATTAAACTAACATAAAAACTATTTTGAAAACACATTCAAGAAGTCATACCTAGAACATCATTTGGTAGATTGGATTATGGTGAATTTCAACACATTTTTAATAAAGTACGAATTATTTTCCTAAATTTTAAAAACAATTATTGCATGTTTAATTCATTTTATGAATGCATCATGCATTCAAAACTTAAATGTCACTTTTATATTAAAAACATCACTTTTGAGTGATACAAACCACATCGGGTGTCAGATTGATGTGTGGTCAATTTCTACACATTAGAAATAAATTTTGGATTAACTTCCCAATGATTAGATAGAATTTTATCTTCTTTTATTAGTTTTGGAAATGTGAAATTAATTTTATTATAAAATAAAAATAATATATAAAAATAATAATTTGATTCATATAGACCCAAAAATGTTTTTTATTAGCGTGAAGTCAACTAATACAAATGAAAAATAAATTAGGTATTTTTTTCCTAAATTATGAAAACAATGTGACATTGGTTGCTATGTTTTAAACATTTAAACAAAAATGAAACTTCTATTCTGAAAAAAACACTTTGAGTCATATTGACCTCAAAAGGGGTTATATTGTTATGTAGTTGATTTCTACTTGTCATATCTGATTTATAAATATTTTTCATCAATTCATAAAACAATATGATTTTTTTATCAGTTTAGGATATTGAAAATATGTTTTAAAATGATATTGAATACATGAACTACAGTTTATTCCAAAAACATATTTTGTTGGATTTTTGTGAAGTCAATTTGTACCATTAAAAAATTTCATTATGAGTTTTTCCATAATTATCAAAAAAAATGAATTTTTTATTTTAGTTTTTATCATCTGTTGTGTGTTTTGAAATAATTATTAGGATTATTAAAAAATTATTAGATAAAAAAGATAAAGAAGTTGACTAAAAAAGTAGAAAAAATAACTATATAAGTAGTATACATCAACTTGTTCATAAAGTATTCATACATTCTAACACCATGTTTTCTTCTAATTAATTCATTAATGAATCAATTTAATCCATTACACATCTTCATTTCAAAAAAATCAAATATAATATAAAAAAGTTTTAAAATAAAAATTAACATCCCATGTGTATCTCCATGGTCATAGTATATATTATATGAAAAAAACATTATGTAATAAACTAAATTTCTTGTCAAAAAATATTTCTATCACATGCTTGTAACCCACTCTTTACTAAAACGTTACATTTTCATTTGATTCTGCATATACATATAAATATTTCAGGTACTGAGAAAATATAGACAAACAAATGATTAATAAATATTATTACGGATATTTTAGTAACCATTTAAAAATAATTTTTTAGTGATTATAGTCTCATATTGGTATATGTTATCATTAATAAATTTGGAAGCATAATTTTCCTCATCGTTGTTGTAATCATTGTTTCAAAATTGTAGAATTTTTTTCACAATAAGTGAGTTATTTTGAAATATTTTCTTTATCAAATAATATTTATATATACATACCTTAAAATATTTCCATTTTAAATAATATAATTTCTTCATTGGTTTTGTCACCGACCTCATACCCAGATTTAGCCTATATTTACATATCTCTTTGTCATAAGATATTTCTTGATGGAACAAAAAATCAATAAAAAAAATCAACATTTATCAATAAAATGTTATTTTTAGTGTAATAAAATTTAATAATACACATCATGTGCATTTGGTTTTATTGAAATACATGAATTCGATCAAATAAATAAATATTTTTGGTATCTTAATTGATTTTGACAGTTATCCAATGCTTTCAAATAATAAAAACAAATAGGTAATGGAAATATAAAATTATAGTTTTTTTGATAATATTTACAAATTTTCCCATGAATTATGGGAAAAAAACGGTATAATTTTTTTGTTATTTTATTCGCAAATTCCACATTCGTATCATATTTTATATTATCTATATTTTTAAACTTAAAAATAATTTTTTCTGAATAAATGACACATGGACTAACGAATCAATATAATGCACTATAGGGTTTTCCCTTTATATAGTAGTAGTATTTATGCTTTTATAAAATATGAATACTTATTAATATTAGTGAACATATTAGATCATTTTTTTTATCAATGTAACATAAAAATGTCCCAGATCTTGGTATTCGAAATTGTGACTCCAGCCCATTTAAACATGATAATCACAATTGTACTCTCAAGACCTATAGTGTCTACAACGACAGTTCACAATATTTATTCATTATATTGAATGTGTGAATCATATACATTTTGATTTTGGTTCCTTGATGAGGTTAAATGAGAATGTATTTTTGTTATTGGAACTAATAGGGAGAAGGCAGTCTCGAAAGATCATTTAGTTTTCAAGGTTAGAATAATGGATTTTCTTAATACAACCTTCCTTTTCCTTATAATTTTATCTTTCTATAACACTATAGCTCACAATGTATATTTTTTCACCAACCATTATAGTGTTTTCACATGGAAGTTTTGTTAGATACATACCTCACATATCATTATAAGATTATAAATTCATCTAATGAATTTTCTAGTAGCATATTTGACAATTTTATATCCAGATCATCAAGTGGAATAATAAAATCAATTATTGCCTCTTGAGTTACTTATATCATCTCACATGGGTGATATTTGGGGTGTTATTTGTTTTGTAGTATCTATCATGGGATATTATACTCTATACCCCTCAAAACATGGATTTTTATGAGTGTTGATAGATAGAAATAAAATAAATCATTGCGATTTATAATGTTTTTGAAATAATGATATCATATTTTATTTGTATCACATTCTGAAGAAAGAGTAATAAAAAAATTTATACCATAGTTATGGTATGTGTCACATAGAAATATTGGATACTCTATTACTTTATTCTTTTCTTGATCTTGGATCTTTTTTTTCATGGTTCAGGTAGTGGTAATGATGATATTATAGAATTTTTTAGAGTCTTGGGGAAATTTGGAATATGGATAAAAACCATGCAGGTTGTTGAATCAATGGATCTAGTCAAAGGTAACTACACTGTACGATTTTGTTATGGATAGAATATACCACATGGTTTTCATACAATAGGTCAAACCCAACAGGTTGTTCATGAAACCAATCTCTTCATACATAGAAGCTGCCACAGGATTTGTGCACAGTAGGTTGAACCATGTGAGTTGGTTGTTGAAAAGACCTCCTCTTGGATAGAAGCTACAACCCAATTTTATAATGGTTTGTTAAGATGTGTGTCTAAACCATTCGAGTTGCCCATAAATTTCAAATATTAAAAACCCTATTTCTATAATCTACATTGTTATCATAAAATCAAACCCCTGTCTCTTGAATTTTTTTGGCATACAAAGTGGTCACATACCGCTTCCCCCTGATACTTAGATCACCTTCATGTTAATATCCATCCTTATATTCCATGTGAAAGTTTAATAGGTTTTACTGCCCTTTTCTCTTTTTATTGTCTTCTTCCTTGATTTCCTAGTTTCCTATTAGTGGGGTCCTTTTTTGAAAAACCCTAGAGGTTTGGGTTTTTTCCATGGCTTGTTTTTAATTAGATCATGGGTGTGGGGATCATTAGTAGGTTTTTATAATCCCTTCCTATTAGTTTTTATCACATTCACAAGTAATTGAGATTTTTTTTCCATTATTTTAATTTCTAGTAGAATCCATTGATGCTACCATGTTTTAATTAATATATAAATATGATTTTAATTCCTTGGATGTGTCTGTGTTACTTATTTTATTGTGTTCTCATTGGTTGAAAAAATGATTTCAATGTGATTTTGAAAATATTCCTCAGTATATCTAAACATAAAGTATATTTTGAAATTTCATGTATTCTTTTTAAAATTAATATACTATTTGAGAAGTGTTTATACTTATTTATATTATTAAAAAAAAATTGGAATATGTGTTTGGTATTGTTTGGGTGAATTAGTTGCTCTTATGGTATATTTTTATTTAAGGATTATATTTTTATTTGGAAAAACATTTGGTGTATCTTTTAAATTTGTTTTGGGTAATTTTATGGATACATGTGCTATTCCATTATATGTGGGAACATCCATGTGTTCTAATATTCCATATAGAGATGGGCACAAAAAAATTTATATCCATTCTTAACAAAAATCCCCAGATTTCAAAACACTAGGGTGTCCCTTTATAACTATGGGTGTTTTACTAAACTCCCATTTTTCAAAATTAATCTTTTTTTTTGATGTTATATTTAATATTTTGGTCAATTTGGTATTTATTAAGGATCACTGGTTTCTAATTGATTTTTCTAAAAAGTCATATTTGGAATTTCGCTCTTGAATGAGGTGAATGTATGGATTTTGAAAATGGTTTAGACATTTGTTGACAGTGTATTTGACATGGAATTGATGTAAGGCTTTTTTGGTAATTTATAATGTTTAATAAATGAATGTGGTTATAGATGTAATATTTCTCTGTTGGTAGGATGATATGTTTTAGAAAATGTATTGGAAGATAAGGTGATGTAATGGCCCCGTTGGTACCAATGAATGTCCATATTTATTATGGGAACCCCGATAGAGGGATTTAACATTATGGTTTATCTTATAGGTGGTTTCAACATTTCAGGCAGTCAAGAATATTGAAGATAAGTAAAGTGAGTCATGCATGTGAGGTCATCCTACTTACACAGTATACTATTACCCAGGGGTTCCTGTTTGTATTTAGAGGGTTTATTGATAGTTGGTTATGTACCATGACTTGAAATGTTGGCACCCTCTATATGGATTTAAGGGCCATATGGGTTGTACCACCAGTTTAGATTGCTCAGGGGGCCAATTTGTAATATAATTTAGAGTTTCACCATAAAAAGAATGGTGGTACCGAATAGAGTTTGTCCAGTGAATGGTCTAGGGGTGTTTATGAAATTACCCAGGTTAGGTATCTATATTTTCATAATTATATCCCTATTCACAATGATTTTTTTAATATTCCATTTATTTTCATTATATCGTAATATATCTTTTTAGGATTTTGGATTGAGTTTGTGCTTACAAATTTTAAACCATTTCAAAAATAGATATGTAGTGTGTGAGCTGTTATGAAAAGAACAAACTGAGTTTTTTTTAATATAAATATATATTAAAATTGGTTTCAATAGACTATTTTAATGAATGAAAATGTGTTTATTTATTGGTGCTTGCCTACTGAGGTTTCTGGAACACACCTTACTTGTACCATTCGATGCTGGTGGACCAAAGTTTTTTTTATAGGTTCAAGTTATTTGTTCGAGTCTTCACTGTGTAACATTTTGGTGTTCCAGTAAGAGGTTACCATGAGGTCACATGAAGATTTCATGGTGTCATAATTTTTTATTTTGTACATAGTTTTTAGATCAATCATCAGTTATATTTGTACCTATATCAGTTTATATATTTATTCATGATCAGTTGTTGGTTATTTAAACATTCTATATTTTATTATTATTTTTGTCTCATCTTGTTTAATTGGGAAAAATCATTCCCATTGTGATTATAGTGATGCAAATCAGTAGTTTCTAGCCCGTGGGAACAGGGAACTCCCATCAACACTTTTCTGGGACTGGGTAATGCATCGGGATGGATGGAATCCTATATTGGTTATTGAAAAAATGTTTCCAAAGGAGGCCCATTATTACAAAAGTTTTCTGGAATAACCAAGATTCTGATTTTGGGGACTCAGGAAGTAAGTTTTGGAAGAGCTTCTTGAACTCTTTCTCATTCTAATACTCATGTCTCTAGGGGTAGTCAAGGTTTTGATTCATTGTTTTGGATTCAGTCTATTTGGGTGAGGAATGACAATGGAGTTGATCGGGTGTTATTCAATGATCTCACATGAAGTAATGACCCATGTGTAGTTTGAGTGCATGGTTCAATGTCCTCCAATTTGTTGATTATTACTTGACGCATGTACCACTACCATTGATATGTGTAATAAATTTACAGTAGCTCCTCATTTTGGTGGGTTGCTACAATTTTTTTGTTTGTTTTTGGTTTTTGAAACTGAGTTTTTAAAATAATAGTGGTTTCAGAATGTGAATTTTGTTTCTCCCAAATGGGTTTGAATTATAAATTGGAAAGGTTCTTTAAATATAAGGTTATTAGAATTATGAATTTAGCAAGTTCTTTGGTTTATATAATGAAATGGAATGTGTGAACCACAATATTTCTTATGAACATTGGCATATGTGCGGTTATTTATGAAAATTTCATGTTAGAAAATGTGCATCGAAGATAAGAGTGGGAGTGTATGGACACATATGGGATGGTTTATGGGGTTCCAGGGTTGAGTATTTGGAATTAATATTGTTTTGATATTAACTGTTCTTTGGAATATGGGTATTGGACTTCATGAAAATGGATTTTTGATATTTGGATGATAGCCTTGGACAATTGATTTTCTGAAATGAATATGGATGTAGTGATTTTTTAAAAGGTATTTTTGGTTTCATTTGTCTGTATTTTCTGAAATGAAATGAAACTGGGTTTTTTATATGGTTTTCTTGTTGTTTTTTAGAATATTCCACCTAGAAAGCCCCCCAAATATCTAATGACTCATTCATAGTTTCTCAATATTATCGAGTGTTTCCCATCTTTTGTGGTGAATAGTGTCATTTAGAGGATGTTATGTGACTTTAAGAGTTTTAACATGTTTTCAAATTATTTGGAATTATAGAAGTCATTATAATTAGGGTTTTTTAGGTTTGTTTAAAGATCTATCTTCGAATTAATGAGAGTTGTTTTCCCCACCATCAATGCCAGATTTTATTAAATTAGAAGTGTTTAAATATATGTTCATCTTGTGAATTATACCTAATGAGGAGAAGTTGAATAATAAGTAAGGGATCATGATGGTTCATCAAGGCTAGTAGACAATGATGGCCTATGTTAGCAAATTTAAGGAGATGGAATCCAATTCTTCAAAGGAATCATCACTAGATCTGTGGTATAAATATATTTTCATTGGAGGTATTCATACTATGATCATGGTTTGAGTTATCTCCTCCATGGAGATTTTTTTTAGTAGTTGGTGGATTTTGTGTTCATAGATGGGTTGGTTTCTACAATGTCAACTGTTAGAAAATCATTGCCTCTTGTTTCTCATGAGGGTTCTCTATTTTTTAAGAAGCATGAGCTAGAGGTACCTATTCTCGAAGAGTCTCTCTTGCCCGCTTCAGCTTATCGTTCATTAGATCACCCAGTCATGTGTTTTCTGTGTGGCTGGTTTAGGCATTATAACATAACATGTCACAATCCTATGAATAATTTCCATCATTGTGGCCATTAGGGTCATCTGGAGGCATTTTGTATGATGTGATTCCTTGATAAGAAGCCCCAACTAAGGTATGAATATTCATAGCTATGAGGATCAAGATAATTCAGTCCTCTGGGGTCCATCCATTGGCCAATGTTTCAAGGTAGATCATAGACATGAATTACTGTGGGGTGTGGGAACATCACATTGCCCAGTTCACATCTCCATTAATTAGATGTAAAAAATTAAAATTTTCATGTTGTTGTTTTAATGATGTTTTAATTTCATTATTTCATTATAGTGTAGTGATTACCACATTATTTTGTATCCTCTATAGTTATAATTTTCTGATTTTGGAACATTGGATTCTTTTTTCATCATTTAATTTTGTAGAAACTATTTTGGGTCAATTTTAATTTTAGCTGTTTTGATTTGTTGATTGGTGAGCTATGTGGAATTGAGGGATGGTGTTTTAGATTTTCAGTTCGGTTCATGTCCTATTTTTGTTTCTCCACTTCTTCTGGGTGTTCATGTTTTGTGGGAAATGTTCTGCTTCTATAGTGGTATTGTTTAGATCATGTGAAGATGGTTGGGCATGGTGTACTAGATGTTCTATGTTTTGATGGGGGTTTTCAGGATTAATGTGGATATATTTGTGTTAGTTTATGTTCTATGTTCTGGATCTTTAGGGATATGTTTTTATTGCTCTTACGGTGGTGTTAACCCACTTGTATTTTCCCCTCATCCTTATGTCGTGATTTTATATTGATCAGTCAGGTGTGTCTTGTGGATTAAGTTGTCACTCTATTGATTGTGAATTTTTTTGGGTTTTACTACCTATGGATTCATGTACTAGTTAAATTCTAGTTACAAGAATTCATTGGGGTAATGTGTATGTTATGGGGATAATATTCACAACAAGACCATATATATTCATTTATTTTATTCTTATTATTATATTGGATCTTTTTGGTTGATTATAGGGTTGATCCCCAATTAAAATTTTGGAATTTTGATAGTCTAGGTGAATTTTGTCATGTGCATGAGCATCACATGGTTAATGGAAACCATGTTGTCACTACCAAGTAATCATGTGGTAGGTATTAGAGATGGATAGAAGCTCCCGCACAGTTTGTGCATGGTCGGTCAAACCATGTCGGTGGGTCGTGTGGTTGATCTCCACATAGATAGAAGAAACCGCATGGTTTTTTTCCAAATAGGTAAAATAATGGGGGTTGGTCATGTGGTTAATTTCCTTTTAAAATAAGATACCACAAGGTTTTTGTGTTGTTTGTTAAACCTTGAGAAAAAACTGTCTGAGTTACCTGAAAATTTTAAATATTTTAAACCCTAAATCTATCTCCACATTTTCTATCCTAAAATCAACCCCCCCATATTTATAGTTTTTGGAACACTTAGGGAACCAAAATGCCCCTTCTCCTAGTATCATCTTCCTCCATTGATTCATCCTTGAAGTTCGAAGGTTAGTTTCTTAGGATTTTGGAATATCTTATCCCTTTCACCCCCTTCTTCCCTGATTTGATGGTTTCCCTTTGGTGGGTTTTTTGGCCAAAACCTAGAGGTTAAGGAAAATTCATTGGGTTATTTTATTTTGTATATATGGTGTGTGGATTTTCAGTTGGTCTAGGTTCCCCCTTCTTTTATGTTTTTTCTAGATTCAAACACAATTGAGGTGGGCATTTCCATTGTATTCCTTTCCAAAATAATCCATTGATGCTTTCATGTTTCCAATTAAATTAAAATTTAAGTTTAAATCCTGGTAAGGGTTTTTTTATTATTGTGGTGTTTTTACAATGGTATAATTTGTAAAAAATATAGGTTTTCAAAGATAATTTTAAAATATTCTTAAGTATATGTTCAATTAAGGAATTTTAAGAAATGTCAAGTTTTCTTTTGAAATAAAATTTCAGTTTTTTGATGTTTTTATCTATATCTATATTTTGATAAAATTATTTTATTGATTTTTCTGTATTGTGTGTGTGAGTTTTTCATTTTTATGTAATGATGTTATTTATATATTTTATTGTATGTGGGAAAATGTGTGGTGTGTCTTCAAAATTTAATTTCGTAAATTTCCTAGATACTTGTGGTATGACATTGGATTTGGGAACATCCATGTGCTCCCAGAGTGTGGAAATATACGAGAACACAAATGAGGATGGCCATGCTTAACTTAAAAACCGAGTTCTCAAAAAACATGGTTTTAACATTTAAACTCATTGTGTTTAACTAAACATTAATTGATTAATATTGAATTATGTTTGATTTCAAATATTATGTTTAATATTATTTCCCATTTGGTATTTATTTAAGATCGTTGGTTTCTAAATGATTTGGTATAATGTCAATTTTGGCATTGTGCTCTTAAAAGGGGTGACTCTATTGATTTTAAAAATTGTTTAGAAATGTTTTTATTGTGTATTTGATATGGACATAACATATGGACCAATAAAAATAATATAATGTTTATGAAATTTGACTGATTTTCGAAATAATTTTTCTTGGTTGGAACCTTGATATGTTTGAGAATGTATTTTGAAATATCATATTATTTGACAACCCCATTGGCACCTGTGAATGGATTTATATATGATGCGAACCCATATAGATGGATTTACTCTTATGGATTATCATATCGGTCGTGTTCGTTTTTTGGGTAGGAAACTGTGATAATGGAAGATAAGGTGATTCATGTGTGTGAGGGTCTCTATCTTATATAATATATTATTACCATGGGTTTCCTTGGAATCTGTAGAGGGTTAAGTGACAATTTCTTCTCAACCCGGATTAAACGGATTGAAACCCTATGGATAGATTTAAAAGGCCATATGGGTAGGGCCACTTGCCTGTCTACATGAGGGTGAATGATTGGTTATAGACATTGAAGATTCACCACATGCTATTAGGTGGTTCTTAACTGAGTACATCCAAGGATTGAACTATGGAAGTTTCTGAAATTCCCATGGTTTTGTATCTACATTTTCATGTTTATTTTATTATATATATATTTTCCTTTTTCTAATTCCGATTTATTTTTATAATAAAATTATATTTCATTTTTTGGATTTTGGATAGGTTTGGGATTAAAAAGTTTAAACATTTTAAATATAGAGATGTAGTATATTAGTAGATTTGAAAAGGAAAATCTGATTTTTTATAAAAAATAATAAAACCCTATTTTTATATATGTATTTTCAATAAAGGGTTAATTATCTATTTTCAGGAAAGGAAATTTATAGATTTTGTGGTGCATTAAAATGAGCTATCTAGAAAACACCTTTTTTGTACCATTCGATGTCGGTATCCCCAAGTTAAATTGTTGTTTCATCTTCTTGGTTCTACTACTCATGGTGGAGCAGTATTAGTTTTTCGTTGGAGGTGACCAAGAGGCCACATGGACAATACAGAGTGTTGTCATGTTTTAATTTGTATTCAGTATTTATTTCGTTATATAGTTATTATAGTATCCTAGTATTTATATATATTCATTCATGACTAGTTATTGCATTTTTATGTGTTCTATATTTTATTATTTTTTTAATTTGATCTTGGTTCATTAAAAAAATGATTACAATAGTGATTAATTTTATTTTTAAAACTTGATTCCAGCCCATGGGGAACAAGAACACTTTTCAGGCCTTGTCTTGGGCCGGGTTGGGTGTCAGGTGGGATGGAATCGTGAATTAGTATGTGACAGTAAGCGGTTGAGGGTAATGAAAAAACTAAATGTAATTGGGGTTATTTGAGTGTTCATGAGATGATTTTGTCTCAATACTATCTAACATTTATCTTATCATATATATTGGTCTAATAAAACATATTGGAAAATGGTATGATGAAAATAATATATTTTCTCATAAACACCTTCATCATCTAATGTTTATATTTTTCATAAATTTTTCCTATAATAATACTTCTGAGGTGACACTACGAATCCTACTCATCTAATCAGAATGATATTTTTTCAACCACACCAAAGATACCAAATATAGTTCATCCTCATGCATAGTTTGTGATGTTTTTATGTCTATATACTATTATTAAAATTTTAAAATAAATATATTATATTAGATAATATTGAATTAATAGATATTTAATTATTATTATGTCATAATTCCACAAGCTTCCAATATGGATTTTTCAATAAAATAGTTGACACTTTTTTTTATGTAAATGGGCCTCATTCACGTGGGATTGAAGTGGATTTATATTTTAATTCACAAATTTATATATAAATAAAGGAATATATTATGTTTCAAATCACATAAAAATATTCATGTACTTTTGAAATACATATAATTTTCATCACTAGTTATGTGTACACCATGCTTGCATTGTAATTGGGGTAAATTGGTTTTGATTCACATTGTTTATTTTCAACACACATATTCTATAAAAATATACTTTATTTATAATTTAGAATAAATTATTAATTTAAAAATAATAATTATCCACTAAAATTAGCATGAAATTACTTCACATCTATATGAATAGGGAAATCATTTCATGTTTCCTAATTCATAATGTGTGAATTTTTAACTTATGGTTGGGAATTCATATTCTGCATAGCATACATATCATTAAACATGTAACGAAGTGTATATAATTATCTATAATGTAATGTCCAAACCCTCATTACCCAGAGTCGGTGCATTATTACATAACATTTGAATGATCCCAAAAGATCAAGTCTTCATGGAATGATTTGTTTAGTATCCTTGTATGTACTAGATACATTCATAAGGATTACATTACATCATAAAATGAAAAACTACAACATCATTGTTTCTATGGAAAACGCTGAAATCCCATAGAATATCCATTCAGGTCAGTCATAATATCCTTCAACGCATATTGGGAAAAATAAAACATAGAAAGGGTGAGCTCAGATACCTATTAAGGATAACAATATAACAGAATTTTTCATAAATAAGCATAAAATGAAAGTCAATGTATAGAATTAAAACGAAAACTTTTTCAACATAAAATTCATCATAATATGGAAAATATAAATCAAAATAATGCCATTTACTTACTCACATAAATATTATACTTGTCTAATAATCACATGAAATATAAAAATGAAAATTTCATAATGATGGAATGCATAATTTCGGACATTAATATTTGTGCCAAGCCCCCGTGCCTAGACCTAGGGGCTAACTGTAACCAGACCCCAACCCGGAGAGCCTCTGTAACCAGACTCCAACCTGGAGAGCCTCTATAACCGGACTCCAACCCAAAGAGCCTCTGTAACTGAACTCCATCCTGGAGGGTCTACTGTAATTGGACCCCAACCCAGAGGGCATACTTTTACCCGTCCCCTACCCAGAACATACTAGTCCAATACATTCATCTTAAGAAGTTGCTGAAATATAATATAAACAATCGTATTAAAACTAGCATACAAAATGACAATAATTTAACCATAAAACATTAATAGAATAAAAATAACACATCAATAGTCAAACATATCAAAAAACTATAAATACAATATGGAATATTTTTGTCATAATAAATCAACTTCAAACAAGTGTAAGATTTATCAAATGATGTTGACATAGATAAAATCAAAACAATATGAGAGAAATATCTCTTTCTATTTTGAAATCATTTAAGAGTCACATAATTATAAAGAAAAAATTTATTTTGAAAATATTTTTACAATCTTGTAAGGGAATCTTCGGTGATGTTATAACGGTGTAGAATATCCGCACTCACTGTATAAGTTAAAAAACATTCTTACCTTATTTTTGTCAAAAATGTCATAATGTACATTATTTGGAAAATGACAGAATGATTCCTTCCAAAACATATATCGTCAAATAAGGGTATAAATGACTTTAACCCATTGTCTTGTAAATAGAAAAAATGTTTTGAAATAAATTTTGAAGAAACATGGATGTGGATGATAAAGAGGACTATGTAGATACTTAAGTAAAAAAACCAAAGATAATAAAGAGATTGTGAAATTTACCCTTACCAATTTGGTAACTCATGAAACATACACTCAATGAAAGAAGTACCATAAAATGAAAATGTAAATACACATAAATTAAACTATATTACATAAGGAATACATTATGGGTAGTACATACACCACACTAAAGGAAATAGTGGAGATATAGCATGAATCTCACAGGAATAAGGAGTGAGATGAAAAACCCTTACCTTTTACGTTTCCCTGGTCGAGGGTAGGTAGACCACATATATAATGGTGAAAATATTGTTTTTAAATTATAAAAGAATCATATAAAATAATATGATATCATATATGATCTTTTAACATTTCTTTATTAATAATATCATAGTATAATCGTCTGTTAGGGTGTTAACTGATTCGTTTTCCTTTATATGATTTGTTATTTAAGTATTGTTTGTCATGGATAAGATGTATCTTATACAGATTAAAAATTATATTAAGTATTTAAACATTATTTTTAATCATATAATGAAAATTATTCTTGTATAGATATGATGGGGAATGAATCTCATCGTATTCATGAAGACGATAATCTGTACATACGCACGAGAGAAAATATCATTCTTTTGATATAAAAATAATATATAAATGGATTTTATATCATATATAAAAAATAATTATCATGTTATATTTGTTATTTACATCAAATACACGTCATTATTATACCCATCCATATAAAAATTTATTGAATAACAATTACACCATGACGTGGGGACGATAATCAGTATGTACGCATGTATGGTGACATGTGATTCAAAGGATCGATAGAATAATGAATATGGTTTTAATATATTTATAATAACTTCAAAGTATATAGAAGATACTATAGCTATTATTTAATAATTGAAAAAACATATAAATAGGAAGTAGAAGAAGAAAGGAACTTGAAAGAGGTGATGAAATATTTACCACTTCTTCGGGTTTTTCCTTTTCAATTGATCAAAACTTCTCATTAGAATGGCTTTATAACTGAAGGAAGGACTCTAGGATGAAGGGAGGGCAGTTTATAGGGTATTTGGGCCGAGGATATCCAATCCAAAAGAATTTTATTTTGTAAATTTGAGGGAAGGAGAGGTGTCCTTTTATAATAGGGGTGGGGGGAACCTTAGGAAAAGCTAGAAATATTATTTTATAATAAAATAATTTTCGGTTTCTAATGGTTTAAAAGAGGATTATTTAAAGGGTAAGGTAGTTATGGGTTGAAAAATACTACACCAATAGGATTTAAATAGGTTTTGGTCAATATATTAACTTTATCTTTTAAAATTAACTCTTAGTTAAATTGATTGACATTTACCATGTCTCTTGGTATTTTTATATAACATGTTTAATAAACATACTATATACTTCCAAGTGAACCAAAAGTGGTTAATTAAATATAAATCTATAATTATATAATTATTTTGGCCAAACCGTAGAATTTTAGTAATAGGATATCAATTAATAATATAATATTTGTTTTAAAAACTCTTTTTTGTCAATTTTAAAACTATTTTGTAGTTTGTTTTTTCTAAATTCATAACAGAATTATTACTTTGAAATAAATTCATCTCACCAACCCTAATATGTCCTATTAACCTATAAAATTATTTTAATCCATAAAAGTCTCAAATTAAATTTATTTGGATATTTATAATGTCAATTAGTTCAATATTTTATTAATTAGGTAATTACTGCATCATCATTGAGTCATAAATAAATTAAATTATATAATGTATATAAAATATGAATAAAATACCTTTATTTATCAAATATTATTATCATGCTTATGGATATTTATAGATTAATTTATCTTATGTTTAATCCTATATTAAAAATGTTTTAGTTACTAAACATTGAATTTTACACTTTTAACTCTTCTTTGAATTAAATAATAATAAATGTCCTAATCTAATCCATGTGGACCAAAGAGGTTCATATTTTATTCCTAAGGCCTTTTATGGTTGAATTATACATATCCAATTAAATTATGACATGTTTTAGGGTAATAATAATAACATTTTTACCTTTAATTACCATATTTACTTTTAACCCTGGTAAATAAAAGTATAAAATCACTATTCACGAAAATTAATTTTTATCTTATTGAACCACATATTACTCCTTGATATTAACCATGTTTCTCTGATTTTCTATATTCAACTCACAGAAGTGGTAAAATTATGTTTTATATAAATTTGTAAATACTTCTAGGAGGTAGGTAAAAGTTGGTATAAAGTTAAATAAAATTAATGTATATCTAAAATTATTATAAACTGACATCAATTAATTAAATTTAACATATATAGGTATTATTTATCTATTTTTACCTAAAATAAATTTAATTAAGGTAAATAATTATTTAAATAAATTGTCGGTTTTAAACAATGACTCTGTGTTTTTCATTATTCATAAAAAATTGAATGTTTTCAGAAAAATACCAAAAATCACCCTAAGCTAATTTCAATACTCAAAATTCAAAAATTAAGTATATTTTACCAAATTAAAAACATAGAAATTGAATTTATTAATTTTAAATTATTTTCGATTATCAAAACAAAAAAGCGTATTTTAAAGAAATAATAACTATCAAACGATTGACAATTGTTTATGTCCAATTTCCAAGTGAAATTACATACAATCTCTATAATTGGATTAAATGGTAAGAATATAATCTATTTATACTTTTAAACCATTAATATTTATAATTTAACATTATAATTTTTTTTGATTAAAATTTTTTTTTCCAATTAATATATATTATTTATCACTATTCACCCAAATGTGAAAGTTATCAGAAAACACCAAAAATTTATTAAAACTAAAATCTTATTCCATGAATATAAAGAAGAATTTTATTTTGTCAAATGACTATAAAAAAGATTCAGATTTCGGAATTAATAAGTGATCGCCATTAAAAGGCGGTAAAATGGAATTTTTTGAAAAAAGGTTCTTTTATTTGAAAAAATTAATTTATTCTAAAATTATGTCTAATAAACTCATAATATGGATTCCAAAATTATAAGGATTATATAAACATAAAATTTTAGTTAATACTATTCATTACCGTTTTTAATGGATAGTTTGGATGTCGTGGTGCGATTGAACTCGGTGTTGCTTGTAGTGCAAGTTATTGAATTATATTGAAGAAATAATGTACTATGGAATATTTGGGGTGTTAAATTCTTCCCTCCTTCAGTAAATTGCATCCTACCTATTTAAAATTGTACTTTGAAAATAAATGGTTGAAAAATTGAAAAATTCTTTTTTGGAAAACCCACATCAGAAATTGGGTTAATAAAATTTAGTCTTAATAAGAGGGAAAAGTAAATTAATTGGTCACCACCAAATTATGATCTCTATTAGAAGAACATTAGTGGAAATTAGAGACACATAATTGGAGGAAAACCGTAAATATTTATAGGGAGTGATTGAGTTCATCAGTCACAATTAATTGTAGAATTGAGGGACTCAAAGCCATGAATATATACTGATTTAAAATATCATCAGTTCAACAAAACATAATGTATTAGGATAACACATTTTTAGTTTTAAGATTCCTTACCTATTGTTTAAGAATTAACTTTTTCATGGAATAATGGAAGAAAAAAATATATACTTGACAGGTAGATTTACATCCTGTAACTAAATTTGACCACAAACTAATATTTCACTATAAAATTTAACATAACTTAAAAAATATTTGTTTTTTCCAATTCAAATATGGTTTCAAAAAAATGAATTTATAATTCATCTACCAGACCTTTTAAAAAAACTACATTATTCTTATTCAGGACATCACGTGGCCCAGTGGTAGGTGATACACCCTTGTCGCCTTTCAGTTGTGGATTCATGTCTCGTGGCCTTGCCGGACGTGACTGGTTGTCGCCCGACCTCTAGATTGTCCTTTTTATGGAAATCCAAAAATAACCTTAACAATAGTACCAAATTTCAAACTTAATTCATTCCTACCATTAGACTTATCCAAAATACTTCTATCAAAAATCAAATCCCAAAATTTATAATGAAGTTAAACATAGAAGATCATTTATTCCACATAATAAAATGAGAACACCTTCATCATGTATTAATTTAAAACATGGTAACACACTGAATTACCATAAAACCATATTGATTACATTCATGGTCCCTTATCCTTTATATAATAATAGATATATTCTGTATATCTAAATATATTGAATATTCCAACAATGATGAAATAAAAAAACTATTAATCAATTCCAAGGAATTCAAGAATATCCAATATAATTTAGCCAAATCAACCATCTCTTATTCCAAAATTACTACCTTATTATCAGGACCATATAATCTTAAATACCAAATGAAAGAGTACTGTAGTACAATCCTTATTTATTTCCATAATTCATATAACCACTATATAGTTGATAAAACACTCAAATGACACAACACATTAATAACAACTTACGCAATCTAATAATTCCTCTTCGTCATTGGTAGTATCATAACATGATTGTTATCCAATAGCATCATTTGGGGTATACTCTGATGATTTTGACATTGATTTTCTTAGTGTTCCAACTCCTTGCAGATGAAGCATTATACATTTGAAAACATTTTATTTCCCATGCAATCACGTACTTGGTGTAGTTTTTCTCTACACGTATGTCAAACTCCCATTCCATTCAATCATTTACCAAGGTTATTCTTTCCACAGTTATCACATATGGGAAAATCCTTCTTCTTCCTCTTCGCATTATCCATATTTCTCTCTTCCATCCTATTCTTCTCTTGCATCCCTTCAAAGCCATATGACTCAGAGAATTCATTATTTATCTTATTAACAATGATACTATTTCTTCATATGATGAAAATACATGGGAGACTATTTCTGTTCTAAATGTTTTCTTAATACCATGAAATATATTATCCTTCTTACTCTTTGGATCTTACGTATTGCTAGAGTTCACATTCCTTCCACTAGACGCATTTCTATACAATGGATTATACTAGATATGTTTATGAATTGCAATTAATAATTCCAAACATGTAAAATACATAACGCAAATGGAACAGTTTATGGATATAATCCATAATCATAAAAAAATTTCTTCGTTGATGATTTATATATATTCATAAACCCTTAATAACAATTTGTAATGAAAATGAGAATTATCCTATGTATATCCCCTGGAGTGTCATAACCATGAGTGCAGCAAAACCCGTTGTCGTGCACTAGTTTTTGTTTGAGTCTAGCTCAAAGAGGTGTTTTTGGGTTTTACCCATAGGTACATCTGTACCGGAGCCACCTCTACCTGCTCGTATCAAGATAAAGATGATTTTCTAGGAAATCACACAAAATATCTACAATACAAAAATTCTTGGATGTTATTCTATACTAATCCTCAAAGTCTATCAAAGGGTAATGTGATCTAAGTAGAGTTTACCTAAATCTAGATTCAAAGGATTGTACTAAACTTCCTCTGATACCAACTATAACTCCCCGACCCTTATTACCTAGTGTTGGTGCTTTATTACAGTACATTGGCAAGATCACAAAAGATCTAATCTCGAAAGAATGATTAGTTTAGTAGCCTTGGGAGTACTAGATACATTCACCAAATTTACATCACATCATAAAATCTTAAACAACAACAACATTGTTTCCATGGGAAACACTGAGATCCCATAGACTATCCCTACAATTATATCAAAATATACTTCTTCGCATCTTGGGAAAAATAAAACATAGAAAGGGGTGAGCTCAGATGTCAGTAAGGATAACAATATAGTGAAAACATTCAAAATTAAGCGTAAACATTTAAGGAAAATTATAGAACTAAAACAAAATCCTTTTAAACATAAAATTCATCATAATATTTAAAATATAGATCAAAATAATTTCATTTACATACTCACATGGATATTCTACTTGTCAAATAATCTAATGAAATATCAATAGCCACATTCATTATTACATCCTAGGTAAATGATGAATAAGATATTTTAATATTTATTAATATTTCTGCATTAAATATTAATTTTAATTTAAAGGGGTTGCTATGTCTGATAGCGTAGCCAATACTCAACAATGAGTTTCTTTGAAATCTTATGTTGCACAGTAATAATATAAAATTAATATTTTAAATATTAGTCAACTCATAGACGTTTTATTGGAGAGAATGGAAAAAACTAACTGCACAATTATTATACATGTGTGTTAAATGTACTTACATTTATCCAATATAATTTTAGAGGCTTAAAATTTTAATGAATATAATTTTAGCCGTAATTTACATTAAAAGGTCGATTTAAAGCCATATAATTGAGAAACCTCATTAAATATAGTTTTGGTCACTTTAATACATTCTAATTGACCAAATAAAATCCTTCATTAGAATGGGGACATCAAATTTTACTTTGGGTAATTTTTTGGTATTTTTCTGAAAAGAAGATCATTTTTTAATGAATAGTGAAAAATAGTGTATTTTAATTCAAATGTGCCTTTTAATATAATTTTTTTATATGGATATATAAACTGTTTTGTTGGTTTTAAAGTGATATTAAAATATATTTTAAACATTTAATTAAATTTTGGTCAATTAAATTAATTTCACATTGAAATTGGACATAAATAAGTATAAATCTTTTGGTAGTTATTGTTTCTTTAAAACACGCTATTTGTTTTGATAATGGGAATCAGTTTAAAAATTAATTAATTAAACTGTTAAATTTTGAATTTGTAAAAATAGACATAATTTTTTAATTTGGAATATCAAATATATCTTAGGATGAATTTTTTATTTTTCTAAAATACATAAATTTTTGCTGATTAGTGAAATCACTTAGTAGTAGTTAAAAAAACTGTCGTTTTCATTTAAATGAAATTTTTCCACATCTCTGAACAGAATTTTGTAAATTACACATACATGGTTGTTGTCAAGAAGTAAAATTTGGTTCAATAAGATGAAAATAAATTTTTTTGAATAGTAAATATTGACTTTTATTAGCCATGGTTAAAAGTAAATTTGGTAATTCAAGGTAAAAATAATATTATAATAATTCAAACATACCTTAACACTTCACTTAACCTTATTTTATGAGTAATGGTCGAACATGGGCATATTCAGGTCTATTTTGTGACCCCATGGAGCCACTTATGAATGATAATGACACTTTAGATTAATTAATTTAATGTAAAGGAAAAAATGACATAATTTTTTTTAGTAAATTAATATTTATCTAGTGTTATAAAATTATTCTATTTGCCTATAAATATATATTGAAAAAATAAAAATATTTCCTACATCATTGTATTTTTTTATAATTTTTAAACATCAAATATTTTAAATTATTTATGACACAATAACGATAAAGTATTTATTTCATTAATAAATGATTGAAATAAAAAAGATTAAAAAGATTAAAATATTATCAAAAACATGTCCTATTCTGATTGGATGATATTATTTGGAATATGAGTCATATTATCATTAGACTTTATGGATTTTTGGCCCTTTTCAAACCAAATATATGTTTATAATAAAATAATTTTTTCACACATTCCTAAAGAGCCCCTCCTCTCCCATATAAAAGGAGACCACTTCAAACGAATTCCACTCACATATCAAGCCTTTTGGCTAGTCCAAAAACTTCCAAATTAAGCTCCCTACATCCCTCTCCTCCTCCTAGAAGCCTTACCTTAAGTAGAAGGCACATCAATATGTTATTTGGTTCAAACCAAAGGGAGTTACCAAAATTAAAGGTAACAGTTTCTCTTAAATTGTTTTCTTTTATTTTACATCTCCATCCCCTAAAATCCTTTTATACCATTATTTTGTAACATCACAAGTATGTTCAATATACTATGATGTTTTTATGAAATGGATTATAAGTACACTAACACACACCTCCATCTAATGGATGAAGAACATAATGTTTCTAGGGAGTGAAAACTAACGCCTCACGAAATGATGATTGTTCGATTATCTCCTACCACCTCTCATGGTGGCCATTATGATTGAACTATATTTATATATGATATATCTTATGTTTATGTTTTATTTATGCTTCTTTAATTTCCATTTATAGCATTCCTTTGTGGTTTCCATTGTGGGTAAACGCGATAATCTCATTAGAGGAAGTGCAGACTACCACCCATCAAAGATATATGTCTCGTTATTTCCATATGTGGGACCTATAAACGATGGAGTTAATGATATTATATATGAAATTAAATATGAAATTATACTTGAATTATAATATACTTTTGTATTTTTATTATCTAATTCCATTAAAATAAGAAATAGAAATGAAAGTAGTGTTCATGCGTACGTACGGCTTACCGTCTCCATGAACAGTTCATTTCATTTATTACCTCAAAATGTTATGTACTATTATAAATACATGTATATACTAGATATATATGATATATATGATATCTATATCATGAATATCATCTTGTATATAATGGACTATTAACCACATTGAAAACTAGTAAATATAAGGTGTTCATTTTTGACTCAAGTACCAAATATCGACAAAACGACCATTACTAAATTGGATGATTAAATAATGGTCATAATATAGTAATAAGTGATATAAAATGAATAATATACTTGAAGTTTTTTTATTCAAGTATAAATTAACTTTAGTTTATAATTCAAGAGATTGAAGAATGATCGAGTCATGTCGGACACGAGGTAAGGGACTTTGTCTCAATATCCTTTCATTGAGGCATAATTAGTTTTATACACAACATAATTTTATACTGTGTATGTAACCCTTTGACATTTCATTTCATTCAAAGGGAATATTTTTATATGATTCTTTATACTAAACCTCAAAAAGGAATGTTTTTTAATGTAACTGGTGACAACGACCTTTCTGTCTGCTCGAGTATTATTTGATCTTTGGATTACTTAACAAGACTTAATATTATTAAAAGGAAAAATAAATACCATATAATCTTTTTACGTATTTTGGTATTGAAAATGATTTTGTGAATGGATTTTTATCTCAGTATATTGAAATGATATTTTGTTATTGCAATGGGGAAATTTTATCTATCCTTTATGCTTATGTTATGTGTTATGATCTAGTTATGGTTCATGGGAATTATTTAAGTATTCGAGTGGTTCCATGATAAACCTAGGGCGGGTGAGCCCAAGATAGCCCTCCAATGCATTGGGTAACGTGAAATAGGTAAACATGGATGTTTCTCCTAAAAGATTTAGGGTATATACTATGATGGGTATTCCAAAGTAACTCCCTATATAGATGTGATAACTACATTGTAAGTACATTCCGAATGCCATAAGTTACCTTTATGATTTATGATTTCAATGTGTTATTCATAAAATCTTATGATTTCATGAGGTAAGTAATAGAGTTGTGATTTTTTATGTAATTTTGAACATATTTTTTTATTCTTTGTTTTATAACCCTTAATGAGCTTTTTATGCTCATCCAATGTTTTGAAATGTTATCACAAGACTTATAGATAAATATGGTCAAGGATGGGATCAAGGGAAAGTTGTGCTGTCAAAAACACAAAACTAGAAATGACATTTTTTTCAAAAGTTTTTATTTTATTAAAAAAATGGAATCAGTATAGAAGTGTCTACTTTTTAATATTTTGAGATGTAATAGTTATTTCCTAATTCTATAAAACTCTAAACTTTAAAGGATCCTCAATGTGAATTATTAATTTCATTTAATATTATGTAAGGTTTAAGGTCGAGTCCTTATAGTTGGTATCAGAGGCCAGTTTAAATTACTTTAGGAGTAATTGTATTGTTAAATAAATTTCCATAAATTAATATATGGTAATATTGAAATGATATATCATTTATAGATTACCATGTTGCTTCGCCTAAAATATTTCTATGTTTAGAATGGTTTTTCGCAGAGGAAACAGGGAAGCTATGTTGGGACGATATCAGAAGGAAGACAACCTTCCAAATCAGCAACCTGAGATGGTCGGAATCAGAACTGAACAGTTTGTTAAAGTGATGGAACAGATGACTTAGGCTATAAATAGTAGTGGTATCCATGCACAATATCAGCCAGTTCAACCTCAGAGGAACATGTCAGTAGTAGATCATTTCATGAGTAAAAATTCACCATTATTCATAGGATCATCTGATCCGGTGCTAGCATAATGGTGGATTGAAGAAATGGAAAATATTTTTGATGTCATGGGTTGTTCCCAACATTAAAAGGATAGTCTTTCTATTTACCGTATTGAAGGTGAAGCTGATCAATGGTGGTCAACAGTGAAAAATATCATGTATTGTGAAACGATTGATTATATTTATTGGGATGAACTAAAAGGTATGTTTGTTGAGAAATATTTTCCTATGGTGGTTCATCCTAGAATGGAAAATCAATTCCTGGAATTGAGGCAGGAGGATGACTACGTGGCTGCTTATGAAGAAAAATTCACTCGACTTGCAAGGTATGCTCTAAATTTCATTCGAGATCTTGATTGTAAAATAAACTATTTTTACTCTGGATTAAAACCAAAGTATCTAAGGGATTTAGCTTCTCGTGAGTTTAAAAGTAATGAAAAACATGTTCGTTGTGCGGAGATGGTGGAAATGGAGTTTTTTGATGATAAGGTGTTCTTTGAAAAACAATAGAGTAACGGGTATATGTGGATGGAAAAAAGGGAAGAACTCTTTAAAAAATTCTGATTTTAAGAAACGTATGTTTATTGTTTGTGAAATTTGTGGTAAAAATCATTCCGGGGAATGTCTTTTGATTTCTGGTAAGTGCTACTGATGTGTTAAAATGGGAAATAAGGCTCATAATTGCACTAAATAATATCAGGTTAATGGTAAGACAAAATCTGATTTAGAGTCAGTAAAATGTTTTAAGTGTAATGAAATGTGTCATTATGAAAGTGAGTGTCCAAAAAAGAACTCAACCGAAGGAAATCATCCAGACCATATAAAGAAAGGGGTGGTGAAATCCTTTGCAACTACTTTAGTGGATGTTGGGCCATCAAATGAAGTAGTATCAGGTACACTGTTTGTTTGTTCAGATTAAGAAAATATGATGTTTGATTTAAGGTCTACAGACGCTTTCATTTATGATAAGTCTTATAATAAATTACGAATTCCATCACAAGATATGAAAACTGAACTTATGGTGAAAACACCTTGAGGAAATGTTGAGACAAATTGAAAACATAAGAACATTTATGTTTGTGTGTGCGGAAAGAATCTACCTGCAAACCTTATTATTTTTCTTCTAGTACAGTTTGATGTTATTTTGGGCATGGATTGTCTTTCTTTTTATCTTGATATGATTTACTTCAGATCTAAAGAGGTTTTATTTCAGAACGATTTATAGTTTGTATACAAGAATGTTTTCTTTCTTTTGATAAGATATCATGAAGCTGAGAAACTAGTAAAAGATGGAAATTAATGTTACCATTCACATATTTTTGAAAATATATCAACCATTCAGAATAATGATGTGCCAGTGGTAAATAAGTACCTTGATGTTTTTCCTGATGAGTTTTGTGGTATAATACCTGATCAGGAATTTGAATTTAATGTTGACTTAGTTTCTAATGCTAATCCAATTTCAAAACCCCCATATTGAATGTCTCAAATTGAACTTTTAGAGTTAATGAAACTATTTCTAGAGTTATTAGTTAAAGGTTTCAATCGACCTAGCACATCACCATAGGGTTCTCCTGTATTGTTTGTTAAAAAGAAAGATTATTCAATGAGACTTTTCATTGATTATATAGCATTGAATATCATCACCGTGAAAAATATTTATCATCTGCCTCATATCGATAATTTGATTGATAAGATCCATGGAGCTCAGTATTATTCAATGTTTGATTTGAGGTCAGGGTACCATCAGTTGAAAGTAAACGAAGCAGACATTCCAAAGACAACATTTTGTAATAGATATGGCCATTAGAAATTTGTATTTTATGACTTTTTGTTTAACCAATTTACCTGTTGTATTCATGGATCATATGAATAAAATATTCCTTGAGTTCATGGATATGTTATTGTTTGTGTTCGATGATGATATTTTGGTTTATTCTAAAAGTAAAGTTGAGTATGAAAGTCATTTAAGTGTCATCTTGAAAACCTTACAAGAATATAAAATTTATGGGAAATTCAACATGTGTGAGTTTTGGATACAACAAATTTCTATCATTGATGACATTTTTAAAAAAATTGCATAAATATCGATCCTTCTGAAACAAAAGTTGTTGAAGAATGGCCAAGACCCAAAAATTTAATCGAGATTCATTGTATTCTTGGTTAGGCAGGTTATTACTGAAGGTTTGTTGGGAATTTTTCACAGTTATCGAGTCCATTGACTATGTTAACTCGAAATGGTGTTAAGTTAATTCGGACAAAATAATTTAATGATAGTTTTCAGGAATTGAAAAGGATATTTGTGAATGCTCAAATTTTTTCACTATCATCTAGAAATGGTGATTCTATTATCTACAGTGCTACTTCATTGAAAGTACTGTTTTGTGTCCTTATGCAGAATAATCAAGTAACCGCTTATGCATCATTTCAGTTGTAACCACATGAGGTAAATTACCCTTCACATGATTTGGAATTATCTAGTGTAGTTATTCCATTAAAAATTCGGAGGAATCATTTGTATGGAGTAAAATGTGAAATATAAACTGACCACAGAAGTTTAAAGTATATATTCACTCAAAAGGAATTGAAAATGAGATAGAGCAGATGGATATGATTAATCAAGTATTATGATTTCATGACCCATTACCATCTGGGAAAAGAAAAAAAGGCGTCTGATGCTTTGAGTGGAAAATGTAATGGTTCATTAACCATGTTATGTTTAGGAAAAGATGATTTGGTTTTTGATTTGATGAAAATTTTTATAGAAGTTGTTGGTGCAGGAAATTATTCTGTTTCATTTCAGGAGTCAGTGAATTCATCTCTATCAGACAGAATAAATCAAGAACAGAAATAAGATAATGAGTTGCAGAAAAAGGATGTGTTGGTTCAGAAGGGTAGATTACCTGATTTTAGCATTGATAATGATTTTGTTTTGATATTTGGAATGAGATTATGTGGGCCTTGTGATTCATAGTTGATTAATGAGTTGTTATGTGAAGATCATAGTTCCCCATTTTCAGTTTATCCTGGTAGTAGTAAGATGTATAGAGATATTTGGGAGTATTAGTTGGGGGATGGAATGAAATGAGATATTGCTGATTTTATTATAAAGTGTTTGACTTATCAGTAGGTTAAAGAAAAGCACATGTTACTGAAAGGGATGCTTCTGCCTTTACCAATGCCAGAGTGGAAATGAGAAAATATATCAATGGACGTTGTTGTGGGATTACCAATGACATCTTGAGGTAATAATGAAATCTGGGTTATTGTTGATCGATTGACTAAATCTGCTCATTTCCTTCCTATTCGGGATTCATTATCTCTAGATAAACTTTCTCGATTGTATGTTAATGGGATAGTTAGGTTGCATTGAGTTACCCTCTCCATTGAATCATGTTTTGATCCAAGGTTTACTTCTATCTTTTGGAAATGCCTTCCTATGTCATAGGGTGCATAATGAAATTTTAGTACAGCTTTTCATCCTCAATCATACGGGAAATCAGAACGAACAATTCAGACCTTGGAGGATATGCTATGTGTTTGTTCACTGTATTATCAGGAATGTTGGGACCAACATCATTCTTTGGTTGAATTGTCATATAATAATTGTTTTCATTCAAGTATACAGAAGGATCCATTTTAGTCATTTTATGGAATGAATTGTCGAAATCCAGCTTTTTAGGATGAATTAGGTGAAAGGAAGATCCTGGGACCAGAATTTGTGATGAGATGGAAGTGAAAGTTTTGTTCATTCAGAAGCACATGAGAAATGATCACAGGAGACAAAAAAGTTTTGCAGATAACCAAAGGAAGGATATTTATTTTGAGGTTGGTGATCATGTCTTTCTCAAAGTTTCTCCATGTTAATGTGTGATGTGTTTTTCTAAGAAGGGAATGTTGAGTCCGAGGTTCATTGGACTTATTGAAATTCTAGAGAAAGTTGGATCAGTTGCATTCATAGTGGCTTTACCTCCATGTTTTTCTTAGGTACACAATGTTTTTCATGTTTCGATGTTGAGAAGGTATATTCCAGATCCATCTTATGTTTTGAGCCCAAAGGTAGTTCAGTTAGAAGAGAATATCTATTATGAAGAACAACCAATCCAGATCCTTGACCATAGAGAGAAAGTGTTGCAGAATAAGATAATTCACCTGGTAATGGTTTTGTGGAAAAACCATATGGTTGAAGAGGCAATGTGGAAATATGAAAATTCTATGAGGGATAAATACCCCCACTTATATTGATAAGTGAATAAAAATTGAGAGGATGCAACTTTCAAAATGTTGAAGGATGTAACATCCCAGGTAAATGTAGAACAATATATTTTCATATTTATAAATATTTGTGAATTAAATATTAATATTATAATAAAGTGGTTGCTATGTTCGATAGCGTACCCAATACACAACAATGGATTTCTTTGAATTATTACGTTTCACACTAATAATATAATATTATTATTTTGAATAGTAGTTTGATCCTATATGTTGTATTGGTAGGAATGGACAAAATGAACTACAATATGATTATACATGTTTGTTAAATGTATTTACATTTGTCCAATAAATAGTTAGAGGCTTAAAATGTTAATGAATCTAATTTTTTATCATAATTTACATTAAATGGCCGATTTACCACATATTAATGGAGAACCCTCATTAAATATAGATTTGGTCACTTTAATACATTCTAATTGACCAAATAATTTTTTTTGAATGGGGAAATAAAATTTTACATTGGGTAATTTTTTGGTATTTTTCTGATAAAGTTCATTTTTTAATGAATAATGAAAAATATTGGATTTTAATTCAATTTTTTTTAATTTAATTTATTTATATGGTTATATTATCTTCTTAATTGGTTTTACAGTGAAATTAAAATATATTTTTACCATTTAATCCAATTCTGGCCATTGTAATTATTTTCACATTGAAATTGGATATAAACAAGTATCGATCTTTTGATAATTATTGTTTCTAAAAAACACACTATTTGATTTGATAATGGAAATTAATTTTTAAATTAATTAATTCCACTACTATGTTATGAATTTTTAAATGTATACATCATTTTTGAATTCTGAATATCAAATATAGCTTATGCTTATTTTTTGTTACTTTTCTAAAAAACTTCAATTTTTGATGATTACTGAAATCACTTAGTAGTAGTTAAAAAAACTGACCTTTTCATTTAAATGAAATTTTACCACATCTGTGAGTCGAATTTCAAAAATCTGACATTCATATTTGTTATCAAAAAGAAAAATGTGGTTTAGTAAGATGAAAATAATTTTTAGTGAATAGTAACTTTTGACTTTTATTTACGCGATTAAAGGTAAATATGGTAATTCATGGTAAAAAATATTAAAATATTTTAAAATGTACTTAACACTTGTTCTAACCTTATTGGATAAGTAATGGCCGACCATGGGAATCTTTGGGTTTGTTTTGGGACCCCATGGAGCCACTTATGAAAGATAATGACACTTTAGATTAATTAATTTAATGTAAAGCCAGAAATGACATAAAAAATCATTCAGTAAGTTAATTTTTATATGGTGTTATATAAGTAATATTTTTGACTATAAATATTCACTGGTAATATAATATGATTTACTACATCATGTTATTTTTTTTATAATATATAGACATAAAATAAATTAAATTATTTTGACACAATAATGAAGTATTATTTACCTCATTAATAAAAGATTTAAATAAATAAAATTATAATGATTAAAATATTATCCAAAAAATTTCATAATCTAATTGGATGATTTTATTTTGAATATGAGTCATCTTATCTTCGACATTAATGATTTTTGGACCTTTTGAAACCAAAGATATGTTTATAATAAAATAATGCTTTCACACATTCCTAAAGTGCCCCTCCTCTCCCTTATAATAGGTGTCCACATTTAACCAATTCCACCATCCTATCAAGCATTTTGGCTCATCCAAAATCTGCCCAATTAAACTCCCTACATCCCTCTCCTCCTCCTAGAAGCCTTACCTTATGCAGTAGGCACTTCAATAAGTCCTTCGGTTCAAACCAAAGAGAGTTACCCATATTAATGGTAATTTTATCTCTTAAATTGATTTCTTTTATTTTACATCTCAAACCCCTCAAATATTTTTATTGATTTTTTGTAACAAAACTAGTATCCTCAATATACTAGGATGTTGTTATGATAAGGATTCAAACTACTCTTATGCACACCTACATCTAATAAATGAAGAACATAATGATTATGTGGATGGAAAACTAACGCATCACAAAACGATGATTGTTCGATTATCTCATACTGCCTCTCATGGTGTCCATTATGATGGCACTGTATTTATATATGATATATATTATGTTTATGTTTTCTTTATGATTCAGTAATTTCCATTTATAGCATGCATTTATGGTTTCCATTATCGGTAAACGGGATAATCTCATTAGAGGAAGTGCGGACTACTACCCCCTCAAACTAATATGTCTCGTTAATGTCATATGTGGGATGTATAAAGGATGGAGTTAATGATATTATATATGATATAAAATATAAAATTATACTGGAATTATAATATAACTATGTATCATTATGTATTAATTCCATTGAAATAATAAATTGAAATTAATGTAGCGTTCATGCGTACGTACGACTTACCGTCTCCATTAACGGTGCATTTCATTTATTATCTTCAAATGTTATTAAATTTATAAATACATGAATATAATGAATATATATTATATATATGATATCTAAATCATGAATATCATTCTAGAAATAATGTACTATTAACCACATGGACAACTTGTAAATATAAGGTGTTCATTTTTGACTCAAGTACCAAATATCGACAAAATGACCATTATTAAATTGATTAATTACATAATTTTTATAAAAATGTTATAATTGATATAAAAGGAATAAAAAACTTGAAAAAGCTTCTTAATAATGTATAAATTAACTTTAGTTTATTTTTCAGGGGATTATTGAACGATCGAGTCAATTCGGACACGAGGTAAGGGACTTCGTCTCAATCTCTTTTCATTGAGGCATATTTAATTTTATACATGAATTCATTTTATACGGTGTATAAACCCTTTTGAATTTTCTTTTCATTCAAAGGGAATCATTTTATATGAAGTGTTTTACTAAATGAAAAAAAGGAATGATTTTTAATGTAAGTGGTTACAACGACCTTTCCATTGCCGTGAATATTATTTTATCTTTGGATTCCTTAACAAGCCGTATTCTTTTTAAATGGAAAAATAAATACCATATACTCTTTTTCTGTATTTTGGTATTGAAAATGATTTTTAGAATTGATTTATTATTTCAATATTTTGAAATGATATTTTTTATTGAAATGTGGAAATGTTATCTTTCCTTTATTCTTATATTATGTGTTATGATCATGATATTGTTCTTAGGCATTATTTAAGTATATGGGTGGTTCTGTGATAATCATAGGGCGGGTGATCCCGAGATAGCTCTCCAATGCATCACGTAACATGACAGAGGTAAACATGAATGTTTATCCAAAGAGATTTAGGAAATATAATGTTATGGTTATTCCAAAGTAACTCCCAATTTAGCTATGATAACTACAATCTATGTATGTTATGGATGCCATAAGTTACCTTTATGATTTATGATTTCTATGTGTTATTCATAAAATCTTATTATTTAATGAGGTAAGTAAAAGAGTTCATGTTTTGTACATAATTGTGAACAAATGTTTTCATTCTTTGTTTTATAACCCTTATTTAGATTTTTATGTTCATCCCATGTTTTGAAATGTTTTCCCAGGACATAAAGATGAATAGGGTCAAAGATGGGATCAAAGAAAAGTAATTCTATCTAAAACATGGAACTAGACATGAACCTTTTTTTCTAGAGTTTATATTTTATGAAAAAATGGAATATGTGTAGAAGTGTGTACTTTGTAATCTTTTGAGATGAAATAGTTTTGTCTTAATTCTCTGAAACTCTAAACTTGAAATGTTCATTAATGTGAATTATTCATTTAATTCAACATTATTTAAGGTTTAATGATATGTCCTTATATTAATAATGATAGAATGAATAATTTTGGATATTATTTTCTCTATCAATGCCTTGTGCCTAGGACAATGGGCTAACTGTAACTGGACCCCAACCTGAAGAGCCTCTTTAACCGGAATCCAACCTGAAGAGCCTCTGTAACCGGACTCCAACCCAGAGAGCCTCTGTAACCAGAATCCAACCTGGAGGGTTTGCTGTAATCAGAACCTAACCTAAAGTGCTTACTTTTACTGATCCCCACCACAGAACATACTAGTCCAATACATTCATCTTAAAAAGAAGTTGAAATATTACATGAAAATTAATATTTATACTAGCATACAAAATGTCAGTGCTTTAACCATAGACAATTAAAAGAATAAAAATAACTAATACACTATCAAACATATCCAAAAACCTAAAATACAATATAGAATATTATTATCATAATAAATAAACTTCAAACAAATGTAAATTTTATCAAAGGATGTTGAGATAGAGGAAATCAATAATATTTGAGAGAAATATCTCTTTCTATTTTGAAATCATTTAGGTGTCATATAATTATATAAGAAAACATTTATTTTCAAAATATTATTTTAATATTTTACGGTAATATTCAACGATGTTATAATGGCGGACAATAACTGCACCCACCGTATAAGTTAAAAAACATTCTTACCATAATTTTTTAAAAAAGGTTGTAAATTACCTTTTTTAGAAAATGAAGGAATATTTATTTAAAAAAAATATATGGTCAAATATTGGTATAAATGACTTTAATCCATTGTCTATTAAATAGTAAAAATGTTTTGAAATACATTTTTGAGAAACATGGATGTGGATGATAAAGGGGTCCCAGTAGATACATACGTAAAAACAACCTCGGATAATAATGAGATTGTGAAATTAACCCTTACAAATTTGGTAACATATAAAATATACACCTCATGAAAGAAGTACCAAAAAATGAAGATAAAAATACACATAAATTAATGTTTACTACACATAGAATACAGTTATGGGATGTACATACAACACAAAAAAAAAATAGTGGCAATATAGCATGAATCTCACAGGAATAAGGAGTGAGATGAAAACAAAATACCTTGTACTTTTCCTTGGTCAAGAGTAGAAAGACCTCAGGTATAATGGTGAAATGATTGTTATTAAATTATACACGAATCATATATATTAATATGATATCATATATGTTATTTTAACACTTCATTGTTAATAATATCAAAGTTTTATTGTCAATTTCGGGTGGTAAATGATTTGTTTTCCATTATATGCATTGTTATATAAGTAATGTGTGTTATGGATAGGATGTATATTATTCATATTCCGAATTATATTAATTCTTTAAAAATTATTTTTAATCTTCTAATGAAAACTCATCTTGAATGGATACGAAGGGGATGGAATCTCATCGTATTCATTGAGACTATAATCCATACATATACACGAGTGACAATATAATTCTTTTGATATTAAAATAATATATAATTGGATGTTACATCATATATACATAATAATTATCATGTTATATTTTTTATTTACATCAATTTCACTTCATTATTATACCCATCCAAATAATAATGTATTGAATAACAATTACACCACAACGTTGAGACATTAAGCCGTACATATGCATGTGTGGTGACATGTCATTCATAGGATTGATATTATAATGAATGTGGTTGTACCATATTTAAAATAACATCAAATTATATAGAAGATACTGGATTTATTATTTTATAATGGAAACAATAAATAAATGAGAACTTGAAGTAGAAAGAAATTTGAATGGGGTGATGAAATATATTCCTCTTCTTCATGTTCTTCCTTTTGATTTGGTCAAAAGGACTCCTTAGGTTGGCTTTGTGACCAATGGAAGGCTTCTAAGATTAATTTAGGATAGTTGAGAGGTATTTTGGGATGAGGTAGGCCGAGAAAAAAGGATTTTGTGGTGTGAATTGGAGGGAAGGGGGAGTGCCCTTTTATAAGAGGTGTGAGGGGCACCTTAGGAAAAGCTAGAAATATTATTTTATAATAAAGTACTTTTATGTTTATAAATGTTCAAAAGTGTATTATTTAAATTATAAGGTGAGGATGGGTCGAAAACTACTCATCTAATATTTTTTCATAGGTTTTGGTCACTATATTAAGCTTATCTTTTAGATTTAACTCTTAGTTAAATAGTTTGACATTTACCATGTCTCTTTGTATTTTTATATTATATGGTTAATAAACATAATATATAATTCTAAGAGAACCCTAAAGGGTTCATTAATGATACACCTATAATTAAATAAGTCTTTTTTACGAAACATATATTTTTAGGAATAAAATATCAATTAATAATATAATATTTTTTAAAAACTCATTTTTGTCAATTTTGACACTACCTGGTATTTTTTCTCCTAACTTCATAACAGAGTTATTACATAATAAAAATTCATCTAACAACATCTAGTGAGTCAATTTAACCTATAAAATTAGTGTAATTCATAAAAAGTATCAAATTACATTTATTTGGATATTTATAATATCAATTATTTTAATATTTAAATAATTAGGTAATTGTTACATCATCATTGTATCATAAATAAATTAAATTTTTTAATGTATAAAAAATATAAATAAAATACCATTATGTAGGAAATATTTTTATATTTTTAATTAATATTTATAGTCAAATTTATCTTATGTGTAACCCTATATTCAAACTATTTTAGTTATTTAACATTGAATTTACACTTTTAACTCTACTTTGAATTAAATAATAATAATTGTCCTAATCTAATCCAAGTGGACCATAGAAGTTCATATTTTATACATGAGGTTTTTTTTTGGTAGAATTATATTTATCCAATAGAATGAAGACATGTGTTGGGGTAATAATAATATCATTTTACCCTTAATTACCCTATTTACTTTTAACCGTGGTAAATAAAAGTAAAAAGTTACTAATCACCAAAAATATTTTTATCTTATTGAACCAAATTTTACTCCATGATATAAATTTTGTTTCTCAGATATTTGAAATTCAACTCACAGAATTGGTAAAATTATGTTTTTTGTAAATTTGAAAATACTCCTTGGTGGTAGGTAAAAGATGCTAAAAACATTAATAAAATTCATATATATCTGAAATTTTTATAAACTGACTCCAATGAATTAAATTAAACATATATAAGGTATTATGTATATATTTTTTCCTTGAATAATTCAAAAAATCTAAATAATTATTTGAATAAAAATTCGGTTTTAAACAATGACTTAGTGTTATTCACTATTCATCAAAAATTGAATGTTTTCAGAAAAATACCAAAAATTCAACCTAAGATATTTTTGATATTCCGAATTAAAAAATGTAGTATAATTTAAAAAATTTAAAACATAGGAATTCCATTTTATAATTTAAATTTATTTCCTGTTGTGAAAACCAAAAAGATTATTTTTAATAGATAATATCTATCAACAGATTGACACTTGTTTATGTCCAATTTCCCAGTGAAATTACATAAAATCACCATAACTGGAATAAAGGGTAAATATATAATCTATTTATACTTTCAAACCATTAAAATTTATAATTTAGAACTATAATTTATTTTGATTAAAAAGGTTGTTTTTAGTTAAAATGTAGTATTTTTCATTATTCACCCAAATATGAAAGTTATCAGAAAAACACCAAATAATTATTGAAGATAAACTCTTATGTCCCGATTCTAATGAAGAAGTTTATTTTTTTTTAAATTTAGTATATAAATGTTTCAAACATTGGATTTAAAAACGGTTCTCCATTAAATGTTGGTAAAATTGAGTTTTTTGAAAAAACACCTATTATCTGAAAAAAATGATTTCATTCCTAAATTATGTGTAATAAACACATAATATGGATTATAAAATTATAAGTATTATATAATGTTCCAAATTCAGTTAATATTATTCATAACCTCTTTTGAACGGCTAGTTTGGTTAATAGTGGTGCACTTGAACTCATTATTGCGTGTAGTGAAAGTTATTGAATTAATTTGAAGAAAAAACCTACTATGAAATATTTGGGGTGTTACATATAATATTTTACAGTGTTCATCAAAAAATATTACATTTAAAAAGAATCTAAAATAATTTAAATCTTCAAGAGATAAAATAATTAAATACTTGTTTCATTATTTTTGTCCATTCTAATTTTCATAGACTAATTATTTATTAAAATGTATGTTTTAAAGGAATTTACTAAAAATTTATAGTTACTTGTTTTTGCCCTCTTTTCCTTAAACTATATTTATAAATTAAAATTTAATTTCCATGCCATATGGTTACCTCTATTAGAGTATATATGTGGAATCATGAATCTATATCCTACCAGAATGGACCTAAGGGATTCTTTTTATTGATTTTGGATAACCCCCCCCCCATCAAGGTATGAGGGGGAACCATTACAAGTCTTGTAGTCTCAGAGATTACACAAACTATAGGTCTTTAAGGAAATATAAAGATTATACTTGGAACTCCACCCAGCTTCACCATCATGATATAAACTCTATGCCTTCGTATGGCTGTTCGACTAGGGTTCCCGTGAAAGCACATGCTAGTCCCGTTGGCAATGCCATATCCTATCTTTCTGACAAATCCAATTAGCATATGCTATAATGAATGCACATTATCTAAAATCACCATTTTAATTATGCTCATTATAAAGTTTGTCTAATCATTTAAGCACCATTATAGGTGGCCCAAATCCTTAATGTGGCATGAAGGCCTTGAGGTGGCCCTATAGCCTTGAGGTGCCTCGAAAGCCTCGCGGGCCGGAATTCATTGGGTGGCTGGAATGCCTTAATGGACTCAAGGACCAAACATGTAGCCCGAAAGCCCAAACAGATGAACAGTCTTGGCTGCTAGTTTATCGAACAGTGCCTCCTACAGTACCAGCTACAGTAACCCGAAAATATGTCTAACCCTAGTTTTGATCTTGGGTCTCATGGATGCACTTTCTAAGTCCTCACCAACTAGGCTGAGGCTCTTGTGCAACTATGAATTAATATAAACATGAAAATTCATTCTTATTGGGAAAAAATTACGACTAATGAACATTGTCATATTTAGGTCAATATGTTGGCCACATTGATTATTGAAAACCTCAACTCTTAGAAACTTTTATCTTTCAAAAATAATTTTATTCAAAGAGTGATGCAACAACATTGATTATTTTTTGAATCAATATGCAGTTGATAACATAATAATTATAGAGTTTCAAAATAAACTTTCTATTCATACATGATATTTGTAACATCATCTTATATAGAAGTCATCGTATCAATGAAATAAAAAATATTGAATACTTATTACATTAATAATATTGTATGAAGAACACAATATTATTAGGAAAATAATTGTATATTAGAAATAACATTAATAATATCATTAGAATATTTTAGTTTTCATTAAGGGATGTAGAGATTTGGTTCCCCTATCATGAATCCAAATACACTCATTGTGCAACCATATATCATAAATGAAATTTTCTATATCAGGACATCCAAGAATTTTTTTTATATTACAATAAATGGTTCATCCTAGATGGAATTTTCAACTAACCCTAATATTTATTTATTATAGCCGCTAAACCAAACTACCATTTCTAATGCTAGAACATGAACATTAATTTTTCATCTTTGATATCAATGAAGTTGAATGATTTTTTACCCACCAAAACATAAAATATTTAAAGGAAATATTGGATCACATATATTCTCATTGGGCATTTAGTTTTAGTGTTTTTGGTAGATAAGATAAACTCATAAATAAATAATATTAATTTCTTTAAATGATCATGTATCCAGATAACCAAACTATACTTATTTCATATTATCACATCTTCAAAATCCTCATGAAACCATTCTAAAAATATCTCATTCAATAATTTCCATGATAACCAAGGGAAATGATAACATATTAAGTGTGACATAAAACTATCAGTAATGATACTCATAAAAATTATTAATATAATTTCATCAATGAAAATATGAAATGCATAATGATATGAAGTCCTAATCATTGTACATTATTGAACCATACAATATTTTAAACCCATAAATACATGAACCATCAATAATGATACATAGAATAAGGATTCAACAATTGGATGATTCATAATAATCAATAATTATGTTCCATTTAACGAATATTTGATTAAATGAAACAATATAAACCCATTGAAGGAATATATATATATATATATATATATATATATAACAAGTTAGTTTCATGGGACATCATCTTCATAGAATAATTACATAATCCCTATATAAACATTTGAATTTGAATAAAGATATTTTAATCATACAATATAATTCTCCATAGACTATAATCTTTACCCAATGTATTGAAGTTCTATCTTTCCACACAAATCGTTTAAGCTATTTTTGGATCAACTAGTTCTATTTCAGTGAACCCATTGTATAATAAATGTCCATAATCCACTTTATGAATAAATTTTATCGATCATCAATTTCATCATATAACTCTTAAAACAACCATTATCCCTCTGATAACATGAATATATCATTGAAATGAATTGTGTTCCATTAAAATATTTTTGAATGATAATTTGCCCATGAAAATGAAATGTGTTCCATAAAAAATAACTAGGAAATATAGGATCCCAATAGAAATGAAATTATCCATAAAAAATAATTGAAAAATTATTAACTCATGGAAAATAAATGGGTCCCATAACAATCTATTTGAAAATAACATAATCTATTAACAGAATGAATGAGGATGGAACTATAAAAAATTAACCAACATGGGGTATAATTAATGCCAAGGGACATTGAAATTGGAGAATGGTAATTACATTAAAATGTTATTAAATAAAATTTGGGGAATATGAGCTTTTTATTTCAAGGAATCCATTTTACTAAAATAAAAATTCTGAAAATATTTTGAAATTTTTTATCATTGAAAATAAAATTGGTTAAATATAATGGAAAATTTAAAAATAATATAAAAACTATCATGGAGAAAATATCTATTTCATTTTGAAAAGAACTTTTTTAAAGACTTTTAAAATAAATTTATTTGAATAAAAACATAAAAAATATAAATGTTAATTGAATTAAATTAATGTTAATGATGATAAGAAAATTTTCTGATGTCATATAATTTATAATAATTATTTCTTTCACATTTTTTGTAAAATAAAAATTGACATTGTTTAGAAAAAGAACTGAAGATACCATTAATTTTTGTTTACATCAAACTTGGTTTAAAATGATTTTAGTAAAATATTTCTACATTTCTAAAAAAATTATACTATTTTTATAGGATATGGTTTTCAAAAAAATGGAATTTTGACCTAAGGGGTATATAAATGATATTTTTGTTAAAAAATACTGTTTATTTAGAATAATAATGAGATGAAAATAGTACTATAATGAAAAAATTTCATCCTTAAAAATTGTATAAGAAAACATATGAAAAATATTCATAGGTATATCATTATGTTTCAAAGTTCTAGAATTAATTATATGTAGTCTTAATAAATTGCAATATTGTAACATAAAACACATTCCACTTATAACTCTAAATCATAATCCCCATGAAATGAAAAAACTAAATTATACAAAAAATATCATCTGAGTAAATAAATTCATTATATTATATTTCAAAGTGTTTGTATATATCCCTAATAAAATAATATAGGTGTATAATATGACATATGTGTCAATGAATTTAAACTTTGACAAATAACTAATACCCCACTAGTAATATTTTAAATCATAATACTCAATACATTATAGCATAAAAAGAAATGTTAAATATCATGAAATAGGTGGGATAAATGATATTATTGTAATATTTTTAGTAAATACATGAAATTAAAATGATTGGGGAATTCTCATATGTCTCCAAAAAATAAAAGAGAGACTATAAATGCTTTTCCATAATTCTTTACAACCATCGTACTCATTCGGACATCCTATATAATAAATATAGATTTATTATTTATATATAACATGAATATAAATTTATATATAATACCATGTGTGATTTATTTATGAAATTTTATTACACATTTGATATTAATTCCTTGATAAAATCATGTTCTAGTTTATAACTGCTTTGTTTTCCGTATATGTTTTGAGTAGATATTTTTACCCTTTCATTGATCATGGTTTAATCACCTCTCAATTAATAATATTTACATAATTATATATTTTTTAATAAATTATACTTTTAATACAAACAATTAAATGCGGTTTTGATAAATTAAGTGTGTTACGAGAAAAAATATTTTTTGTTGTACATATACATGAGTTACATTTCCATTTTTTAATATTCATCATAGAAAATGATGTTATTAATATTATATCATTATTGAATGATCATAATATCATTAATATAATATTTTTTCATTATATATACTTATATTTTAAATCTATTTGGGGTGGTTAGGAAATGATAGAGTCATATTGCTTCATGAATGTGGTCGTTCAGAAATATATGAATGGCGATATAATCATTTAGTGACTGAAAAGAAAATGTTAAAATATTAAATAATAAATATAAAGTATTATTTAATATCATAATTATTTAATTTATCTCAAATTTAATTATCAACTATATACTTTCAATTTTCCATGTAAATAATTAGTCAAAATGAATGGCATTCCTTCACAAGGAGGTAGTTTATTGCACACATGAACGCCATTATTGTATCAACAAAAGAAACAAATGTAAAATTTTATTTATGATATGGTGAAAAAAGATTTATAATTATGTTATAAATATAATTAATATAATTTATATAAATCTTCATACCCAACCAAGATATGAGTAAAGGGAAAAATGCATTATATTGGTCCCCGAGGCTATAGCCCATTGTACACATGAAGGATGAGTTCATAACCCATTTGACTATAGTGGAGAAGTTCATATGTAATTATTTTTACATAAAATATATTTTTATACCTAATATATATATTATATTATATCATCATGGTTTTATAATTATTGATGGAGTTGTACGAATAAATAAAATAAATGCACTCGTCGTAGAAAATTGTGTCTCCTTCAAGTAACATCCTTAGTTCTGTAACAACATTATTCATGTCAGGGATTTATTCCAAAAATATGTATTATAGTATGATATTGGGGATTATATAATGTTATCTGGGTTGGTATTGACCAATCCAAATTTTTTTGAAGTCGTAAAGGGGAGATGATTAGGGTGAAAGTGAGGTGAGTATTATTCGTTTTATTTTTTCAAATTAAAAATTTATATTGAGGTTTTTAATATGAAAAATGGAGAAATATGACACATTATCAAAAAATAGAAATCATAGGGTCAAAATATCTTCATTTAATTGTTTTTAGATGAATAATATGTAATAATTACCCTATTCTTTTATGTTAAACCCTGTGACAAAACAGTTTTCACCAAAACCACAATAATTAATTATACTGTTTCTAAATTTAATATTTAAAAAAATTATGTTTAAATTTTTAGATAATATAAATTATCATTATTAAATATATTTAAACCATTTTTAAAAATTCAATTCACATAACCCAAATAAAAATATTTAAAACAAAACCCACAGACATCACGGAAAACTATTTTTCAGAAAATGTGTTCTTTTGAGAAAATTAATGTTTTATATTAACTCTAAACCAGAAATAATAATTTTATGGATATATGCTACTATTTAATGATATATAATATACAAATTTAAACTAATTAAACCAAAATTTTGGTTTTTTAATACTTATTAAGAAACAACATTTTTAAAATTAAATTTTTTTTCATAAATATCCAACTTGTAAACCTAATGAGAATCTCATAGTAAACACTAAAATGACGTTGATTTAAAAAAATAAGTGAATTAATTATGATTATTTATTAATTATATTAATTTAAATAATATTTAAAACAAAATGGTACTTAAAATAACTAATTTATTCTAATAGGAACGAACTTTGTTTTACAAAAAATGTTATTTTTCTCTGTTCCCTAACAAATTAACATATTCCAAAAAATATCTATTTTTCCTAATATGTATTGTTTTCCGATTAAAATTTATAAAATAATGTAATTATATATGAATAATTTTTAAAAAATATCTATATTTTTATTATACTTTCTGGTTAAAATTAAAATATAAATATGTTTTGAAAAAAAATATATATTTTTAAAAATACATCACTAAAAATCAAAAAATTATTTAATGAACATTAATTAATGATTTTTATTTATTAGGAATGTTATATGAATATATTTCATAAATTAGTTAATACTATTCACAGTCATCAATTTAATGATTATGTTATATTGTTAATACCTAAAAGAAAATTATTTCAAGTAATATTTAAGATCGAAATTATATGTATTTTACACTATAATGAATAAAACACATTAGGTTTCATTTAAAAAATTATATTGGATGATATAATTTTTTAAAAAAAATTAATTTTACTATCTTTGTGTTACATCAACCCCTCATGAACAAATTTCATCTTCATAATTTCAATTTTATATTAAAAATAAATGGTTGGATATTTGAATATTTTTTTGTTAGAAAACCACATCATAAAAACAGTTAATAAAACATTATCATGATAAGAGATAATGGGAATTATAATGGTCATCAGTAATAAAGACTAACTAGATTCCCATGTAGGAGAACATGGGTGGGAATAAAAGATATTATTATGTAATAAAATGTTAATATCCAAATAATGATGGAGAGTTATAGAGAAAATTTATCAAAAAAATTGAATAATTCATTGAATGTTAGGGACCTCAAAACTCTAAATATGTTATTAGTGAAAAGAAAATTGGTTCATTTGAAATTTATATGTATTGATAAAATTTCTGTTTTAGAATCCCTTTTTTAGAGTTCTAGAATTATTTTACCATATATAATTGAAAAATTTTAAAATATAATTAATTTACAATCTTAATTTCATATTTTATCCTTTTTCTACCATAATATTATCTTTTCATTCAAATAATGACTAATAAGTAGGCATATTTCATTTTTGAATCAATTAAATCCCTATTAATGATCATGAAACCATAAAATGAATAAAAATTTATTTCTCATATCATTGGAAATTATCCAAATCCAAAAATATTTTGTACGAGGTACTATAATTCCTAAAAGGAATAAAAAAACACAAGATAAATAAATAAAAAAAATCAATAGTAATAACCAAGGTTCAAGGAATTGAATAGTTAAAAAATAATCATGTATAAAAAGTAACCTCAATAACCTCAAAATTCTACAGGGTTCCAACCTCAATCATTATCACATAATTTTGAGATTAAAATCGAATTTTAGTAGTTATATTATGTTTTAAAAATTTTAATCATTTATCCAACAAATCGTTTTTCAATCTATTGGTTAACTATATGATAATGCATGGACATTCATATGTACCTCATTATTAATGTATATATAATCACAAATGGGTTTTTGTACCATAAATATTATTGAAGTGAAATAAAAAATCATACATCATATTAAAAAATATTTAAATATATATAATACAAAAAACATTTCACGCAAAAAAATCATTAATAAAATTAAGATCACAATGCTTAAAACCAAAATGGGGTGTCTATAAATTTGAACATATGATAATAATTAATCATAAATAATTATAATTGTACACATAAATCCTAATATAAACTCTTTTTAAAACATTTTAATATCCAATTTTATCTAATCCATTCCTATGTTACCAATTGTAACAAAAACAAGCCTACTCATTATAATCTTGTACTAAAAACATGAACATTACATTTACGACTCTCATCCAGATGAAGGTGGCCCAATTTTACAAAAAAAAAATATCATGTAGAAATACTAGATTAGATACATTTTTAAAGACCAACTAGTTTATATATTTATTAATTAAAGGGAAATCTTCAGAAAACATACCCATTTCTTTAAATATTCATTTCTCCAAATTAAAATAGATTTTCATATTTCAATTTTCTTAATCACTAACATCCATATTAAACAGTTATATAAATTATTAACCATTCATCATTCTTGATAACATAGTCATTGGAAAAAATAATAAATCTGTGGTTAAATTATATTTAAGGATAAACATTATCACCCATTACTGATTTTCATCAATGAGAATCTAATGTGCATGGGGATATGATGAAATAATTAGCATGCATGATAGAATAATAATAGAATTCATTTTCATGAATTTCTAAATCATCTATATTGAATCATTGAATTAAAAATTAGTAATATAACATGTCATATAATTCAAAAATCAAGATCCATGTTATATCAATCTTAATCAAATGAAACGTTATAAGAAAAATAATGAATATATAAAACATTATGAAACTTGGGTTATCATCTTCATTGAAAAATTACATAAACCATAAAAAATCGTATAGATTGAATAAATATATGTTATACTTCTAATATAATTTTCTTGAGGACATATTCATTACCCAATTCATTGGATCACTATCTAGACACAATCATTGATTCACATTTATCAGTCTCACCAGACACTATATTGGTGAATCCATTATATATGAAATTTCGTAGAACCACAACATTATTATATTACATAGATAATTAAATTCTCTAAAAAACCCATAAAACAACTATTATCCCTTTTAAAATATGATAAACCTGTTGAAAGTACATGGGTAACTTTATAACCTATTTGATAAATGATTTACCCGTGGAAAATAACTGGGTTCTGTACGAATATCATTGATGTATGATTACCCTAAAAAATAAAGGTGAACCATAACAATCAATTTAAAACATGATTTTCCCATTTTAATGAAAATTTGTTATATAAAAATCACATTAAAATAATATTAGTTCATTTGGAGAAATAATTAGGATACTATATTTAAAAAATACCCTTATTAGTTGATAAGTAACAATAATGGATCTTAATATTGTTGAATAGGAATACCATTAAATAAAGTATTAATATTATATTTACAAAATCAATTATTAATAATTATAATATATATAAAATAATTAAAAATATGTAGAGAACATGGTTTTGGAAGATAATGGTTTTTTATCGAACATATAAATACATTATATTTTTCTTAAAATTATTTATAATATTATTTTATATACCAATGAGTGAAAAATGGTACAATAGATATATAATATGACAAATAACAATATGGTATTAAATTTAATTATAATTAATGATTGAGAGATAAAAAAGATTTAATATTAGATACTTAATCATAGACAATCTCTATAAACATTAATATTGAAACAAAAAACTATTAAAATTTTATTAACATTGAATAATTTGGCCCATGACAAGATAAATTTTAATGAAACATAAAATATTAAGAGAATAAATAAATTCATTATATTACATGTCTAAATAGTTGTATATAATATACAAAAGAATGACTAGTTTATAACATGACATAAATATCAATGACAGAAAAATTGAGAAAAATTCCCAAATTTAGTTAGTAATATTTGGATACATAATACCAAATAAATAATATCATCAATGAAAAATTATATATGATGAGAATAATTTGATTCATTAAATACAATGTATCATGGGAAGTATATACACAAATAAATTATTAGTAAATTTTCCTATATCTCCCCGAAATAAAATAGAGAAAAGAAATCTATTACATTAAGAATCGAATTTCATCATAAATATTAAGACCTCTTTAATAATAATTTGAAGGATATTATAAATATTTCATATAAATATAATTATATAATTTACACAAAAAATTGTTTACATATTACCATTTTATACCCATTTATTACCAATTACTTGTTAAGACATTTCTTGGTTAATAAATGTTTTGTTCTTTGTATATGTTTGGATTTATATATTTTATGTACTCAAAATTTTATTTGGGATAAATAATCATCCTAATAAAAATAATGAAATTGTTATTATATTTTTATAGAAATTATAAATTTTGGATCAATCATGAGGTATGGGTTTTTAATGGATTATGTTACAATCACGGAGATAGTAGGTCATACATTCCCTTGAGTAATTTTTTTAATTATCCTTATGTTAATTAGGTATGTAAAATTTAATATTAATATAAATATCATAATATAAAAAATAATATTTATTTAAATAATCTTATACATATCATAAAGATATTTTAGTGATTAAAGGAGATAATGAACTAGCTTTATGTAGTTTGCAGTCCACACGCGAACAACATCATCATATTTCATTGAGTGAATGTATAACAATGAAAATGATATATTGTATTTTTATAAATTTAAAAACATAATAGATATATTAATTATTACATTTATATCACATATATATATTAAAATTAGCCGTAATATTTTCCATTTAAATCATTTTTGAAAATTAATCACATCACTTCATGAGTCACTGGTCCCTCGTACACATGAACTAAATTATCATATCCCTGAAAAAATTGAATGAAAAAATGTATAGATTTTATATAATGAATATATAGGTTTAATTATGTTATAAATATGATATATATATATATATATTTTATTTTATTTTATATCCACTGTTATACCCAACTGTAAGAGGATGTATTGGAAAAATTACTAATATTAGTCTGTGAGGTGGTAGTCCATCATACACACAAACGCTGAATTTGTTAGGCATTTGATGTTTGTATATATAATTTTTGGACATTACCATAAAATGAATAATATATATATATATATATGGATGATACATATTTTATTATAATATTATGGTTGAATATGAATTTAATGATAAGGAGGAATTAATATAATAAACATCCTGGTTGAAAATTGTTACCTCTTCGTTGGTAAAATTTGTTAGGTTTGTATAAAAATCATTTTTAAGATGGATTTATACCAAAAAATATGTCTTTTAGGATGATATTATTTTGATTGTGATTTTATTTGATAATAAATTTTCAAATCCAAAAGAGTTTGAATATGTGAAGAGGATAAGATAGGGGGTTTCCTTTTATAAAGTGAGGTGATCTATACACTTGTAATTTTTCAGAAGAAATAGTGATACATTATTTTATCAAGTGAAAAAAGAATAAATAAGGATAATAATAGTATCATTAACATTATATTATTTAAATATATGTACATAATGTTGATTTTATACATGTATTTTCTCCATTTCCTCCCTTAACATTTTTTTAACACTTGAAAAACCCATTTTTTCAATAACAATGATTATTAATTTTAACTTTTTTCACTATTAATTGTGTTAAAATTTTATGTTGAACATATTAGATAATATAAATAAGGATTATTCCAAAAATGTAATCAAATTCACCAAAAACAATACAGACAGTTGAATTTTTTGAATTTAAAACAAATGTCGTAAATGTGATAAAAATATTGGTTATCAAGTAGAGTAATTTTCAAGAAAATAATGATTTAAAATTAACACTATTACTACAATTAATCATTGAATATATCTTGATTAATTTTTAATGATATTTAATATACGAGTTCTATTTTATTCTTCCCATATTAGGTTATTTTTAATTAATTAAAATTGAGAAACAATATTCACTTTACAATTGTATTTAGAAAATCCAAATTTTTAAACCAAATGTCAAAAATATACTATAATCCAGTTTGATGTAATTGATATAATTGTGGATTAAAAATAAATAAATTTTATTTATTTTAATCAAAATCATATTCAACATAATAAATTACTTTTAAATTAAATAATTTATTGAAAATAAATGACATTTTTTGAAAAATGTATTTTTCATCATTCTAAATAATGTCCATATTTTATGAAAAAATGAAATATTTAACCCATTGTAGTTTTTATATTAAAATGTAATAAAATAAGTTATATTTATCAAATATATTTCTTAAAATATCATAAAATTAATGATAATATTTTATCATAATTGAAAAAAAAATTTATAAAAAAAAATTATTTTACAAAAAATTGATGGATTATTTAATAAATATTTGTCATTAATATATATTCAATGTGACACACACACACACACACACATATATATATATTTCATAATTAATTAAATAAAATTCATACCATCCAATTTTATGTCTTATTTATAATGATAAATTTTCAAATAATATTATTTGATGGTTCGTTTAAGCTCCACATTTAATATCTTTAATGTTATGAAGTCTAAAATCATTGTTTTCCCTTTATGAAAATATATTGAGGAGAATAAAATTATTGAAAAAGAAATAAATCTTAATATCATATTGTATTACATTATATTCTATGAATTTTTTATTATTATTTTAGGTAACACCCCAATCTTATAATGGCATTATTCTCTTAAAATAATACAATAGCTTATGATGTATGCATCTCCGAGTTCTAGCACAACAAAAACAATTCAAATAGCAATTCATAGAGGTGTTATGAATATTAATACACACTTTTTGAAATTTTATAGATTTTAGTTTTTAGTGTGGAGTTTATTTTGGGATTCGGAATATTAAAATTATCTTGGGTGAGTTTTTAGTATTTTTCTTAAAACATTCAATTTATGATGAACAGTGGAAAACATGATGTTATTGTTTAAAACCAACAATTTATTTAAATACTAATTATTTTTTTTAAATTTAATTTAATTTCATAATTGATACATAATATATTTATTAGTCTATTCTATTCAATTAACGCCCCATTATAATAATATTAGATACATAAAATAATATTGAAATTTTTAACATCTAATACGCACCTTCTAGGGACATTTTCTAATTTGAATAAAATTGAATTTTACCTCTTCTGTGAGTTTAATTTCAAAAATTCAAGATCCATGGTTGAAATCAGTAAGTAAAATTTGGTTAAATAGAATAGAATTTTTTTTGGTGAATAGTAACTTCTGAATTTTATTTACCATAGTTAAAAGTAAATAGGTTAATTAATGAAAAATATGATATTATAATTCTACAAACATATTTCCTAATTCTATTGGATATGTGTATTTCGTCAGAAATATAACTAAGGACAAAAATTTGATCCACAAGGACTAGATGATGACATTTATTATATTTTATTTAAAGATGAGTTAAAAGTGTTAAATTCAAATTCTAATAAATAAACCATTTTAATATTAGGTTATACAAAAGATATATTCGATTATAAATATTTATTAAAAAGATAATACTATTTTATAAATCATTGTATTTTATTTATAATTTTTAGACATTATATAATAAAATTTATTCATGACACAATGATGATGTAGCAATTACCTTATTAATGAATAATTAAAATAATTTATGTTATAAATATTAAAATAAATGAAAAATGAAACTTTTCATTCATTCCAAGAATTTTATAATGTTAATAACTTATTTTAGGGTTGATTAAATTAATTTTATTCGATGTAATCAACTTTCTATGAATTTATCAAAACTCAATTATTAAATTATGTCAAAATTGAAAGACATGATTTTTTAAAACCAATACTATTTTATTAAATTATATAATATTACTCAAAATATATGAATCGACCAACAGACTTATATAAGATTACATATGTCATTAATAAACCACTAAATTTTCTCTTTTAATTTTATAGTTAGTTTATTATCCATTTAATATAAAATACAAGAAGACATGGTAAAAGATACACTATTTAACTTAGAGTTAAATCTAAATTATAAAGTTAATATGTGGACCTAAAAACATATTTACATATATTTGGAGACAATTACAACAAAAATTCACCATTAAATCGAAATAAATCCAATTGGAGCTATTAGAAACCGAATATGATTTTAGAATAAATTCATATTTCAAGATTTTCCAAAAGTGCCACTCACCTCTCTTGTAAATGGGTACTTTCCCTTCTCTTAATTTCACACCTCCAAATCCATTTGCATCACACAACCCATTCTCAAATCTCCTCCAAACTACCCTCACATCATCCTGGAGGCTTTACTGTGATCATAAATCCATCCAACAAAGCTCTTTTGTTCAAATCAAAAGGAAGATCCCAATGAAGATGTAATTACTTGCTCACCACTTTCAAAGTTCTTTTCTTTTTCCACTTTCATTTTTGTTTCCATAATTAAATAATAAATCTAGTAAATTATACATATTTATATGTTATTATAAATATATTACAACAATATTCAAGATTATATCCATCATAGGAATGAAAATTCACCAAACATGCGTACATATGGATTACCGCCTCCACATCGTGGTGTAGTTTGTTATTCAACACTTAATTATTTGGATATGTATAATAATGGGAATAATTTATATAAATAATCAATATAAAATGTTAATTATTCAGTATATATAATATAACATCCAATTATATATTATTTTATAATTAAAAATTGATATTGTCGCTCGTGTGTGCTTACGATTTACCGTCTCCACGACACAACGAGATTTCATTCCGAAATATAACTTTTCAATAATAATTTTCATTTGATGGTTAAATATATTTTTAGGAACTTAATATCATAATTTATATAATACATACTATCCATAACTTACATGACTTATGTAACAAAACATTAAACGTATAACGAATCAGTTAACACTCGAAACAATGATACTATTAAAATATTATTAACAAAGAAATATTAAAGGATCATATATAATGTCATATTTATATATGTAGTTCTTATATAATATAATAACATTGTTTTAAAAATTATACAGGAGGTCAAGGTTCCCTCAACTAATGAAATTTACAAGGTAAAGGTCAATTTTACAATCTTATTATTATCTGAGGATGTTTATACGTGAGAATCTAATGGGACCACATTATCATCCACATCCGTGTTTCTTAAAAATGTATTTTAAATTTTTTATACTATTTTATAGACTATGGGTTACAGTAATTTATAACAGGTTTTAATTGTTATAAAATGTTATTAATGAATTATTTCTATCATTTTCCTAACAAGGTACATTATGATCTTTTCTACAAAATGATGGAAGTAATATTTTTTATCTATTACTGAGGTTGTAGCTATTTTCCCCCATTATAACACCATCAATACTTCCCTTACAAGATTATAAAAAATTTCAAAATAAATGTTTTCTACTCTAATTACATTATTTTTAAATTATTTCAATATAAAAATATAAATTTCTCTCAAATAGTTTATATTTTATCGATTTCAACATCTTTTGTTGGATTTTATGCTTGTTTGAAGATTATTTATTATGAGGCAATAATCAATATTATGATGAAGGTTTTTTGATATTTTTGAATATAGATGTGCATTTTTTATTCAATTTATGGATTATGGTTAATGTATTGATATTTCTTATGATAGTTGTTATACAAATGACTGTGTTTTGTCTCAACCTTTTCATATGAGAAATGAATTGGATTAGTATGTGATGGGCGGAGCCCATAATAGCCCCTCGATACATCAGTAGTTTTCATGAGACAAATTACTATCTTGGCATTAGTACTTGACAAAAAATATATTTGTATTCAGGGTACAAGTCCTTAACTATGTGGATATGATGTCCCTCATTATGCATTCCATCATTATGAAATTATATATTGATATTACATGTGATTATTACACTAGTAGAATATACATGTGAATAATTAAATAGAATTATTTGATTTATATTTTCAATATTATGCTGATGATTATGTTTAAAAGACTTGTGTATTAGACATACAAGTTGCCTTAAATGTTTATTATTATTTATGATAGTTTCCACTTTATTGTTATCCTTAATGGGCATCTGACCTCACCCTATTCTTATGTTTTCTTATTCCAAGGATGTGAAGAAGTATATTTTGAGTGACCTATAGGGATTGGATAATTGATATATGTTTTTTAAAAGGGGGAATTTTTTTTTCTTTCATAATATATTGTAAAACATAGGTCTGTATCTTGTGCATTCAAGGGTACTAAACTAATCGGTATTTCGGGAGTTGATCTCTTGTGATCATGACAATGTTATGTAATAATGTACCTACTTTGGGCAACAAGTGTCATGACATTTCCTTTTATACACAATCAAATATAATTATTTTCATTTAATATAACATGGTCTTATAAGTTTAATTACTAGTATGAAAATTGACCAATTTTCATATTCTATGTTTGGGACATATGATACCATCACTGAATTTTATTACATTATGAATATATTCAAATTTTCTTCTTCCACACTGAATTTCACCTTCACAAAAAATATTTCATCATCATTCCCTACACTCCAATTGTCGACAAATTTTCAATGAGAAATCAACACATGAAATATTCTATAATCCAACTCATATATCCATTTGATGACGCGTAAATACTACTTATTCTCAAAAATTGGAGGTCTATCACTATAACCATATATTTTCATTACTTCTTACAACAGTGTAACTCAAAACATTTTCATCAGACATAATATTTCATGTTCTTTTTATTGAACACATAATAAATAATTACATATCCAGTGTAGGATATAATCTTTTGATTTGGAATTTTGTATATACATCAATGTCATTTTTTTTATTGAATTTGGATTTTCAGATATCTCCTTTAAAATATTTTCTCTGAATCATCTAATAAACTATTAATAATGTGTATATTATATCCATACTTTATCTATTGTTGGATTCAATTGTACAATAATTTCTTTATGGGATTAAAAATATGGATCAAAATCATTAATGTTTTTAAAATGTAATGAAGATCATTCCATCTTTCTATGATGGTAATTTCAATGAAATCTCTTCTAGAAATCCTTTATCCCATAAGGTATAGTGACCAAAGTTTAACATCTATAGATATTACATCATTTTAGTTGAATATTGTGTACATAAAAAAAACCCATGCTCGAGGACTATAACAATTTATAGTATTTCGAAACATTGAAAAAAATATTCTATCCATGTGAAATATTATCACAATTTCCCATAAATATCTCGACCATTAGTAAATTGACAAAAATAATTATTCTTAACCTAGTGAAAGAAAGAAGAAGAATGCGTTGAGATTAGACAATGAGTAAAGGAATAAAAAGTAAATGTGTAAGAATAACACAAAGAAAATGTTATATTACATGAGATTAACATTTGATGAACATACCATGCATATTATAAATGGTAATAAAGAAGGGATGTTCACAACACATTGATTATAAGGTATTTTAGAGAATAAGTCATGGAAGAATTTTATAGGAATAAAAAATGGAATTTTTCGCATGCATGTTGGTTTATAATATTGTGAACAGGTATAATTAAAAACATGGTCACTCATTAAGTTAAGGATATGAAATCAGGAACTCAAATAAACACATGGATATGAAACGAGGTCAATGAATAACATCTTGAATGTGTAATCTGGTTCACACAGAAATTTATTGACATGAAAAAAGATCCATGCATATCATTTTGAACATGTAATCTGGTTTACAAAAATGATTGTGAACAATTAATCGGGTTCACATATAAACATAAATACATTAAACATGGTACATGAATACCATTAGAAACTAATATTGAGGTTCACTCATAGAAATGTGAACCTATAATCAGGTTCATGTAAAAAAGTATCGACAAGGAACCAGTACAAAAAAAAACATTGTGATCCTAGAATTAGGATCAGGAATAACAATATGAATGTGAAATCAAGTTCATGTGTGACATATATATTCTTGATTCATCCATCATTACACAATTCATTATAGGGAGATATATATATATTACCCAATACATAACAGAATCATATATAGGATTTCCAAAAGGTTATTCAAAATAACCTTATCATCACACATGAAATTAAATAGGAATCTAGAACATTTAATTGTTTCATTACCTATGAAAAAGTGGTAGGTATCATAATCACCACCAATGAAAACAAGTGGGTTTCAAAAAAAATTACCCATGAAAGAGAAAAGAGTTTCAATAACATCATGCCATGCAAACATAAATATTAAAAGATTTAATATGAATGGAACAATTGAATCCTTTCACTTGAAATGAATGAGTAACACCAACATATATTATCTTAGATGGGAAAAATATGGAAATTGTGATTAAAATTACATGTTAAAGAATATAGTATTTCATCTTTTACAAATATATTTTTAATACATAAAAACATTTGAAGACCCTTTCAATAAAAATGTACTTCAATACTTTTTAAATAATATTTTAATATAATTTTATAAACTATCTTATTTGATAACATATAAATAGTTTTTAAAAAAATATAAATTATTTATTAAACATAAACCATTGTTAAAAACCAGTTTCTTTGAAAAGAGGTTTCAAATAATTTAAAAGTTTCTTTGAAAAAAAATATAATATATTTTTATAGACATTTTTCATTGAAAACCACATATAAATGTACAAAATTTTAAGAAATCATATTTATATTAAATTAAACTTGTAATCATACAATTGATGTTTCATGGACATGATTATCTCAGTGGTGTTAAGTCCGTACATTTCGAACATTAATTTTTTAAACTAATAAGTTCAAAAAATTTCTATTATATAAAAAAGAAAAGGACATTTCATATAGTACTATAAAATGTGAAACATGAGTAAAAATATAATTCCAAACCATATAATAAATTTAAAACAATTTTAAAATTACTTTTAGAAAATGTGGTATTAAAAGAACACATATTTCCTACTGAAGGGAGAAATAAAGTCAAATTTCTATTAAAGCACTTCTTTTTTTTTTATCTCATATAACATAGATTATAAAATGGTAATAAAACATAAAAATATCATTGAAAACTAGAGGAGAAGAAAATTTATTTGTTTTTTTGGTAGGTGGGACATAAGATGTCATCAATGGAAGCATAATTATAAAAATCTCGATAAACTTTGATATTGTTTAAATCGACTCTTACTACTTGGTAACAAAGATTCATTCTACCCGTGTAAGAAAATAAAATTTAATGACAAATAAAATATATTGAAAACAATAAGATTAATGATATAAAATTTCATAGGGATATGTATATACCATAAAATAAAATTGATTGGTGAATGAGTCGTGTATCTCATTGAAATAAAAGGAGAGGTGAAATTCTCTTACATTATGCCTAGACAATCATCGTATCCATTCAAAAAACCTATATAAAAAATTTTATTTTAATTTAAATATTTAAAATAACCATAGTCATATACCTAGTATCATATATTCATTTATTTTTACATTATATTACCTTCTTGTTAACCATACTATGTTAATGATTTTTTTAGGTAATATCCTCATTGTTTATCGATTTTGTCTTGATTTTTTTTATCATTAGTCCTTATACATATATCCTTATTTATAGAATTTAAACCATGATATAAATATTATGAATATTATTTATATTTATATAATTCTCCAGCCTTGAAACATTACATAATCATGAGATTAGTAAATAAATTGACATTAATTTATATTGAGGTTATTATCACGTTTATAGTTTTAGAGAATTATTCCATAACTATTACATTATATCTCAAATATTACAAAGTATACACTTATACTCTATCCAAATTTATTAAATAATATAACTCCTTAAATAAAATAAGAATTCTTTTCTTTATATATATAATCTTGAATTCTTCCCTTTCACTTTCATGTTCTTATACGTTATGAAAAAAATTTCAAAATCATGGGATGAGTATTAAATGTTCAGTAAGAGATATAAAACAATGAAATAAAATAGTAGTCCAAAATATATAAAAAACAATGAAATAATACATTTCACTCATAAAACATAATCTCATGAACATACCATATACAATCATAATATTTATGAATAATGCATAGAAATAATATATCATCAAGGTAACTTGTGGCGTCCATAAGATACTTAAATTTTAGAATTCATAGATACATAAGGAGTAAAATTAATGGTCACATTTGGAATATTAATTATAGTATATTTCCAAAATATCATTGTAGAAACATTTACGTTTACCTCTGTCACGTTACCCAATCCATTATAGAGATATCACAGGCTCATCCACCCTCAGTTTGTCACAAAAATACACGTATATATAATCAATTCCCGAGAACCATAACATATCCATAAAAAATAAAACCATCTTAAAGGAAAAATTAATTTCTCACATTTTTATTTAGAAAATATAATTTCAATATATTTACATAATTAAACAAATTAAAAAAAAATACATTTAAAACATTTAAAAATAATTTGTTTCAATCAATTTGTCTCATACCACAGTGATGATTTTGAAAGTAATTAAAATTTTAATACATTTAAGTCCATATAAATAAATACATAAAACAATTTTGAAAACATGGACATCAATCATAACGATATATAATAATAATTGTTTAAAACATTTAAAACAATGGTTTAGTTAATGAGTCTCATAACACATTAGAAATAGTTGAACGAAAATCACCCAAGAATAAAATCAAAAGTAACATTGAATATATTGATAATATTATAATTAATTATATTATATGTTAAAATGGTTTTATATAAATTATATCGGAAAACAAATGTGCACAATATCAAGATATGCCATAATGGAAAGAGATTGATTGAAAAGTGGGTTTTTATTGGATTTTCAAAAGCCTCTTTTTGGATGAGTGGTAACCTACACAATAAGAGGGAACCAAATTACCCAAATACAACCCTCAATGTTCAAAATTCAAAACACACCCACAGGTCGCCACTGTCATCGCCGCCATCCCGCACCATCGTCGATTTAAGCAGATCACATAACCACACAAAAAATAAAAAATCCACAAACGATATTCAAATTTCAAGTAACAGACAAGAAACTCATCGACGTGAAACAAGGCCACACAACATCGAAGACATCATCATCACCTCTACACATCCGCATTCACACCATAGTCGCTGGAATCTCCATCGACGCAACTCCACACAATAATGAAAGGATATTGAGAAGTAATCCCTTACAAACATCATATCATTTGATTAAGTATAAATAAATATCATCAATATAGGTGAAAATTATAAATTTTCCAAATATAAGTCGATATTTAGTATAAAACTGTCAATGGAAATTTAAATATATTACAAGAAAAATGAAACCAATGACATGTATATTTAAATCAATGAATGGAGACTAAGTTATGATTTCTCTTACTATGGGTGAATAAATGACAAAACAATTTATCAAGGGGATGATTATGTGTACCAATACTATATACAAAAAAATGGTTAATGAATTTTCAACATATATAAATAATTAGTTAATCTATACCGAATCCTGGAATAATATAATCAACAAACTATGTGTAAAACCCAATAAGTGGAAATTGAGTTTAGAAATCCCCTGTCAAAGATGAGTTAGTTAATAAAATAGATCCATTATGTTTCTTATCTATAAATACACATAAATCAATAATGACTACATGATGTGATATCAAATTTTATTACTATCATAATCCTATGATGACAAAATCAAGAAGTATAAGATTAACAAAATGAAAGGAAATTGGGTTAATAAGTTTAATTACCTTGAGTATGACTTGTCTCGTTCGTTCCTTAATTTCATGAATAATAAATAGAGGTTAATTTATTCATATATAATAAAATTTTAATGTTTATTATTCTTTTTTGATCACATATTAAAATTCTATAAAAATTAGTTAATATTTTTAGTTCATTTCGGTTGTTTATCGATGTTCGGTACGTGAGTGAAAATGAAAAATTTTTTATTAAAATTTTCTTGTGTTCATACATCCATAATATACATAATGATATTCATGATTATAATATAATATATATCCATTATATATGTATTTAGAATATTCAATAAAATTTGAAATAAGAAATGAAATGTGTCGTTCAATGAGATGGTTGGTTGTATGTTCGCATTAACACTACATTCATTTATTTTTCATATTGAATGTTTTAAAACTGAATAAAACATAGTTATATTGTAATTATATTAGAATATATATGTTATATATTCTACATAATATCAATAACTCCATCGTTTATATGTTCCATGTTTGGAATTAATGATTCATATCACTTAGAGGTGGTAGTAATCTGCAATTCCTCAAATGAAATTATTATATTTACACATTATAGAAAGCATAAAGGTATGTTAAAAATAAAAATTATAGAAGAATAGAGAAAATATAATTATAATATATATCATATATAAATATATTACCATTATAATTGTCACCATGAGATGTGGTATGTGAAAATTAAAAAATCATCATTTAATGAGGAAGTAGTTCGACGTACATAAAAATTGTATGTTCATATCAATTAGATTGAGGTGTGTGAAAATGTAGTTATAATCTTTATCATAAAAATATCCATGTACATTTAGGATACTATTTTTGTTATTTAGTAGAATAATAAGAAGTGCATAAGGATTGGAAATGGAAAATAATGGGAATGAACTTTAGAGAAGATGAAACCTCTAAAATGGGTAACGCCTTTTGATTTGAGCCAAAAGGCTTCCTACATTTACATTCATCCCTATTTAAGGATTATATTTTGAAGGTAGGGATGTTATGAGATTATTGGATCTTAATTTGGATGATTCAAGTTGATTTAGAGTTTTTATTAAGAGGCTTATATATGACGGACTTTTATACGAGGGAGGAGGGGCATATTAGGAATGTCATGAAATATTAATTTATTATAAATTTAATTTCAATTAAAATGGTCCAAAACTAATTTAACACGAATATAAGATGATTTTAGATCAAATACCCATCCTAAAATAATTTTTTGACTATTTTTTAATTTTTAGATGTCCTTATCTTTTTTGTTTAACCCTTATTTGATACTTTTTAATCTCATTGTGATATAATGTTATTTATGTATTGTGGGTTAATGTAATTACCATATCATGTAAAAATTAAAAAAAGAAAGTTTTTAATGAAATATTTGGACTTATATTTACCATTTGGTAAAATAATATATTTTTAATAATTTAATATCATTTAGTAATCTATTTTATATTTGATGTTATGAATTCTGTCAATTTTGGCCAATATTCATACCTGAATTTTTTAAAAAATAACAAAATCATGATTAATAAAAATAAAATTGAATTAAATAAAATAAAATATTTCAATATAATCCCTAAAATATTTTTATGGAATCAAAAAAATGTTACATTTTTCTATATTTATAATATCATTTATTAGAATCTTCCACTAATTAGGTAATCACTGCATCATTATTGTATTATCAATAATTTTTTTAATTTAATTTATAAAAATTATAAATAAAAAACAATGATGTAGGAAATATTTTTTTCTGTTGAATATATATAGTCGAGATATTAGTTATATAACCCTTTATTAATTTTTTTTAGTAAAAGATACCTGTTTATGTTATATTTCTCTTTACATTAAATTAATTCTTATAACATGACATTATCATAACTTGGGGACTCCATGGGGTCCTAAAATATTTCATAAGATTACCATGATTGGAATTATCTCATACAATAAAATTATGACATGTTTTATGATAGTTTTATATTATTAAAATATTATTTTAACCCTTATTTACAAGATTTACTCACTAACTATGGTAAATAAAAATAATTAATGATGTTAGGATTATTAATATACAAAAATAAACTGTATCTATTTAAAAAATTGAACCTCTTGATTCAAAATATGGAATCCTTTTTTCCATTTTTAAAATAATTTTTTTTAAAAAATTAATTTAAAATTAATTCTCATTGTCAAACCCAAAACGTGGGCTATTAAGAAATAAAATCTATCAAAAGATTGATATGTGTTTACATCCAATTTAAAAGTTGAATTACATACAGTGACCAAATTTGAATTAACTTATGAACGACTATTTTAATTAAACATTAAAACAAATTAAAATAACCATCTAACTATAAATAAAATAGTTGTAATTGCAGTTTAGAATTAAAATGCATAATTATTCATTATTCATTAAAAATGAACATTATAAAAAATTTACCAAAAAAATTTACCAAAGTAAATTATTATGTTTATCATATAAAGATGAAGTTTATTTTTTCAAAGATGACATAAAAAGGTGCCAAAAACAATATTTAAAAAGCATTCACCTTCAAAATTTGGTTAAACTACCATTAAAAAATATTAGATTAATCATTCTTAAAATTGGATTTATTATCATTTGATGCCACGTAAATTTACTGGATAAATATAAAAATATTCAAAAACATGTCTATTAATATTATAGTTAGTTATTTTCATTCCCACAAATATAATTTATAAATGTAAAATACTATTTAAAATACTAAAATTTTATTATTTTTAGAATAAATCAATGATGTGTGAAACGTTCGATTTTAGATAAACCTGTTGTTGTTTGTCAAGTACTCTATTAGAAAAAGTGTCGTATTTAACGTAAAATTAATATTTTATTAATAATTATTAATAGATATAAAAGTTGTTTTATTCTATAAATACAAGGGTCATTACCTCATTCCCCCCTTTGAAAATTGTGTCCCACCAATTTTAAAATGGGGCATGAAAACTTCATTGAAAATCCCACAATGGAAAAAGAGTCAATAAAAATCATTTTAAAATAAATAAAGAGTAGAAAAAAGGTTACCCAAGATATCACATACTATGATTCTATGTAGAAAAACATAGATATTTATGGAAAAATAACTATTAAAGACAAATAGAGAGTGATAAAGAACTTGATCATGAAATGTTAACCACCATAATAAAATAAATTTGTGGTTGGGTAAAAGTTTATTTATAAAATAAAGAATACAAACATTTCACTTCAAGATCCTTTAATATAGAGTTGAATTATTTTACTACAACCTAGAAAATGATTATAAGGAAATATATTTACTTTGAATATAGTGTTTCATCCATTAATAAAATTCCCCTAAAATTCATCTTTTCCTCTAAATGATGAGCATTCAAGATGAATCATGATCTAGAGAATCACATAATTCAAAAAATAATACTATTTATTCATTCTTCCATGGAATATGAAATATAAAAAATTGTTAGGATAATATAATATTCTTCACCAAAATTAAAAATCATTTATTAGATGAAGACTACTTTTAATCATCAAAATTCAATAAATATTACATAAAGTTCAACAAATATAATTCAATAAACAATTGTCCTTCAAATTATTCAAAATAAACAAAAATAATATTGAATCCCAATACTCAAAATAATTTGATCACATATTCTTCCAAGATAAATGATAACTTTTGTCCCCAAAAAACATAGACAACTCATAAAGTATAATACTTAAGAGTAGTTAAACTAATCACATATTCTTCATTATAGGTTTATTTTTCCACAAATAACACTAATTTCCAAATGTCCACAAAAAAATAGATTATTACAAAATAAAATTAAAACATTACTCCTCAAATTAAAACCCATATTATTCTATTTTCCTTATGCATATAGTGTTCGCAAATGAGTGGACAACTTTCAAAATAACACATATCACAAAATCACCAAATCATTCTCCTATACTATTGACATCCATTTAATAAAACATATGTTCCCTAACATAAAATATTTTTTATTAATAAAATAATTTAACTAAAAATAATAATTCATAAATCAATATCAATGTCTTTGTCAGATGCGATGGGTTGTCACCCTTCTTGCGGGTAGTCCATTTTATAAAACTCAAAAAATAACCCTAACATATTATAACATCAATAGTTATACACTCCATTTTCATACTGAATCATAATTACCTCATCATATTAATTCACAGAGTCTTATATATATTGAGATTTATTTATGTCACCGCCATATGATAAAATAAAATTACTCCCAACGAGAGAGCTTCATACGTTCATTATAGTGTCCATCTAATTTCATCGTTATATTATTCATATACGTAGAAGGTAAATTAATTGAAAAAATGATTAAGAGATCCATGAAAATAATTTTATTCCTTAATAAAAATACAACTTGTATAAATTGGGTCTTTTGGGTGTTACAAAATATTTGTAACAGATAATCATGTATGCCATCTAATTTCAAAAAATCTAATAAAACACCTTTTTTATAAAGTAGTGGGATCATGTTTGAGTTATAACAATCAATTAGTTTTCCGTTTAAAATACCATACATTTGTGTTGATAGATTTTTTAATTAAAGAAAATATAAATAGGATTCACAAGGTAATCCTTCTTCAGCACCGCATTCAAAATCATAGTATGGTTCAAAATCTTGTGGTAAGGTAAAATATTTGAAAATTCCTTGAAATATTTTTGCTTTCTTTAATATATGATAATATTGAGATAATATGATTTGATTTAATAAAAACCATGTTCTACTATAGTATATAGGTATAGTGTAGGTATTTGGTGTCTCATTCAACTAATTTGATGTGAGTTTTATTTTTGAAAAGGTATCACAATCATCCCAACATGACTTTGAAATAAATATTTCAATTAAATCATCAATAATATATAGGAATATTGTATAAGATCCTCATCCATCCATTTGAAACCAACATTACATGACCTTAAAAAGTTATAAAACAAATATTTAACTTAAAGAATTATATATATAGAAAAACAATGTGTTTAATGAAAACCCTTAATCCCTAATGTTTTCTAAATTTTTCCTTTGATACCAACTATTACACAGAAGCCTTAAATGATTACATAATATTTAGATTAGTCAATAAATTAAAATTAAATCTAATTGAGGAAATTTTCATGTTTATAGTTTTAGAGAATTGGTTTGTGACTATTACATTACATCTCAAATATTACAATATAGACACTTCTACTTTATCAATTTATTTCACAATAATAAAACTCCATAAATAACAGAAGAGTTCCTTTCTAGATATAAATCATCTTGAATTCTTCCATTCTCTTACACTTCTTTATACCAGGTGAAAACCTTTTCAAAAACATGATATGAGTATAAAAATAACAATAAAGGATATAAAATATGGAAATAAAACATTTGTACATGAATATATACACTTAAATGAAATCATACATTTGACGCATAAAACATAATTTCTATACCTTACCTAATGAAATGATATGATTTATGAATAACTCGAATAAATCATACATGATAAAGGTAAATTGTGTCATCTATAACATACCTATATTGTAGATTTCATAGCTACATTGGGAATAACCATTATGGTTAAGTTTGGAATTACCATCACAATATAATCTATAAATATTTTTTGGGAAACATTAACTTTTACCTCCCTCACATTAGACAATGTGTTGGAGAGCTATCATGAGATCACCCACCCTTAGATTTCATCAAACTAGAAGTATAGATAATCAACACCCTAGAATCATAACATAATCATTATACCTATAACAAGCTTAAATTGAGAAAAACATTTATAAACTTTCATTCAAATGACATCATTTCAAGTTACTAAAATAATCAATCAAATTTAAAAAAAACATAAAAAACATTTAATCACATGATTTTTTAATCCAAGTTTCATATACCAATTTGACAATTTTGAACTGAATTATAATTTTGAAACATTAATATATATATAAAAATAAATCCATAAACCCATTTTTAAAACATGGAGATCAATGATAATTATTTAGAATAATAATTAATTAAAACATTAAAAATGATTTTTTAGTTAAAGAGTCCTGAAAATCAGGACAAACACTTGAATAATAATAATTCAAGATTAAAATAAAAGAAAAAATTTAATATCATAATAATATAATAAATCATGATATAATATATCAAAAGGGTTGGGTATACACCGTTTAGGATAATATAGGTGCACAATATCAAGATTTTCCTCAACAAAATTATATTGAGATGTAGTCCCTTAAAATGACCATATAATTAGATTTTGGAAAATCTATATCATAATTATGTGTGAAAAAATATTAATAAACCCAAAATTAGTGTTTATTAGTTATAAAACAATCATATTTAATTCAGACATATTCTTGTAAAAACAAAACCAATGAAAATGATATTTAACTCAATGAATGAAGATTGAGTTATTATTTCCATTACAACAGTTACATAAATGACGTAAGAATTTTCAAAGGGGGTGGTTATGTTTATAAATAGTATATACAAAGAAAGTGATGTATATATTACAATATATATATATATATATAGTGATTCCACACATAATAGTTTCAAAATATAATCAACTAAGTATTCGTAATAAAAAATGATTGAAAATTTAGTTTTGAAATTCCCTTATAATGATCATTTTGTTAATAAAATAGATTGATTATATGTATTCAGTATAAATAAACATAAATAATGTATGAATACATTATAGTAAATCAAAAGTTAATTCTCTCATAACCATAGCACGATATAATCAAAATATTAGAATATTAACCCAATAAATGGAAATTGGGTTAAGAAGTTCCCTTAGAATGAGTCTAACTTTTCTCATTCATTCATTAATTTACTAAATAATAAAAATTTGTTAATTTATAATTACATCAGAAAATTTTTTAAATTATATTATTCATTTTCTATCACTTCTTACCTTTTTATAAATATTAGTTAATTATTTGAGTTAATATGAGACGTTTTTTCAATGTTTTGTACTTGAGTCAAAAATAAACTTTTTTTATTAGAATTTTCATTTTGGTCAAAATTCCATCATCCCCAGAATGATATTCACAATTTAAATATCATATATATCCAGTATATATTTATTTATAATAATCCATAACATTTGAATATATGAAATGAAATTCATCATTTCTAGAGATGGTAGGTCGTATTTATGCATGAATACAACTTTCAATTCTTTGTAATATTAATGGAGTAAAAAATAAAGTATACATAGGTATTTTATAATTCCCATATAATATCTAAATTATATATGTTAAATAATTATATTCACTCCATCCATTATATGTTCAATGTATGGCATGAATGAGACATATCATTTTGAGGGGGCAGTAGTCCGCACTTCCTCAAATAAAATTATCATATTTACACATTATAGAAAGAATTAAAGCATTTTTAAATAAAAAATATTGGAGAATAGAGAATATATAAATATAATATTTTTCATTTATACATATAATTCCATTATAATGTCCACATTGAGATGTGGTGGGGGGAAATTGAACTATCATTGTTCTGTGAGGTAGTAGTTCATCATACATAAAAACGTTATGTTCATATCCATTAGGTAGTTGTGTGTAATTATGTAGATTAAATAATTATAATTAAATCATACTAGTATATTTAGGATTCTTTTATTGTTATTTAATCAAATTTTAATAAGATAATTCTTAGTGTAAAAGGAAAATAATGGAAATGAAATTTAGAGAAGACGTTACCTCTAAAATGGGACACTCCTCTTGATTTGAACCAAAAAGATTCCTTCAATTTCCTTATGACCGTGATAAGGATTCCAGGAATAAAGGAGGGATTTATGGAGATAACTTGATCATAAATTTCAGGATACATGGGAATTGAGAGGTGTGATTAAGTAGGTAGAGTTTGTGTCCTTTTATTAGAGGAAGGAGGGGAAGTTTAGAAAAGTCCTGAAATATTTATTTATTATTAATTATATGTGATGAACTAGACTCTCTTGGTCCTTACCTTTGCCAAAATTCTGGTTCTAAAGGAGTGGCGTCTCGGTGAGACCGATTGGCGCTACCGATCGGTGAGACCGATCGACGTCGCCCGACCCTGTCGAGTTGTTTCCAGTAGCGCTCCTTTTGCGCAAACAGGGTTTTAAACCCTATTCTGACTCGTTTAATCATTTTTTAAAGACTCGTAATGAATATAAGAGTTTTAATTAAATACATAATCAATTCATGAGTCAGTTTAAACCAGCCAACCCCCTTTAATGACGAATGGAGCTGTGTGGTCATCCAATGACCGCCGCGCCTTACGCGGTTTCACGTTTTCACCCCAACCGTCCCCAGCTCTTATAAACCAAGGGTTAGCCATGGTTTCCCATTCACCGATCATGGATTTTCACAAATAGCATCTGGTGCATCGGGCACGTCGTATCATTATCCGTAATTTTTTGGGCCCGACCTAAGTATCGATCGTCGATCAAACAAGTAGGGAATTTCTCCTTTGCCTCTCTCTTTTGTGTATCATGCGGGGTGTGTGTGCTTTTGATTATTTAGGGTTGGATAAAACAGAACTAATTAAATATAATGAATGAATTCTATAAAGAAAAAGGGGGGGCTGAAAATCGCGGCCGTTGGTGGTCGTTGTTTGTGCACTAATGAACCCCTTCTTATGTTTTAAATGGATTGTTGTGGTTGTAAACTCTTTCCATGAAAAGTAATTGGTTAATCACGTATATCCGACCAAATAAATTGAGGCACCAGGATCTTTCTTTCTGTGATAACTCCCAGTTAAAACACACAAAAGTTGAAATCCTGGAGTGTGTTGAGTCGTTTAAATCTAAAAATACCAGCATGACTCTGACTTGTGTTGATGGTGGTAGTTGGTTGTTTTCTTTTCGGGCCGATTGCTAGAAATGTGAGAGGGGATGGGATCCCATGTCATGTACTCTTGGTGGTTGTGTGAATTTGGGGATGGGATCCCCTATGGTATGGAAACAGTGGTTGTGAGTTTTAAGACCCGGTGGTTACTTGTTTATATCACAAATTGGGGTGGGATCCTCTGTTGTTGAGAACAAGGTGTGGGCGTTATGGTTGATGTTTGACTGTTTACTTTCCTGGAATTTTTCCTATGTTTACTAGTTGCCCAGTAGTGCTTAAATGTAAACATTATTACTGAAAATGAAACAACAATGGGACAAATGGGTTTTGTTGGCGAGAGTCGTGACTTGTGACTCGGATATAGTATTGTTGTGTTCCGTAAGCCGGTTAGAAAAACCTAGACTTTGGGTGAGTTCTTGTTACCTATATCTAAACTTGTAGTTTTCTGTTTCTTATTCGCACCCCACCCAAGTTGATCACATAGTGCCGAACACCTCCATTTCATGGGGGAGGGTTTTTTTCCCAACACTATTCTTGGTGGCTGGTTATTAGCTCCTTTTCTTCTCCCTTTTCCGAATATCCCAAGTATCTTCGGGCAGGCTGTGATGGCCTGAGGTCCATTTTTAGCCCGAGAATCTTCGGGTGGGGTGGTGTGGTGGTTGGCCAGGTGTGTGCGGCAGGTGGTTTCCCAAGTGTCTTCGGGATGAGGCCCAGGTGTCTTCGGGCGTGGAAGTGGATTTTCTAGCCCAGGTGTCTTCGGGCGTGGTGGTTGTTTTTCTGGACTAGGTGTTTGTAGGCATGGTTACATGTGACAGTTGTGGCCCAGGTGTGTGCGGGCGTGATTCAGCAGTGGGACGGCGTGCGGTTGAGGCCCAGGTGTGTGCGTGAGGGATTTCGGCTATGAGACTGCGTGTGGTTGTGGCCCAGGTGTGTGTGGGCTGGTGTGGCAGTGGGACTACGTTGAGAATGGAGGGATTGGTGCGATGTGTAGGATGTCTCAATAACTAGTGGGAAAGTGGCGTGGGGTACCCAAACATCGATGTGCTCTGATTATATATATTACTTGACTTGCATTATTTGGGGAGTGTGCCTTGTTGAGGCCTGGGGTGGATTGTTTACCTTGATAGGTGTTTGGTTTACTCTTATCTCACGGGACTTTAGTACATTCTCCCAATTGTGCACGAGAGTCATTGATTTTCCCTACTGGGCATACTTGTGTGCTCACCCTACGTATACAAAACTGCTTTCAGGTTTCCAGGAGGACTTCAGAGATCATGCAGGACCTTACTAGTTCGGTCCTTTAGAGTAGTTGCAGTTGTTGTTTTTCTTTTCCACTTTGGCACTTACCTTTGTTGTCACCTTTTGTACCTTGTGGCTTTGCTTTTGGAACATGCATGTGGGAATGGTTTATTTTTGGCTTTACTTTTCTTTTACCTAGGTGTTGTAGAGTTTCATCATCTCATCTCTCAATCTTATAAAACAAAAAGGGGTAATGCTTCCATCTGTGAGAAATTTCTATACCCTTGGTGCTGGTCTCCACTCTGGGACCTAGTGAAGGCGGGACTCGGGGGTCATTATATCTCCTTCAACATAAAGAAGGAAGGGCCTGGAAATCTGCTGACCCTTCCCTCCTTTTGGTGAAGGTGGGTCGTGACATTCTATTTCATTTAAAAATTGTCCAAAACTATTATAATTATTAGTTAAGATGATTTTGTGTTGAATTCGAAAAATTGAACAATTTTTTGACACGTTTTAATTAGTTATTATCCTTATCTTTTTTGTTTAACAGTTATTTTATCTTTTTTAATCTTATATTTATATCTTGTAATATACTTATTTTTGGTTAATGTAAATACCATATCTTGTCAAAGTACCCAAAAAAGTAATTTAGGACATATTTTGACTTATCTTAAACATTTTTTTAAATAATATATTTTTAGGAATTTAATATCATTTAATAAACTATTTTATATTCTACGTTATGAATTATGTCAATTATGGAAACTATTCATGCTTGACTTTTTTACAAGTTCATAAGATCATAATTACATCAAACCAAAGGAATCAAATAAATTATAATATGTCAATATCATCAAAAAACTCCGTTTATGGAATCTATAAATCAAATTAATTATATTTTAATATTTTTAATATCATTTATTTTAATCTTTCATTAATAATGTAATCACTCCATCACCATTGGGTTATAAATACATTTATTTTTTTATTGTTTAAAATTTATAATTAAAATAGCATGATTTAGAAAATATTTTTTAGATTTCAAATTACTATTTTTAGTCGTTGAATTTAATTATATATCCATATATTAAAATTGATTTTTTAAAGATACATGTTTATGTTATATTTCCCTTGACCTTAAATTATTTATTATAACATGTCATTTTCACAGCCATGTAGCTCCATGAGGTCTTCAAATAGACCAAAGGATTCCCATGGTTGGACATATTTCACCCAATAGGATTAGGTAAATTTGTTTGGATAATTTTATATTATTAAAATATTATTTTTCTGCTTATTTAGTAGATATACACTTTAACCATGGTAAATAAAATTAATAATTCAACATACTATTCATAATATCACAAAATAAAAGGTACGTATTTTTATAATTTTTATTATATGATTCCAAATATGGAATATATTTTTTAAATATCCAGATAATTAATTTTGCAGAAATTTATTTAAAATTAATTCTCGTTGTTGAAACCAAAAGAAGGTTTTTATGAAGTAAAATATGTCAAATGATTGACATGTGTTCATATCCAGTTTATATGTGAAATTATACAAATGAACAAAATTTTATTAAATAATAAAAAATAATCCAATTATACATTAAAAAAAATTGAAATGTCAGTCTAACAATATAAATAAATTAGATTAAAAGGTAGTAATGAAATAAAATTCAGTTTTTACACAATTCATTAAAAAATGAACATTATCAAAAAATTACAAAAAATTTATCCAAAATAAATTTTGATTCAATACGTAAAAAAGAATCATATTTCTTCATATATAACATATAGTGGAATCAAAAACTAGTTTTAAAATGGGCTTTCCTTCAAATGGTGATAAAGATAACTTTTAAAAATATTAGATTATTTTATGATTAAAATTGGAATCATTCTCATTTAAAGCCTCTAAAATATATTAGATAAATGTAAAAATAATTATCCCACATGTCTCATAATATAATAGTAAGTTCTTTTCATTCTTGGAAATACAATGTCTTGGCCTTAGGGATTGTTCAAAACAATAATATTATATTTTTTTTAGTATAACTCAATGTTGTGTGCAACATAATATTTTGTAGAAACCCGCTGTTGTGGTTTAAGAACACTATCAGAAAAAGAATCATCATTAACTTAATGTTATTATAGTATTCATAAATAGTAATAGATAAGAAAAAAATTTATTCTATAAATACTTGAGTTGTTAAATATTATATTATAATTATCTATATAATATTAAAAGATGGAATGAAATACACCCTTCCTAGAGACAAGAGGTCGTATGATCGTATAAAAATTGTTTCCATTTCATTGTCACATTTATAGAAATAATTTAAATGAAATATTTGTATATTTATATATATACATATTCTAGTAGAGTTAGTATATCATATATTTTCTATAAATCCATCCTTAATAAATTACATGCAGTGCTTGAACGAATGAAATCGCTTTTAGGGGCTGGTAGTCCACATCTCATTGATCAAAATTATTTTGTTAATATAATATGGAAATTATAAAATCATGTGTTTTTAAATAATATATAATAATAATCCTATTTATATATCATATATATTTTATATAAATATATACCTATCATGACAGGTGGTAATGGAAAAACAATCAATCATCGTTTTGTGAGGTGGTAGTTCACCATACACATAAATAGTATGTTTGTTACACATTAGAAAGAGTTTTGTTTCAGTTTAGAGTAAAACCATAACATAAAAAAATACATTTATTTTTAATATACTTTTTTTGTAAAAAAAATTAAATAATTAAAATTTAGTAAACATAGAATACAAAAAAATAAATGTGCACAAGGGAGACTGTTACCTCGTAAAGAGGTAAATAATTATTATTTCCACAAAATATCTTTAATGGATGGTTCTATTTCAAAAGTGATGCTTAAATAAGTTTGTGAGTGAATTTTGGAGGATATTTTAGAAGATATGGGCCTATCATAAGAGGTTTTATATATGTGCAGAAGTGGGAGGAGTGGAGGCCTTTTTATAGTGAATGGGGAGTCACAATCCTAAAATATTTAAGAAAAGTAATTTCATACATGATTTTAATAATTAAATTGGACCCTATAATCCACCACATTCGTTAGAAGGGAGTATTGGGTAGAAATATTCCCATCGAATGGCTCTTGTAAATGTTTTGAGGACATTTTGGGTCATAATGTAAAGGTGTGGTCTTTAGTTATGATTAATTTTACCTTAATCAGTGTAATTAATTTTTACATACGTTCAATAATAACCTACATAAAAAAGTCTCACCTTATTAGAAATTGGAAAATTTTATTATTATAAATAAAGAATCCATTTTTTTAAATTACAATTATAGATCTGGTGAAAATTAATTTTAATTTAATCCCATAGTAGAGTCAGTAATGCAGGGTCTTAATGTAATAAATAATGAAATGTTTTGAATGTTTTTATATCAAATTTAATCATTAAATTGGTTTTAATGAACAAAATTTAATTAATTGATGAAAATTTTTTCGAATTAGACTTTGAAAAAAAATTAATATATTATATGACCAGATAAACAAATGAGATGATAAAGCAGTTTTGAATTAAAATCTAGTATTTTTAACTATTCATTAAAAAATGAATCCCTAATGAAAAATACAAAAAATTTATCCTAACCAAATATTAATAATTTTTTCCAAATATGATGTTTATATTTAAATTATAAATCTATAAAAGTTCCAAAAATGGGATATATAATAGGTTCTCAATTAAAATGTACTGAAACTACTTTTATTAGAAAATTAGGTTTTATTAATAAAATTGGGTTTTATCTTATATTATGTCTAAAAAATCTATTGGATGAATATAGAAAATATTTATTTAATATATAATATATCTATTACATTAATATCAATCACGAATTTTAATTAATTTTATTTTAGGGTAATATGATTTGTGAGAATAAAAATAATAATATTTCCATTTATATTCAGTCTATTTACATATTCATTTCCAAATACATGGAAACCTATGAATTCAAAATATATTTTTGGTAACCATATATTTTTATAATTTAGTTAAAAAAATTCATAACAACTAATTTAATGGGTGCATTATTAATTTTTATATTCAATAATAACATTTTAATTATATAATACTATTCAATAAAACTTAGTCATGTGTGACACTAAAACCATTATGGAAATTAGTTGTTTCACATAACAAAATCTAAAATGTGTGTTCTGTGTTTGGTATGATAAAATTTATGTTATTTATAATTCCAGATTGGTTTTTTGTTTTTTATAATGCAATATGAGCATATTATTTTAATATAAAATAAACTATTTTCAACGATTCATGACATGAAAATATCAAAAAGATTAAATTAATTCAAAATAAATAATTTTAAAAAATTTAGGGTGTTACATTATACCCCTCCTAAAATTAATTTTTCTCTAAAAAATATTCTATATTATCAATTGTTAATTCTTTAATGTTTTATTCACAGAAAATCACAACATAAAAATTAATACTAATAAATCATTTTAAAATGGAAATGTTGGACCATGACAGTTACACAATGTAACATATAAATATGATTCCACTAAAGAAAACATGTGTGATAAGTGAAAACATGGATATTGAAGATAAATCTAACTCTAATGTTTTGATGGAGGGTGATAGATAAATTTTTCAAGAAAAATTTATAAATCACAAAGCCATAAATTGGTGACCATATAAGAAATAAATTGGCTTGTCATAAATGAAGGTACTAGGAAAGCATTTATTTTCATATAGATCCCAGTCCCAAAATTTGAATAATTTTCAAGAAAATATATAATGACATATTTTCATTAAAATGTCTACTTTTTTTGTTCATTGATCCACTTCACCAATTTTCCTAAAAATCAAGGTGCCTTTTTAATATTTTATTTTCTAAAAAATCATGAGATCCATGATATGGAATCAAATTTATCATTACATATCTTCAACACAATGTGGCTTGAATATGCTACCCAATATGCATAAATCCTCATTGAGAGAGATAAAAATATAATCTTACTGACTTTATGTATATTTTACCTTAAAATTTCCATAAATGTTTAGCCTTATAACCCTTCCAAAAGATAAAAATTCAATGATTTATACAGAAAGAAATGAAAGTGACTTAACATTGTTCCCCCATATAACAGAAAGTATCACATGTTTTCACATTCAATACATGTGAACACTCTATTAACATCTTCCCATGAAACATGTTAATAACATTATTTTACATAAATCCTTTTGGAAAACATGCGCGATTCTATATTCCAATGATTACTAGATATGTAATTTAAATCCAAGATGTTATCAACATCATCCATAATGATATACAATACTTTATCAATAATTAGTTCTACAGTAATTTTTAATGCCCTAATTACTTATTCATATACAACATCTCATTAGTCATACATCATTATCTCAATGTAGAACATTAATTAACGGTTGCATTTCCTTAATGAAAATATGACATTTCCATGAATTCAATTTTCAATTGCTTCATCACCAGTCGACTTGTCCTTTTCATTCCAAAACTAAATGTTATATTGAAAATAAATATATTGTTCATGATACACATAAAATAATATCTAAATCCCAGAACAAAAATAAATTATTCATCTAAAAATTATTATTAAACCATTACTCATCCTTCATTAACCTATTCGGTAGAACATATTTCTATAATATAAAATATGAAAAATTTGTTATGGTTATTCAACCTAAATATAATCGTGATTCTTTTGTTTACTGTAAAAAATATTGTAATAATATCACATACCTTTCACTTATCCTTTTTAGTCTCTTTATCTTCATAAGTATTACCAATACTTGTACCACATTCTATATTCAAAATATGATATTTCTTCTAGGGAAATTGATTCACCAAACTCTCACACATTCAACATTTGAAAAATTAAATTTTAACTTTGTTTTTTATAGTACTCTCCTTTGAGTAGAAATTGAAAGAATTTTGTGACAAAAAATTGTCATATTATAAAACCAATTAATCATAAAAAATAATTACATATAGTATCTTCAAATTAAGAAACCATCCTTATTCTATTACACCTTAGGTTTATCCTTTGTTATTGATATCCAACTTCTATTTGAATACTTCATGATGGTTTATCAAGATTTTTTTAATTCCCAAATCAAATCCCTAGGTGTTTAAAACCTAGTGTGTTGCAAGGCTCATTTATGTGTACCACATTACCCCATGTAACTCTCAGACCCTCAATTCATAGCTGTTACCCCAAGGTAAATGTGTTCTAGAGAGACATCCACTTATAGTATCTAGAATTAGAGGTATTTATAGTAAACCAGTCACACAATCCTTCACCAAAATTCCAAAAACATTTTCATTATGTTTTCTTATCTATAGACTTATTTATAGACATGATCTTAGAGTTACCACTATGGTTTTCTAATCATAGTTTCCAACGTTTGACTACAAATTTCCTTGGATACCAACAATAGTGAACCAGTATCAACATAAATACATATTACATCATTTTATACAAATATTAAATATATTACCAAAATAATTTCCCGAGAGTGTCTATTGAAACATTGAAACTAAATCATCTTTTGGCGTGAAATACCTTCAATATCTCTCATAAATATATCCACATTTTGTAGTTATACCTAAAAACCCTTGTAATAACATGGGGATATAAAACATAAGAAATGAATGAGATCAAATCCTCAGTAATGATAAATAATGGAAATGTTTATGAATAATGTGAACCATATGGTATGGAACATGATCATAACATTAAAAGATCATACCATTCATGTAAGAGATCATAATCATTATTGGAAGTTCATAAGACTTTTATTATAATAGAATAAATATAATATGTCATTATATTATAAAATAGGAATAAGACATATAATTTGTGGCATGCACATTGGTTTATAACGTATTTAACATGTATAATTAGATATAATTTCACTCAATATGTTAAAGACAAGAATTATTTCCCCTACATAAATATATATATATATATGTATATATATGCAACCAGTTCCATTAAGAACATTAGGATCAGGTAATCAGGTTCACTAATAAACTTAAGAACATTAAACTAGGTCACTATATATGATTGGGAATATGTAATCATGTCCAAATATAGCATTATAAACATGTAATCAGGGTCATGCATAAATTTATGTACATGAATCCAGGTTCATACATAACATTATGAATAATTAATATGGTTCACTCATAACATTATGAACATGTAATCAGGTTCATGCATAAACATTTGTAAACACAACCTTGTCCATGGAAAACATCTATAAATTGTTATCAAGTTCATCCATTTCAATTTTAACAAGAAATTAGGTTCACAGATACCATATATTTTCATGAGTTACCGATAATTTCTCAAGGCATTGGATTGACATATAGATCAAACCCTAGACAATAAAAAATCATACACACAAGTTCCATTAGCATATATAAAATAATAAAATTATAACACATGAAATGAGATAGTAATCATGAATATTTATTCAAATCCAAACATAGGAAAATATATTTTTTTTATAATCACCACACATAAAATGATGGAGGTTTAAAATACATATAACTTGTGAATGAGTTACTCAACATCCTAACATAAAACCAATAACCATTGATATAATGAAAGTGATTGGAATCATTGGATCATCACCATATAAAGGAATTAGATACAACATCAAATTCCATCTTAAATGGGAAATAATTTTGAAATATCATTTAAAAACACTTCTTAAGGAAAATAGCAATTATTTTTTAATAACTAATTTCTAAAACATAAAACCGTTGCAAACGATCTCCATGAAAATAAACATTAAATTTTTTAAATTATAATTTTCAATTTATTTGGGAATCTTTTTCATTGAAAAAATATTAATAATTTTAAAAAACATATAAAACAATTCTAAAACATAATTCATTATTGAAAACTATTTTCATTAAAAACTATTTTCATTGAAAATATCATAGAAATATTTCCATATAACTCTTTGAAAATCCTATAATTTTTTTCTGAAAATCATATTAATTGAAAACTAGTTTAAAAATTAATTTCTAGAATATTAAGAATAGTAATTTCCTTTAAATTTAACATTTAATCATACAATGGAATCTTTAAGGAAATGACGGTCACTATGGTGGATGGTATGTATGTGCCAAACAAACCAGTTTTTAGATTAAATGTTCTAAAAAGTGCCTTAATATGAAAATGAATAGAAGATTCTTTCTAAGACTGTAGAAGGTAAAACATGGGTAAAAATTTCCATTAATGTGAAATTAGAAAATAAAAAAAATTAAATTATCTGTATAAATTATTGTTTTGAAAGAACACATATTTGCTTCTGAAAGAGAAATATTGTCCTATTTTCCTAAAAATATGTTCTTAGTTATCCTTTGTACCAAAGAGAAGAAAAATTTTATTAATACATGACTACATAATGAAAAAACATTGGATAAGATATTTATGTGTTTTCATGAGTTATGGATCATGATATGTGATGTGTCATCAGAAATCTCAAAATTAGTAAGCAAAGAGGATCGGCGTAATGTAGCTGATTCGACAAAGGCTTAACGGCAAACCACCTGCCAAGGATTCTCCTCAGATAAAGACCACATCACCAGAAATGGAGATGCACCACCAATTCTGGGAAAAGGGTAGAGGCTATATCTAGAAGAATGCAATGAAAGCTTTACAAATTCTTCCAATTCAAAAACTACCAATAAAAAGGGATGAAAATACATTATAAAGACGAAATTAAAAAATTAAAATGTCCCAATTCGAGTTACAAGGCATGGGGAACCCAAAAGGCAGATAGAAAAGCATAAAACGGCACTTTCCCAGGCCATTTAATGATCCCACTAGCTAAAGTAGTAGGATTGTATCTTAATGATACTTTTCTCCCCCTTCTCTCTCATCATTAATGTACTTCAATGAGTTTCCACCCATTTCCATGTGGATAAGTGATTTTGGGCCTAAAATTAGTGGGTTGTGGCCCACCATAGTGTTGGACATCATGAATTGTGAGCTGGTCTAATTCGAACAACAATTGGATGTGAAATTTTTATGATGCCCAAAATTATTCTCCTTCGACTGAATCTAATCCATATCATCCCCCCTAGCTGAAGAGTATTTTACCTCAAATACATGACATCATCTTCTTCAATGGAAGGAGATAAGTCCCCAATGTTTATTTTTGGAGAATCACTTCCAAAACCATCTGTTAAATCAATTTTGTAGGCATTTTTTCCCAGTAGTTCATGCACATTGAATTGACTTTCAGCTCGTGGTGCCAACTTGATCTTCCATTTGGATGGAAATATCACCGTGCGAAGGTGAATCCACACTTTTTCTCCATGTAATAAAATAGCCTGCTTCCAATGCTTATTTTGTTACCTCTTGTATGCTTCATTACACTTCTCTATTTGGGAAAAAATAGATTCACAGAGATTCTTCATATTCGTTGTCTTCTCCTCCAAAACAATATTCACCTAAAAATCAAGAGGTGAAGAGAAAAATTATATAGGAGTGATTGGATTGATTCCATAAACCACTTTTAATGGATAATTACTAGTGGTAGCAATGAGAGATCTATTGTATACAAATTCTTCTTGGGAAAGTTGCAAATCCCAATCTCCCATGCTCTTATTCACCAATATTCTCAAAATAGTACCAAATGTGCAATTGGTAACTTCTGTTTGAAAATCCGTTTGAGGGTGATGGGATGTGATGAAAAGAAGTTTCATACCTACTTTCCAACATAATGTCCTCCAAAAATGGCTGAGATTTTTTTTTCTCTGCCTAAAACTATGATGCGAGTAATTTCATGAAGGCGAACAATCTCATTGAAATACAATTCTGCCACATTCACCGCATCTTCAGTCTTATGATTAGGTCTGAAATTAGCCATCTTAGAGAATCAATCTACAACAACCAATATTGAAACTTTACCTCACTGGGTCATTAGTATATCCATAATGAAATCCATGCTGAGATCTCCCCATGGTTGCTCCGGAATAGGTAACGGAGTGTAAAAACCAGGCTAGAAATGAATCTTTTCTATTTGACATGTTCCACATCACAAAAAAATTTCTTGTACATCTGATTGCGTCTTCAGACAGTAGAAATTCTCCTTTAGTATCAACATGGATTTATTGATGCCAAAAAGACCATCAAGTCCCACTTTACGTGCTTCCCGAATGAGGAAGCCCATGTAATTACCCATTAGAACACAAAACATGATTCTCTTAATGAATAACCCATAATGTACTAAATAGTGCTCCAAAAGTCCATGTTTACATTGGATTAAAATAGAATTAAACACCATATCATGCTGATAATCTTCTCTCATAAGCTGATATCCATGAATTCGAGCATCTAGATATGTAAGCAATGCATACCTTCGAGATAAAGCATCTGCCACCAAATTATATTTCCCCTTCTTGTATTTTGACACAAATGAGAATGACTGTAATAATTCCACCAACTTTTCAAACCTCAATCTTAGCTTTTGTTGACCATTGATAAACCTCCCTACCCGATGGTCATAATGAAGAAAAAACTACTTTGCTCTCAAATAATGAGACCAATGATCTAGGGCTTTTAAAACCGCATACAATTATTTATCATAAGTGCTATAATTCATCCTTGAATCCTTCAGTTTCTCACTGAAATTTGAAATATGATGCTTGATTTGAATGAGAATAGTGCTTATCCCAACTCCACTTGAATCACATTCCACTTAAATGACATGATCAAAATCAGGCAATGCCAAAACCGGTGCTTCACAAAACTGTTTCTTAATTATTTGAAATGATTAATTTTTTTCCTTTGACAACTCAAATTTCCCCCTTCTCAAGTATTCGGTGATAGGTGCCATGATAGAGCTAAAATTTGAAACAAAGCAATGATAAAAAGATGCCAAACCATGGAAACTTCTTACTTCAATGATAGATTATGCTTGTGTCTAGGACTTGATTGATTCCACTTCTGATTCATCCACCATGATTCTTTCTTTGTTTACTAGATATCCCACAAACACCACTTCTATTGAAAATAACATGCATTTTTTCATCTTCCCATATAGCTTTTCTTCTTAGAACATCATATACCCACCATAGACGATCAACATGGCTCTCCACATCCTTACTGTAAATCAAAATATAATCCATGTAAACAACCAAAAATTTAACAATGAATGGTTTTAGAGATTCATTCATGATTCACATGAATGGGAAATGAGAATTTGAGAGGTTGAAAGGCATGACTAGCCACACAAACAATACACCTTTAGTTTGGAAGGACATTTTCCACTCATCCCCTTCATTCAATCAGAAGTACTGGTAACCACTATGAAGATCAATCTTCGAAAATATTGATGGACCATGTAGTTCATCAAGCGTAACATAGAGTCGTGGAATATGACACCTCTATGTGATGGTAAACTTATTGATAGCTCTACTATCAATTCACATATGATACAACCATCTTTCTTCGGCACCAATATTGCTGGAACAGAACATGGGCTCATGCTTGGCCATATAATTCCTTGATCCACCAACTCATCAACTTGTTTATGAAATTCCCTTGATTCTCCAGGATTATACCGATACGCTGGTTTATTTGTAAATTGTTCAGCCGGTACAAGATCAATCTGGTGTTCAATGCCTCTAAGTGGTGGTAATCCTAGTAGAAGATCATTAAGATATACATCATTATATTCTCCAATTGATGAATGAGATAACGGATGTTGATGACTCTTCTCTTCATGGCACGACCATTCCTTCATCAATAAATCAAAAACATGCATTTTCTTATTTATGGATTTCTCCACATGATCTTTGTTGATAAAGAGACTATCTTTGGGAACTTTTGGAATATATTTTCATTGAAAAGGATGGGATGTCTTCAAAGGAGCATGTGTGATATTCTTTTTCCAAGATCGAAAAGAATATGTGTTCTTCGTCCCATCATATTTTACTACCCTATCAAGCATTAAATTCCTTCCCAACAACAAGTGAAAAGTATCTATAAGAATAACATCACACAATACTTCATCAACATAGTTCTTACCAATGGAGAATGAAATCAGAACCTATTTGTTGACTTGGAGTGTGCACCCATTGTTCAACTATTGAAATTTATACAAGTGGGGATGATTCTGAGTTGGAATCTTTATTTTCTCCACCAATGTTGTTGATGCCACATTTGTACAGCTTCCACTAACTGTAATCACCATGCATAACCGCTGATTAATGGTGTAGCAAGATTGGAACAATTTTTCTGTTTGATCTTCTTCTTGGTAGATTTGAGCTTACAAAACACTTTGTAGCACCAGTATATTTCCCACATCAGCTTCTTCCACAACATGTTCCACATTTTCATATTCTTTACTCTCATGTTCATACGCATTGATTTCTACTTCAAACATTTCAAACTCTTTAATAGTAATAATTTTATTGTAAGGGAAATTGGCCTTAAATTGACCATACCCATGGGATTTGAAAAACATTCGATTCCCATGCTCAAAGGAGTTGGAATTCCATTTTGGTTGTTCCATATCCTTCTCTATCCCTTAATCCAGAATATTTTTCTTTCCAAATTCCTTCACACCAACAACATATTTCTTAGAAGAAATACTATTATAAAAAGTTTTACCTCTATTTTAATTTTTGAATTTTGGTGCCTTTGAGGTCTACTTTTGATTTTCCACCTTGATCGCCAATTTGAAAACATCATCAAGTTAGTAGAATGGTTGAAAATCCACTGAATGTCCAATTTCTTCATTTAATACACCCAAAAACCAATCAATAGTTTTCAGTTTATATTCTGGAACATCACTTCGCATCAATAAATGATCAAACACCCATATATACTCTTAAACATATTTTCTCCTTGCTACAAGTTATGAATTCAGAAATAATTCTCTTACTTATAATTCTCGGGCATAAATCATCTCCTAAAAAGCTTTTTCATCTTCTCCCATGAGAATATTTTTCCTTTGTAATCATGTTCCCGCTGTTTCTTCAGATTATCCCATAAAAGAGATGCATAATCTTTAAATTTCAAAATGGCTACCTTGCACTTATTCTCATCAGATCAATTCTTAAATTTGAAGAACCATTCATTTCCCATAACCAATCAAGAAAATCATCTGGATTTATACACCCATAAAAATTTGGAATGTAAATCTCTAACCCTATTTCAATATTTTCATCATCTATTATTCTTCTCAAATCCACCTCTGAATCACTAGAATCATCACTATTTGGCCGATCTTCATAAAAAGGTGCCGGATTGCGCCTATTATGTAGTGATGGATGTCAGGGATGCCGCTGTGGTAGAGGGGAGTCAGGTTTCCACGTCCTCAATTGTTGAGGCATTTCTCACAAATATTAGTGATTTGTGATTTTAGTGGTGTGTTAGCTATTTTAAATGGTGTAGGAAGAGTAGAAGAGACACTCTTGTGAGACATTATTGATAGTAATAAGAAGGATGCGATAGAACTCACTCATTGGAGCCGAAGCTCTGATACCAACTGATGTGTTGCGAGATGATAGAAAAGAGTAAGTGGAGAGGACCAGCATAATGTAGCCGATTCGACCAAGGCATAATGGAAAATCCACCTGCCACGATTTCTACATGCTTAAAGACCACGTCACGAGGAATGGAGATGCAAAACCAATTTCGGGCAAAGGGAAGAGGCTAGATCTCGATGAATGCAAAGAAAGCTTCACAAATTCTTCCAATTCAAAAACTCCCATTACAATTGGATGAAAATAAATTATAAAGACAAAATTAAGAAATGAAAATGTCCTAATTCGAGTTACAATGCACGGGAAACACAAAAGCCACATAAAAATCATAAAACAACACTTTACCAAGCCATTTAAGGACCTCACTAGATAATGTAGAAGGATTCTATCATAACGATTCTTTTCTCCACCTTCTCTCCCCTCATTAATGTGCTTCTACGAGTTTCCACCCATTTTCATGTGGATAGGTGATTTTGGGCCACAAATAAATGTGTTGTGGCCCACCATAGTGTTGGACATCAAGAAGTGTGGGCTGGTCCAATTCGAACAACAATTGGACTTGAAATTTGTATCATGCCCAAAATTATTTTCCTTTGACAGAATATGATCCATATCAATATGTCATCAATTGAAGCATACTGAAAAACAATCTTAACAAATGATGAGATTGTCTCAATAGACTCTTAGACATTGTAACATAGAATCATAATATTCTTTTAACTAAATAGAATTTCATGAAGAATTTAATATCATTAAATCAATAAGACTCTTGATATAAAATTTCAAAGGGTATTTTTTATGAAACACAATATAAGTGAGTTGTAAATAAGCCAAGTATCACCCATTTATAAAAGGTGAGATGAAATTCTATTTCATTCAATCATGACTCTCATCATACCCTTTCAAAACACGTTTATAATGAATTTAAAATCATTATAAATATTTTAAAAAATAATATTCATATATTTCATATCATATATACTTAATAATGAAATTATCATAGTATATTTTTAACAAATCTATGATAGTGTTTCATTTCAGGTTATATCTACTTTGTTCTCAACATTTCGGTTAATTTTTAATATCTTTAGATCTTATAATTATATCACTATTTATAGAATTCAATACATATTATAAATATCATATATATTCATTATATTTATATTACAATAATATATAGAATATATATGTTTTAAATGGAATACATCATTCGTGGAAAAAGTAGGTTTTATGTATGCTTGAACATTGTTTACATTTAATTTTAATATTGAAAGACTAATTATAAACGAAATTTATATTCATATATGTATATATATATATATATTCCACTAGAATTATTATATCATATATATCACATAAGTTCAATGAAACCATCCATAATAAATTCCATATACTAGGTTTCCACAGGGTCTTTCGTTCTCCAGTGGCTGTCTGCATTCCCTCATAGGGTTCCCCGAGCCCATATCCTCGCCAGCAGTTCCCAGTTTTTTCCTTCGTGGAGGCTTTGTGTATGGAGTCCTTAAGTGCTACACTTACTTTATTCTAGGATATATATCTGTTTTCCCATTCTATGTCAAGGTATGTCTCTCACATGTCAAAGGTTTCCCCTTCATTGGAATTCACTACTGATTTAGATTGTCTAAAATGGATGCTAGTGGCACGATTTGATATGGGAAAACATCCCCATTAGGCTTTCAGGTGCTTCATTGATTCTTGGGGTTTTCAAGAGGCAACACTCATTTAAGTGATTCACTAAATCTCTTTCTGTTTGTTCCATGCCTCTAAAGTTGATTTGGATCGTTCTTTGTGTAATTCCCCTCAGATGATGGGTCGCTGGCACATCAATTTGTCGCGCTGGTCTATTAATGTTCATTGGGGAAAATAATGCTCATGGGATTCTATTTGTACAATCTTAGAAAGTATCCCTATTCCCTTACAAAATGGCACTTTATTCAAGGCCATTTGGGACTCTTTGGTAAGGTTTCTCTCTATAGTAGAGTGCGGCCGTCGTAGGGGGAAAACCATGGTGGCTCGGATCTGTGTTGATATTGATCTCTCTCTTCTAATCCCTGAACATATTTGTCTGAATGTGTAGAATATCACATATAGGTCCCAATTTATTGTTTACTTGGTGATTCCTAGGTTCTGCTCGTATTGAATCCTTCAGGTCCATTTGGCTCAGAATTGTAGGAAATTTCACCAAGGTGGCCCCCACTCCCATGATAGTATCACTAAGACTAAAACTCCATCCTTTCAGCCTCATGAACGGTTCTTTTCAGCCTTGGATCTGTCAGCTTCCTCAGATGCCTCCCACTCCCCTTCTTCCATTTCCCCCTCCCTTCCCTCCCCTAAATTCTCAGCTCTTGGCACTCCTTCCTTGGGCCCAGGGGCTCGTTCATGCTTGAAATCTGGTTCTCCCTCCCCAGAATCAGAATCACTTCTAGGATTGGATCCGGACCACTCTAAGCCAATTGGTAAGTGGTCAGGTCCTCTGGTATCTCTCAATAGGTCCTGGGCCCCTTCCAGGATGTTTTTCACTAGGTAATTACATATGTTCTTCATGAGGTCTTCCTCGGGGTCTCTAGCTACTTCCCTTTGTCCCATTCCCATTCAAACACGGCCACAAGATCCTTCATTGAGTTGTTGGCTAAGGATGATGGGGCTCAAGCGGCTAGCTTCCTCTCATTAGAATCCCATCCAAGGACCTTCAGGTTGTCATGTAGTGTTTTTAATGACACTATTGATTGGGATCTCATGATGTTAGGTACCATGGATCATAGTGCTCTTTATATGTCCCCTATTCCTTATGATGCTTGGGCTTCTGAGAAACTGGGTCCTCTTACATGGGCGTCCCAAAATGTGGTGAGTTGGAAATCCCCAAAGTCTCTATCTATGCCCCCTCCCCAATCTTTGGATCTCTCCAACATGTGTATGGGAGTGTGTAAAAGGTTTTTGATAAAGAAAATGTTGGATAGGTAATTCCATTCATTCCTATCCGAATAGACCGTTATTGTTGGGGAAAATTCGGGCCACCATCATTACAATGATTCTAATTCCCATCAGGAACTCCCGAGGAGTTGGGGAAATTGTGAAAACTAAATTCAATTCCTTGGAGTCTATGAGGAAAAATCAAAAATGGAATTGATCCTCGAACACATGTAGGCCCCTAATAAGATACCAGGGATTACTCGATAGGTGAAAATGTATGCATCCATTCATGGAAACCTGATCAATAAACACATATGGATATTATGGAATAGGGACATTATAGTTGACATGGTCCTTGAAGGTGATACACATATAGCTATGAAAATATCAAATGGTGGGGACTCTCTATTTACCTCCTTCATTTACGGAAGCTGTGAAGCATAGAGAAGGGAATTCATGTTGTCTGATCTGAATATGTTTGATCCTGAAGATCATCCCTTGGTCACAGGATGGGATTTTAACGTTGTCTCACACCCATACGATAAGAAGTGGTGTGAGGACTATCCAAGGTGGGATAGTGTGTACTTTAGTCATTTCATGTGTCAAAAAGAGACGTTGGACGTGGGCTATTTAGGAGACCCATACACATGGTGTAACAACTATAAGGGTGGAAGTTGAAGATGGATAATACTCGATTGCTGCATTTCCATTGACAATGTTATTTCCATGTTTCAAAATGAAAAGGTGACACATTAGTCTCATAGTATCTCTGGTCACTCCATGTTATTTTTATTCCTCTACACGAGGTAGGTCTCATAAGAATGGTTAATTTTTTTTTGAAAGTTGTCAAGTCTCTCTTGGTATCACTGGATGTTTAGAAACATTTGGTCTGAACCATATTAGGGACACTTTTGACTATATATCAATTCCAAGTTAAAGCATCTCAAGAAGTCACTTTAAACCTGGGTTCGGTTCATTTCCCACAAGCATTAGTAGTTGGAAACCCTCAAACTATATGTAATATGTATTAAAGAAAGAAATGTGGTAAAATGGGATGAATTAGTCTTTAGAGTTCTTGTTGAGAAAAAAAACATATCAGTTATGGTTTTTTCGTAGGAACGTGAGGCCAATGAAAGCTCACAGATCCAATGATTCAAGGAGAGGGGCAAGAACACCATATTTTTTTAATCATATACTCATGAGAGGATGTGTTTTATCAAACTAAATCTGGCTATGGAAGATGAAACATTCACAGATGATAGAGGGGTGGTTGTGGGTTATGGCTCTATTGTTATTTAAAGATCTTCTTGTAGGTATGTCTACAACCATGGCTTAGGGGTACCCCTTGCGGGACCCCTCATTATGGGAGTGGATTCAAAGACATGTGTTAGTCCATGAAAATGATATATTGGAAGGTATCCTAATAGAGGAGTAGATTCAAGAGGCCAATTGTAACCTAGATCTTCATAGTGCAGCAGGTCCCGATGGTTTCACTAGTTCCTTATTTAGGGGCTGTTGGGAGGTTTTGAGGAGTGCTATCATTCATTCCATCTTGTATTTCTTCCACAGTGGTGGCCTTCCTCTGATCATGTAACACCTGAGACTTTTATGTTATATAAATCAACAAATGAATCTTTTTCTACACAACACTTGATTAACTTGCTTTATAGAATATCACGACCTTCCTCGATAGCTTGCGTTGAACGCAATACCGAGTTTCACTAAATAACGTTATACTATTAAAATATTATTAAAACTATTAGTTATGAATAGTAATAACCAGTTTTTTAAATTTTATAAATTTTATTTTTCAAAATGGACTTCATTTTTGGATTCGTAATATCGAAATTAGCCTAGGGTGAAATTTTTGTATTTTTCTGAAAAAATTCAATTTTTGATGAATAATGAAACCACTAAGTGGTAGTAAAAAAAACTTAATTTTTCATAAAACTTAATTTTACCGCTTCTGTGACTGGAATTTCAAACATCTGAGAGACATGGTTGATGTCAGTAAGTAAAATGTGGTTCAATGAGATGAAAATAATTTTTCATGAATAGTAACTTTTTACTTTTATTTACCACGGTTAAAAGTAAATAGGGTAATTAAGGGTACAAAAGATATTATTATTACCCAAACACATGTCCTAATTCTATTGGATAAGTTTAGTTCGACCAAAAACAAACTTAGGATTAAAATATGACCATTTAGGCCCACTTGGATTAGATTAGGACATTTATTATTAATTTATTTAAAGAAGGGTTAAAATAGTTAAAATCAAAGTTTAATAACTAAATCATTTTTAATATAGGGTTATATAGAAGATAAATTCGACTATAAATATTCATTATAAATCTAAAACTATTTCCTACATAATGATATTTTATTTTTAATTTTTAGACTTTAAATAATTCAATTTATTTATGACACAAAGATGATGCAGTAATTATCTTATTAATGAAATATTGACATAATTGATGTTATAAATTCCCAAATAAATATAATTTGAGACATTTTATGAATTAAACTAATTTTATAGGTTAATAGGACATGTTAGTATTAATATAATTTACATTTTTCGAAACAATCATTCTGTTATAATTTTCACAAAAATAAATTACTAAATAGTGTCAAAATTGACATAAAATAGTTTTTAAAACAAATATTATATTAGTAATTGTTGTATTATTCCTAAAAATATATGGTTCAGTCAAATGACTTAGATAAGGTTATATATATTAATAATAAACAACTTGGGATTCTTTTGGCTACTTATAGTACGTTTATTAACCTTATAGTATAAGAACACAAGAAGACACGGTAAAAGTAAAATTATTTAATTTAATGTTAAATATAAATGATAAGTTTAAAATAGGAACCTAAACATGTCTAAATTTTATTTTATGAGAGGGTTCGACCCATCCCCACCTTAGCTTCAAAATAATTCAATTTGGAGCTATTTAAAACCAAACATGACTTTATAATAAAATTATATTTTTAGTTTTTCCAAAGGAGCCCCTCTCCTCCCTTATAAAAGGGAACCTCCTTCCCCTCTTCCTCACACCACTTTGAGCCTTAATGCTCTGCCAACCCCTATCAATTTCTCCTCTCCACTTACCTAGAGACATTCTATAGGGCCTGGTCTTCATCAAAGACCAATTTTAGTTCCCTAAAAGGAGGTCACAAAGAAGCACTTCAATGAAGAGGTAATGTCCATTACCGATTATTTCATCTTTATTTCTTCTTCCACTTCTTCTTATTTAGTTGTTTCATTATGAAGTAATAACATCAGTATCAGTCATATACTGATATGTTATTATAAGAATTAAACAACCCTATTTAACCATCTATCCATCCTACGGAAAATGAAATCACCGTGCGTGCGTACGCACGGAATACCTTCTCCACTCCGTGGTGTAATCTATTCTCCACCACAACCTTACTTGGATGGGTATAATGGTGTAAATAATGAATATATATGACTATTGTAAAGTGATATTGATTCCGAAATAGTATACATACACTCCAATACAATTCCATGATCATGGGAACGATATAATCGCTCGTGCGTACGTACGGAATACTGTCTCCACGATGTGATGCGACTTGTTTTACATGATCTTCATTGTATAATGATTATATAAATTAATTTAATGAATTAATACAATATATATTACACTAATAACATTCTGGAAATGAGGTATCTATAGCCTAAAGATAAGAATAAGAATTTATTCGACAAAACATGCATAAGAACAAAAAGTAATAAACACCCGAATAATAAGTTGTAATGAAATATTACTAATAAGAGGCTAATAATATGACCATATGTGATATCGTAACAATGATTATGATTATGTTATAAATAAATAACATTATTTAAATCATTATACAGGAGGTTCAGACATGTACAAAGCATATCAGACCTAAGGTAAGGGATAATATCACAATCTCATTTTTATCCGAGATTGTTTATACTTTGTTATTTACTGGGGTATATTTTATCATCCACATCCATGTTTCATAAATATGTAATATTATTTCCATCCACCTGCAATTTTTTAAATCCTATTTTACCCTTCGGTGAGTTTTTAGTAAATGATATGAAAGGAATATTTTGATGTTTTTCGTACAAGGTACTTTTTAACTTTTCTGACAAAAGTACGAGAAGAATGTTTTTTTACTTGTACGGCATGAAGGGATTTTTAAAACATTATTTCACAGAAGCTTACTTTACAAGTTTTCAAGTATATTTTTAATCAACTTATTTTAGTTTATAATTGTATGACATGTTATGAAAGGAAAAGTATTTTTGAAGTAGAAAGGATATTTTCCTCAAGAATGGAGTTCAAGTGTTTTATCAAAATTATTTTCCAACTAAGATAATAAAGGGTTCTATTTCTATCCCTATTATTACATTGATTTGATTATGTTGTGAAGGAATTATATTTATCAATTCCATTATCTTATATGAATTGTTTTATGATTTCATAATGTTTAAGATTCCCATTTTTATTACAAGGGTTATGAAATGATGTATGATATATGATTTTGTGGCACACATATGAATGGTTTCTTTATGAGATGGGTAGGACCTATATCTCCTTCCAATTCATTGGGTAAAGATTTTATATCTCATGAGATAGACATGGCTGGAACGGCAAGTTAAACCCGTTCAGTGAAACAGGACTGAAATGAGGAGTGAACTCAGTTCAGAAATGGACTTTGTCCACTAAGATAGTCTTGGAAATGAGTATTGACTAACAAGAAATGATTCTCTATGATTATGTGTGTATGCCACAAATTTCCATGTTTTATGTTATGATTATTGGGATTACATTACACTTCTATTATTTATCCCATGTTATGAAATTATGATTTCTTTTGTAGGTTAAGATTTCCAAAAGTTATGTTCTTATGTATATGATGTGTTTGATATTTCTTTTGTTTACCCTTACTGAGCATTTGAGCTCACCCTTTTGTGTGTTTTATTTCCCCAGGTCAGGAAGAAGGTTATTAAGTAGGATATGCCAAAATTGGACTCTAGATATGATGGAATAAATGGGAGGAAAAGTAGATGCTTTATGAACCAATTGTTTATGTTTCCCTGTTTCTAAAGACACTATACCTATACGATCCTATCCGAGTTTTGTTATATGTTGTAATAAGAGTGCTTCAATTTTGAAGTAATAACAATGTATGCAACGTATGGGTCGTTACAGTTGGTATCAGAGGAAATGTATAGTCAACCTTTGGAAACTAGGATGTGAAAACCTTAGTAAGAATCCTAAGGATAAGTCTAAGCATAGAACACAATCTTAGTGTTTTAGAAATGGCCATGAACAACCTATGATAAGACCTTAGGTGTGAAATTTTATTCTTGATTATTTGGTTTTCCTATTATAATTATTGTTGCTCACACTATTCTTCTTGGTTTTAGTCAATGGCTGGAACCCGAAGGAACCGTGTTAATGCGGAATGTGACAGGAAATGCAATGATTGTCCCCCTGAGAAACCAAACATTATGGGAGCTGGAATGAAAAATCTTGTAGCCATGCTTACACAACATTCACAAGCTATGAATCATGCAGGACTTCCAAACGAGCAAAGGAAGGAGAAACATTCTGTTGAATCCTTCACGAGGAAGCATCCACCTTCATTCAGTGGGTCTAGTGATCCATTAGTTTCCGAACAATGGATTAGTACTACTGAAAAGATATTTTCAGTTCATCAATGTTCTAAACATGATAAAGTCATCCTCACAGTGTATCGTTTTGAAGTAGATGTTTATCAATGGTGGAATCTTATTAATAATACGAGGCAAAGGGATGAAATTGAGTACATGGAATGGGACGAGTTCAATAACTTATTTTTCAATAAGTACTTTCCACGTATTCTTCGAACAAAGATGGAGAAAGAGTTTCTTGAACTGAAGCAAAAGGATGATGAATATGTTGGTACTTATGAAGAAAATTTTACAAAACTTGCAAGGTATGCTTCTGGTATTATTATCTAACCTGATAGTAAGATCGATCGATTCTTTAGTGGCTAAAAACCAAGTCTTTGAAGGGCGTTAGCCATAAGGGTCTTCAATAACTAAGATGAAATCGTTCGATGTGATCACAAAGTATAGATGGATATTGGAGTAACCCATCAGTCATATGGGTTTGATAAGAAGTGGAAAATGGAATTCAAAGGAAAATCCAAAGAGCACACTGAAAAGAAGACGAGCTTTCCCTTATGCTCAATGTGTGGAAAGATACATGGAGGGAGTTGTCTTAAAGGGAAAAGTAAATGTTTCAAATGTGGAAATGAAGGTCATCGGGCATTTGAATGCCACAATGATGGGAAGAAGATGTCTAATGATGAAAAAAAGGAAGGGATGCACAGAATGAACCTACTACACTTCAATATTTCAAGTGTAAGGAGATGGGGCATTATGCCAATCAATTCCCAAATCCACGGGTTGATGATGATGGTCGACGTTAACAAACTCTTAAGGCTAAAGACAATGGAATGTCACATGCAATTTCTATCTGCGATATAGAGTACGGTAATGATGTGGTGAAAGGTACACTTACCATCCACTCTAAAGTATAAAATGTTTTATTTGATTCTGGATCCACCCACTCTTTTATTTCTGAATAATTTTCTAAGGATATCACCGTATTACCTCAACAAATAGATGTTGAGTAATCTGTGACAACCCCTAATGGCACAACAATCACATCAAAAGTTTATAATTCTTCTCCGATTGAAGTTTGTGGGAATGTGCTTCCTGAAAATCTTGTGATCCTTCCTATAGTGGAATTTGATGTGATTCTTGGCATGGATTGGCATTCTTTATATGGAGCTCATATCAATTTCCAAAGAAGGGAAGTCACATTTCATATTCCAGATCAATCTATGATCGTCTATAAATACAAGGATGAACATAACCTCCCAGTGGAAATTTCTTCCATCTTATGGGTCTAGATTCCTCTAAATGATGGTTATTTATCTCAAATGGTTGGTGAGACACTCATGATTAAGAATATGCCCATTTTACGGGAGTTCAATGATGTCTTTTCGGTGGAATTACCGGGTCTTCCACCAAATTGTGAAGTTGAGTATTCAATAGAACTCATACCAGGTGATTTTCCTATTTCAATGTCACCATATAGAATGGCCCCAATTGAGTTGCAGGAATTGAAGAAACAACTCCAAGAAAATCTTGATAAGGGGTTCATACATCCTAGTGCGTCACCTTGGGGAGCACCTGTTCTGTTTGTTAAGAAGAAATATGGATCAATGAGACTCTGCATTGATTATCAAGAACTTAACAAGATCACTATCAAGAACAAATATCCTCTCCCGCACATTGATGACCTTTTTGACCAACTACGCATAGCTCAATACTTTTCCAAGATTGATCTTCGTCCAGGGTATCATCAATTAAGGGTCAAAAAGGAGGATATACCAAAGACGGCTTTCCGTACAAGGTATGGACACTATGAATTTATAGTAATGCCATTTGGTATTACTAATGCCCCTGCTATCTTCATGGATTTGATGAATTGAGTCTGTAGAGACTATCTTGATCAGTTTGTGGTAGTCTTTATAGACGATATTCTTGTCTATTCAAAGAGCAAGGAAGAACATGAAGATTAGTTGAGAAATATACTGAAGACCCTGAGAAAGGAGAAGCTTTATGCCAAATTTACCAATTGTGAATTTTGGCTTCAAAAAGTTTCATTTTTGGGTCAAATAATCTCAAAAGAGGGGATATCTATGGATCCAGCAAAAACAGAGGTTATTGAAAGATGGTTGAGACCAACAACAGTAACCGAGATCCGAAGTTTTCTTAGTTTGGCTAGATATTATCGATATTTTGTGAACGATTTTTCACGATTATCTAATCCACTCACCAAGTTGACTCATGAAGGAGTTTTGTTTGATTGGATGGAGGAATGTGAAGATAATTTCAAGTAGTTGAAAAGAAGGTTATCCAGTGCACCTCTACTCACACTTCCTTGTAGTGGAGAAAGATTTGTGATCTACAGTGATGCATCCATGAAGGGACTGGGATGTGTTCTCATGCAAAATGATATGGTGATAGCTTATGCCTCACGATAGTTGAAAATACATGTGCCAAATTACCCAACTCATGATTTGGAGTTAGCTGTGTTAATCTTTGAATTAAAGATTTAGAGGCATTATCTTTATGGAGAAAGGTGTGACAGTTATACTGATCATAAAAGTTTAAAGTATATTTTCACACAAAAGGATCTGAATATGTTCCAAAGAAAATGGTTGGAGATGATTAAGGATTATGACTGATCAATCTATTACCACCCTAGGAAAGCACACAAGGTGGCAGATGCATTAAGTCGACAAGACCATGTCAGTTTATCCATGATAAGGATCACAAAAGATCCAATATTTTTGGATTTACAAAGGATTGATCTTGGAATTATAATGGAAGGGGGGAAATCGTATATTTCTCAAATGAATGTTCAACCATCTATACATGTAAAGATTAAAGAGGCACAGAATGATGATGTAGAGTTACAAATGAAGGTGATAAATGTTCCTGAATTCAACCATGATTATAATGGGATAATAAAGTTCAGGAATCGGGTTTCTGTTCCTCCCACCCCCGAATTAAAGAAGGAGCTGCTGGATGAGGCTCATAGTTCTTCATTCTCTACACATCCTGGGAGCATGAAGATGTATAGGGACCTTAAAGAGTACTTCTGGTGGGATGGCATGAAAAGAGATGTTGCTGAATATGTCTCTCGATGCTTGGTTTGTCAGCGAGTTAAAGCTGAGAGACAGAAGTCTAAGGGGATGTTACAACCATTACACATACCCGAATGGAAATGGGAAAACATCACTATGGACTTTGTCATCGGACTTCCTAAAACATCCATAGGCAATGATACTATATGGGTCATAGTTGATCATCTTACAAAGTCTACACACTTCATCGCTATTAGAGAGGATTTCTCTCTGGATCAACTTGCCAGGATATATGTAAAGGAAGTGGTAAGATTTCAAGGAGTACCAATTTCTATTATATCTGATTGGGATCCGAGGTTTACCTCAATGTTCTGGCGAAGTCTTCAGCATACTCTGGATACAGAGTTATGTTTCAGCACTGCTTATCATCCTCAGACAGACTGTCAGTCTGAGAGAACAATTCAAACTCAAGAATATAAGCTGAGAGCTTGCTCTATGGATTTCAAAGGTGGTTGGGATCAACACCTACCTTTGGTGGAATTTTCTAATAATAATATATTTCACTCCAGTATTCATATGGCTCCTTTTGATGCTCTCTATGGAAATAAATGCAGGAGTCCAACATGCTGGGATGAATTTGGGGAAAGAAAGCTATTAGCACCCGATCTCATTGATGAAATGGCAGAAAAGGTCAAATCTATTCAACATCACATTAGAGCAGCTCAGAGTCGACAGAAAAGTTATTCCGACAATCGAAGAAAAGACCTAGAGTTTGAAGTGGATGATAAAGTGTTCTTACTAATATCTCCCTGGAAGAGGGTCATGAGATTTGGAAAAAAGGGGAAGTTGAGCCCTAGATATATTTGTCCTTTCAAAATACTGGATCATGTTGGGAAGGTAGCTTACCGATTGGCGCTTCAACCGAATCTCTCTCAAGATCACGATGTGTTCCATGTATCTCTCCTGAGAAAGTACATACATGATCCTTCACATGTACTCAGCTCAGAAGTTGTACTGCTGGAGCAAGATCTTTCTTATGAAGAACAGCCGATAAAGATTCTAGATCGTAGAGAAAAAGTCCTACGAAACAAGACCACTCGATTAGTGAAAGTTTTATGGAGGAACCACCAATTAGAATAAGCTACATGGGAGCTTGAAGATATGATGAGGGAGAGGTATCCTCATCTGTTTGTTACAAAGTGACGAATTTTGAGGGAGAAATTCATTTTAAGGGGGGTAGAATGTAACACCCGATACTTTTATGTTATATAAATCATCAAAGGAATCCTTTTCTACACAAAACTTGATTGACTTGCTTTACACGAAATCGCGACCTTCCTCGATAGCTTGCGTTGTACGCAATACCGAGTTTCGCTAAACAACGATATACTATTAAAATATTATTAAAACTAGCTGTTATAAATAGTAATAGCTACCTTTTGAAATTTTATAAATTTTATTTTTCAAAATGGACTTCATTTTTCGATTTCTAATATCGAAATTAGCCTAGGGTGAAATTTTGGTATTTCTCTGAAAACTTTCATTTTTTGATGAACAGTGAAACCACTAAGTGGTAGTTAAAAAACTGAATTTTTCATAAAACATAATTTTACCGCTTCTGTGAGTGGAATTTCAAAAATCTGAGAGACTCGGTTGATGTCAGTAAGTAAAATGTGGTTCAATGAGATGGAAATAATTTTTCGTGAATAGTAACTTTTTACTTTTATTTACCACGGTTAAAAATAAATAGGGTAATTAAGGGTAAAAATGATATTATTATTACCCTAACACATGTCATAATTCTATTGGGTAAGTTTAATTCGACCAAAAACAAACTTAGGAATAACATATGACCATTTAGGCCCACTTGGATTAGATTAGGACTTTTATTATTAATTTATTTAAAGAAGGGTTAAAATAGTTAAAATCAAAGTTTAATAACTAAATCATTTTCAATATAGGGTTATACATAAGATAAATTCGACTATAAATATTCATTAGAAAGATAAAACGATTTCCTACATAATTATATTTTATTTTTAATTTTTAGACTATAAATAATTTAATTTATTTATGACACAAAGATGATGGAGTAATTATCTTATTAATGAAATATTGACATAATTGATATTATAAATACCCAAATAAATATAATTTGAGACTTTTAATGAATTAAACTAATTTTATATGTTAATATGACATGTTAGTATTGATTTAATTAACATTTTTCGAACTAATCGTTCTGTTATGATTTTCACAAAAATAAATTACTAAATAGTGTCAAAATTGACATAAAATAGTTTTCAAAACAAATATTATATTAGTAATTGTATTTTATTCCTAAAAATCTAAGGATCGGCCAAATGACTTTGATAAGGTTATATATATTAATAATAAACAACTTGGGGTTCATTTGGCTGCTTATAGTAAGTTTATTAACCTTATAGTATAAGAACACAAAAAGACACGGTAAAAGTAAAATTATTTAATTTAATGTTAAATCAAATGATAAGGTTAAAATAGGAACCTAAACTTGTCTAAATTCTATTGAATGAGAGGATTTCGTCCCATCACCAACTTAGATTCAAAATAAATCAATTTGGAGCTATTTAATACCGAACATGACTTTATAATAAAATAATATTTTTAGTTTTTCCAAACGAGCCCCTCTCCTCCCTTATAAAAGGGCACCTCCTCCCCCTATTCCTCACACCACATTGAGCCTTCAAGATCTGCAAACCCCTAATCATTATCCTCTAAACTTCCATAGAGACATCCTAGAGGTCCTGGTCTTCTTCAAAGACCAATTTTAGTGCCCTAAATGGAGGTCTCAAAGAAGCACTTCAAAGAAGAGATAATGTCTGTTACCGATTCTTTCATCTTTATTTCTTCTTCCACATCTTCTTCTTTAGTTGTTTCATTATGAAGTAATAACATCAGTATCACTCATATACTGATATGTTATTATAAGTATGAAACAACCCTATTTCATCATCTATCCATCCTACAGAAGATGAAATCACCGCACGTGCATACATACGGAATACCGTCTCCACGCCGCGGTGTAATCTATTTTCCACCACCACCTAACTTGGATGCGTATAATGGTGTAAAGAATGAATATATATGACTATTTTAAAGTGATATTGATTCTGAAATAGTATAAATACTCTCCAATACAATTCCATTATCATGGGAACGATATTATCGCTCGTGCGTACGTACGGAATACCGTCTCCACGATGTGATGCGACTCGTTCTACATGATCTTCATTGCATAATGATTATATAAATGAATTGAATGAATGAATATGATATATATTACTCTAATAACATTCTGTAAATGAGATATCTATAACCTAAAGAGAAGAATAAGAATTTATTCAACAAAACACGCATAAGAACAAAAAGTAATAAACACTCGAATAACAAGTTGTAATGAAATATTACTAATAAGAATATAAGAATATGAACATATGTGATATCATAACAATGAGTATGATTATGTAATAAGTCAGTAACATTATTTAAATCATTATACATGAGGTTTTGACACATACAAATAATATCGGACCTAAGGTAAGGGAAAATATCACAATCTCATTTTTCTCCGAGATTGTTTATACTTTGGTATTTAATATGGTATATTTTATCATCCACATCCATGTTTCCTCAGTATGTAATATTATTTCCATCCAGATAAAATTTTTTAAATCCTATTTTACCCTTCGGTGAGTTTTTAGTAAAAGATATGAAAGGAATATTTTGACGTTTTTCGTACAAGGTACTTTTTGACTTTTCTGACAAAAGTACGAGAAGAATGTTTTTTTAACTTATACGACATGAATGGATTTTTAAAACATTATTTCCAAGAAACTTCCTTAACATGTTTTCAAGTTTATTTTTAATCAACTTCTTTTAGTTGAGAATTGTATGACATGTTAAGAAAGGAAAAGTATTTTTGATGTAGAAAGGATATTTTCTTCAAGAATAGAGTTCAAGTGTTTTATCAAAATTGTTTTCCATATAAGATAATAAAGGGTTATATTTCTATCCCTATTATTACATTGATTTGATTATGTTGCGATGGAATTATATTTATGGATTCCTTTATCTTATATGAATTGTTTTTTTATGTCATGATGTTTAAGATTCCCATTTTTATCTCCCTCAAATGAATTGGGTAAACATTTTTTTTCTCATGAGATAGACATGGCTGGAACGACATGTTAAACCAGTTCAGTGAAACAGGACTGAAATGAGGAGTGAACTCGGTTCAGAAATGGACTTTGTCCACTAAGATAGTCTTGGAAATGAGTCATGACTAACAAGAAATGATTCTCTATGATTATTTGTGTATTCCACAAAGTTCCATGTTTTATGTTATGATTATTGGGATTACATTTCACTTCAATGATTTATCCCATGTTATGAAATTATGATTTCTTTTTCGGGTTAAGATTCCCAAAAGGTATGTTCTTATGTAAATGATGTGTTTGATATTTATTTTGTTTACCCTTACTAAGAATTTGAGCTCACCCTTTTGTATGTCTTATTTCCCCAGGTCGGGAAGAAGGTTATTAAGTAGGATATGCCAAAAAGGGACTCTAGATATGATGAAATAAATTGGAGGAAAAGTAGATGCTTTATGAACCAGTTGTTTATGATTCCCAATTTCTAATGACACTATACCTATAAGGTCATTTCATAGTTTTGTTATATGTTGTAATAAGAGCGCTTCAATTTTGAAGTAATAATAATGTATGCAAAGTATGGGTCGTTACAGATCAACTCAACTACGCCTCTTGTGCTTCTTGTAAATATCTATGAATCTTCTTCCCTCCACCATTATAATCCAAAAAACATGTGATATTTTTTGTACAAAATCCTATCGAGTGTCATCAACATGTTAATATTCAGACTCTTTCCTTGTTGGATTTTTGTGGAGCAATATGATTTTGTGTAGGAGTGCTCCATTCAGGGTGTTATGGATGTAGAGTAGGAAATTATGAGAGACCTTAATGTCAAATATCGAGGTTCCAACAAGGACATTATGATGGATAGGATCAAGTCGTACGTTAGGATAGAGTGGGGATTTATAAATGGGGTCCTTAAGAAGATGGGTTTTCATCATGGGATTACAACCTCATCTTCATATGTGGTAGCTCATCATTGATGGATGTATCATTCATGGGGTGAACTCACAGGTACATTCAAGACATTCAAAGCCATCATCATGGTGACCCATTTTACCAGAGCAACATTATTCTTAAGAAAGATACTCTCAGTATTTTGATCAATAAGGATATTTCCAATGGTGAAATTATGCCTTTATGAAGGAATTTTAGGCTCTCTTAAACATCAGACTTGATGTTTTCCGATGATACGATAATTCTCATGAATGTGGGGAATAGATATGTCCATGTAATTAATAAAATATTTTTGGAATATTTCCATTGGAGTGTAAAGGACATTAGTAGGGATATGTAAAACTTCTATGTATCTAATTCATGCATTGAAAGCAGGGTGCTTGATCTTCGTAACTATATGAACATGCGGTGTGGGATATTTCCCATGAAAAGTCTTAGTTCCCATATTTCTCCAAGAAGACTACATAACATGGACTTCAACAATGGTTTTGACAAGATTATAGATCAAATTATAACTTAGATAAATCACATACTTTCTTTCAATGATGTCATCTCTCTAGTCAAAAACATTCTACAATAAATCGCAATACATTCTCTTGCTTCCCCTAGAGTGTCGAAGGTTTTGTTTGTTCCAATTATAGGATCCTATCTCATTTTATCTAGGATTTTCAATCTTCGCAGAAGATATATTGTGATTCATAGGGGAATATGGAGAGGCCAATTCGTAGGGGAGGGATCAATGTTAAAATTTTAGTGGTCACAATCTATTCCATGAGTGTGAGGCAGTCATGGGAAATTATCGAGGAGCATACACTGTGGGGTAATCATATGTCCCAAAAGTAACAGACTTGTACTCCATCTACTTCCACAAATGGGTTGACCTTATGGCCCTCATTTTGAAACATCTTCTCAAGCCTCCTTCTATACTCGCAATGTATCATTGGTGAAGGAAACATCCCCTTATGGTTTCAAAAAGGTTCCGATGACATATTATCTTATCTAGGGTTTCTAGATCCTATGATATCATTCATAGAATTCTTCCAACATAAAATTTTATTTACATTAGTTCTGAATGAGTATCAGTAAGAGGTGTTTGACTCTATTCTCATTACCTTATAGAACGACACATTCTTCTTCACTCTATATATCTCAGGGAATTTTAACTTGAAAGACTATTGAAGGAGGAAAGACTCACAATTCCAAAATAATATATCGAATGAAATATTATGGAGGAATAAAAAACCTTGTAAAAAAAATTCCGTACCTAGATATTTCAGAATAATGGGTTTCTTTCTGATCTCAACATCAAATGACGCGGTAATAGCATTGCTTCTTGTTTCCACTATTGTATGGAAAAAAGTGAAGAGTGAATGTGTAATATCTTCTTTGAAGGGTATTGTGATCTCATAGTATGGAGTCCCTTTGGGGATTTTAAAGCTTACTCACCCCATGCTGCCTGTAGTGACATGTTCCTAGAGTGATGGTTTCAAGTGTCTGACTATTCAGAGGCAGAAAAAGTGGTCCATTCCTTAATATTCAATGTGTGTTGTTAAAGATTATATCTATCTATGAAGTGAGAAAGGTCCAAATCTTTTACATTTACTAGTATGTACATATTGAAAACTTCTCGGTTCATACTCGTTCATCTAATTTTCCATTCTAGAAACTGGAAAGAGGCACATTCTATTCACATATGTTGTGTTTCATTGTTGGAAGTTAATTGGATCACCCCCCCAGGGGAGATGGATTCCGTCTGTTCCTCTAGAGGATGGTCTGATGCACAACACATATGGGTCTTGTGTCTTGGGTGACATGCACTGAGGTGGGGTAGTTCACGAATCTAGGGGGAGTGTTACCCATTCATTCACAGAGCACTTCGGGGGTGGCAGTTTGGTTTAGGCAGAGGAAAAGATGTTTTCTTAGGTTTTTCCATCTGTAGAAAAAGGGAAATTCAAATTTTCAAGGTGGAGACTGATTCAATGATTTTCTATGATGAATTACTTGGTTAACGATTTTTTCCAAGGTCAATATCTTATAACATCGGTCAATACAAGGCCCTTTTGGGAATGATCATTATGGTCACCCACACTAGGCAGGAGGGGTACAATGTGATGGACTACTTGGCCTCCCCTGCGGTCTATTGTACCCTTTTTTGTTCCATTTTGTATGAATTATTACTAAAATATGAGGGAGTGAACATGATTCAGGATGAAGCCCTAGGTTTTCACTACTTTCATCCTCCATAGTTCTTGGTTGTATTTTTCATTGTAGCTCTCCTTTCCTCATAATAAAAATTATAATTTGGATGATGATATGTGTTGAAAATTGAATACATAATAATAAAGGCATAATAAATATCCTATAATATATATATATATATACTTTTCCATATTAATTACAACCATGAGAGGTGGTCATGGAATTACAAAAAATCACAATTTTGTGAGGCGGTAGTTTACCATACACATAAATAGTAGCTTTTTGCCCATTATTTGAGGATGGGTATAAGTTTAGGTCAATATTTTAGCACAAAAATTCATATTATATTTAGTAAACTATTCTTGTTATGAAATAATGGATAAATAATAATTGAGATGGTTCAGATAAAAAAAAATGAAAGGATCATGGGGGTGTTACCACTTAATAGGGAAACTCATTTTTGTTTCCACCAAAGGGCTTCCATGGATGTTTTAATTCCAAATGGTTTGATCCAAGAAGGATGATAGGGATGTTTTTAGTATATTTTATCAGAAATTTTTTTGAACCTAAGTGGTTTGATATATATGAAAAAATGGTAAGAGAGAAGGCATTTTATAGTGGGAAAGTAGTCGCACTATTGTAATATTTTGATAACGGAATTACATATAAAATTTTCACATGTCATATGAATATAATAATAGACAAAATTAAATCCAAAAGATTATATGGTAAATATATGGAAATCCAAGGGATCTTGCACAATATTATATGTTGTTTTGTGACTTAAATTTAAGGTTTAATCTTTGGTTGAACTTAATTATACCTCTATTAATGTAAATAATAATAATTAATTTCACTATTTTTTTCAATTTATTTTTTAAAATACTATAAATTAAATTATTTTCTTATTAAAAATATGTAATTCATTTATTCAAATTCAATCCACAAATGTGGAAGAAATAATTTTAAATTTAATCCTATAGACAGTCCAATAATGCATGTTTTAAAGTAAAAAATGATGAAATGTTTGGAATGTGTATGTATCTAAGATCAATGTGAAATTTATTCTACTTTAAAAAATTTAATTCTATTATTAAATTATTTACTAAATAAATATTTAAAACAATTTCAAATATAATTTAACCTCATATTCAATGTCGATTAAAAATATATTGAATTAAAATCTTATATTTTTAACTATTCATTAAAATTAAAACCTTACTAAAAAAATTGGGTAATTTATCCTAACCTAGTATTTATATTTCTCCTCCAAAAAATGAGGTTTATATTAGAATTTTAAATCTATAAAAATTACAAAATTGGAATTAAAAATGGGCTCACCTTTAAATAGTGGAAAAACTACCTTTATAACGACTATATGTTTTTATACATAAAATTGAGGTAGTCCTTATATTTCGTATAAAGAATCTATTTGATTAATATAAAATATTTGTTATTAAATATATAACATATATATTAGATAAATATCACTCAGTAATAATAATTAATTTAATTTATATTGGAAAAACAACATTGTGGCAATAAAAAAATTTATATTCAATCAGTCTTCATAATAACATATAATTACATAGTGACAAATGAACTAATATAATATTTTTTACACCATATAATTTAGTAAAGTAGATAATAATATTAATAACCCCTAATTTAAAATCTATGTTATATATTATTATATTAAATAATATCATTTTAATGATATAATATTATTCAGTGATACTCAGTCTTGCATGTTCTTCAAGCCATCGATGAATATTTGTGTTGCATGTAACACAAGCTAAAATCTATGCTCAGTGTATATAAAGTTTAAATTAATGTTTCATTTTGTTCATTATTAATAGTTTTGTGTTTAATGAAGTCAAAACATATTTATTTAATATAAAATAAATTATTTTCCACCTTTTATGAATTAAAATGTACCAAAATTGTTAAATTAATTAAGAAAGAGATATAATTTGCAAAAACTTTTGGTCTAAACCTATGTGTCCAATGTGAGGAGGATTTGGGTGACCAATAATATTCGAATCTCTTTGGTAGTCAATACTAAATTCTAACAGCTTAATTATCAATATATCATTCAACAATATAACCCTGTGGAAAACATTGAGTCTTGATGCACCCATTCAAAATATACATATACCATTCAATTGGGTACATACATCTATTACTAACATGAACACATAGTTTAACCACTCTATCCATATGAACCATCACGTGGACCATTTTTTGATGAATTATGGGGGAAGATCATCTCTAATTCACATAATATATTTACATCCTCCTGATTTCTAATTAAAAACATCATTATGTTACAAAATTTAATATATCTAGATTTTGAAAAAAAGTAGATTCTAGTAAATGTATAGAATACATATTTTGGAATAAATAAATGAAATTTTATGGGATATAAATCTTAGATGAAACAAATATAGTTGTGTTATTTTATTTCAAATACCATCAAATTATCCAATTGGATAAAATTTATTATATTTGGGGAATACCCCTACATGAATTATACATCCTTAACGAAAATGAAAAAATGAAAATTTTCTTCCCTAGAAATATTTTAAGGTACTATTGAATGAAAATTACACATTTTACCTCTCACTACTGCCAACTCTTCCCCTCTCACAAATTCAATCAAGTCAAACTTTCCGTGGTACCATTAATATTTTCATATGTGCATTTAGTAATGTCCTAGTAACACTATTAAATTGGTTTCTCAGTTCATGATTTAAATAAACTTTCTAACATATAAACAATTCTACAATAGAAATTTGAAGGAAATTAATCACTTTTTATTACATTATTTCACAATGTTTTTCTATAATTGTTTAATGAATATAGTTTCAATTTATTTTACATTACCGAACATTTGATCACCCATCGGTGGATATGGTTTTTAATTTTTTTTGTATTCCAATAAATTTAGTCATCGAAGATTTGAATATATATAGTTAAGGTAAAAAAAATTATATAACCAAAAAATATTATCTTTCAGTAATCCTACTATCGATCTATGTGTGTTCATTCTTCCCAAATGGGAAACACTAAGATTCATTTAACTCTATAGCATTAGAAATTTCCATAATTTGGAATTTCATTTTTAATCTCCAAAAACTTGGACCTCAATTTGAATTATTCACTTCTATGAGAAAAATACATTATAACACATTTATCCCACCTAAATTTATAATATTCAATTAATAGATCCCAATTTAGATCTATTTCATTAAAGAGTTGTTTTTTCCAGATATAATCATAAAAATAAAATTTTATTTGAACATCATGAAAACCCATAGTGTAATGTTATATTTTACCAAAAAACATGTTTTTTAATATGACTAAAACTCTATCATGATTGAACATCACATCACCATGTGATGGTGAGGACCACACAATAATGAGAGAAAGGAGACATCGGTGTGGGATGGAAACATTGACATTATGAGGATTGTAGTGCCATCCTAGCATCATTTTCCTTATAAAGTTGTTGGTAAACATATTAAGTAGTGTAGAGATGATTTTATATTTCAATGAGGGACATTAATAATTCATATCAATTATTTATTAGAGATTTTATAAAATCATTGAAAATGTTAAACCTCTTTCAACTCTTTTTGTATAATACTGAAAAGAAACATACTATATAAGCGTTTTTATCTATCACTGATAATGAAAACCCTTTATTATTATGTTTTTTGATAATAAATTAAATATTTTTCAGCTATTTTATTTTTCACTGAAAAATTCTTATACTATATATTATGTGTTTTGTATTATTACATGTTAAAATTGAGATCAATAAATTTCAATATTCTCATAGGAATAAGATATGGGAAATGGAGTTAAATTATCTAATTATGATATTGAAATATGACATTGCAATGAAATTGAATAATCCCACATATCAAAAGTGTTCAATGAAGCATCCTAGAAATGTTCTGAATAGAAAAAAGATGTTCTTTAGGAGTGGGAAGAAGGGGTGCCTATAATGTGATTGAAAATGAAAAAAACCCACTAATGAAATAGAATAAATAAAGGATCCATCCCATACTCATCCTATTTTTCTAGGTTTTGATAATAAGGAACAATTAAACTATCTGAATAAACACACGATTCCATGGGTTGTTAATGGAAGAAAAAAAAATAAACCTCTAAGTCCGTGAGAGAAAGGGTGATATTATGTCATCAAAACATTAATAGCGGATCCTGAAAATGATGGTGAAAAGTTTTCTATTTATTCATTGAATAATAAAGAATATACCTTTTGATTATGTTTCTACACAGTCTTTCATATCATTGAATATTAGTTGGACTATTCAAATATCCTCTGAAAGCATCAGAGATTAGTTACATGGGAAGATTGGGAATGTGTATTTTATTGCATCCCAATAATGTAACACACAACATTTCTATATTTTCAGGTGGAATATAAAAACAAAATCTTAATGTACAATTACATTACATCACTATAGTTAAATACATAAAACATTACAAAAACAGATACTAAACGACTGTACTAGTTTAGTGCCTTTGGAAAATTGGTAAAAATATTATAACATATTGAAATATAATTAATGTTTCCCAAAAATATTATCCACCATACTAATTATACCTATAATCCATTCATCATATCCTAGGAAAGGGAAACATATGGGCGGTTGAGTTCAAATTCTCAGTAATGGTAAAAAAAGGAAATGCATAAGAATATCAAGAACATATGGTTATAAGAACATGGTCATGATCATTAAATGAACATAAAAAACATTTTAAGGATAATTAACATGAATAATGTAATATAGATTTTAATTTTATATGGAATGAATCATAAGGAAGTCAAGAGAATAAGGCATGAATGGTTAACCTAGTAATAAGGAATGTATTTTTTAAATACACATAAGTATAAAAACACAATGTCAATGATATCTAACAAGAACTTCGTAATATATTATTCTTGGAATAATGACCTAGTTTCCAGATTCTATATTGGGATTCGCTCCCATGTTGCCTCTTGTTTTAGGATTTGGATACCCTCACATACACCCTCTTGTTTCGGCTATGGGATGACTTCCCAGGTGCACTATTATTTTTTTCTTGTGACTCCCTCTCGTGTTCTCTCTTGATTCAAGATTGGGATTCCCTCATGAGTTACCTCTTATAATTGGTATGGTATTCTATTAAATTTTCTCCCTTTTTTTGCTTGGGATTCCATCATTTTTCCCCTTTGAATTAATAGAACATTTATCCTTAGCCAATGCATTAGAGGGGGATATAGGTCCCACCAATCTCATAATAAAACAATACATATATTTTATACAAGATAATAAAACATGAATCATATAATGACCCATAAAAATATATGGTTTAATAAACATTATATAATAACCCATGAAATTAAATGGGTATCATTATCATATAATAATGTCTTAATCTTTAGAAAATATAACGGCTTCATAATCATTTCGACATAGAATAACCTGCTAAAGGTAGTATGTTTTCTTTGATATTACTATAGTATAAATCATTGAGGTGAAATGGGTTTCATAAGAATATAACCCATTGAAGATTGGTGGGTTCCATTAACATATATAGCATAAAATAGAAATGGGTTTTAATAATCATTATGTTATCAAAACATAAAAAATAAAGAGTAAGAATATGAATGGAACCTTTTGAAAATTTCACATAAGGGTATGAGTAACATCAACGAATTTCATCTTAGATGTAAAATATTATTTAAATATATTTTGAAATTAAATTATGAAGATATTACCCATTTTATTTTAAAAAAGTATCTTTAAAACATAAAACCATTTTATAACTATTTTAATTGAAAATACATTAAAATATTATAAATAAATATTGAAATCATATTGAAATCATTTTTCCATAAAAACATATAAAACAATATTTTGAAACATTTTAAAACTATTTTCCATGAAATTAATTTTGAAAATAAAATAATAATCATTAAGATCATTGATATCATTTTCATTGAAAATAACCTTTTTGAAACGTTTAAGTGGCTCCATGATAATTATTTAAAAAACACTTAAAAATCATTTAGAAAGTTGTTTTAATTTTAAAAAAATTAAAATAAATAAATTAGGATATTAGGGGGAAAATATTTACCCAATTTAATCATGTAATCTGAAAAAGGAATCATTATTAAAAGTATGGTTATAATGGTGGGTAGGTCGGTACATTATGAACATTCATTTTGCACCTACAAAGTAAAGGAAACATCCATGATGAGAAAATTACAAGAAAATTACTCTTGAAACAGATTTTTTAAAAGATAATACACAGATAAAAATTAAATTTCAACTTCAAAGGATAATACAAAAAATGATAATTTTTAAAGAAAACATTATTTTTAAACAACAATGATTTCTAATAAAAAAGTGAAATAAATTCATATTTTAATAAATTCAATTCCATAATTATCATATGTTCCAATGAGTGGAATGATGTTAAAATTAATATTATATTTCATGAATATCCATATGGAAAGAAAATTCATCACCATTCTTCAGATATGGATCATACGATTTCATCACCAGAAGTATAATAACAAAAAATATCGATAAATTATGAGATTGCATCAATAATTTATTATTATTTTATAAAATTATTTCATGATCCCCAGATGAGATGAAAATTAAATTAAACATATAATATCATGAGAAGAATAAAACTCCTGATATTGAATGTCCAAGGTACTATATACCCATCAAAGAAAAATATAGTTGAATTACACAACATGTGTCTAAATAATGAAAAATTGAGAGAAAACGATTTTAAAAATTTGGTAACTATTGAAACATAAAACCAATTAAAGGGAGATCATAAAATATAGATATAAATTACCATAAATTTATATATATTAATAATATAATACATAAATGATATGTATACACAATGCATATAAGAAATAATTGGTAAACATGGGTTGGGTATGACAAAAAAAAGTGAGACAAGAAAACCCTAACTACATGTGTAACGTTAGAATAGTAATCTTCATGAATGAATAATTAGAAATAATTATTTTAATATAAATAAATAAATTATATTAATGAGATAAAATTTCATGGGGAAGGATATACACCACACAAAATAAGTGATATTTTAATATGGCATGTATCTTAAGAAATTAAAAAGTGAGATGAAATCCCATTACCATATGTTTTGACTCCCATCATTCTCCTAAAAAAATATTGTATAAAAAATATTTTTATTATAAATATTTATAATAATCATATAATTCTAGGAAATTATATATATGAACTTTTATGACTTTATATTCTCCTATAATTAACAATTCCATGTTAATGTTTTTCTTTTCGTTGTATCCGCTTTGTTTTTCACATGTTCCTTGATTTGTATTTTTTTCTGATAAAACTTATTTATAGATCTAAAGAATGTAAAAACATTTATAAATTTTATTAATATTAATTATATATGTATTTAAAATTTTCTATTGAATATATTAATATGAATTGGAATACACTATTTATGCAAATGGTAGACCATATGTATGCATTAATATAGTTTATATTTTTTACCATAATATTTAAAAAATAAATTTCACTGAAAAATAAGTATTCATATTTAAAATTATTGAATATTTAATATGTACTAAATATCATATATGTTCACTAAACCTATATTTAATAATTTCTGTGTAATATGTGAATGGATCACATCGCTTTGAGGAGACGGTAGTCCACACATACCTTAACGTAATTATCATATTTAAATAATATGTAAAGTATAGATGCATGTGTAATAAAATATTTAATGAAGCATAAATACATAATATAAATCATATGTATCATATTTAAATAGTTTTTCTATCAAAATTCTCAACTATGAATGGTGGTAAAGGGTAAATGAACAATATTATTTAGTGAGGTGGTAATTCTCCACACACAAGAATGATAAGTTCATCACTATCAGATTGAAGTTAATATAAGTTTTGGTTATAGAATTATCATAAAAACATCTTAGTATATTTAGGATATAAATGATAATATTTATTCATGTAATGATAATAATTGATCTAGTGGAGAGAAAAAATAAAGGAAATGACCTTGAGGAAGGATGTCACCTATTCTATGGGTGACTCCTTTTGGTTTTCACCAAAGGGATTTTATGATTGGATTTCAGCACAAAGGGGGTATTGAAGGATGAATGGTGGGATTTTAATGTTATATTTATATAGATTTTTTATCCAATGGTTCTGGAGTGTTTTGAATATGTGGGAGGGGTTAGTGCATTTTTATAGTGGAGGGATGAGACCCTTTTGGTATTTTTAAAAACATGTTTAGTGTAGCATGTGTTTGCTAAAAAATCATCAAAAAATAAAAATAAATAATGGAATATTTATTTAATAATTATTTATACAAATGCGTTTTCACACAAGTTAATATGACATTTTGGCCTATATGTTTCGTGTTTAGTTACTTATTAAGATTTATTTTACCTTCATCATTGTAATTAATTTTAATAACTTTCACTAATATTTTTGGTCAAAAATTATGTTGATGATATTTTAATATAAATATAATACTTGTTAAAACACTATATATACATTTTTAAATAATAAATCCATATAGTCAAAAAAATTACGTTTAATGTTAATCCCATAGATGCGGCGAGAAAATAGAATTATAAAGAGAGAATGTTTAAAAGATAATTATGCTATTATATATAAATTTAATATAAAAAATATTACAATGTCCATTTTTATAATAATATATGTATAACTGATCTATTTTGACTTTTATACCAATATAATATATAGTTTAACAATATAAATAAATTAGATGCGCATCATTGAATAAGAATTTCATTTTTTTAATTATTCATCCAAAATTGATGTTTCTGAGAAAAATCCCAAAAAATAACCCTATGATAATTCGGACATTGTAAATTCCAAAAATAATTTTATTTTATCAAATTAAATTTCTAAAATTTTATAAAAGAAATTTTATTATTATTTTTAGAGGGGCTCGAAATTCATTTCCTTTAAAGAAATAGTATTTTTAATCCCATAAAGACTTTAAAATAAATTATATATTTTATTATCAACTTGATTTATTAATATGAAACCATTATAATTTATTTTTAAAAAGTTTTTAATATTTTTAATATTAATAAGTCTAATGACTAAGTTATATCTGAATCATTTTTATGATTATAATAATGAAGTGATGTTTCATAGAAACTCAATGTTTTGGATAACACAAGCTAATTCCATGTTGTTTGTAGCTCAATATCACCACAGAGTAGCGTAGAAATAATGGCATGCTTAGTTATTTTGAATAAAAAAGTATATCTAATATTTTTTCAAATTCAAAATATTGAAAATATTTAATTTTCTAAAATAAATATTTCATAAACCTTATGTTGTTCTATTGAACTTCATATGAAGACATATCCTAATTTAGTTGAATTTGAAGAAATTATAGAAATTTATTACATTTCAGTGTATAGAGCCGACATAATATTTTTATGAATGTAAATCACTATCTAAATCACTAATTTCTCTCTAATTGTTTAACATTTAGAAGGGCTAAAATATTTCTTTTATCATGATCTAAATCGTGGTTATTTTTTCATTCAATGTAATAAAATATTTCTCTCATGATTGATACAAATGATAATATGATGCTTATAGACATTCCAATCTAGAGGGATTATTGCAATTTATTCCATGAATAATTTCATGATCTTGAAAAAAATCTTAGAGGAAAACATTTCAATAGATGTAACATCTACATATTTTTAAATTTCCAAAACTCCATATAGAATGAATATTAATTTAATTGTGGAGATGAATAATATCTTACAATAGAATCTATATAATGGGATTAGGTTCCCATGTAATTCACTATGTGGTGAACGAGTCATCTTTTATATGATGAAAGAGGGTTTAATACTCCTATTTATTGATTATTGTGATCTGAAAAGGATAATAATAAAGAACAATTATCCTTGTTCTCGAAATGAAGACTTGTATTATCATCTAAATGGTCCCCAATATTTTCCTATGGTGTTACATCCTTTTTCATATCTCCATTTATTGTAGAAGAAGGTAGATATGCCCAAAACATCATCTAGAAAAAATTATGGACAATATGAGATCATAGTATAACCTTTCAAGTTCACTAATGCTTCTACAATCATTAACCACATTTTGAATATATTATTTAGGCATTACCTCTGTAAATTTTTTGTATGGATTATAGATTATATTCTGATTTACTGCAAAAGAATGGAAGTTCATGTCAAATATTTTAGTACTATGCTATAATATTTGGGAAAGAATAATTTATATAGGAATTATAGTAAATGTGAGTTTCAGATTAAAGACGTATCATTCATGGGAAATATTATCACCTATGAATGGATATTTGTGGACCCATATAAGATAAAAAATATTTGGCTTTCCTAGACCATTATTTATAACAGATATATGTAGTTTCCTTGAAATAGATATCTATTATCTATTATTTTTTAGAAACTTATCATGATTGAAAAATACACAACCCAATCTATTAATTAATGGAGTAATGTTTTTTAAAAAACATTGAATGTGTTGGATGATTTAAAAAAATAGAAAAGTGGATTATAAGCACATTACTACTCATACTTCCCATAATTCATGAAATATATGTGGTATATATTTATTATCCAAGGATTGAATTAAGATATATTCTAAAAATTAATGGAATATTTCTATCCTATTACTCAAGTCTATTTATATTTCATGGGCATAACTACCCCATTAATGATTTTGAGTAGGAAATAATGATCCTTGTGTTGAATATCAGGGGACATTACCTCTATTGTATAAATTTTGAAACATATATAGACCAAAATATCTTCAAATATATATTCAAATAGTATATGAATAATATTCACCAATTAATATGGTAATAGAAGATCATGAACAATTATTATTCAATCCAATACAATTATATGATAGGAAAAAAGTTTATATTTCTCTATGTAAAAAGGATCTAAAAACATTATTGATTAGTTTAATTGAGAATGATATAATATTATTATACTTAAAAAGGATATAAATTTGAATAATTATATTGGGAACCCCATATTTCCCTTCTCATATGATTTCTCAAACAATATTTTTCATAATGTTAAAAAATACTTAATTAGATGATATGAAAAATCTGAAGAAAGGGAATCTCAATGGAATGAGATATCCTCAATGTTAAAAATTGATGAAGTAGTTTTATGATCTATGGTATCAATACGTTTACCATAATATATAGATATAAAAAAAATGAATGATTAATGACAATCATATCCCAACCCTCTACACCCATAATGGGAGCATAAATATTTTTAATGAAATTTAGAAGCATTAATTCTTGGACAGGATGAAAAAGGAGATCACATAATATATATCAATGTGTATAGTTTGTTAAAAATTGAAGTCTGAAATAAATTATTCTAATGGGATGATTTATGTACTTCTGATACATATATGGATTTATGAAAAAATTACCATAGAAATATTTATTATTCTTCCAAATAAGTTTATAGGAATCGAGACTATATTGGTTGGGATGGATCATCTTACAAATACTATTCAAATCATTGAAATTTCGGAAGAATTATCACGCAATGAACTTTTATGTATATACACCATAGTGGTGGTGATACTATAAGGAATACCAATTTCAATTGAATCCAATAAAGATATAAGGTTTTCCTCCATGATTTGTAAGATCCTCCAAAATTCATTAAATACTATTATTAATATCAAAATAGATTATGACCGCATATAATGATGGTAAATCTCAAGGTAATATTATGAAACAAGATGATAGGTTGATTGAATCATTGATGGAATTAGAGGTGATATTGGATTAGAATCTGTATCTGGTCATGGTATCATGCAATAATAGTTTTTACTCGATATTACAAATGGCTCTTTATTATGCACATTATTTGGTGAGATTAAGAAAAAAATCTTCAGGGGGGTGAAATTAGGGATTTTATGTTCTATAGGTCAATAATGTTTGAAGAAACCATTTAAAAGATATGGGATCTATTAGAAATACATCATGTGATCATAGAGATTATAGAAGACTTATGTTGAAAATCATCAGTGAGACCTAGTGTTTGATGTTTGGGAAAATGTTTTTCTCCACATTCTTGTATAGAAGGAATTAATAATTTTTTAAAAAAACTAGAAATATAATCCCCGTGTACATTGTCCACTTTATGATTCTCACTTGCATCAGAGCTGAATTTAATTGATTATAAATCCTACCATCCATTTTTTATGTAAAGAACATATTCTATGTGTATAGCTACAGAGGTTTCATACCTAAATAATCACTTGTATTGAATTTAGAGATGGTATGTCATGAAAAATATCTCTCCTTTGAGGAGAACATTGTGATGATCTGTGGACGTAGAGATAATTTTCTACCCAACCGGATAACCCATGTGGTTAATGTGCTATGGTAAACTCAAAATACAAAGAAGAAACATGGGAACCAGTTATAACTATAAACATGAAGTAACATCACCTTTCTATCACCTTATGTGGTAATATGATATTTTATCTGAGAAATTATTTAAATGGTGAAAAATATAACATTATGAATTTTTTTAAAGAAAAGTGTTTTTGATACAACATACAATATTCCACTCTGATCTTAAATAAAACATGGTGATTTAAAATACAATCTAGACGATGAATTTGAGGTTATGAATAGAATTAACAATTTTATTAATTATTTATAAATTTATTAATATAAATAAATTTATTTTAAATTTCAAATCTAATGAGAAATCAATAATTTAATGATGATATTTTATTCCAAAAAAGAAAAGGAACCTTAATAAAGGGTTTTATAGCATTTTCTAGAGAAAATATTACAATTAATATCTCAAAATTCTTAAAATTTTATTTTATAATATTTAAATAATTTTTGGAATCATGTCAAGAAAATTATCTTTGGTTAACATTTTCTGTATTTACTTAAATGGTTTATTTTTGGAGAAAAAATAATATTACTAATTTTCTAATACTATAAATTATTTTCATCAAATAAAGAATGTTAAGAAATCTATTAAATAATTTATTTGGGAATAAAGTGAAATATGAAATATTTTATTTATAATATAATAATTTATTGATTTTTAAAAATCAATTTTCATTATATTATCACGAATTTTGTTTATACATTAAAATGGGATTTTCATATATATATTCTTAAGAGAATGAACTATATCCATTTTGTGTAATAATAATAACACATAGTAAGGAGAAAATAAAATTAAATACATATATTCAAAAACAATTTTTATTAATATAAATTATTAAATGATTTATTTTCTTTATAGAGTTAATATAAGACAATTAACTTCTTGAAAAATGAATTTTTTTAAAATTGGTTTTCAACACGTTTTGCAGGTTTAATTTTAAATTGAATTATCTCACTCCTATTATCTAGATAATAAATAATTGATTAATTTTTTTAGTAATTATAATAATTATTAGTTAATTTTTTAAATATATTTTTTTATCTTTATTTTTAAAAAAATGTAAGATCACAATTACCGTGGTGAAAAACTGAAATGATGAAACAATGTATCCCTAGAGGTAAATTGGTTAAAATGTATATAAAACCATTCCCTTTTTAATCGTAGAGTTTTCAAAAGTAAATATATCTCACACATTATATTATTTAAAAATATTTGAGTCACGTAGAATGTGCTTTATTTCTTATTGTTGAATTTGTTTAGGTATTTAGAACAATGAAACTCCCTCTGACATAAAAAAAATATGACCTTATATCCTCTCCTTTAAACATTTAAAAATAAATTTGGATAATAAAAAACCTACCCAAATCACTTATTTTCTACCCTACCCATGTCTTAGAGTCCTTTTTTTGTTTAAAAATCTAATCTATATTGGATTTAGGTATAGTCCAAAATATGTGGTCTACTCTATATATATTATTATTAACTGAGAATATTTATTTCATTGTTTCTTCCTCATCTAATAAAATCATAATAAATCATTTGTGTATATTAAAATCTTAATCACTTGTGTAATAAGGTGTTATTTTGTTAATTACATGGACTATATCCATCTAATCTTTAATCACGACCTACTACCTTATGAATTTATTTAAATTGTTATCCATCATCACTAATCATAGCTATTCATGATTATGTATTTAATTATTATATTTGATTTTATCCAATATTAATCATTCTTGAAAGGTAATATATAATATATATCTTTATATTATAATCAATTGAAAATGATATTCACTTTTTGGTATAGGGTGGATGAACACCTCGTGAAGCGATGTGGGGTTTTTATTACCATGTCACATGTATGTTATATGTAAGTGTATTTAATGAAATAATATGATATTTTTTATGTAATTATAATCATGGAATGGTTAAATAACACATACCTTTATTCCATAAAGAATAATGAACAATGATAAATATTACTCATGAGTACACACGACATACCATCGCTAGGATTATATTGTTGACTATTTCCAATAACCATGTTTCATGGTATATTTTAAAATTACAATTAATGTATAAAAAGTATATTTATTTCTTATAATTATTTTTTATAGGATAAATAAATATATTTTTGATGATAGTGGACATTCCAATGTGATTTTTGATATATGTGTCAAATATCATCCAAGCATCCTATAAAATCCTAATTGATTAAGTAATATAATACAAACAGATAAAAAATAATATAAATTTCATCAGAAATATGAAAATGTTTATTAATAAATTAAATTAATAAAATAATATTGTTATTAAAGAAGATAAATATGGTACATGACAAGTCATGCTTTAGGTAACAGGTCTCTCCAATCCACCCATTTGTTCTGGTAATATTCACTATCACTCTTGGAAAAATTATCTCACTCTATAACGGAATGTTTCTAAATTCTACAAATATTATTCTCACATATATATATATATCACTCCCCCTCTCATTTATAGGGTAATACATTCCATATGACCATTTCAAAAATGTCTTTATCAAGAAATTTTATTGGATTTTAATATGGTAATTGATTATGAAACAAATTTTATTTCCATGGGTAATTCTTATTTTTATTCCTTTTTATAGAATTACTTTCATGGAAAACATAATAATGTATATTATATATCGGTTATCATTTGGACCAGTATTATATATCCCTATAATGAATTAGGTAATATTTTATTCTCATGAGGTGTTGTGTATGGGTTTAGGGATTCAACCTAATATATGATAGGAATATATCAATGTTGTGATATTGTCTCAATGGTTACAATTGAATTATATTTATGTCATGTTCTTTCTTATTCAACATTTAAAATTTTCCATGAAATTAGGATACAATTATCGTTATGTTATTGTCATATGTGATTAATCATATGCCTTATCTTTCATGATATAATGGTTTAACATTGAATCACATGTTAGATTTCTGTAACATATTTATTCCCATAATATGAATATATCTCATATTTTATTGTGTATTACCAAGGTGATCATATGTTGTTTTGGGATATATAATATATTTAAGAGATCACTTTATAGAATAAAAAAAGTTAGTCTCACATTGATTTCCTATGAATATGTTATTTTAAAGACTCTAGGACTCATGATATTTGGGTACTCGTTAATATATGATTATGTTCTAAAACTGATATAGTAATATTCTTAAAAGTAAGGTGTCAATATATATATGTATATGTTATTTTCAAAATACCCCAAATTTCAATGCAAATCATAAAATTTTATCAAAATGTCTATCATGGTCAGTCATTTATCATTTTTCATTGGTTTAGATTCTATTTTTAAACTTCATGGAGTATACTATTTTCCTTTTATTATTGGATTCAATATGGAATTATATATTATATATCAATGAAAAAAAATTATTTTTGTAACATTTTTATAAGGCCTCGACCTTAAACATTACTTATTATTGAATTAAATGAATAATTCACATTGAATCTTTTTAATTTTAGAGTTTTAGAGAATTAGGACATAACTATTACATCTCAAGGATTACAAAGTATACACTTCTACTATGTTTCCATAAAATAAAAACTCTTAAAAAGAAACATGTCTAGTTCCATGTTTTAGATATGATGTCTTTACTTGATCCCATCATTGACCCTATTCATCTTTATGTCCTGTGGAAAACATTTCAAAAACTTGGGATGAGTATAAAAAGCCCAGTAAAGGATACACAATGAAGAAAAAATGTTATTTTTTCAAAAAAACAAGTAAACCAAGAATACATTATCAATGTAATACTTTTCACCTTTTCAAAGTAGTAAAAAATCCTTCACTGAATAAAATATCATTACTTACCCTTTTGTAACCAAAAGATTACCATAAAACCCATACAAAGATCACATAACATATAAAGGTAACTTGGGAAAAAACATACTTAAATGGAATAACCATACGGTCATCTTCCACACATATCACTTAATGGAATAACCATATGGCCGAATTCCATACCCAATGCATTGGAGGTTATAACGTAACCACCCGTCCTGGTATTCATGGCACCACCTGTCATATGGTTTATCACCTAACCACCCATAAAATGTTCAAGTACCATTATAAAATCATAACACATAAAACAATTATAAAGGATAGAAAATATTTCCACATTTCATGCAAAATATATCACATAAATATATTGACATAACAAATCCATTTTCAATTCCAAAAAAGAGTATATGGTATTTATTTACTTTTAAAAATATAACGGCTTGTTGAGGAAGCCAAAGTTCAAATAATACTCACGGCGGTGGAAAGGTCATTGTCACCTTGTACGTTACAAAGATACTTACTTTGTTTCATTTAGTAAAATGCTTAGTATATAAAACATTCCTTTCAAATAAAATTAGAAGTCAAAGGGATTTATACACCGTATAAAAGAAAGTTTTCTATAAAACAAAATATGCCTCAATTAAAGGAGATTGAGACGAATTCCCTTACAAACACGGTATCCATAGATTAAGGATAAATCAATTAAATAATTATGTGTGAAAAATATGAATACACCAAATATAAGTGGATATTAATTGTAAAACAATCAGAATTCATTATCACATAATCTGGGAAAAACAAAACCAATGACATAGATATTTAACTCAATGAAATGAAATTGAGTTATGATTTCTCGTACAAGTGCGTCTAAATGACGTAAAAATTTATCAATGAGATGATTATGTGAAGAAATATTATATCCATAAAAAGGTTTGTGGAAATTACAACATATATATTACACACATAATCTTGGCATAATAAAATCAAGAATTATAGGTTTAACCCAAAAAATTGAAAGTGGGTTAAGATGTTCCCTTACAGAAATCCGACAGCCTAACGACGTCACATTAAAATTCAGAAAATGAGTTGATGAGAGAGAAAATTTTGTCACATCACTTGGACATAAAATTTACATCTATAAGGATATAGGATAACATATCCCAACATAATAGTATGTTAATTAAAAGACCTAACAAAAGAAGTCTTTTAAAAAGTAGAGGGTGAAAGGTTCCCTTACCGACTTGGGTAACTTTCAAAACTTACACCACATGGAAGAAGGGTAATGAAATAAAGATGTAAATTCCCATAATTGAAATTATAGTACACAAAGTGTACAATAATGTGATGTACATACACCACTAAAAGTAAATGGTGGAAAACATAGCATAAATGTCACAGGAATAAATGTGAGATGATAAATCCCTTACGAAAACTCACCAACCTAACGACGCCACTTAAAACGTCCAAAAATGGTTTGATGAGATCAAATAGGGTCTCTCATCATACGAACATAAAAATTAAAGTAATAGGAATATAAAATAACATCCCCAAAAATAATAAAGATTAGCTTAAAAGAAATGACATAAAAGAGAGTGCTTAAAAAAGAAAGAGAGAGGCAGGATCCCTTACCTCAAGTTCGACTTGCCTTGGTTGTTTCTTTATATTCCTGAATAATAAACTTTGGTCAATTTATAATTTTCTTAAAGACCTAATTTAAATATTATTATTCAGTTTATATCACATATTAAAATGTTATAATAATCGGTTAATAATGTGAGTTCATATCAAACATTTTTGTCAATGTTCGGTACATGAGTCAAAATTGAGCTTGTTGGAAAAGAATTATCCATGAAGTTATATGTACATCATCCCCAGAATATTATAAATGATTTAAATATTATATATATCCATTATATAGTCATTTTATACTATTACATGAAATTTAGAGATAAAAAATGAAATGCACCGTTCATGGAGACGATAGGTTGTACGTACGCATGAACACTACTTTCATTTCTTTGTCATGTTAATGGAATTAAAACTACATTAGATATATATATATATATATTATAATTCCATAATGATATCCATAATTTAGATGTAATATATTACATATATATCTATTATATATATGTACTTATAATAGTACATAACATTCTGAGATAAGAAATGAAATGTACCGTTCATGGAGACGGTAAGTCGTACGTACTCATGAACACTACTTTCATTTCTCTTTTTTTTTTGTTTTCAATAGAATGAAATAATAATGATATAAATATATATTATAATTTAAGTATGATATCATATTTAATACTATTAATTCCATCCTTTATATGTCCCACATATGGCATTAACGAATCAAATCACTTTGAGGGGGCGGTAGTCCACACTTCCTAAAATGAAGATATCACGTTTACCCATAATGGAAACCAAAAAAGTATTCCATAAATGAAAAATACATAAGTTTAAGGAAAACATAAACATATTATATAACATATATAAATATAGTGACATCTTAATGGCCACCTTTTAAGGTGTTAAAAGAATATTGATCAATTATTGTTTTGTGAGGCAGTAATTCGCCATCCACAGAAATAGTATGTTCTATAACCATTAGACGGAGGTGTGTGAATGTGGAGCTTGAATAATTCTTAAAAAAATATCCTAGTATATTTAAGATACTGTTTTTGTTACAAATAAAATTAATAAAAAGATTTTAGGGGTTTGGAGAAACAAAATAAATCAAAAGAACACAAGTGAAGACATTACCTTAAAATCGGGTAAATCCTCATAGTTTGAACCAAAAGGTTTTCTTCAAGAGTATTATACAAATGTTGAGGCTTAAATTATGAAGAGAGAGATGTGGAGAGATGATATGGGTAGGTTTTGGCCGAGTCAAAAGCTTGAGAGGAGTGGGTAAGGTGGTAGAGGTGGGTCATTTTATAAGAGGAGAGGAGGGGCACTCTTAGAAAGTTATAAACATTTACTTTATTATAAAATGATTTTATGATTTTAAAGGTCCCAAAATTATATATTCCGAGAATAATGTGATAAGAGTTATAAATACACCCATACAATAGGTTTTTGACAAGTTAGGTCTTAGATTTCACGTTATCTTTTCATTTTATTTAAATCTCTAAATAATGAGGTAATCGCTGCATCATCATAGGGACCTAAATAATTTACTTTTTTTAGTGTCTAAAAATTATAAAAAAATTATCATGATGTAGGAAATATATTTATCTTTCTAATGAATATTTATAGTAAAAAATATTACTTTAATATCCACATTTAAAAAGTTTTCTTGTAAAATAATAAATGTTTGTGACATTTTTATTTTAACTTTAAATAAAAAGTTATTAATGACATTTTCCAACCAAAGTGGCTCCATGGGGTCCCCAAGTTGACCCAAGTATTTTCTTGGTCAGCCATGAATCAACCAATAAGGGTATTACATGTTTTATGGTAATTTCATATTATTATAACATTATCTTTACCTTCAATAACAATAATTACCTTTAATCGCGATTAATAAAACTTAAAAGTTACTATTAACCAAACATTTATTTTAAGCATATTTAACCACATTTTACATCTTAATGAAAACCATGTATGTTGGATTTTTGAAATTCAAATCACAGAAGTGGTAATGTTTCATTTAAATGGAAAAATTAGTTTATTAACCACCACTTAGTGGTTTCACTATTCATAAAAAAATCGAAGATTTTCAGAAAAATACCAAATATTCACCCTGAGATATTTTTGATATTCTGAATTAAAAAATTATATCTATTTTAATAAATTCAAAACATATAGGTTTCATTAATTAATTTAATATTTAATTTTTGCTGTCAAAACAAATTGCGTGTTTTTAAGAAACAATATCTATTAATTGATTGACACTAGTTTAAGTCCATTTTCAATTTTAAATTAATTTCAATGACCACCATTGGATTAAATTGTAAAAATATATTCTAATTTAACTTTAAAACCCATTAAAAATATTATCCAATCATATAAATAAATTAGATTAAAAATAGGTTTTGAATTAAAATACAACATTTTCAATAAAACTAATCTTTATCGGAAAAATAACAAAAATTTACACAAAATAAATTTTGATGTCAAGACTCTAAAGAAGGATTTTATTTTGACAAATATAACATATAAAATCTTCAAAATTATATTTAAAAGGGGTTCACCATCAAAAGGTGGTTAATTGACCTTTTAATGAATATTAGAAGATTTATGCTTAAAATTGGATTCATTTGAATTTTAAGCCTATAACATTTATTGGATAAAAGTAAAAAAATATTTGAAAAACATATATAATCATTTTTTAGTTAGTTACATTCATTCCTGATATTACAATGGCTTGGTGTTAACTACCATTTAAAATAATATTATATTATTATTAGAGTGCAACGTAAGATTTCAAAGAAACTCATTATTTCGTATTGGGTACACCATCGAGCATAGCATTCCCTTAAAATTAATATTAAAATTTTTATACTCAAAATAGGATATATATATGAAAAATTAATATTCATTATTTACCTGGGATGTTAAATCCTTCCCCCCTTTTGGGAATTTCATCCTCGATATTTTAAAATTGGGCTTGGAAACATCACTGGAAGTCCCACATCAGAACAAGATTCTGTAAAACTATCACTTTAAAATAAAGAAAGAGAAGTATAAAGGTCAACCAAGTTAACCCATAATAGGATTCCATGTAGGAAAACATGGACATGGAGGGAAAAAATGGTCATGTTCTGATGGATAGTGATAGAAAACATGTTTAGGAGAAATTTAACCACAAGAAAATCACAAACATGTGATGGGTTAAATGGTATTTGATTCCCCAGAAAGAAAAAATTAACAGAAAACATTTTTGTTTTAAGTTAATTTTTATTGAGGAATTTATTTATGAGAATAACTATAACATAAGAAAACATACTTGCTTGTCATGTTCACTATCATCTTTTACTATATTTCTTACACGAACTCATATTTTCTCCAAAAGATGAGTATTTAGGATGACTTGTTTACATTAAGAGAGTTATAATCAACTTCAAGAGAATCACCTAATCCACAAAAGAGAACTATATACTTCACATGTATTTAGACATTAACCAAGACTATAACCAAAAATGTTAGTATGAGATCAGGTAATACCCAAAAAGGATAATCCTTTATAAAAAAAATCTATTCTTAATCTCAAAATTATGTCAATAAATATTCAAAGTTCAACAAAGACCATTCAATAAACAATTTTTCCAAAAAATTATTCAAAGTAAACCAAAATAATTTTGAAACCCAAATATTTGAAGGATTTAATCACATCATCTTCCAAGGTAAAAATTAAAATTTATCTCCAAATAACATCAGTTGCTCTTAATGTCTCATATTGAAAAGTAATTAACTTAATCACATATACTCAATGATAGGTTAATAATTTCCATAGATAAACCAAAATAAACGTACTCTTGATTCCTAAAATCATCTAACTAAAAAGAATTAGTCAAACTAACCAGGGACTTTACGTAGTCCAGTGGTAGGTGATAAATATCAGTCGCACTTTAGTTGTGGATTCGATTCCCACAGCTTTGTCCGACGCGACGGTTTGTCACATGGTCTGCGTGTTGTCCTTTTTCCAAAACTATATAATTGTTATAAAAATCCACGAAAAATTATAAAATCTAAAAAAAACAATAATATAATTTAACCTCATGTTTGTCTCATTTCGTTCATATTCCATCAAAACATATAGTAACCCATAATTAACTCAAAAGGAAGGATCATATAAACCCTAATGGTTACCTTTATAATTATTACTTGAACTTCCACATAGAGTTGGTCATCTCGTACATGATGCATTTGAGAACATACCAAGGTTCAAGTGGTTGATCATGACTCCTTGATAGTTGGTTTAGAACAACCACGAGATTCTTCATTGAATCCCCCATTTCACCCAGTCTCTTAATCAGAGAACCACCATAGTTTCCTTCAAACCCATTGTCAATTTGGTGCCTACTAGATCCATCCATTTACTAAAACCAGAAATGTCAGTGTGAGTATATCAACAAAATTATCATGTACTAATGAGGAAGATAAACAGTAAGATATACTTACTCATTCACTTTATCTAAAAACTATGACTCTTTCTGAAATCCTATCCATTATGGTAATGTCACTTATACATAGAGAATTCCATAACCTCTAAATGTATCTAAACCGACCTTTGATATCAACTATAAGGCCCCGGCCTTAAAAATTACTTATTATTGAAATAAATGAATAATTCACATTGAGGATATTTTCAGGTTTAGAGTTTTAGAGAATTAGGACATAACTATTACATCTCAAAGATTATAAAGTATACACTTCTACTAAGTTTACATAAATTAAAAACACTTAAAAAGAAACATGTCTAGATCCATGTTTTAGATAGCATGAATTTCTTTGATCCCATCCTTGATGCTATTTATCTTTAAGTCCTGTGGAAAACATTTCAAAAACTTTGGATGAGCATAAAAATCCTATTAAAGGATAGACAAAGAAGGAAAATTGTTAGTTTTTCAAAAAAAAAAGTAAACCAAGAATACTTTTTCAAAGTAATACTTTTCACCATTATGAAGTAGTAAAAAACTCCTCACTAAATAAAATATCATTACTCACCCTTATGTAACCAAAATATTACCATAAAACCCATATAAAGATCACATAACATATAAAGGTAACTTGGGACATAAACATACTTAAATAGAATAACCATACGGTCGACTTCCACACATATCACTTAATGGAATAGCCATACAGCTGACTTCCATAACCAATGCATTGGAGGTTATAACGTAACCACCCGTCCTCATATTCACGGCACCACCCATCATATGGTTTATCAAGTAACCACCCGTCAAATGTCTAAGTACCATTATAAAATCATAACACATAAAACAATTATAAAGGAAAGAAAACATTTCCACATTTCAAGCACAATATATCACCTAAATATATTGACATAACAAATCCATTTTCATTATAAAAAAAGAGTATATGGTATTTATTTACTTTTAAAAATATAACGTCTTGTTGAGGAAGCCAAAAATCAAATAATACTCGCGGTAGTTGAAAGGTCATTGTCAACACGTATTTAAAAAATAATCATACTTTTTGTCATTTAGTAAAACGCTTCATATAGAAAAGATTCCCTTAAAACAAAAGTAGAAGTCAAAGGGGTTTATACACCGTATAAAAGAATGTTGTCTATAAAAAAAATATTCCTCAATGAAAGGATATTGAGACGAAGTCCCTTACAAAGTCGATATCCTTAGATTAAAGATAAATCAATTACATGATTATGTGTGAAAAATATGAATACACCAAATATAATTCGATATTAACTGTAAAAAAATCAGAGGTCATTCACACATAATATGGGAAATACAAAACCAATGACATAGATATTTAACTCAATGAAATGAGATTGAGTTATGATTTCCCATTCAAGTTCGTCTAAATGACGTAAGAATTTATCAATGAGATGATTATGTGTAGAAAGAGTATATCCACACAATGGTTTTTGGAAATTAAAATATAGAGATTCCACACATAATCTTGGCATAATAAAATCAATAAGTAGAGGTTTAACCCAGTGAATTGAAAGTGGGTAAAGAAGTTCCCTTACAGAAATCCGAAAGCCTAACGACATCACTTTAAAATTCAGAAAATGAGTTGATGAGAGAGAAAATGGTTCTCATCACTTGGACATAAAATTTAAATCAATAAGGATATAGAAGAACATATCCCAACATAATAGTATGTGAATTAAAAGACATAACAAAAGAAGTCTATTAGAAAGAGGAGGGTGAAAGGCTCCCTTACCAACTTGGCTAACCTTAGAAAAGTACACCCCATGGAAGAAGGGTCATAAAATGAAGATGTAAATACCCATAATTAAAATTATACTACAAAAAGAGTATAATAATGGTCCGTACATACACCACTCAAAGGAAATGGCTTCAAACGTGGCATAAATGTCACGTGAATAAAAGTGAGATGAAAAATCCATTATTAAAACTCGGCAGCCTAACGACACCACATTAAACTTCCAAAAATGGTTTGATGAGATAAAATATGGTCTCTCATCATATGAACATAAAAATTATATTAATAGGAATATAAAAGAACATCCCCAAACATAATAAATTTTAGCTTAAAAGATATTACATAAAACAAAGTGCTTAAAAAAGAAAGAGAGAGGCAGGATCCCTTACATCAAGTCTGACTTGCCTTGTTCATTTCTTTATATTCCTGAATAATAAACTTTGGTCAGTTCATAATTTCATAAGGACCTCCTTTAAATATTATTATTCATTAAATATCACATGTTAATAAGTTATAATAACGGGTTAATAATAATGAGTTCATATCAAATGTTTTTGTCGATGTTTGGTACATGAGTCAAAAATCAGTTGTTGGAAATGAATTTTCAATGAAGTTATAGGTACATCATCTCCAGAATATTATAAATGATTTAAATATCATATATATACAGTATATATTAATTTTATAATATTACATAACATTTGGAGATAAAAAATGAAATGCACCGTTCAGGGAGACGGTAGGTCGTACGTACGAATGAATGCTATTTTCATTTCTTTGTCATATTAATTGAATTAAAACTAATTGAGATATATATATATATAGATTATAATTCCATAATTATATCCATTATTTATATGTAATATATTACATATATATCCATTATATATATGTACTTATAATAGAACATAACATTTAGAGATAAGAAATAAAATGTACCGTTCTTGGAGACGGTAAGCCGTACATACTCATGAACGCTACTTTCATTTTTTTAATCAATGGAATGAAATAATATATATATAATGGTATATTATCATTCCAGTAGTATATCATATGCAATACCATTAATTCCATCCTTTATATGTCCAACATATGGCGTTAACGAATCAAATCACTTTGAGAGGGCGGTAGTCCGCACTTCCTAAAATGAAGATATCGTGTTTACCCATAATGGAAACCATAAAGGTATGCCATAAATGAAAAATTAATAATCTTAAGGAAAACATAAACATATTATATATCATAAATAAATATATTTAGATATTAATGGCTACCTTTGAATGTGTTAAAAGAATATCGAACAATCATCGTTTCATGAGGCAGTAATTCACCATCCATAGAAACAGTATGTTCTTTAACCATTAGACAGAGGTGTGTGAAAGTGTATCTTGAATACATATTATAAAAACAACCTATTATATTTAAGATACTGGTGTTGTTACAAAAAAGGTAATAAAATGAGTTTAGGGGTTTGGAGAAGCAAATAAATCAAAATAACACAAGTGAAGACATTACCTTAAAATAGGGTAAGTGCTCTTGATTTGAACTAAAAGGGTTTCTTGAAGAGCATTCTGCAAAAGGTGAGGCTTCAATGATTAAAATAGGGATGTGTAGATATTAAATGGGCATGGTTTGGCTGAGTCAAATGCTTGAGAGGTGTGGGTAAAGTTGTAGTGGTCGAGGCCTTTTATAAGAGGAGAGGAGGGGAACTCTTGGAATGTTATAAATGTTGACTTTATTATAAATTTTTTTTTCCGAATTTAAATGTCCCAAAATTATATATTTCAAGGATAAGGTGATAAGAGTTAGAAATACACAAATAAAATAGGTTTTTGACAAGTTTAGGTCTTAGATTTTACATTATATTTTCATTTTATTTAAATAGTTAAATAATGAGGTAATCGCTGCATCATCATGGGTTTGTAAAAAATTTAATTTATTTAGTGTCTAAAAATTATAAAAAAACTATCATGATGTATGAAATATTTTTAGCTTTATAATTAATATTTATATTAAAAAATATGACTTTAATAACCCCATGTAAAAATCATTTTAGTAAAACAATACATGTTTGTGACATTTTTATTTTAACTTTAAATAAAAAGTTATTAATGTCATTTTCCTACCATAGTGGCTCCATGGGGTCCCAAATTTGATCCATGGATTTTAATGGTCGTCCATGACTCATCCAATAAGGTTAGTACTTGTGTAAAGGTAATTTCATATTATTATAACATTATCTTTACCCTAAATTACACTAATTACCTTTAATCATGATTAATAAAAGATAAAAGTTACTATTCACTAAAAAATTATTTTAAACATATTGAAAAACTTTTACATCCTAAGGACAACCATGTATGTTGTATTATTTAAATTCAAATCACAGAAGTGGTTTTGTTTTGTTTAAATGGAAAAATCAGTTTAATAACCACTACTTAGTGGTTTCACTATTTATCAAAAAATTGAAATTTTTCAGAAAAATACAAAAAATTCACCCTAAGCAATTTTTGATATTCCAAATTCAAAAATGATATCTATTTTAAAAAATTAAAAACATATAAGTTGAATTATTTAATTTAATATTTAATTCCCGTTGTCAAAACAAATAGAGTGTTTTTAAGAAATAATATCTATTAATAGATTGACACTAGTTTAAGTCCAATTCCAAATTGAAATTAATTCCAATGACCACCATTAGATTAAATTGTAAAAATATATTCTAATTTCACTTATAACCAATTCCAAATATTATCTAATCATATAAATAAATTATATTAAAAAGTGATTTTGAATTAAAATACAACATTTTCACTAAAACTGATCTTTATCAGAAAAATAACAAAAATTTACACAAAGTGAATTATGATGTCCAGATTCTAAAGAAGAAATTTATTTGGTCAAATATAACATATAAAATCAACAATAGTGTATTTAAAAAGGGTTCTCCATCAAAAGGCAGTTAATCGACCTTTTAAAGAATATTAGAAGATTTATGTTTAAAATTAGATTCATTTTCATTTTAAGCCTCAAAAATTTATTGGATAAAAGTGAAAAAATAATTAAAAAACATATATAATAATTTTTTAGTTAGTTCCATTCATTCCCTCCATTACAATGGATAGGCTTTAACTACAATTTAAAATAATAATATTTTTTTTATTAGAGTGCAACGTAAGATTTTAGAGAAACCTGTTGTTGCGTATTGGGTACGCCATCGAGCATAGCATTACCTTTAAATTAATATTTACATATTTGTAAAAAAGAGAGGATAAATATGAAAAAGTAATATTCTTTATTTACCTAGGATGTTGCATCCTTCCCCCCTTTTCGGAATTGCATCCTCGCAATTTTCAAATTGGGCTCGGAAACATCATTGGATGTCCCACATCGGAACAAGAGTCAGTAAAACTATCACTTTAAAATAAAGAAACAGAAGTACAAAGGTCACCCGAGTTAACCCATACTAGGATCCCATGTAGAAAAACATGGACATGGAGGAGAAAAAATGGGTCATGTTCTGATAGAGAGTGTTATAAAACATGTTTAGGAGGAAGTTAACAACAAGAAAATCACAAACATGTGATGGGTTAAATGGTATTTGATTCCCCAGTATGAAAAATTAACAAACAACATTTTTGTTTTAAGTGACTTTTCATTGAGGAATTTATTTATGAGCATAACTAAAACATAAGGAAGCATACTTTCTTGTCATGTTGACTTTCACGTTTTACTAGATTTCTTACACGAACTCATATTTTCTCCAAAAGTTGAGTATTTAGGATGAGTTTTTTATATTAAGATAGCTATAATCAACTTATAGAGAATCACCTAATCCAAAAAAGAGAACTATATAATTCACATGTCTTTAGACCTTAACCAAAAATAAAACCAAAAAGGTTATTATGGGATCAGATAATACCCAAAAAGGATAATCATTTATAAAAAATATATTCTTAATCTCAAAAAATTGTCAAACAATACTCAAAGTTCAACAAAGACCATTCGATAAAGAATTTGTACATAAAATTATTCAAATTAAACCAAACTAAGATTGAAACCCAAATATTTGAAGTATTTAATGACATAGTCTTCCAAGGTAAAAATTAACATTTATCTCCAAATAACATCAGTTGGTCTTAAAGACTCATATTGAAAAGTAATTAACTTAATCACATATCCTCTATAATAGGTTAATAATTTCCATATATAACCCAATATAAACATTCTCTTGATTCCAAAAATCAACTAACTAAAAAGAATTAGTAAAACTAACCAGGGACTTTATGTAGTCCAGTGGTAGTTGATAAATACCAGTCCCACTTTGGTTGTGGGTTCAATTCCCACAGCTTTGTCCGATGCAATGGGTTGTCACGCGGTCTATGAGTTGTCCTTTTTCCAAAACTATATAATTCTTATAACATTCCCCATGAAATGAAAAAATCTTCAAAAATAACCATAACATAATTTAACCTCACGTTTATCTCATGTCATTCATATTCCATCATAACATATAGTAACCCGTAATTACCTCAGAAGTAAGGATCATACAGACCCTAATGGTTACCTTTATAATTATTACCTAAACATCCACATCATGTTGGTCATCTCGTACATGATGCATTAGATAACTTACGAAGGTTCAAGTGGTTGATCAAGACTCCTTGATAGTTGGTTTAGAACAACCACGAGTTTCCTCATTGAATCCCCCATTTCTCCCAGTCTCTTAATCAGAGAACCACCACAGTTTCCTTCAAACCCATTGTCAATTTAGTGCTACTAGATCCATCCATTTACTAAAACCTTAAATGTCAGTGTGAGTATATCAACAAAATTATCATGTACTAATGAGGAAGATAAACACTATGATATACTTACTCATTCACTTTATCTAAAAACTACGACTCTTTCTGAAATCCTAGCCATTATGGTAATGTCACTCATTCTTAGAGAATACCCTAACCTCTAATGTTATCTAAACTTACCATTGATACCAACTATAAGGCCCTGACCATAAACATTACTTATTATTGAATTAAATGAATAATTCACATTGAGGAACTTTTTATTTTTAGAGTTTTAGATAGTTGGGACATAACTATTACATCTCAAATATTATAATGTATACACCTCTACTAAGTTTCATAAAATAAAAACACTTAAAAAGAAACATATCTAGTTCCATGTTTTAGATAGCATGTCTTTACATGATCCCATCCTTGACCCTATTCATCTTTAAGTCTTGTGGAACACATTTCAAAAACTTGGGAAGAGGATAAAAATCCTAGTAAAGGATTCACAAAGAAGGAAAACTGTTAGTTTTTCAAAACAATAGTTAAACCAAGAATACATTATCAAAGTAATACTTTTCACCTTTATGAAGTAGTAAAAAACTCTTCACTGAATAAAAGATCTTTACATACATTTTTGTGACCTAAATATTAACATAAAACCCATATAAAGATCACATAACACATAAAGGTAACTTGGGACATAATCATACTTAAATGGAATAACCATAAGGTCAAATTCCACACATATCACTTAATGGAATAGCCATACAGCCGACTTCCATACTCAATGCATTGGAGGTTATAATGTAACCACTCGTCCTGGTATTCACGGCACCACCCGTCATATGGTTTATCACATAACCACCCGTCAAATGTCTAAGTACCATTATAAAATCATAACACATAAAACAATTATAAAGGAAAGAAAACATTTCCACATTTCATGCACAATATATCACTTAAATATATTTACTTAACAGATCCATTTTCAAAACCAAAAAAGAGTATATGTTATTTATTTACTTTTAAAAATATAACGTCTTATTGAGGAAGCCAAAGATCAAATAATACTCGTGGGGGTGGAAAGGTCATTGTCACCGCGTATGTTAAAAAGAAATATACCTTTTGTCATTTAGTAAAATGCTTCGTATAGAATAGATTCCTTTCAAATAAAAGTAGATGTCAAAGGGGTTTATACATAGAATAAACGAATTTTGTGTATAAAACAAAATATGCCTCAATGAAATTAGATTGCGATGAAGTCCCTTACAAAGTCAGCATCCTTAGATTAAGGATAAGTTAGTTACATGATTATGTGTGAAAAATATGTATACACCAAATATAAGTGAATATTGGTTATAAAATAGTTTGAGGTCATTCACACGTAATCTGGGAAAAACAAAACCAATGACATAGATATTTAACTCAATGAAATGAGATTGAGATATGATTTCCCATACAAGTTCATCTAAATGACGTAAGAATTTATCAATGAGATGATTATGCATAGAAATAGTATATCCACGCAAAGGCTTGTGGAAATTACAACATATATATTCCACACATAATCTTGTCATAATAAAATCAGGAAGTAGATGTTTAACCCAAAGAATTGAAAGTGGGTTAAGAAGTTCACTTACAGAAATCCGACAACCTAACGGCGTCACTTTAAAATTCAGAAAATGAGATGATGAGAGAGAAAATGGTATCTCATCACTTGGACATAAAATTTAAATCAATAAGGATATAGAATAACATATACCAACATAATAGTATGTTAATTAAAATACAAAACAAAAAAAGTCTTTTAAAAAGAGGAGGGTGAAAGGTTCCCTTACCGACTTGGGTAACATTCGAAACGTACACCCCATGGAATAAGGGACATACAATAATGATGTAAATACAATGAATTGAAATTATACTACAAAAAGAGTATAATAATGGGATGTACATACACCACTCAAAGGAAATGGTGTCAAACATAGCATAAATGTCACGGGAATAAAAGTGAGATGAAAAATCCCTTATGAAAACTCGGCAGCCTAACAGCGCCGATTAAAACATCCAAAAATGGTTTGATGAAATAAAATAGGGTCTCTCATAATATGAACTTAAAAATTAAAGTGGAATATAAAATAACATACCCAAACATAAGAAAAATGAGCTTAAAAGAAATGACATAAAAGAGAGTTCTTAAAAAAGAAAGAGAGAGGTAGGATCCCTTACCTCATGTCCAACTTGCCTTGTTAGTTTCTTTATATACCTGAATAATAAACTTTGTTCAATCTATAATTTATTAAGTAACCCCTTTAAGTATTATTATTCAGTTCATATCAAATATTAAAATGTTATAATAAAGGTTTAATAATATGAGTTCATATCAAACATTTTTGTCGATTTTCGGTACATGAGTCAAAATTGTGATTGTTGGAAAAGAATCTTTCATGAAGTTATAGGTACATCATCTCCAGAATATTATCAATGATTTAAATATCATATATATCAATTATATATTCATTTTATAGTATTCCATAACAATTGGAGATAAAAAATGAAATGCACCGTTCATGGAGACGGTAGGTCGTACGTACGCATGAATGCTACTTTCATTTCTTTATCATATTAATGGAATTAAAACTAAATGAGAGATATATATTATAATTTCAGAATTATATCCATCATTTAGATGTAATATATTACATATATATCCATTATATATATGTACCTATCATAGTACATAACATTTGGAGATAAGAAATGAAATATACTGTCCATGGAGACGGTAAGTCATACGTACGCATGAACGCTAAATTAATTTCTTTTTTTGTATTAAATGGATTGAAATATTAATGATATAAAGGTATATTATATTTACAGTAGTATATCATATGTAATACCATTAATTACATCCTTTATACATCTCACATATGGCATTAACGAATCAAATCACTTTGAGGGGGCGGTAGTCCGCACATCCTAAAATGAAGATATCGTGTTTACCTATAATGAAAACCATAAATGTATGCCATAAATTAAAAATATAGAAGGTTAATGAAAACATAAAAATATTATATATCATATATAGATATAGTTACATCTTAATGGCCACCATTCAAGGTGTTAAAAACATATTGAACAATCATCGTTTCGTGAGGCATTAATTCGCCATCCACAGAAACAGTATGTTCTTTAACCATTAGACAGAGGTGTGTGAAAGTGTAGATTTAATACTTATTATAAAAAAATCCTAGTATATTTACTATACTTGTGTTCTTACAAAAAAATTAGTAATAATATTTTAGGGGTTTGGAGAAGCAAAATAAAACAAAAGAACACAAGTGAATACATTACCTTAAAATCAGGTAGATCCTCTTGGTTTGAAACAAAAGGGTTTCTTAAAAAGCATTCTGCCAAAGTTGAGGCTTCAATGATGAAGTGAGGGATGTTGAGAGATGAAATGGGTGGGGTTTTCCTGAGCCAAAGGCATGATAGGTGTGGGTATGGTGGTAAAGTTGTGGGCCTTTGATAAGAGGAGAGGAGGGGCACTCTTGGAAAGATATAAACATTTACTTTATTATAATATGCTTTTCGGATTTTAAAGGTCCCAAAATTATATATTTCTAGGATAAGGTGATAATATTTCTAAATACACCAATACAATAGCTTTTTGACAAGTGTAGGTCTTATATTTTACATTATCTTTTAATTTTATTTAAATCGATAAATAATGAGGTAATCACTACATCATCATGGGGTCATATATAATTTAATTTATATAGTGTCTAAAAATTATAAAAAAACTATCATGATGTAGGAAATATTTTTATCTTTCTAATTAATATTTATAGTAAAAAATATGACTTTTATAACACCATGTGAAAATTATTTTACTAAAATCATACGGGTTTGTGATATTTTTATTTTAACTTGTAATAAAAACTTGTTAATGTCATTTTCCTCCCAATGGGACTCCATGGGGTCTCCAAGTTGACCCATGGATTTTTTTGGTCGTCCATGACTCATCCAATAATGGTAGGACATGTTCCAAGGTAATTTAATATTATTATATCATTATCTTTACCTTAAAATACACAAATTAACTTTAATCGTGATTAATAAAACTTAAAAGATACTATTCACCAAAAAATTATTTTAAACTTATTGAACCACATTTTACATATTAATGACAACCAGGTATGTCGGATTTTTGAAATTCATATAACAGAAGTGGTAATGTTTCATTTTAAATGAAGACCCAGTTTATTAACCACAACTTAGAGGTTTCACTATTCATCAAAAATTGAAGTTTTTCAAAAAACCAAAAATTCACACTAAGCTATTTTTGATATTCCAAATTCAAAAATGATTTCTATTTTAAAAAATTTAAAACATATAAGTTGAATTAATTAATTTATTATTTAATTCACACTTTCAAAACAAATAGCGTGTTTTTAAGAAACAATATCTATTAAAAGATTGACACTAGTTTAAGTCCAATTTCAAAGTGAAATTAATTCCATTGAACACCATTGGATTAAATGGTAAAAATATATTATAATTTCACTTTAAAAACAATTAAAAATATGATCTAATAATATAAATAAATTAGATTAAAAAGAGGATTTAAATTAAAATACAACGTTCTCACTAAAACTGATCATTATCAGAAGAATAACAAAAATTTACAAAAAGTAAATTTTGATGTCCAGATTCTAAAAAAGGATTTTATTCTACAAAATTAAACATATAAAATCGTCAAAAGTATATTTAAAATGGGTTCACCATCAAAAGATGGTTAATCGACCCTTTAATTAATATTAGAAGATTTATGCTTAAAATTGGACTCATTTGCATTTTAAGTCTCTATCATTTATTGGATAAAGGTAAAAAAATATTTGAAAAACATATATAATCATTTTTTAGTTAGTTCTATTCATTCCCGCCATTACAACGGCTAGGCATTAACTACCATTTAAAATAATATTATTTTATTATTAGAGTGCAACGTAAGATTTCAAAGAAACTCGTTGTTTCTTATTGGACACACCATCGAGCATAGTATTCCCTTTATATTAATATTAACATTTTTATTCACAAAATAGTATAAATATGAAAAAGTAATATTCTTTATTTTGCTGGGATGTTACATTTTTTGCATTATGTTTTATAATAATAATTTAATATATGATTTTTATTACATTTAAATTCATATTCTTTATTTTCAACTAGGTAGGAAGAGGAATATTAGCCTATTCTATGTTTTATACCCCATACAAAAACTTTATGATAATGTGATTAATCAATATCAATAATTAATAAAACACACATATCAATTAGTTCTATATAATTATTCTAGTTGCCAAATAATTTTTCATTGTTCACTAAGTGGTAAATAATATCTAGGAAGAACAAAGGATTTCAATTTTATTTTATTTTATGTGATTTTGATTGGAATTTAATCATATCTATAAAAACAAGAAATCAAATATTTAACAAATTATTTATTTTTTATATAAAATTCATAATTAATTATTGAACAAAATTATTCGAACAAAATTCATTAAAAAACATTCACTTTTTTGGTATAAAAAATATTTACATTTAAGATTAATTTTCACTCGCTAAATTTTAAATTTTATTTCTTGAGGAAAAAATACATTATGTATCTGATAATTGAGGTGAATCTATTTTATTACTTATCTAGAATTTCTATTTTGGATTATTAATATTTTTTATTCCAATTTTTTCATTAATAATAACTATATTGAATGTTTAATATTTTCTCAAAACCCATTAATTCAATGAATTTAATAGTGATTTCTTTTACATTAGTAATAAATTTATAAAATTTTATTTCGTTTTATAATAATTTCATTGGATCATTTATCTGTTTAACTTTTAATTGAAATATTTTTATTGAGCATTTGTTATGGGAAAAATATATTTGGAAATAATATATTCTAATTTTATCGCTGTTAATTTAAAATTATTCATTAGAAAAAATTATGTTTTTTCATTTGAAATATTTAATATATTATGATTAAATATTTTTAATTGTAATTTATAAATCTAAAAATATTTTTTAACTACTTTTGATACAATTTTATAAATATGTTTGGATTTTATAAGGATTATAGTCCCGTCACTGGGTTTTTTCAACCAGATTCCTTCATTGGGTTCCTATTGATCCTGATCTTATGGTTCCCACCATTAATGAAATTAAAACACATAAAATATTCATAATGATGAAATAGACACAATAAGGTACAATTGTTTTATGGTTCTTATATTCCATTATAAGATACCATGTCTCCTATTAAGTTGGAACCATTTTAATGTTCTGATATTTGTTTAGTACCCAAAATTTATATTTTTTAAAGGGATTTATAGGTATCCGAAATACATTCACAATAGGTTTCCCATGATATGTTTCATAAAATAAAATGATGTTTATTGATATTAATCGTATATCATATTCATATTGTTTATATTATATCATTATTGTATTGATCCCATATTTTGTGAAATTTGGGGTTCTACAACTACATATTTAAAAACTACATGTCATCTCATAATTCATAATTTCAAAATAAATAATTGTGTTCCTAAGTCCACAAATAAACACCAAAATAATATGTGAACAATTATTTATAAGGAATGATAGATAATAAAAAACATGGTATGGTGGTTACTAAATTTTCATGGATGATATTCTCACATTATGACGGGGGAGATGGTGGATAGTGATTTGTTCCACATGGAGGCCAATGATTTGATATTGGAGTTACTGACTGTGAGATGTTGGGTTTGAAATAAATTATTGTTGAAGTGTTTATTTATTTGATTTAATCTATTCTCTATTTGTAAGAGATGACAACATAACCAAATTATGGCTTCTTCATGTTTAAATGGGCATGGTAGTATTAGAGAGATTGCAGGGTGTGTAAATCCTCCCAAGGGATGATATTCCCTTTCTATCATGGATTTTATTTTTTAAATTTAAATAAATTATGTAATATACTATTTATACATTATAATTTATTTTTTCAAAACATTATTTGGGAAATTATATTCTTTTGATCATTTATTTTAATGTAGTTTTTTATATTTTTTTCACAGTTTTTATCATTAAGAATTTTTCATTAGAAAAAAAAGTATTTTATTAACATTGAACACCATCATAATTTGTTCTTTAAATAATATAATCAAATTATTATTGTGTATGTTTTTATGAATCCATTGATCAATTAATTTTTGGATAAATGTTGAGAAGATAAAATCCATAATTTATTTTTTCACTGGAGTTTTAAAATTTATTAGAAAATTTTATATATTATTTCATCTAATTTTAAAAAACATTCGATAGATTTTTTTTTCTGATATTTCATAGAATGATCTACTTGATATTGTTTATAATTAATATTTTATTACAATATCTAAAATATCAATACAATTTAATTTCCCTTAATTCATTACTAATAGATTTTAATTACTTTTTTTATCTTCATTCAAATTCATACTAATTGGGTTTTTATTTTCCAATATCATCTCACATTTTTTCACTAATATCCACTATAAAAACAACATTATTATTATTATGTAGTTTTTATTCATGTTTTAATACTCAATTTTTAGATCAATCACACTATACCATCCATGTGGGTTTGACCTTACTAACCATTTATAAGGTCTAGAAGGAAATTAAATAAATATATTTACAGGTCCCACGTAAACCCACAAGTATAACATTATAGTAGATAAATAAAGTATAAATTGATGCTTCCTTAAAATCTGCATTAGATTTAAATAAAAATTAATTATGGAATTCTATTGATAATAAATATGAATATGTTTATATTTCAATAAACTCGAATGTATTTACATCATTTTTTCATATAATAAAAAGACTATGAATAGGTAAATATTAGGTAAAATGACATTTTTAAAATTTAAATTATTGATATAAGGGACACTTTTCTGAACACGTTGTAATGAGGGAATAATTTTATAGAGGTTATTATATATCTCAAATATCATTAAGTAAAAGAAGGTGTCTACTGGTCTTAATGGTGAAGGACTATCAAATAGAATATCAAAATAGAATTCATTAAAGATGATTAATTTTCAAAATAAATATAACAATTTTTCTTCTGGCGAGGAAAGTAAAAAATTATATACTGACATTGTGAATTAAGAACTGCTAGATATTTGGGAAAAATAAAAATTTTCAATTTAATCTTATATTAATGGAGAATAATGCATAGAAGAGGAATTTAGTGACATGTAGTCTTTAAAAAACATTAAATTTATATTATATATAATAATGCAATTAAAATAAAAATGTTAAACTATAAGGGAATAGAAATAATTTAAAAATATAAATTATTTGTCAAATAAATATATTTTTGAATCAAATACAAAGGTGAATAAAAATATTTAAATAATTTTTCAAACAGTGATAGGAAATCTCAATACAATCATTGAAGTAAAAATAATAAGTTTCAGAATAAATTATTAGATTTTTATTATAAAAATGTATAATGTTCTTTCCATATTAATAATTTGTTTAAAATATACAATTACATTGAAAATTTATATCTGTATAAGTATCAACATTGAATCAAAGAAGATAGTGTGTCCTCTGAAATAGAGAATAATTTTATTTATAACACTATGAATATTTTAGATTATCCCATGGAGACATGAAACATTTTGATATGCACCAGATATTTCATTTAGAATGATTTTTGTAGTAATAATAAAATATATTTGCGGATTCCATCAACATACAATGAAAAACCACCCATGGACACCCTAAGTGATGACACAAGAAATCACAGAAGAGAAATTTTTGTAAGCAGAATAATGATACCACAAATCATAATTGTACAAAAAATAACAGGGTTGATTTTCGTAGTCATGATTTTATTTTTTATGAATATTTGTAAAAATATCAAAGAAAATTAGTTAGATAACTTTGGGTGTGTAGTTCTCAAACTAAGGATATTCTAGTGTAAATGTTTTTAGTACTCTAGAGTTTACAAATAGAAAGAGTTCATGTCCATGTATAATATAAAAATCACATAGTTATAGTGAGTTTATGAATCATTGAATATTTACGTTGATGTTAAAAGAGTACAACATAGACAATATTAAAGAGAGATGGTAAAATTCCAAAACTATTTTGAATCTATTAGGGAAACATTTGGTTTGTGTGATCAATAGACATACTCAACCAAAAAGTGTCTCACGATAATACAAGACCATCGAAAGAAAAAACATAACTATAAATCAATAATGATATAGATTATCCCTTAATAAGAAAAGTACAATTTGGTTTTTATTTGAATGAGGAAATAGAAGAAAAATAGGGAATCAGAATATTTTTTCTTTTCATATAATATATAAAAATTTAACATTATAATATCTGTATATATGATTGAGGTGACATAAAATTAAGAAACAATAGAACAACCAATTTTAAAATAGTTAGATACTTCAAAATTAGTGATAAATTTATATTCTATTGATGTTATATTTATTTATTGGTGTAGGAACAATATCCTAAGTGTTTCATATCATTTTAAAATTATAATGTAGTGATATTTTACAATAATGGTGTATCCTCATGAGAGGGATGTATGAAACAATCACCATAAATGTATAATGTACAAATGAGAATTTATGTCATATTAATGATAATCAAAATATATAATTCATTTGTATGAAATGTGAGAATATCACTTGTTATACAAGAATGTTACATTTTAATGAAAAAGAAAAGAAAAACATGTAAAATAAAAATACGTGAGTGGTTCACTATAGCTAATTTACGAGTGGAGGAAAAAATTTGATGTCTGTTATAAATGTAAAATGGTGAATACTAGTAATAATAAGGTGAACATTGATATAAATAATACCCTTAAGCTAATACGATTGGATGTGTTTTATCATATAAATATGTGAGCAACTAATAAAGGTAATATTTTACTACTTTTATTTTTTATATTCCCCATATTATTGATTTTGAAATTATTTTGTGTAAATTATAATACTCTGAGATGTTTATGAACAATTAGGGGTCAACAAATAATCAAATTATACATTCTTCTAAAATATATTACATTGAAAATGTATCCAAATATAATAATAAAGAGTTAAAATAATATCTTTAGATTCATGGGATACAAGAATAATATAGTTATCTATTATAGTGATATATTGATTTTAGCATATCCTTTAAAATATTTTTTTGATATATTCTTTAGTAGTCACATGGTCATAAGAAAATGATAAAATTTAAATTCACAAAACTCTTAAAATGGTATTTTTATACTAATGTTGGATTTAACACGTGAGTTATTCCCTTTTGAAATGAAATTGATTATTTTTTGAAATGCTCATATTTTTGTAGATGATAGGAAACTATGGAATTTAATTACACTTATTTTCATAATTAATTTAATTAAAACATTCATATTTTTATTTTTGATTTACATGATCTTTTAATTTCACTTTAATGTTGATTAAATGAATATATTTAAATTTTTAAAGGTGGGTGATATACGTCACTAATAATGGGATTCCATAAAGAAAGAAAGTTCTTCGATTTTAGGGGAATTAATGAAAGGAGACAAAATATTTTAATGGTAGATTAATTTGATGGTTGATGATTCAAATTAATTTCTTCCCACTAAGAGAAGTCATCCCCCATTGATTTATTCTTTATTTCCTTTAAGGAATAAATCGACTTGTTAGCATTAGTGGGTTATGAAATAGTCAAGAAATGGGATGAAAAATAATAAATACATTATTGAATGAAATAAACATAGTAAAAAAATAAAATTGGGAAGAATTATTGTTCCAATGTGATATGTAAATTAAAAATGAAAGAAATTGAAATCCCTGAGCATTTCTCCCACATTTTATCTATTCCATAAAAGGAATTAATGAAATGAAATATTTAATTTACCATTATTGAATCATTATTATTTTATTAAAATAATATATATTTAGTATATATATTTTAATTGAAATCCATGTAAAGTGGAAAAGAAAATAAAATCATGTCTCATCATGGAGGTTGAAGTCAAAATATACTCACGAGCGATGTTAAAAATTTCCAATAGATAGAATTTTAAGAGGGTAGATAAGATCATATAATTTTAGAAGAAAAATTATAATATAATAACAATATATAATCATTAATTCCATTTCAATACCCATCCCTTAAATATGGTGATGTAAAATAAATCATATCACTAAATGGAGGTGGTAGTCAACACATATTATCTTGAGTGAATATCATTTTCAATTTGATAGTAATGTGGGTGAAACTAGTTGATCCATCATAATAATATAAATTTATAATATTTAAGATACTAACATAATTATTTGATAATTTATTCCCTATATTTATAGGAGGTATAAGATGAAAAAAAATTATTCAACGTGGTTACGAGTTGTACATCATCATTTAAAATTCCTCTTTAAATTACACCCTAATATTTAAAAGGATTATATTATGATAAATACTCCCGAAATAGAAGTGGGGATGTATTTTTGTTTTTCTTAAAGTCGGGTATTGGGTGATATAGATTTATCATGTTGTTTCTGTGTGAGAGTATTTGTGGTATACATTTATAAATATGAGAAAGGATATACCATGATTTTTGGAAGGACTAAAATTTAAGTGTGTCATAAAGAACTCAAGTACTCCAAAATTATTATGCATCAATTACTGTATATAAAATGCCTAAATATCATAAAAAATAAACATAAAAAATATGTTTTGTTTTATATAAATCATTATTTATTAAGATAACCCGAACAATAGTTATAAAATATTATCACAAAATAAAACACAAATGTTTCTAATAAAATCCAATTTTATGCTTAAAATATGGTTCAACATCATTACATAGAATGTAAATATTACTTTATTAATTTCAAAATACATAAGATTAAATATTATCTAAAATTTCTAATACAATCATTCACCAAAATAAAATAATTTCATCGAATAAGATATAAATATAATTATTGTAGGTGCCACTTTTTCGGAAGAACATCTCTTTTTAGCATCATGTGATGTTATTTTAATTTATATCTAATTAAAACATACTGAATTCATATTATACATATGTAAACATTATTTTTTTTAATTAGGATATTCTAATTCATAACTATGAGTCCAACATCTTGGTGACAACAATCACAATAAACAATAATAATATTTTCACAGTATATTGTAGTGATTTTAAACCAATTCATACATGTAATGAAAGATATCAATGAAATAAGAATTATTTAATGATAAATATAATATATAATCCTATGGTGTTTCATTATGATCCTCTTAATCATGGGTAATGGTTCATCAGATCCTACAGATCTCCTAGCTCTATGAATGAATGGGGTTTCTTTTATTGGATATCTTTCTGGGTCTTTTTATCAAAGAAAAAAAGGTACGTATCAGTCTTCTAATATCAGTAGACATGAAAATGGTGGTATCACTTTTTTTATAGATCATGATTCTCTGAAAAAAAAATTATTGATCGTTTTAAAATTTCAATTCTTGGCCACACTATTTTTTTGAAAAGGGATAAACCCTAGTCTAACATTGATCTCAAAAGAAAGATCTCTCATTGTTGGGGCTTTTGTAATTGGAAACTAATTCCTATTGGGAGGGGATTATTTCACAAAATAATTATATCAGGGGATTTTTTTAATAGATCATGGGACATTGGTAGTCTTCAACTAAAACATGGAACTTCGAGATTATTGGAATGAGATGTTAAATTCAATCCATTCGAACTTTATCAAACCAATGTTCAAATATGAATTAAACCGCATGGATTGAAATGGATATATTTTCACCCAAAGATCCAGAATTACCTTGCCTCAAGAATTGGCAATCCTATTAGAATGGATAAGAAAACATTGGAGGGGGATCAAAGATATTTTACATGAATCCATGTAGATTTTAATTTGTAAATAAAATGAACGGATAGTATCAAATTTATTTCTAATGGTAATTAAATTTATGTTAAAGTGGTGTATGAACATGTTATCCATTTTTTTGATGTTTCAATGATTGTTAGAAACTATATTTTTATTTGTAGGAAGCTATAATAGAAATTGAGTGAGGTACCTAAAGACAAGGATTCGAAAGAGGGTAACTGGTATAAAACAAACCAGAAGGTCGTTGTGGGGAAGGAGGGTCCTTAAAAGTATATACCTGGCCCTTCCAAAGATAGAGTTCCTAATATGAAATCCTGGTCAGATATCATTGAAGATGTTAAACTATGTAAGATTTCTGATCTGCCTAGTCCTCCTGGTCAGATTGGTCATGAATATTTGGAAAATGAGTTGATGATTTTTTTTTAATATAGGACATAGATGATAGTATATATGAGCTTGTGGTTTCTTTTCAGAAAAAATAATAGCATCTCCCAGCTACCAATACTCAAATCCTTACAGATTTAGTTTTTATTAACCTTGCACATATCAATGTTAGAGATCAGGTTGTTGGGGATTCATCTAGGGCTATTAATAATGTTCAAGAGACCTTAATTATAGTTCCTATGATATCTAATTCAGGTTATAAATTACAGGAAGTGGGGAATGATGTTCTTGCATCATATAATATAGTTTCTACAATACAGGAAGAGATGATCGAGGATCATGTTTTAACTGTTGATACTGTTGGAGAACAATCTTCTGTAAATGCAGGATCTATGTTACAAGAAGTGAGGTTTGATGTTCTTACTTCACCTGAATCCGTTTCTGCAACATAGGGTGTGAGGATCGCAGCTCATGTTTCATATTTTGATACTGCTATAATACTAGCTATAGTTATTGTAGCTCCTGATTCATCTAGGGGTGACTTTTCAATTTCGGGGAATCCTAATTTATCTAGTGTTTAGATTGAAATCCATGATGTAGGTTCCCTAAATCCAATCAGAAAAGGAAAAATTAACTCTTTGTATATTAATGGTCTCTCAAAAGGGGCTTCCAGTCCTACCATAATGTTTAGAAGGCCTCCTTTATGCGGAAAATAGTAAAATGTAGGGGTTAAAAAGGGGGGACTTTATCCTAGACATAGATTCAAATGAATCTTCTATTCTGGGACTTCCTAGTATTGGAAAATTATTAAACAATGAGGTCCCTTAGGCTTTTCATTCAAAAATATAGGCCTCTTTTTATTTGTCTATCTGAGCATAAAAGGTTGTTTTGTCCTAGTATTTATAATTTAGAAAATATGGTCTTTCATCTTGTGGATTTAAAAATTTGTCAATCAGTGGTTATGAGATTATGGGTCATGTCCCATTGTTCCTTAACTGATATTTCTTTGCTTTCTAATAGTGAACAATATGTCACTTGTTCTTTCAATTTTCTTGGTATGAAACATTTTTTCACTTTTATTTATGCTTACAATAGATATTAGGATCGAAGGATTTTATGGATGGACATTGGTTTTCTTAAATCTATCATCTCTAGACTATGGACCATTCTTGGGGACTATAATTCTATCATGAGATCTGATGAGAAGGTTGGAGCCGTGAATAATCACATCACCTCAACAGACATCAAATCATGCATTTATGATAATGGATTTATGGAATTTAACATTATAGGGGATTTGTACACCTCGTATATTAATGTTTTTGATAGAGTTGTTGTAAGAATAATTGATAGGGATTTCGTTAATGAAGCGTGTATTGATTTCTGGGGAACTATTTCTTGTATCAATCTCTCTAGAATTATTTTGGGTCATAATCCCTTCTTTGTTGATCGTGTGGGCATGGATCCGAAGCCTCTGATGCCTTTTAGTTTTAATAAATCTTGGGATAATCATCATGAATGTAGGAAAATTGTTGAACAATGCTGAAATTCTTGGAATGGTAGGCAGAATGACATGTCTTCTGTTATCGAGCTCAAAATAATTAAAATATCATTGAAGTTATGGAGTAAATTTCATTTCAGTTCTCTTGACTCTAAATTTGTTTCTCCTGAGGAATATATTCAACACATGCAGTATCAAAATTCTTCTAATTATTTATTATGTGATTTTATAGGGGAGATTCATCTTGTTTCCAAGCTTAATAAATTGTTTAAAATCAATGATTATTTCCAACATGGTATCATTAAGGTGTATTGGTAAAGGTATGGTGATAGAAATTTCAAAATTTTTAAATCCTTGCATAGAATTAGGATGTTTTTTAGAAATCTCTCTTTAATCAGAGGTCAAGGTACTATTTTTGATAATAGGAAGGATCTTTTTGATCATGCAGTTAATTTCATTAAGGATATCATCAATGGTCATTCCCCTCATGTTGAACATGTGGGGATTGTTATTTCGGATCATGTTAACCAAGAATATAATATAATTCTTACATATATTCCATTGGACTTTGATATCAAGGAAGTGGTCTTTAGTATAAAGCATGATAGCCCTCATGGTCCTGATGGTTTTGGTAACTGTTTCTTCCAAAATTATTGGGATATTATTCATGTGGATGTTTGTAGGTTGGTTCCATAGTTTTTTAAATGCGGATCTCTTCTTCAAGGGATGAATGATCATTTCCTTACCCTCATTAAAGAGGAGGAAAATTCCAATTAGATTCATCTTTTTAGGACATTTTCCATGGTTAACAAAACATTAAAATTATGTGCAAAATCTTGGCCATGAGATTATATTCTATTTCTAGTAAGATAGTTTCTCCAAATCAGTTTGGCTTCATAAAAGGAAGGTCTATTCAGGATTTCCTCATTACTGCTTCAGAGTCTGTCAATCTTATTATGAAATCCACAAGGGGTGGTAATATTTCTCTCAAACATTATGTGCAGAAATATTTTGATACTATGAGCTAGAATTTCATTTTTATGGTTCATCAGACTTTTTCCATTAATGATGTTTTCATTAATTTGGTCAAAATCATATTTGAGTCAGTAAACATTAATTTTCATAATAATGGTTCTCTTGAGTATTGTTTCTCTTGTTCTGGAGGGTTCAGGCAAGGGAACCCTCTTTCTGCTATATTTTCTCTATTGTACAGGATTATCTTAGTAAATTAATTTTGAATATGGATGGAAATGGGAAGCATAAATATATTTTTTCTAGAAGATATTTGGCTTCTCCAACTCATTTTTTGTATGTAGATGATATTATTCTCTTCACTTAAGGGGATAAGAGAAATATTAAGAACATTATACGGGCCCTTTTACATTATGAAAATGATTCAGGATAAGAAATTAGTTGGAATAAATCATTAGTCTACAATGGAAGGAATATCTCCAACACTAGGGAGATGGAAATTGTTAGGGAATTGAGAATTCTTGAGGGAGTGATTCCCTTTACATATTAAGGTATTAATATGTTTTGGGGGAGGACAAAAGAATATTATATTTCTGATATTATTAGTTAAATAAGAAGGAGGCTTGCAACGTGGAAGGGAAAATATCTCTCCTTGGTTAGTCATGTATGCTTTGTCAAGGCTGTGATTATTTCTTAGTTTTTTTCTTCATTCATGTTATATAAGTGGAAGGTCTCTCTCCTCAAGAGAATTATAGATTTTATCAAAACTTTCATTTGGAGTGGTAACATTGAATAGAGGAAATTAGTCACGGTTTCAGAGAAACGTTGCTGTAATTATTATGATGGAGGGGGTATCAGTATCAAAAACCTTGTTTTGTTCAATGATTATTTAGTGTTATCATTTATTTTGTGGTTATTCATTAGTGATTTTGAGTCTCTCAGTATCCTTAGATGTAAATTCAAGTATACACTCATAAATGGAGCTTTTATTCACATTGATTCATCTGTTTGGCTTAATTTTAAATCTATTTTTATTATATTAACACTCATACGAGGTGGATTTATTCAAAGAATTTAGATTTATACTTTTGGAAAGTCAACTGGGCTGGTTTTCCCCTTTCTAGAGAAGATAATGTGTGATGATCTTAATTTGGATTTGGATGATACAATTGAGGATAAATTGGACAGTATAGGTAATCTCCCTTTTTATTTATTTAATATTGTTTGAGATTGTTGTTTTTTTAACACAGTAGATTTCTAGGTGATTTTAATGGTTTTTTATCGTCTCAAAAATTCTACATACATTCTTTATCATACAACTCAGATTTTAAGTGAATGAGTAAGTTGCACATGAACTTTTTAAGGCCTTCACGGTCAGTTTTGTCATGGAGATTGGATCATAAGAAAATTCTTTCAAATTGTTTCCTTCAACATTGTGGTATATACCTTTATTCTTCATGTGAGCTCTCCCATCAGCATAGGGAAGATATTGATCATTTTTTTCTTTTATGAATTATTCCTTCATCTATGTGGAATGAAATTTTTTATATATTTGAAATCTCTATTCCTTGTGTGTCTTATTTTCAGAATTTTCTTCAAGGTTGGCTTTCAATTACGATTTCTACACTGCTGCTAGATCTATTTTGGGTGGCCACTATGGGGCTTCTCTATATTATTTGGTCATATAGGAATAAGGAAATTCATGATAGTTTTTTTTCCATCAGTGGTGTCATTTACTACATTCTTGCCAATGTACGTGAGGTAAGGACCCCAATGAAGCATTATTGCTTCAACTCGGTTCATGATTGGTCCATTTTGAATCAGATCAGTGTCAAGGGGAACTTTTGTCCTCCAAATGGAACCTTTTTCGTGTTATGGTAGGAGACATTTGTGTGATGGATAAAAGTAAACTATGATGGAGCTTCTAGAGGTAATCTGGGGACTTCTGGATATTGTATTATTTTCAAAAATCATAAAGGGGATGTTCTGGGTTGATAAAATGGTTCGTGTTTTCTTGCTTCTTCCCATGAGGTCGAAAATCTTGGCATCGTTGTTGTGGTGGATGAATCCAAGGATCATAGTTGGAATAATTTATGATATGAGAGTGACTCTTCCATGGTCATCTCTTCCATAAATATGGGTCTTTCTAATTTGGTTTGGATGTTAACTAATTGTTGGTGCAATTTCATGGATTCTCATTTATCCCTGAATCATTTCATCACTCACATTTACAGGGAAGACAATTCGGTTGTTGATGGTATTTTATATAAGGGAACCAATGGAGTAGACTTTTCATGGTTTCTTTTGGCTCTTGATGATCTTAATCGTTTTCTTAAAAGGTATCCAAACAAACTCCTATTTTTAAACTTTTGTAAGCTATTTATTTTCAATGATGATGGAAAGTTTCAGGTTTTTCAAGGAATATATTTTCCTCTGCTCTTCATTGTTGTTCCTGGACATGCATAGAGATTGTCCAGGTATGCTGGGTCTAGATTTATGGCATGATTTGTGGTCAGGATTGAGCAGCGCGCTAGAGATTGAAAATTATATGAGGGAGGAACTTCCACCATCAACTATTGGATTCTTGGGTCCCAAATAATCATCTCCAATTACTACTAAAAAGATAAACTCTTCATTTATTTAATGCTCCTCCTATTGGAAATAGTGCTACACATTCTGGTTTAGATAAGGGAATGCATCCCGCTTCTACTATTGGATATAAGGCTACTAATCATCCTAGTTCTAGGCATAGAATGCATGTACCTTCTACTTCTTGTCATGAGACCATTGCGAGTCCTAGACTTCGGTATATGATTGTACAAGCAGAAATATTTTCTGATCATCCTCCTTCAAAGTTGATAACTAGTGTTAATGAAATCACAAAATGTGTGGCTTCAAGAAGTAGTGTCTCTACTCAGTCAATACCTAGAAAAATAATCTACCTGCGGAGCACTTAGTTGATGAGGGCGGCTCATGTTCGAAGGTTAGGACTTGGAGGATGGTTCATTTTTCTCATGGAATGGTTTGTCTCCTATCATGACATAGTATGAACACACGCTCTTCTGTGGGTTGAGGTGTCTCATTTTCTGTTTCAGTTTTGAGCGTTATGGTATCATTTTATTCATCTGTATATTGTTCTTATTTTTTTTCAATAATTAGGTCTCCGGGCCTCAACCTTTAACTAGAAATCCATATGAATTTTCCACACAAAATTAATGGAGAAAATACAATTTTAAAAAAATAATAGTGAAATATTTCAAAAATTAATACATTATATATATATGAAATGAGAAAAGCTGTAAATAAAAAAAATAGAATAAAATATAATAAAATAAGGGGACAAATAAAAAAATATATATTATATTTAGCTATTTGAAATTAAAACAATAATGTGAATCAAAAAAATGAAAATATTTATAGTTAAATGAATAAGTAAATATTATTGTAAAACATTGATTGTATGTGATAAAAATTTAAATATTTATAACATATAAAATATAAGATATTTTTGTATGTATTTTTCTAAATAGTGCCTAAAGGTACCCATATGTCTACAACATCAATCACTTGATATTTTAATGCATCATTCCCTTGACATTATATGTATCCAATGTAAAAAAAGTATCCCTTCAATTTTAATTTAATGAAATTAAGTAGATTCAAAAAACATTATACCGTTAATAGTGAATATCAAACCATAAATGATGTATGTCCTTCCTTATTAATGGAAATTTAGTGAAAAAAAATCCATATATTTAATGAAATTAAGTACCAAAATCAGATGAAATAGGAGAAAGAGGGTCTTTATTGATTAGTCATTAATATCTGATAAAATATGATAGAATATATACCTAATTGAGTTAATAATGATTTTGTGGAAGATATAAAATTTAAAAATAACTCCTGGAAGAAAATAACGGTGATATAGAAAGGAAGATATTTAAATGATTGAATAGATTATAAGATCCTAGAGAAATAGAGCATGTTGGTGATTCGATGAGAATGCAATTTTTTTCTATTCTTCCCATTGGACCCTATTTATTGGATCTAAATTCCATGGTAGTTTTAATTTGTACTTTTTGGATTTTAAATTTGAATATTTCCATGTTTAATGAATCATTTCAATTCTAAATCCAAAGCATAGACTAGGTGAATGTAGTGTGGTCTTGTATTCTATTTCAAGGATGATTGATTATCATTATAAGGAAGGGTTTTACAGCATAAAGTCTCAATGGAATATTATTGTGGTCCATCAAAATTATTGTGATTTTTGGTTTATCCTCTATGATGTGGATTCGAAAACTCCTTCAAAGGTAAATACTGTGTGGTAATTCATACCTTGTGTCATATATCTAGCTAAGTTTCATTGATATGTAATTTTGACTATGTGGTTAATTTTGAGAATTATGTCATTGATCCCATAATGGGATGTGCCCATGCAATTTGTAGGCATTCTCATATGTGCTATGATGTAATCTATGATCTAATAGAAATATATGTCATGGTTAATAGGGTTTCATTGCAATACTTTTTTAATGTTTTAGTGTTATATACTACACCATTGTCCTTGTCAAATGAGTTTAATATAAATTAAAGAATATCTTTGAAATATATCTATCATGATAACATAATGAGATTCTAAAATTTTAAATGATCTTTCAAAAAATAATGGTGATAAGTAAAACAATCACATCATTTTTTTGATAACAAATTATTTCATTGTAAATAAATTAACCAGTATTTCAAAATGTTAGAAAACATATCTCATAAACATCAATTCTCCCCCAAAATAAATTTCAAAAAAAAATATCTCAAAATAAAAAATCCCCCCCTTTAATGGAATGACTCAATCAAATACCCCTTATATTTTAAAAAATAATCTAGGAAATGGGTTAGATAACAAAGTGATAAACATTTATTCAATATTATTCCTCATTAATATTTTTTCAACATATACAAATATACCATTTTGAAATAATAAAATTTGAAAAAAATAATATTTTATAAATGATTTATTATCAATAAATCTCAAGATAACAGAAAAAATATATATAAGAAACATGTTTTCATATATAAAAAAATTAATTTTTTATTAAAAATCCTAATAAATTTATTTAGAAAACAATATAAAACAACAATTTTGGAAGTAATTTTAAAAAATAAAATGTCCCTTCTATTATTATTTGAGTGTTTAAAAAGATTATAAATCTATTATTGAATTATTGGAGGTATTTTAAATTGATCATAATTGTTAAAAAAGACTAAAAAAGACATTGAAAATAAATATTTTTAAAAATAATTCCATTATTATGGATATGCAAATTATTTATTGGCATGCCATAGAAAATTATCTAGTTATTGCAAACCACGTGTAACATATGGATAACTCAACATTCCCATAATGTAGAATGTATCATAACACAATCAAAACACTTTTAGATGGAAATATCATGGGGAATCAATGATGGTACCACATCCACTTATTTTTATCCATTCAAGAATATTTTTCATAGCGAATTGTGGTCCTTTTACATTACAAAATTATGAAATATTTTGAAAGGATCAATTTTTATTAAAATTAATTTAGTAATAAATTTAGGAAAATAATTTGTGAAAAAAAATAAAAAAAATTTAGAAACCATCTCATGGGGAACAAGATGTTTTGTTTACATACAGATAGTTTAATATTATCTACACAAAAGTTTATCTGGATGAATCCTCTCAAAAAAAGTGTATTAAAGGTACTAAGAATAAATAATTAGAGGAACTATATATATTTTACCATAGTTCTTCTTTATTGGTGTATCTGAGAGAGAGAAAACAATGCTCATTAATACGGAGTTAATTTTTCAAGATTACGTCAGGTTTTATGAAGTATGTTATTATGGCATGAAGTGCCTGGACCTATTCATGACTAGATAGATACACCATTTCTTAGTTTTATATCTGACACTAGGAATTATCACTTTTCTGCTAACACCCCCCTTGGATAATGGATCCAATAGATCCACACTAATATATTTAATATTAACATAGATACCTCATGCGATATGGGTATGATGTAGGAGTGTAGAGTAATTCTAGAAACCATAGTATTTTTTCTTCTCTCTTTGACTAAATCCTTATTTTTAAAATTTTTCTACATGTTGATTCTTGAGTAATGATTATGGGTATTGATCTTTGAATCCAAAATAACATTGACCTGAGTGTGGTGGAAAAATACTCTATTATAATTCAAAACTCAATTTTTTCCAGTGTAGATCCACATGGGATGTCACCTACTATATGTAAATGTGAATGGTCCTCATTAATAATGGTGGAGACATCCTTCACAATTGGAGTAAGGGAAATAAATTCAGGGATATCTTTACATTCAGTGACACTCACGGTGCAATAGGCATATTTATTTCATTTCATCTCTTTTCCCCATGAAACTATTTAATGGGTTTGAGGGAATTCCCTCAGGATACAATATTTCATAAAATTATAGCTTCGTTAATTTTCATTTATACATGGATTTTTCCTTCATGATATTATAATAATGAAATTTATGGTAGTTATAAACATTCCCAATATTTATATGTTGAAGGGTAATTTTTCACGTGACAGTCATACCCATCTCACCTTTAGGGATGTTAAAGTGACCAATAGGAACAAGCTTCATGATGATATCAAAAAATTGACGGTTTATGAAAGATAATTAATGAAATATATCACCTATATTAAAGTGAACCTATATAAAATATTGTCCCGTGTCAATGTTCTTATTACAAGATTCTTGGATTGTATTTTTAGAACTAATATTCATTCTAATGTTATCACATTTTATATGGATAGAATTAAATGTTTTCCAAATATTAAAGAGAATATGTTTCATCTATAATACTTATTTTCATTAAATCATAGGGGATATATATTCCACTTCAGATATACAATGTTAAATATTTTTTTCTTCATATGACTAAAATATATAAGGGATTTTCTATGAAGATGACAGTCCCTACTAGTGTTTTTTAATCTACCCAGAATCCATCAAAATTATCATTGAAAAAAATATGAATGTTCAAAGTACATTTCATTTGGATAAGATAATCCATGGGTTTTATCTCCATTCATATAAAACATATTATATGGTGGGATAATAAATGATATTACACTGGATTTGATTTCAAATGGTGAATGATGACACACTAAATAATATTTCATTATAAGATACATTATGGTAATGTAAGCCTAAAATAAATATTTAATAAATATAAATATTGACTTATTAATACCATTCATCAAATGTCCTCATACATTTTGTACTCATGGGAACCCTATTTTTCTTGTCTTGATCCTTACAATAAAATATATAATATCATTTTTTATTTATATTCATTTAATAATTTTCCATTGGAATTAGTTCAATTTGAAAATATAGGACGAATTAATATTCTCCCATAAAACTCATTTCAATATTATTATTCCTTCACAAGAATAAATCATTTCCAATAGATTCTTAAATGATCGAAATATAATATCGTCAATATAGATGTGGACAATCAATAAATAATTTCAAATGGTTTTATGTAAAACGAAATATTTAACTTTTTTTAAACCATATATATCTTTTTCTAACATCAATCAAGAATTTTGAAATTAGGAAACTTAAAAACCTTGAATTTTCTCTACAGAACCATTTTCATAATTGGAAACATATACAAGTAAATTTTGATATATATGTAAAAAAGTTTGAATTTATGATCATTAGTGAGTGCCCCAAATATTCTAATGAGTTTTAGTAGTGAAATAGGTTAAATAACATCACAATAATAATTAATATCTTCATCTTTTTAGCATTTAGAAATTATTATAGTCTTGACATGGATAAACTGTCTTTGTCCGTAATGTTTCATTTAAAAAAATGACATGATGCCCATAAAAGGATGATAATTGACATATTACACAAGATTCAAAATATTATTCAATTGATATTTTCTCAAATCTTTTTTTTTGGAATGTTTTAAATTTTCATCATTAATAGTTTCATCAAGGCTATGAGGTTCAAATGAGAGAGTAAATCTTGATGTTCAGCCTCAACAAACACCAAACTTCTAGTACGAGTTCTATATTTTAGTTCATTGATAAAAATTGGTAGAGAATGGTATTGGGACTGATTAATTTTTTTTAAAGGAGTGGAAATGCTAATAGGGTATATTTAATTATTTTATAATATTGCGGTTTAATAAGTGTAAGGCTTGGTTGGCCAATATAATAATCAATTTGGGGGTGTTTTCAATGGAATATTCCCATATATTGTGATTGAAATTAACTTTTATAAGGTTTTGTACGACTAATTGAAGACTTAGAAGACTTTACATAAATTTAAGTTCCTAGGAATAATTCCATCAACAAATTTTTTGGAAAATGTTCCTAAATTAACCTTTGTATTAAGGACAAACCATTTACCACTGAGAAATCTAAATAATCCAAATATTGTAATTCTTTCCTTCCAAAAAACAATAGGGTATTTTAATAAGATGGGTATTAAGAGGATATGGTTAAGGAAAAAGTTATAACTATTGATTTCCTTTTCTAAAAAAGTTTGAGTAAGGGGAAAAAAGTTATTTTGAGTCATATACTTTTCATGGAGGGCCCTACTTCATTATTCTAGAACCCAATATTTTAGGTGTTATAGGAGAAGAAATGGAGTTCTAATAAACATTAGAACATCAAAACAAATAAATGTTATTTTTATCAAATTATTTATCACAGACACTTATAAAAGAATGGATTTTTTGAATTTTTAAAATTTCGGCTTTTAGTTGTATTAGGATAATGAAATTTCATACACCATTCATATGATCTTATATGAAAACCCCTGAAAATATATTAATTTCTTCGATTATTGAAATGCAAAATTTATTACCTTAGACATTAGTTACATTAGTTATTCTAAAAGGGTAATGGATTAAAAATTATCATCATTTTGAATAGGTAATTATGTTTTTATTACTAAAGGAACACTTTTATTTCTTACCTATTTGACAGGGTTCATAATCAAAGTTGTTGTTCAAAGAAAATTATCATAAATTTCATACTATCTGGTTAAGGTAGATATTGTGAAGGGATTTAATGTTATAATGACCTGTGTCTGAATTCCAAATACTAGATTTAGTGTTTTTAGACACAAACATATATGATTTTTATTTATAGAGATTCTAACACTATAAAAGAAATATTTATAAAATTGGAATCAATGAATAAAAATTTTATTTTGGTATTTAAAACCATAAAAATAATTTTGATGAATAATTTTAAACCGATATCACATAATTTTATAATACATTAAAATTATACATCAAGAAAATAAGAAAATTATAAGTGTATAGCTAGAGAAAGCAATTGTACCGATACCAATAATATTACATTTAGAATAATCACAAAAGTTTGAATGTCCTTCATAAATGTCATAAAAATGATTAATTTTTAAGGATAACCACATATATGAATGATCATCCACTTTCTATCAACCATTTAACTTTATACATTTTTTAAAAAAACATTAAGAAACTATTTATTTTGGTACTTATATCGGGGTCCAATTCAGTTATCTAGTAATGATTTTTACATATAAGATTATTTAGAAAAAAAAAATTCTATTAAAAATATGGATAAAAGAGGAATTATCTTACAAATAATATATCACTAATTTTTACAATTACATTCAAAAATGATATTTCATATATTCTTATAATAATTAGAATTTTTTAGTAATTACCTTTAAAAATGTAATATATTTTTTAATTGTTATAAAAACATGATGTTTTTAAAAAAACCAAAATTATTTTAAATATATTCTTTAGATACTAAATACATATTTAAAATTTTAACTTCTTATGTAACATAATAAAAATTAGTTTTAAAATATCAAATTTAAAATTAAAATTTTTATATTTGGTTTTTCTATAGGTTTTAAAATTAAATCCCAAACATTTATATATGTTGATATTTTTTAGAATAAAATTAATTGTGATTATTTTAATTAAATAAGAATTTTGAAATATGATCTCAAAAAAATTAAAACATTTTTTTCATTAAGAATTTCGTCAAAGGTTAATGAATATGCATATGATACAGAGACTTGACCCTCATAATCCCATAACTGGTGCCTACTATCTCTATATTGGCATAAGATATGAGGAAATGAATCCTAATGGACCAAAATATATAGTAGTCTTTGTAAATTAGATATATACATAATTCACGTATTACATTTCAACACAAAATATCTTAATCAAAATTTTTAATTTATTTATAATAACATTATCCCATAAAGTGTATCTCTACATATCTATCATAGTAATATTCTGGGAATCTACAAGAAAGGAAACAAAATAAGGGTGAGCTGAAATTATGAATCTAATTTCTTTAAAGTTGAATCTATCATTAATCTTTAATTAGTACCTTGTACAGAATGCAATATAACTAGACACACCTAACCTTTATATAAATGGATATTGAATAATCATTATAGAATAGTAAATAAATGAACACACATGAAATTATAATTATTGGAAAAATAATAATCCACTTAGAAATGTAAATAATTTTAAAAAAATTCTATTTAACTAATCTATTAATAATGAAATGAATTCATCAATTTTTTATGGGGGAAATATCATAGATAATAAAAATTGAATTTTGAATGGAATAGATTCATAATTATGAGATATCATATATATGAAACATGAAACATATAAAATTAATCAACAACTCTCAGGACCTTTTAATAGAAAATTTAATATATGGATAATAACATATTTATTTCTGGGATAAATATTTTGTATCATGATACCTACAGATGCATCGAGGGACTATCTTATATATTTCCCCACACGTAACATTGGTTAAAAATAACTTCAAAAAAATTTAATATTCGGTTTAATTCACAATCCAATGATCTTTAATATCTTGTATCCAAATTGAGTGAAGGATATGAATATAACAATATTTTAAATGTGAATCAAATTAAATTAAAAAAACACTATATTTGTAAATAAGGTATGATTTTACAAATAAAAATATCCATGTTAAATGATATGGATAATTATGGGAAATTTAATCACAATTGAATATATCAAGGGGACTAAAAAAATTGAATCTCATATGTGATTATAAGTACATCCCTGACTCAAAATAATAAAAACAATTGAGTCGAAAAATAATTATTGTATCTAAAAAATTTACACTCATTGGAGTAATAATAAGGTTTTATTTTGTTTATGAGCTAAAAATATCATTAGAAAACATTCTTAATGAAAATATTCTTTTCATTTTGATTTTTTAAAATTTCTATTATTTGAAACCCACTTTTAAAAACACCTTAAATAAAGAGTAAATTTTAAAATTATAAAAGATGATTCATATAATTTATTGTGGTTAATTGCTTATGAGGTTATAAAGAAAATTCCATTTTCATTGTAAAAATGTGAGAAAAGTCCCTAGTTTCGGAAAGTGGTATGAATATTCGGCAAAATAAATTTTTTAAAAGGATAAAATTTTTATAAATTTGTTTTAATGAATCATTTTTAAATTGATACATATAAAATTTTGAAAACATTTTTACAAAAATGATTTTGTCTTAATATAAATTTCTTACCAAAAACTGAAAGAATGTTTTTTTTTTGATAAAAGGAATTTAGAAATCAATTTATGTACAATATAGTGTAAAAATTTTATATTTACTATAAAATAATTATTAATGGACATAGGATAATAAGATTAGTGGGCTTGTTAATAAAATATAAAATATTTTCCTTCAATGGAAATTCATGTGTAAAAAATATAGAATAAAATGATATTGTCAAGTAATCTTTTACAAAGATCATAACATTGATGTGATTATCAACCAATTACTCAGTGATTTTTTATCAACTAAAAATAAAAAATTGAAAATATAACAAAATATTATAAAATAATAATAAACCAAATCACAAAATATTATTGATAATGGGGATGTATTATATCCCAATGGAAAGGAATTAAGTTATGCAATTCCATACCATTGGTAACTATTAATTAAAATCCCCATAGACCAAATAAATCAATTTGAAAATTAATACACAGTTATAAATAAATAATTCTGGATATTATAAGTCAATATGTAGTCTAACACCATATTAGTGTAATTTGGTTCAGAACCATACAATATTCAACAATGAAATGAAGTTTAGATAAAATTTGTAACCTCTTGCTTCCTATTTCGTCATACATGCATTAACCTCTATTATATTGTTTTTAGAAATTTTTTGAAGTTATAAAAGAATCACATTAATATTTAAAATTTCATATATAATTCCATTTTGACATATTATAACCCGTTCATTTATAATCTTATATTCTTTTATTTATTTTGGGTGTAAATTTCATTATTTTCGAGTATGTTCTGATTTTTTTCACTTCGACTATCATTTTATTGACTATATAATGTAATAAATTATTTAAATAACACATTATGTATATATAGTTATAGTAATACATAAAATAATTTTATAGGAAATATAATTCACCATTCATAGAGATGGTAGGTTGTACATTCAAGTGAAAATTACTTCTATTTTCATATCGTATCAGAAAAAATCCTTTGATATATATGTATATTATTAAAATTGATACATTTTTATGTCATATATATCACATAGTTTTATTAAAATCATCCTCAATACCTTCCACGTAATTAGTTAATGAATCACATCAGTTCGTGTGGTGGTAGTCAATCGTACACAAGAACGACATTGACGTATTTTCATAAAATAAATCTAAAGAAGTTGTGTGTGATATAATAGTTTTATGGAAATATAAGTATCATATATATTATATATATACTATAAATCCATCATTTTTCTCATCCATGAATGGTTTTATTTGAATAATAAATTAAATCGGATCACGACGTCGTCATCTTCCATGCACATTAATGATAATTATGTAACATATTAGATGGAATTTTTCAATGTTTATGTATTGAAAATTATCTTAAATAAATTATTAGATATAATATACATATTTTATTATATAATAATTATATTAAAACAATTTAATGGTGTAGAGGTTGAAAAAAACATAAGTGATCATTGATGAACATTACCTCTAATTCGGGTATCTCGTTTTGGATTTCACAAAATTCCTTCTATTTTTGGGTTTATAAAAAAATTATTTATTCGACGCTTTGGTAAGGTATTTTTACATGTGAGTTTATTTGGGTATTTTATATCATAAAGGATTTAGATATGTGAAACAATAAGCTTGTTTTATATTAGTGGAGGAGATCCATTCTTGTTAATACCATAAAGTAAACAATATTTGGAGGTATCCATTACATCATGTTCCACAGATAATAAAACATATTTGAAAAATATTAGATTTTTTTTGAAATATTTCCAAAAAAAAGAGTCTTTTATGATTGTATAGTCAATTTTTCCCTTTATGATTAATGTTTAACCACTAAGTAAACTAATTTTTACCTTAATCAATGAAATTAATTTTAGTTCATTTCACTATGAATATTTATAAAAAATATATTCTTAATTAATATAAATGATAAATACTTTTTATTTAAAATATGGAATCCATTTTTTAAATTCAAATTACATATCTATAATAAATTACAATAACATTGAACCTATAGACAGGACTAGAAAGAGAGATTTTTATACTAAAAATGTTCCAAATTTCACTGCATTTTAATATCTACATTCAATATAAAAATAATTCAAATGAAGTGTATTGGATTAATAGTTCAATAAATTTTCTTTAGATAATATAAATACAATTTTAAATATAATTTTACATTATAAATTATTTATAAAAAAGTCCGTTTTCATTTCAAATTCAATATTTTTCAAAATTAATCGAAAAATGAGACTTTTCAAAAAAATGAAAAAAATCACCATAATATAATTTTTAAATCATTAATTACAATTCTAAGATTATTATTTCAAATAGAATTTAAAATTTTTCAAAATTTAGTGTTAAAATAAGGGTTTCATTAAAATGAGGGAAGAGTTTCTTTAGAAAATTACATCTTTTTATGCACAAATTTTGATACGATCTTATCATATTAATATGGAATATATTCTTATGATGTAAAAATATTTTGTTAAATATATAATATATAAATTTGATTTATATTATCAACTAATAGTAATTAAAATTTTTTGTTATGAATTTTCTTTGGCACACTAAAGTAGTTTTTTTGAAAAAAAAATCTTTTCCTTTATAATCAATTGGGTTTTATATTCATTTGTAATTAATTGGTTATAAATGAATTAAACCATATATTGTAATGATTTATATAATCATATTTTTAACTCAAATTTTTCATATATGTGATAATTTTTATTTTAAATAATAATTTTAATATTATTTAGTAAAGCCATCTCTTTCATGTAAGGAAATTTATTGAGAAAAGTCATTAATGTGTGTTATGTAAACTAATTCTGTGGGTCATCCATTGAAATCAATATAAGATATGGATTTAATTTAAAATATAAACAATATTTAAAGTTGTTTGTATTCTATACTACCCTTAATTATCTATATCATGTGTCTTTCATGATATTGAAAAAAAAAATTGTTCATTTTTAAAATTATTGTCTGTGACAATATACCCACCATAAATAACATGCATAATCGAAATTTGAACATGATCTCAGTATTAAAGGGTTCTATATTCGAAAAATAAAAAAAACCCACATCATAATATAATAAATAATATATCTTTATAATATGTGATAATGTGATGTTTTATTGTCATATAGAATAACACATAACTAGGACACTATGTCTGAGAAGACTAGTGGTAATTAGATATATGTACATGGAGGAAAAGAAAAATTAATATTATGGATTTACTGAAATCATTGATTAAAGGAAACTGAATGATCTATTGAAATTTGGGGCCCTCCAATCCACAAATTTGATAAGTTTGAAAAGTTTATTGATTTCCCCAGAAATGATGGTAATAGAAAAAAAATTCAAGATCTGTATTATAATGCTGATGAATTATTTTACCATCTACAATTATAATGAAATAAAATTAATTTATATATTTCTATTTCATATAAAAAATTTCACCTATTTTCTCTTTGATCAATTTTACATTTATCGATTTACTCCATGAAATGAATACCAAAAATTAGATTCCTTTTTCCTAAAGCAATAAAATTAACATTAAACAGATCATAAGATCAATAAAATGATGAAAAGTCTCTTCTTATGTCCCAAAATATTTTAAATAATATATATTTGGTTATGACATTAAAATCTAAACCAATGGTGTAATACTACTGATACTGGGATAATATTTATTTGTAAAATTTATAAACTTTTATCAGTGGAATATTAACCCGGACATTACATAGGTTAATGGTTGGTGATAGACCCTTATCATCCTTTGGATTCAATTTCAAACCCTAGAGACTTTCCAGATAATTTGTGTGTCACCCAGGATTTAGGTATTTCATTCCAAAATATATATCAATATAATTCCAAAAATAATTATGATTTATAGCATATAACTGTAATCCCTGAATAAAATTTATACTATAGTTTTCAAAATAACTTATTTATTCCCACATAATCTAAACTATTATTTTACTATTAATAAAACTGCATTAATTAGCATATTAACCTTGGGGATATCAATACCATTAATAATATGTATATAAAATTTAATTTCAACATTCCCCATTTAATTTTACAAAAAATATATATATACATTCCCTAAATTTCCCATAAAATGTTTGTAATCATGATATAATCTAATTAAATAATACCTAAAAATAGGTTTTAGGACATTGTACATATGATCAATAAGAACTCACTAACTCAGGATGGTATCCATAAATAATATGTTAATGAATAAGAATGTGCTTCTAAAATTTTAACACAATCAATTGATGTTTTTTAATTCTTATAACATAAAAAATAATTGGTAAAAATAATCCTTTAATTTAATTATAGAATTCCCATACATACACACACCATCCATTTTGATTCCACATATGCCCTTCCATGGTATAGGATTTATCCAAGATCATATATTATCATCATTAGTTTAAATCCTTCATAATGGTTCAAAAATAAAATGTGAATTGTCCTAAGAATATGACTTGGGAGTTTCAAACAAGGTGCATTGTAAGGGACATTTTTTGGTACCGGTTTATTTTATAGTAAACCCCAATGTTCCAGTTTTAGAGTTATTACCCATGGATACATCTATTGTAGAACCACATCCAACTGTAGTACAGATATGGGGATGCAAAAAAAAGGGAAACCATAGAAACTATATTTGACCAAAATGTCAGAATGTTATTATATATCTGTCCTAAAATTATATGATTGATTTATGTTCCCTTATATATTTTTTCCTAAATATATTTTATAAGGTTTCTTATAAACATAATTTATAGAAAATTGTAGTTACCTGACCCCAGTAAGCCTAGATTTAGTTCCTTGGACCTGTATATTGAAATATGATATAAGAAATCACATGAAAATGGAATGATAAGTTTATCTCTCTAGGTAAAATAGTTTCATTCATGATTACCATATTAAATTTGAATAGATAATATTACAACATTATTTTTTTATTTTCAATTTTTATAAAATACATTGTTCTATCTACCATTTCTATACATATCCATCCTAGTAAACATTATCAAATCCTTGGGAAAGTAAAAATAGAGAACTAAATAATTTTAGTAAGGGTTAAGTATAATTTAATCTATCAAAAATCAATATATAATAATCAATATAGAAATGTCAATAAATTAACACATATGGGTTTTTAATTATTTTGTATGGAATAATATATATTGAAAGATATATAAATGAACGAAAATTATATTTAATGAGTTTGATAAGAAATAATCAATATGTTGAGGTAAATAACTGAAAACACATTCCATTTAATTACTAATCTGTGAATGAAATGATTTCATATATTTCTTTCATAGTGAAAATTACATGGATAATATTTATAGATTTATGAATGAAGGCAATGCTTAATTATATGACATCATGTATTTGGAACATGAAACCACTATCATCAATACATATAAAAAATTAGATTAATTTATAGTTAATAGTTTATTTACTATTATATTAACATATTTTTCCAGTAATTCATACTAATGAAATTGGGGAACAAATTAAAAATGTTCTCACCAGTGACTTTAGGTACAAATCATTCCTCGTATATCAAATAATCAATTAAAGTAATGAATAAATGTTCGTTAAACTAAAATATCCATATTCAATAATGGATACATATTAATAAATATTTCTCAAGTCAATAAAATAATAATAATGTGAAACTTTGTATATATAATTGAAATATTTTTTAATAAATAAATGTATTTTAAAAAAATATATAGATGATTCTGGGATATTTATTTTTTAAGGTATAATTCATGTGTACAAAATAAATAATTCAATTACGTGGATTTCAAAGCTATCCATATTTAAAAAAATAATAAACCATCTTAAGAGGTAATATGGATGGTTTGAATACAACATATACATATTTGAATGAGAATAAAGGTTGTTGTTTCTTGTGAACTAAAAATATCCTGAAAGTAATTTTTTTGGAAAATGTTATTTTTCTTTCTAAAAATATCATGGAAATAATTTTCATTGAAAATAAATTTTAATAAAACATTAATTAATAATATGTTTTTGAAATTTTAAATTAATCTTCAAATAGTTAATGGTGTGTATTTCCGAATAAGGTAAAAATTCCATTCCTTTTGTATTGTAACAATTATATGAAAGTTCCATTTTTGGAAAAGAAACAATAATATTCCATTTAATTTTTTTTGAAAAATAATAAAGTGGTTACAAATTTAATTTAATATATCATTTTTAAAATTATAAATAAATCATTTTGAATATATTTCTATGAAACTTGGTTTTGTAAGAAAACATATTTCTAACCATATAGAGAAATGATGTCGTATTTTATTAAAAAATTTATCAAACATTTTAAATACCAAAGCATGTAAAAATGTTTCTCTAACATGAATGATAATTATTAATAACAGTTTTTTATAATATTAAATGGTTTATTAATAAATGAAAACATAATTTCTTTCAATGTAAATTCAAGTGTAAACAATCCCAAAAAAATGAGATTATAAAGTAAACCCTTATAATGATAATAACATTTAAGGGACTATCAAACAATGAACCAATTATGTATATCAACTATAAATCCACATAAGATAATTGTAAATATGAAATTAAATAATAATAAATTAAAATATATCAATAATAGTAGAATATTAATAACAATGATGAATTAATATAATCCAATGAAAAAAATTATGTTTTGTAATTATTACCATTTGAAAACATTAAATTCAAATACATATAGATGAAATAATTCATATTGTGACATAAAATAACATGAAATCAATTTATTAATAATATTAAATTCCAAGAGGTATCATATACACCATATAAAATTAATTAGTTCCATAGCATTACAAAATTCCTCAAGGAAATTAAATTGTGATGAAATCCATTACCTCACTCTTACCATTTTTCTATAAGTGAGTTAACTGATTGTTTAGTGTTTTTAAAGAATGTATTAATTAATAAAATAATTATATTAGTATTTATGATATCATAAATAATGTATTTGTTCCATATTATAACCATTTTACTAATATAATATCATTATTTTCATCATTTATAGTGTTATTTTCCTTTAACAAAGTATGTTTTGACTTTTTATTTTTTAGTCTTTTAAATTTTATTTTAATTTAATCATCTCTAGAAATTAAATAATGAAATAAATGTAATATATATTCATTATATATGTATAAATATTAAGCATAAAATTAATTTATATGAAATATAATACACCATTCGTGGAGATGGTATGTCGTTTGTACGTATGAACAAAACGTCCAATTTATTTTGGTATCAGAAGAAATAAAATTAAATATTATAAATTTATAATGTTATTATTGTATATTTTTTATTCCATATGTGTTACATATGTACATTAAACACATACTTAATACATTCTATGTAAATCCTGACTGAATTAAAACTCTTCATGAGGTGGTAGTCCACCATAAAGGCAAACGATGTTATCTTATTCCAAAAAATAGAGACCACAAATGTGCATGTGATATAATAAATTGAAAATATAATAATATAATAAATTATATATATATAAATATACTATAAATATATCATTATTCTAAACTTTAAAATGTGGCAATGGAAGAATGAACAACATCAGTTCATGAGGCAGTAGTCTACCATACACAACAACGATAATCGGGTGTCCCGTTTGATGGAAGTGTGTGATGTTATAGTTAATAAAATAATAATAAAATTATATAAGTAAATTTTACAGTCATATTTTATTATATAATAATTATATAAAAATATTAAGGGGTTCGAGGAATAAATAAAACCAAAACATTTTTTGATAACATTACCTCTTATTCCACTATGACATTTTGTTTTCACCAAATGGGGAAGTTGGATGGTTTCATAGCATAATTAAGGATTCATGGATGAGTTTAGGTATGTTATATATTGACTAATTAATGGTTATCTTGTTTCAAATGGATTGATATCAATGAATTCGTGATAGGGGAGAGTGCTCTTTTATAGTTGATGAGTTGTGGAATTATTATCAAAACCAATAAGTAAATAGTATTAAGAGGTATATCATTAATAATTTCATACAATAATGAGTCATTTTATAAAAATGGGTTATAATCCTAAATAAATCTATAAAATCGATTTTGGACCAGTTTTTAGGTAATTTTCCCCTTTTGATTATTGTTTCACCACTAGGAAAACTCATTATTTCTATACTCACTTTAATTAATTTTTATTTATCTCACTAATATTTATCTTTAAAAATATAATTAAAAAAACAAGAAATTTTAAATTATTATTTTTACGAATATTTAATCCTTTAATCCCAATTCAAATCATATGTGTTGAATATTTAAATTTTAAAAAATTCTTCTATATGGGATGGGAATGTTGGTTTTTAATGTGAGAATGTTAAAATTATCAAATAGATTTGATATATTAATTCAATATACAAATTATTCCAGAGAAATTAATTTTTTTAATATATTTTTAATTCATCTAAACTTTTATTAAATTCAATTTAAAATATAATTTATCATAATAAACTATTTATCCCAAAAGTCATGTTTTAATTAAAATTATATATTTTTTACTATTTAAAAAATAATAAACTTCACAGAAGAATACAAAATCTCCCAAAGATATTTATGGAATTAATATTTAAAAAATTATTATTTTATGTAAAATAAATTTTAGAAAATTGTCAAATTTAATTTTGAATCATGTTTTCCATTAAAAGTATGCAAAAGTTCCTTTAGAAAAATAAAACATTTTATGAATAAATTTGGATTTGTTATTTTCTTATATTTATATAAGATAATAGATTAACTAAAATAATTAATGAATACAGAATTTAAAAAATACATTAATATCATCAACAAGTCGAAGTTAATGTAATTTATTATTGTTAAAAATTTTTGACGCATAATATAGTTTTTTATAAAAACATTTTCATTATATTCGATTGGTTTGTATGGTCCTTTATAAATTAATTATAAACCAATTAATTAAAATTTATTTTTTCATATGTAATTTGATCCTATTTATAACTTCTAATTTTAATTTTCCATATTTTATTCATTTTAAAAAATAATACGAATAGTATTGGTACAAAAAAGACTTTCAGGTAACATATGTAATCAAAGAAAGCCATTTTTTCATGTAATACAAGATTACACAATTTTGGGTTCATTTAAATAAATATCATAGATTGAAATTGTTTAAAATAATAAATATATTTTAAAGTCTTTGGATGAAATATTCCATTATATTCTTTATGTTGCAAGGAATTCATGCTATTAAATAATATGTTATTCATATTTGAAAATTTTGGGATGCTACATAAGAGGTAAGAGTATAAGAAGATGAATTATTAGGATATAGAATAATTTTAGAACTAGCATCAAATTCATAGTTAATATGTTTCTTGAGATACATGAGACATTTGTTTCTCAATTTAAATTCTCATTTTGAGTCCTCACATAATCCCCTAGTCCTGACATCTACAGTTTTACTTCCATTCTTTATTACTTTTTATGTTTCATTTCTAATATTAAATATGGTATTATAGTGACATATTTTTGTATAAAAA